>NW_004624749.1:9915146-10047140 GCF_000247695.1 Heterocephalus glaber
ATGAGAAATGTAATTGTGTTGTATACCTACAATGTACCAATAAAAGAATTTAATACAAAAAAAATAAAACCTACAATCTGTTAGTGTATAATATCCTTCCATTTATTTATTTTCCTTTAATTCTGTTCAACAACATTTCATGGTTTTCAAGGTATAAGTGTCACCCTTTAAAAATTTTATTCTTCAGTGTTTTATTCTTTTTGATGCTTTTGTAAATGGAGTTGCTTTCTGAATTCTACTTTTGGATTGCTGATTGCTATTGTATAGAAATTTAGTTAATTTTTGTATATGATCTTGCATCCTGCAATATTGTTGAACTTGTTGATTAGGTCCAGGTTCTTTTCTTTGAAAGTTCTATATGCACAATCACATCATCTGGAACTAGAGATAGTTTTCCTCTTTCCTTTCCAAACTAGATACCTTTTATTTCTTTTTGTTGCCTGATTGCCCTAGTACAATGTTGAAAAGCTGAGAGCTGATATCTTTGCCTTGTCATCTATCTCAGGGAACAAAATCTGTCTTTCACTATTAAGTATGATGCCAAGTGTGGCTTTTTAGAGATGTTCTTTATTAGTTTCAGGTGATCCTTTTTATTGCTGGTTTAGTGAGAGCTTTTATCATGAGTAAATGTTGGATTTCTTCAAGTTTTTTTCTGCACTGACTCTGAATATCCTATGTGCTTTTTCCTTTATTCCATAAGTATGGTGTTTTATACATCAAGAGATTTTCAAATGTTAAACCAATCATATTCCTGGGATAAACTCCACTTTGTCATAGTATATAACCCTTTCCATATGCTGCTGGCTTCAGTTTGCTAAATGTGTAAAAGACGTTTGCATCTCTGTCCATGAAGTATAGACTCTGTACTTGCATTTCCTTTCCATATCTTTGTCTGGCTTTGGTATGAGTAACAGTACCATAATGAGTTGGGAAATTTTCCCTTCTCTATTTTCAAGAAAAATTGTAATGCCCCTGAAATTTCTTTCTGGCTCATGGGTTATTGAAAATTATGTTGTTTAATTTCCGAATATTTAGGGACTAGGTTAAGAAAGTTCCTTTTGATTGCTAGTTTAGTGAAATTTTAGTATTGGTTTCTAATTTAGTTTTCTTTTAGTTGGAAGACATACTTTGTATGATTTCAGTCCTTTGGAATTTATTGAAACTTCTCTGGCCTAACATGCAGTCTTTCCTATAGAGCATGCTATGTGCCTTTGAGAGGGATATGTGTTCTGCTGTTGCTCAGGGAAGTATTACATAGCTAGGTCAACCTGTTTTACAGTGTCAAGTCTTCTTTATCTTTACTGATTTTCTTATTTAACTGATGTTATTTCACTGATTTTTTAATTTAATTCTCAATTACTGAGAGAGGAGTGTTGAATCTCTAAAAATGTTAAATTGGCTTCTTATTTTAATCCATTTAGATTTTGTTTCATATAATTTCTGACTTTGTTTTCTGGTGCATATACATTTGTTATTGTTATATCCTCCTCCTCTTCTTTCCCCCTCCTCATCCTCCCTTCCCCTTCCCTTCTTTTTCTCCTTCTCCTTCTCCTGCTTCTTCTTCAGTGCTGAGGAATTGAACCTAAGGCATTGTGCATGCTAGGCAAGCACTCTACTATCACTGAGCTACATCCCAGGCCTGTTATGTCTTCTTGATGTATTGGCACTTTTATCATTATGAGGTGTTCCTCTTTGGTGGTAGCAGTATTCATTTTCTCAAATTCAATTTTGTTTAGTACTAACATAGCCACCCCAGCTCTCTTATGGTTACCATTGCTATGATATATGGTGGTACCTTGGTTCATGAATTTCTTTCCATGATTCTGGTCACAAACTTAATTGGAGAAAAACTGAATCAAATTTTTCCATAAGGTCAACATTTAACCTAATCATTGAATTTGATTTTGTTCTTGTCCAATTCAGTTTGTGACCAGAACTGTGGAAAGAATTAAGTGGGGTTTTTTTTGTTTTTTGAGACAGGATCTCACCATATAGTTCAGATTGGCCTTGAACTTGCTATGTAGCCTGGGCTGACCTTGAACACACAGCAGTCCTCCTGCCTCAGCCTCCTGAATGCTGGGGTTGCAGGCATGTGCCACCATGCCTGGCCAAGAATTAAGTTCTTGAACTGAGGTACCACTGTACCTTTTGTTGTCTTTATTTGAACTTACTTACATGTTTAAATATAAAATGTATCTCTTGAAGATCATTGGGTCTTCCTTTTGATATATTCTGACAATTTTCATCTTTTAGTCAGAGTATTTAATCCGTTCACATTTTTTAAATGAGGCTGGATTTGCTGCTGCCATTTTATTTACTTTCTAGATATTTTGCATTGTTTTGCTTCTCTTTTAAAGTAAATTGTTTATGAAATTTACAAAATATTTCAAAAGTGGCACAGAGCATCTGTTCACTTTAATGTCTTCTCTCGTGTTAAACAAATGTTAAATAAATATATTATAGGTATATCACTATAAATTATTCTGTTTCTAGCTATGTTTTTGTTGCTTATTCATTTATGGTGGTCGTGCTTAGAATTATACTACATGTCTTAGTAATCAACTTATCAAGAGAAGAGGTTTATTTTGGCTCAGAGTTTAGGAGGCTCTGGGTCAGGATTAGTGGACTCTGCTGCTTCCAGGTCTGTGGCAGGAGCCATCAGGGCAGGAGTACCTAGTAGAGCAAAATCATGCACCTCATGGCCAGACAGCATGAAAGAGAAAGAGGAAGGACCAGCGTCCTGTAATCCCCATTAAGGGCATGTGTTCCATGACCTAATGTCTCCCTGCTGAGCTCCACTCCCTGAAGGTTCCATTGTCTCCCAAGAGCCTCACCCAAGGCAGCAAGCCCGTCCTACATGGACTGTTGAGGGAAACAAGGACCCAAACTGCAGCAATCCACGTCTTCAATATGCCACACTCTTCTCTGGACTCCACTCCAGTGATACAGGTATATAGCAAATGTGCTGGAGTAGGATTCCCTTTCCTGTCTCCTTTATTCTTCCATTGTCATCAGACATATTGCTCTTATGTATGTTATGAACTCAATAATATGATTAGCACTTCAACTTAGATTCATTAAAGAAATTAAGGAACAAAGTCTTACCTTTGCTCATGTACTCACCACCCCTTGCACTCCCTACACACCTGTTACCCTTCACTTGGAAGGACCTCCTCTTGTGCTTCTTGTAGATCGGGTCTGCCCCAGTGGGTGGCCTCAGTCTCTGTTTATTGGGGCTGTCTTAACACAGCCTTCGGTTCTGGAGCAGACATTCAAGGGTACACACTTTGGTTCATTTCTCCTTGATTGTTTTCTGCTTGCCCTCCAGGCTGCATACTTACTATTGATCAAGTTTCTAACTCACTGCTTCATTCTTCTGTCCTCTGAAATCTGCTGCTGAGCCCAGCTAGTCAGTTTATTTTCATTTTGATAATTTTCAAATCTAGAATTAACTTAACTTTCAATCTTTTAGTTTCTACCTCACTTTTTTTTTGGCAGGGGGGTACCGGGGATTGAACTCAGGACCTTGCACTTGCAAGGCAGGCATAGTGGCCCTGAGCTAAATCCCCAGCCCCTCTATTTCACTTTTGAGATTCTCTGTTGTCACTGTCATATTTTCCTTGTATTCTTTCAACATACGTATGATAATTGTCTTGAAATCTTCATCCATTAAATCCCAAATCTAGCCCAGTCAGAGTCAATATATATTGACTACCTTTTCTTCCCCAGTATGGGTCACATTTTCTTTCTTATTTTGAGTCCAGTAATTTTTATACCAAAACTGGGCAGTTTTTACAAGTTGAACATCCCGAATCTGAAAATCCCAAATCTGAAATAATCTGACATTTAAACTTTAAGAGTCCAGAGCATTTTAGATATTGGATTTGAGGATTAGGCATGCTCACCTGGTAAAGGGTATGTGCATTTTCCAAAATCCAAACAGCTCTGAAATCCAAAACACCTCTGGCCTTGAGCACAAAGACTCAGCCTCAAGGCTACATTACAGCAGCTCTGAATGCTGCTTTGTTTTCTTATGAGTCGGTTGTTTCTCACTGCCTGGGTGTAGATTCTGGAATCTTTCTCCCTGTGCTGTGCACGATATGTCTCTACCGCGTTGGTTCTTTCTATTTTGGGGCCTGCTTCTCTGAAGGCTGCCCCAGGGCGATTCAAGCGGAGCTCGGGCTTGGGCCTCTGTCGCTCACGCCCTCTGCTGAGGGATCTGGTGTGGGTCAGTGAGTCTTTGCAGCCGGATCTCAAGCCGAATCTCTCTCTCTCTCCCTCCCTCCCTCCCTCCCTCCGTGTGTGTGTGTGTGTGTGTGTGTGTGTGTGTGTCGGGCTGTCTTGAGTCTTCCTGACACTGCATGACTTCCACTTACCAGGCATGATGCAGGGATTATCCCACCCTCCCCTCCTCTCTCATTCCCAGGAGCTCCTTGTTAAATTTTTGGCTGTCTCATTGCCTACATAATCAGGCCCCAAGCTCAGGCTTTTCTTTGCTAAAGAAACCAGAGCTGGGCCTTCATCCGAGCAGCAACTACAGATTTCCTTTAAGAACTATTGCAGTAGGGGATGAAAGACCTCGGTTCCAAATGCAGCCAGAGTAAGTGAGGATTTTAGCCAAGGGACAGGTTGGAAGGTGGGTCATGGTGGGTAGAAAATTTCTGAGAGGGTAAGGAAATTCTTGCCCTACTAACCCAACAGAGCTCTTGCTGAAGGCAGGCCAGAGGGGCCATCACCAGCAGAACAATGGGGATGAGGTGCAACCAGATACTGAGCATGATTAGATGCTGAGGAGGGGGAATTCCTGCTAAATGGACTCAGCAGGACTCTCAGAATTCTACCCTGGGCCTGCAGACATGGTCAAAGGGAGGCATTGTTGAGAAGATGCTATAAACATGGTGTGACAGAGGTCAGGTGGTTACTATCATCTTCTTCATTCCCAACAGACCCAACTACTTTTCAATGACTAACTCATAGGGAGTTCACACCCCAGCCCTGTGCTCCAAATGAATGTCCACACCAGCAACAAGGCTGTGAGTATTTTGCACCCATTTCCATGCTGAGGCATCTGTCACTTTTGCCAGCAGGGCTGTGGAGGACAGGATGGAGCAGCCCCAGGCCACAAGGCCCCAGGCTCCGGCTCAAGGCTCTCTTACCTTTTTCGAGAATACTTCTTAATTTATTGTCTTTGTTTGATCTTTAGCACTTTGTTAGGTATGTAGCATGTTATCCCAACAGCCCTGTCCAGTTTCATTCATGTTTTTTTTTTTCCTGAAAGGATTGCCAGCTTCTCTGTACAGCTGTAACTGGGGGTCCCTCACAGGCCCTTATTGGGAACCCTTCTATCTCAGAGTGGTTTGTGAGTTGCCAAAGGGCCATGCAGAATTCCATGTTCTCATGGCAGTGGAACCCTCTCTTTTTCAGGAGATCTGCAGGGTGTTTCTCCAAGTCAGAAGTGTATACTTTCCTGGGGGATTGGTAAAACAAAAATTTGTGGTCCCTGCCCCAGAGTGTGGATTCGACTCTACACTGGTTGTCTGAAGATCATGTAATATGAGGATAAAATGGAGCTTTAAACTGAGGATTTTGTTCTTTTAGACATAAACTGGTTTTCCAAACCTCCTCATGCTGAGGGTGAAACCCACCAACTTCTCCCGCCTTGGCTCAGCTGAATGCTCAGGAAAATAATGCCTGTCAGAAGCCTAGAGGTGGGGGGTGTGTGCACCCCGGGAGGTGGAGTCTACTTTTGTTTCCACAGGGATGGAACGAGGGAGGGAGATAAAGCAAGCTTTTCCTCATCTCCTTGCAACATCTCCTCATCTCCTTCTTCCTTGCAACACAAGCCCTGGAATACTCAACACAGGGAGGTAGAGATCCTTCGGGGCTGGCTTTGGGGAACCTTTTTCTCCTCCTCCCTCACAAGCTTCTGAGTTTCCTGGGCACTGCCAGGCACTCCTGTCATGGGGGGGTCAAAGAGACTGGCGTGGAAGGGATAGCTCAGCACACTTGCCAGCCTCACACCTTCTTTCACGGGACACACACAGTTATGTTCCCCTTGGAGGTGGGAACCCGAGATGAGCTGTTGCTTGCAAGCCGGCAGGGCAGAGCCTCCCACTCTTCATCTGCTTCCTCTCTGTGGTGGCAGGGGTGGGGCACAGATGGCAGAGCCTTGAGTTGGACACAGTTCTTCAATGCTACTCCCTGAGGCCCAAGTCAGATTTCACCCCGTCATGAACCTGGCTTCTTGTGACTTAGAAGTTGTAGAAAAGGCAGCAACAAAATTACCTTCTGAAGCAGCTCCAGGGTTAGGATTAGAGTTAGGGGACTCTCCCATCTCACGAGGAGACTGGTGTCCCTTTAATCAAAATACTTTATTAACTTTTAAAAAATATAGACAAGAGGAAGAAACATAACTAAGTGGTAGCATTGTTTTTCAAAATAAAATTGCAATTAACCCTCAGATCTCCAAACTGGAAATTCCATAAGCAATTTCGAGGTGGTAGATTGTAATATTTCATATGCCACTGCTTATCTCTTATGTCTTTTTAAAAAACACAGTGGAACCTGCAATATGCAAGGTTGTGTGAGGCCCTGCTACACTGTGAGAAACTACTGCCAGGCTGGAAGTGCTTTGTTACAGACAAGATTCCTGGGATTACATTTGAGGTGGAAGAAAAATAGATCTCAACAGGGCAAGGACACTAATCAGTATTAGTATTTCAAAGGTAGGTAACATCGTTGTAAACTTCCTCAAATCACTTAATCTCTGCCCTTTAAAGCCTTCAGTAACATTCCTAAGGTTCATGTAAGTCTCCTCTTAAATAGGAGGACTTGAAATGGGGCATCTAGAGCCAGGTTAACATGTAGGGTAGACTTTAAAAGAAACTTTCATATCACTTGCTGCTATTGGGGTCCAATTCCTTTTTATAACACGTGAGTTAACACTACCCTTAATAATCTTCCTTTACCAAATCTAGAGAAAAGAAATTTAGGTGATCAAAGTAGATAGTACATAGCTCTTAAAGAGCTATTTAAAAATAGGAGGGAAATTATGTGGCAATACAAAGCATCCCAAAAGTCTCAGTGTAATTTCAAGCCTTGATACCAAGAGAAGTACAGGAGCTGCAATGTTATAAAACATCATCTGAAAGTTCCAATCTTTAAAATGTGGAATAGTAAGCTTTTAATTGCAATTCTTGTTCCAGTTCCTCTTTCTTCTATTCCCTTTAAGAGACACTAGGAAAAAAGTAAAAATAAAAGCTTGATGTTCCAAACTTGCAAGCCGAGACTCTCAAATGATGCTCTACAAAAGTTTGCAGCTTTTGCTGCAGTGCCCTGGGAGGCAGCAGCACAGTAGTGTAAGGCTTAAAACTACACTGAAAGTCCTGGGACACCCTGCATTTTACTATTTTCTGCTTATCACTAGACCACTATGTTGGTTTGTGTTATGAAAATATCTTCTATTATGTTTATTTAACAAGGGGAAAATCACTAGAAAACATGAAGGACCATTAAGAGTTCACAAGATGCAGCATGGACCCGATAGAGGTAGAAAGTCCATAACTGAGGCTTTCTCTTTATGACCACCAACATGCCACAATGGTATTAAGTAGTGCTTGCAAAGGACATGAGTGGCAAGTGTTCTACAGTAGCTTTTCTGTGTAAACTGGTTGACAATAATGACTAGCAACTCAATGACACCACAGGAAGGAAGAACCTTCAATACCTGGCAGTGCCACAGTCTACTCCTCAGGGGCTTTGTGAGTATGAACATGCCCATGTGTGGGGCTTGGTGAGTGTCTCAGTGGTAGAGACCCTCGATTTTTTTCCCAGCAATATAAAAGATCCCCATATTTTTGTTGTTGGTAGTTGTTTTTTTTTTTTTTTTGGTACCGGAGACTGAACTCAGGCCCTTGCACTTGTAAGGCAGGCGCAGGAACTACTGAGCTAAATCCCTGGCCCTAGATCCCCATATTTTAATGGCAATACTGCACAATCCTATAGGCACATGTAGCCATATTGCGGGCAGATCAATTATATGGGTACTATTGTTAAAATCTAACTTTAAAACTTTAAATTAATTTTAATTTAAACTATTTCAAAAGCCTCACAGAGCTCACAGGCATTGTCCTGCAAAGCAATCAAATGCCTCTGTGTCAGCTCGGAGCTTCTGGTTTGCAGTCCTTGCGATTCTGCTGACATCAATGAGGACAGGAAGTGTGTTGCTGCTTTGACAAGGCCTCTTTCTTTCCCATCCAGTGCAAATGTCATTGTCTAGGTGTTGCTTGAATTCAAGGTCTTTTTGGTGAAAATATTAACTTTGCTGGGGTTTTTTGTTTGTTTTGCAAAAGAGGTGGTTTTTCTCCAACTTTTGAAAATGAGGGGTTCATGATATCTTAGGTCTCATTTCTTCCTTTTAAGAGAGGATGATATTAGACACAAAAACCAACACAATTGCCATCACTGGATGATCTTCTCACAGCTGCTCTGCACAAGTCATTCTCTTCACAAAATTGTGACTTGACCTCTAGGTCTTGTGCTCTTTCTTTGGTAAGAGGCACACGCATGCAGCACATGCCGTTGTCAAACACTAAAGTGTGAAGGTCAAAGTAGTATTCGGCATAAACACTGATAGGCACATTAATATTAAACTTAATCAGATCCAAGTAATGCCTTTCCAACTCATTTATGTCCTCAAGTGTAACATCCTTGAAGATCCGGCAGAACTCCACGTTCCATAGAATCGCATTATCCCAATACTTGCAGGCAAGAAGAATGGCTCCCAGGACTATCCTTCTCCAGTTAGTGGGACAGATGTCAATCTCAGCATATGATAAAAGCCTTTCTAAGAAGACCAAAGTTGTTATTGCACATTCAGTTGGTAACCGTGTGGCATTACAAATAATAGCAAAAAATCTGTAAATATATATGTGTTCATAACCTTGCTTGAAGCATTCCTCTGCAAGTTTCTCTCTTATAAGTGGATGTAATCGCTCATCAAAAATATCCAGGCATCTGTTTGCATCTCTGTTCTTTATGAGATTATATACTGCTATGCTCATACATTCTACTGTTACTCCACGACTAGGCTGGCTGAGTGTGCTGTCATCTAGAAATATCGTTGAGCAGGAGCTGTACTTCCTAGTAAGCTGCCCTGGAGATTCATTGATGAAGTTGTTGCATATCCTCTGAACATCCACATATGTTTGACATTTGTTCAGGAAAATGGTGCTTGCCCTTGGATGGTCACAAGGGCTTGATTCCAAAGCTACACCTGCTAGGCCTTGTAAATTCTGCTGGTCAAGCTGCAGGAAGGCCTTGGGCATGGTCAGCTGGGCATCCTGGGTGGGCATCCGGAGTCCTAGGCAGCAGCCTGAGTGCTGGAGTGTGGAAGCCAGATGTTCCAGGTAGGGGCCTCCAGTGCTAGGTGTCTGGCATCCCGGAGGATGGTGGTCTGGAGTGGTGAGGGCAGTGGGTGAGTCCTCAGGCCCCAAACCACTGAGGGACTGGCTCTGAGGACAAAGACAAGGCTGCAACCTGATGCTCCGTAGCTTTTGCAGAAGGAAAAGTTTACACTTCATTATGGTTTGCACACTACAGAAACATACACAGCCTCCACCCAACACCTGTCACAAGGGAAAGAAGGTTGTGGGGGCAGAACAGGTCTTAGGAGATAGAGGGGAAGGGGTGGAGGGGATATAAGGAGAGGGAGAGGAAGGCGAAGAGGGGTCAGGAAGAGACGAAGGGAGGGATAGGGCGAGACTGGCATCCCTTGGTGTGGGAACCAGTAGAGTTCAAGCACCTTCCCTGCCCTTGTTGTGGTCCAGCCTTTTGAGGAGAAAACAGTGTCTCAGGCCTAATCTGAAGGACAGATGCAGCAAAATTCAACCAACTCCAGGCCATCTACCCAGAGCCCTCATTTATAAAAATAGAGTCAATATCAGGATAAAAATAACTTCCTATTTTTATCTCCGATGAGCCAGCACATTTGGTTAATTATAGCCCACAGCCTGACCCCCCAGCCTCCCTCCCATTCCACAAGAGAGGTTTTGCCTTGTATGCCATGCCCAGAGAAGTACATACACACTAAGGAGGAGGAAAGTAGATTCTTCACTTCATAACAGAAAAAGAATAAGCAAAAGTAGTGAGATTGCTTTTAGTAGGGAAGTGCAGTGGTGCCTCAGATCACAAACTCAATTCTCCCCACGACTCTGGTTGCAAACCAAATTGGAGGAAAACGGAATCAAATTTCCCGTAAGATCAACATTGAACCTAACTATTGAATTTGATTTGGTTCTCGTCCAATTTAGTTTGTAACCAAAATCGTGGAAAGCATTAAGTTTGTGAACCTAGGCATCGCTGTGCTTAAAGCTCTCTTTGTAGCTGGGAAAAACACTGACTAAATTAAATGTAGCTGGCTGTGTTTTCTGCTGGAACAATGAATATTAGTCTTAAAGACTCCTGGGCTCCCAGGCTGGCTTCCCTGCACCTGCACACCCCAGCTGGGCCCCACAGTGGGTTCTACCCTGAGATCCTCAGCTTTAGATTAAGGTAATTAAAAGCCAGCTTGCAGTTCCTGAAAAATACTGTGAGCCCATTTGGTGAGAATAAGATATGTTATGAAGCTCAAATCGGCAGCCTTTCCTGGTGCCTCTATTAACTTTGGCATTTGCATGAAAATTGAATCCTGGGATCCTGGGGCTCAGTGGCTCCAGCTGCTACTCTCACCTGAAAGCTTCATCTTCTGTCAGTGACAGGATGATCAGTTTCCCACAGGCAATGGTGATGTCATGGAGAGACAGTTATCACTTCAGGTGAGAAAACAAAGAGCCACATAGATGATTGCTGCAAATATGCATGGTGATCTTAATGTCATTTTTCCTTCAAATGATTTCACATAAGAAAATGACTACAAGGCTAGGGTAATAAAAGTGCTCATTCTAGACCAGAGCCAAATTATCGGTACAGCTCCCTTGAATCCCTTCTGAACATGTCTGTCCCCACCCCTTCAATGATGTCCACAAAAGTGCCACATGCTCAGCCCCCACAAGACCCATGTATGGATCCTCAGTGCCCCTCTTGTCTCAAAGCAAGTGAACAATCATCGATCTAACAGAATAATGCACGAAATAGCATCATCAATTCGGAGAAAGGCATCTCATTGCTCAGAAATCAGACCACATGTGTAAAAAGGGGGCAATAAAAAATCACCTGTAGTCCTAGCACACAGAGAGAACCACAGGTTTTTGGTTCCAGTCTTTCTTTTCCTTCAGTGGGTTGGGTTGAATGTGTGGTTTGTTTTACAAGAATTAAACCACAAAGCACACACCACTCTGTAATTTGCTTTTCCATCTGACTATGTGTGGACACACTTGTGTTGTAGGAACATGTTTTAAATAAAGGAAACCATTGGCCTGCATGTAAAGAATGCTGTAGACAGGCCATTTTCTGTTTCTTTTTTAAAAATTCATTTATCATTTTTAATGTTTCAGGCTTGTTGAGGTTTAATTGACAAATATAGTATATATTAATTCTGTACAACATGACTTGCTATATACACACATTGTGAAATTATTATTGGCAGCTGAGTTAAATAGAAATTAATATACAGTCACAGGGGGACTGGGCTCTCAAGGACGACAGCAAAAAATAGAGACTTCAGAGTTATGGCCGGGAGCACATCTGAAGGAGGCCAGGCTTCAAGGTAAAGATGCAGTGGCTAGGCCTGTCTGCCTCCCTAAGGGATAAACAACAACTTGAGATTATACTGTAATTAGCACCACCTGGCCCAGGAAGTCCAGATAGACATCAGTCTCACAGGTGGGTGACCAGAGCATCCAGACCCATTCCTTCCCCAAAATGCTTTGTCCTTTCCATGTACCCTTGTTATGCTACCTGTTTCTCTACTGGATCAATATTAGCTAACTGGCTGTACTTGTAATCCTACAGGTTAGTTATACTTAGACCTGTGTTGTACCCACAATGTGACTTTGGTGTATAAATTACCCCTGCCAAAGGTTCTTGGTGGCCATCCCATTTGAGACCCCTCCTGGAAATCCAGAAGCAATTCTTCTCTCCTTATTTCCAATAAAACTCTCCTAACTTCTTCCTTTGGTTCTCATCTTCATTCCTCCATGTTATGGGACCATAAAGTTGGTGCACTTGATAATCTAATAGGTCGGGAGTTATATTTCTCCTATATCAGCATGGCCATTGTTCAACATGGTGCCTTTTTCGTATGTGCTGAAAAGGCAGAAGGTGGCTCTCAGGTGGAAGTGGCCGCTAGAACTTTTCGTCTTATAGCTGCTAGTCTGCTCTCTGACACCTGCCCATGTCCTCACTGCTCTTGGGAGAAAGTGCCTGATTCTGGCCAATCAGATTGCTACTGTCCTTGGTGGTGACTTGGCTAGGGACGTGGAGAAGATCCCATCAGTGACCCAAGTGAGTGAAACACCTGTGATGTAGCCTGCTTCTGTCCCAGCTGGCCATGATGTCCTCTGTGGGAGCTCTTCACTCACACATGATCACAGCGTTTCAACTGTTAGCCTTCAAGGGCTTCTATGGTGTCACTTCCCCTCTAGAGCAATAACACCTTCAAGGAAAAGGCTTCTCTACAAAACTACAGATTCTCAAGAGCCAGTGTTAAAAATGTAGAGAACTTGCCTACAAGAAATTAGCCCATCACCTCCTCCGGATCTCTGTACTGCCTGAATTACTCTATTATTTGTTACTCTAACAGAACCCCTTAGGCTGGCTAACTGCATAAGGAAAGAGGCTCATTTAGTGCACAGTTCTAGAGGTCCAGGTCCCACAGCTCATGATAGCCATTTTGTTGACAGAGTCCTGAGGTGAGGTATGCATGTTGAGACATGCATATGTATATTTTCTGGTCTCTCTACCTCTTCTCACAGAGACACCAGGATTCATTCAAGGGGCTCCACACTGATGACGTTGTCTAACCTCACATACCTCCCAAAGACCCTACCTTTAACCTCCAAAGGTGGATCAGTACCTCATGGTGGGGATCAGATTTCAACACACGAATCCTTGAAGGACACACTCAGTCCTGTCCAAACCAACACCTTTGAAGGAGCCTATGCAGTTGGCGGCCAGAAAGCAAGTGCCAGTCTATACCCCAGGCTGAGCTCTATGATACAGAAGTGGGTAGAGAAGCTCCTATGGGCTGACTCTGTGATCTGGAAGTACATCGAGAGACTCCCATGGGCGATTCTGTGCTACTGATGTGCAGAGAGGCCCCCATGCACTGACTCTGTGATACTGAATTAGATAGAGGCTGATGGGTGTAGCTACTGGGAAAGCTGGGCTTGAGATATAGGCTTATTACCCAGGCCTGGGATTCGGTGCCCTTCCCAGGAATGTTTTCCAGGTTCTGGTTCTTGTCCTGAACAAACAATTGGTCAAGACACATGGAAAAGGTAGCAAGGTTTTATATTTATTAAAAGTATTAAAGTAGGAAAAGAAGTAAACTCTGCAGGGTGAAAGTAACCCACTGAAAGTTTATAGTGGCCATAAGGTTAATGGCCACTGTCTTTTGAATCCCCCATTCTACCATCATATCTGGGCCATCTTATTAAAAACTTCCTTGATTTTGCACCTGAAGAATTGAAGAGAGCATCCTCTGGTCCCAGGTGGAGGGCTTGGGCACATGTGTCCTAGATCTCTGTGATGGACACGTCACACCCGCTTGCCCAGCTGGCTGGCTATGCCCTAATATCCTGCCTCAGGGTGCGACTGTGGAGTGAGAGTACCAGTGCCAAAGCTGCCTGAGAAAGGAACTTCATAAAATAGCTACTGGACAGAACAAACTGGACCTCTTTGGACTGAGAGGGGAGGGCTAGAGGAGAGGGAAGAGAGATGTGAAAAGAATGAAAATGGGTTATGCATATGTGCCAACTCCCCATGATGCATGTGATCATTATGTACCACAAACATGTATGAATAAGAAGAAAAAGAAAATAGAACTGAAAATTAAAAAGAAAACAAAAATTTTTTGAAAGCAGCAGGAAAGACTGAGATTACTTGTAATATACTTTGAGTTGTTGGACCCCAAGTGTTTCTTTGACTCTAATGCAGAGAGGAGACCAGGCTACAGCTGGATTTCCCTAGTATGGAGCAGAGCCATCCCCACAGCAGGAGCCTGTCTGTCTCAGTTCTGTTTGGCACAGTCTGTGTGTCCATGGTGTCATTTGTCACAGTTCTGTTATGTCCCCAGACCCTGGCCTTTCTGGAGCAGGGCCGGCCTGTGTAGACCCTTCCCTCCTGGGTACGCATACTCACTAGGGTCATCCAGGGGCCATAAAGAAGACCCCCCCAAAATGCCAGATCTTGTTTCTTTTTCATGCGTCAGTGCATGATTGGTGCTCCTCTTCAGCTGCACCTCCTTGTGCCCACTCAGGTCAGGAAGGAGCAGAGGGAGAGGGGAAAGCGCCACCCTGAGCTTGCACAGGTCCCTTCCATGTGTGTCCTGCCCTGTTTTCTAGACACCCAGCTAGACACCAGTAACTAACAAAGCCTCTCAACCCACCTGCATTTGGATTTGATCAAAGACACACAAGGAGAAATCCAGAGGGATACAAACTCTCTAGTCCTGGTTTTGTATTTATTTTTTCTAAAAAAAACCCTCCAAAATAAAAAAACCCCAAACAAACAAATAAACAATCAAAAAAACAAAGAAGATAACTTTCTGCATCCTTTTAAAGCCTCTCTTTAATGGTTAGAGTAGTGCAGTCCCTTGGTGTCCAGGATTCACAAGGACTGGTTCCAGGATGCCCTCAAATCTGAAAATCACTTAAATAAAAGAGTGCAGTGTTCACATAGAACTGATGCAACCCTTCAATAGGCTTTGAACCATCTCTGGATGACTTGCACGACCTGATACAAAGTCCGTGCTCATAAATAACGGTATACTGAATTGTTTGGGGAATAACACAAGAAAAGACGTCTGTACATGTGTAATTTGGAAGCAGTTTTCCCCTGGCTATTTTCTATCTATGGTGGCTGAATCCATGGAGGCAGGACCAACAGATACAGAGGGCAGTCTTCCTCATCACAGAGATGTCCTGTGAGGTGCGTAATAAGCCTAACTTTCTTCAAGAGGTGCCTCAGCATAATAGAATGATATTCCATAGGGAGCCAGGAATCCCAGGTTCTGGGCCAGTTTCCAGCTTCCATGAGGTTGAACTGCAAGGTAATAAACAGCAGGTTTTGGTGCCTGTCTGTCCAAACAGCAATGCAATTACTCCTGTGGCCCTGGGTGCAGCTGTGACAGTCACTTCTCCTGAGGAACCTACTGGAGTCTGGCCAGGCTCAGCTCATGGCAGGGTTTAAAAGAAACTCGGGGCACTGGGTTTTAGGCAAGATATTGTCAGAAGCAAGAGGGGGCAGGTCTGCTGGTGCAGTGAGAAGGTATGCATGTGAATCCTTTTATAACTTCTCACAGAGCAATGCTAAAAATAAGACTTGAGTCCTTTCCAAGCTACACTGAAACTACAGGCTTGGGTACCAGTTTTACAGACAGATCTGTTTTGCAGTGCTAACTTGCAAGTACAGAACATTTGCATGGAACGAGATTGTACTTTCTTGGTTCTATTCTCAACTGTGCACTAATTTTCCTTCTTCAAAGGAGCTGTGTAGGCCTCACTTTGAGAAGCACTGGGTGGAAGGCTTAGAGTCCAGGCAGGGCTGGAGTTCAGCAGAAGTTTCTTGAGGCTTGTACTCCATGCCAATGTGGGAAACTGCCTGTTGGAAGCCCTGTCAGGCTTTCTGGCAGGAGACAGCCCTCTGCCCATGCAGGTGTGGCTGCTCAGGGACCCACAATCCTGAAATACAAATACAGAGAGTCCAAAGCCTTTCTTCACTCCCAAGTGACACCGTGCTGTTCGTACTCAACTCAGTAAATCAGGAGCTACTGGTAAGGTGCTCCTTGGAAGCAAGTGATCTGGTGCTGTTGACTGTTTGCAGGCCTGAATTACAGCTGCCTGGAAATTAAAGCTGTAAATGGAGCCTCAAACTGCAGGGAGTTGGGCTGAGGACCTGCTGGCCACCTGGCACAGCTCCCAAATGCTTCCAGCGCCTGATAGTGCTTGCTAACACAAAGACAAGGGCAATAAAATGAGAATTAGATGGAGATGGATGTGCTGCGGAGGCAGGGAGAATTCCTCAAGCAGATGTGTGTGGAAACTAATGGCGTGGTGATAACAAATTTTGATGCACTCACAGTAACCAGAGTGGGAAGCAGCCCTCGTACAGCTGTTTGTTTTATGGAGGGAGGAGCCTCCCGTGGGCTGAAGAAAATGGAGGCAGTAAAACTTCTGGACCAGGTGTGGTATGTGTTAGGGAGTTACTCTGGTCAGCTTCAGGGTGCAATGGAGTTTATGCTGCCCAAAGTTTTGCTGGTTGGAGTTAATGTTTGTTAAAAAAAAGGTCCCTGTACTTTTTGCCTCCTCCTCTTCCTCCTCCTTTTCCTTCTTCTCTTCCTCCTCCTCCTCCTCCTCCTCCACAATTTCGTTTCCCTTTCCTCATCTGCTCCTTCTCCAGGAGCAGAATCAGGATCACTTAAGTGGAGCAAAGAAATCCACTTTCAATTGGGAGGTCATGTCCCAGATGTGTCCCAGAGCTGTGCCCTGACCTTGAGGGCAGGGTGGCAGGAGGCACCTGACACCTGGATGTTTGGCGGGCTGGTGGTTGGCTTCACAATAGCCTTGTTTATATTAATGAAGAAGAAAACAGTATGAGAAAGGAACCACTTTGATGACTGCAACAAAATTCTAATGTACAAAAGTGACACCAAAAAAAGAAAAGATCCTTTAGAGAGCAGATTTCACAGTGAAAGGAACAATGCAGTGAAGCTGAGAGAGTTACTGGGTTTGGCATTTGCAGATGTGGGTGTGAGCCCTAGCTGGGCTGCTTTGTACCTGGCCAACTTTGCAAGCTGCACTGACCTTGGAGCACTTCTGGTCTCCTCTCATGTCTGTCCTGCTCCAGACCTCGCTCAGGCACTTGGTCACCTCCTTATGTCACCAGAGGAGATGATACTCAGAAGCTGAGATCCCGGCAGTCAAGGTGCTCCTTGCCACTGGGCCTCCCTGCTGCTCCCTCCCAGGTGACAGAGTGAAGTCAGGTATTTTAGGGATGTTGTTTTCTGAGAGCTATGGTTTTGTAGGGAGAGGAGAGATTCACAGTTGCAGGTTGGAAGACAAAGGAGGTAGGGTCTTCCCAGGCTGGCATGCAAGGAGAGAGGAAGAGAGGCCAACACTCCTGCTGTTGCATTAATAAACCTTCATCACTCAAAGCTCAAAGCCAAGCAGATTCATTAGGGGACTGTTGTGTGGGTCAGATGTGTAAGTGGGTCCCTTGAGTCACTGGTGTTGCAGCCCCAGTGGCTCCTGTGAGCATCCATCCCCAGCTTGCCCAGCTCTGGGAGACCCCTGGGCTTCTTGGCCTGTGACAACTTCCTCCACCTGCAGACCTACAGAGCCAGGCTGGTTCCCTCACACTCCCCTCTGCTCATTCCTCTTCTTCCACATCTGCTTAAAAAGACCTTGTGATTCTAGGGACCCTGAGCCAGTTGATTACTATGGTAACTCCCTCTGATGCCACACATTCAGGAGTTCTGGGGTCAGGACAGGGCTACACCTCTCTGTCCACCATATCTTCCCACCACCACTAGGTCAACTGCTGCTGCCTCCAGGAAACACACTTCCAGGTGGAATGTTCCTGATAAGCAGAGAGAGGGAAAGGGACAGAGAGAGTGAGGGAGGAGAGGGGAGAGAGACAGACAGACAAAGAGAGAGAGAGAGCAAGACAGAAACAGACACAGAGAAAGACAGACACAGACACAGAGAGACAAAGACAGAGAGGGAGAGAGGGAGAGAGAGAGAGACAGAGAGAGAGAAGCGAACCTTGGAAGCTTGAGGAGGAGAAGCCCCACGTCACCCCATGTCCCTGGGGCTGATCCTACAAGGAGCTCCTGCTTGCTCCCCCATGATGAGATCATCCTACCCATCTCAAGCCACTCACTTGGGTAGTAGAGATGGGGTCCAAACACCCCAATACCACACTAAGCCAGCCCGAAGCTAGAGAGCTGATCAGGAGAGAAAAATCATCATGACTTTAAATGAACACAATTTGAAACCTGGCTATAACAGACTTTCTATTCCCTAGCTGGAATAAAGACTTTCTGAATGCTTTTACAAGGTAAAAAGTGAATGTAAAACACACACCATGATGTGCCCAACACCCAGGCTTCCAGAACTCACACGGGGCCAATGGCCTGTGTTCTATGCCTCCCTCCTTTTCTTTTCCTTCTTTCTCAACCACCTCTGGCTGCCAGATAGCTCTAAACCATTTTAATTTCAGCCTTTAACTTGGCAATAAACCACCATTCACTGCTTTGAGTTGTCCGAAGTTGGATATCCTAGCCCAGGTTCCTCGGCACCAAGGAATAGGCATTTTCTTTGTCCTTGTTAAGGTCTGTCAGACAGCCCTTGTGTGAGGCCTGAATAGCACTGTAGCCAGAAGGTAGTAAAACACAGTCAGTCTGAGAGGCCACACGTTTCTTCCAGTTAATTCCTTTTGGGAAACCAACTCCAGGCCCTGCCTCACAGGTTAGGGATAGTTCCCAGTTCTGACAAATATTTACCTTTGAGTAATGTTTATTTTTGCTGCTAAGCAAATGTTCCTGTCAGCCCTGGTAAAGAAAGGTAGGCAAAGCTGACCAACAATGTCCTATTTGATCAAATAAACCAGTGTGTTGGTCAGATTTCTGTCACCATGACAACCTGAGATAAACGACTTAGGAGAAAGATTTCTTTTGGCTCACAGCTTTGGAGGTGTCAGTCATGGTTGCCCTTGGGTCTATGGTTAGGTAGCTCATCAAGACAGGCACTTTCAGTAGAGAAAGAAACTGCTCACCTCATGGGGAACAGGAAGAGAGAGGAAGTGTAGGATCCCCAGGTCCCCTCCAAGGGACACCCCCAGTGACCCAACTTCCCCACTTTCAAAGGCTCCAATAGCACCTTGGGTGGGGAGCCACGTGGGCCTTTGGGGGACATTTGAAATCCAAGCTATGGCAGTGAGGATGAGACTCTAGTGATTTTCAGAGGCACCTGAGGAGGGGGGCACATATATTTATAGGCAATATTATAAGCTCAGGCTTGAAAAAATGGAAACAGCAACTCTTTGAGCTTTAAGTTACATTGAGGGAGGGCATGAGAGAGTTAGGTTACTAATGAGAGGAACAGAGCTTTTGCATATGTGAGACACTTTTCTGAATAATAAAGGGAATAGCCTGTGCACTGAGAAGTCACACAAGTCCCTGAGGTCCTGCAGCTGCGAGGAGCATGCACAGTGAGGAGCTGTCCCTACTGCAGAGCTGATATCACCTGCCCCAGGGGGGAGAACAGGTGAAGAGCAGGGCTGCCCCACAGGAAGTCCAGAAGGGCTCCTTAGCCAAGCAGAATGCCCTGGGGTCACATCACCTGGAGAGGAATCTGGGAGCCACCTTGGCTGGGAGGTCACACGGTGTCCTCTGGAGGTGACTCAGGAAACACTGCAGCTGCCTTCAAACATCTGACTATGGACAGGAAGAAAGGCATTCTGGGTTAGTCCATGTATTTTTTTCTTTCTTTTGCTTCAACTCACTGTCTTTCAAACAGGATGTAAGTCAACTTAAAAAGATTCATGAGACACAAATGTAATTTCAACCTCTAGGTGATAAAACTAAGGTAAAGAGAAAAATAAAGTTGGGAAAAAAGTGGCCCATCTTATGCATGGCCTCAATTTCTGAGGTTTCACATACCTGCAGTCAACGGTGGTCTGAAAATACTAAAGAGACAATTCCACAAATAAGTACATATACTCCTCATTTAATGACCTACCTGTTTTTTAATTTTATTGGTACATTTTAAGTGTACAATATAATGACTTTCTACACTAGGAGTTTGCACCTTTACATGGTCTCTCTTGGTTCTTATGTTTTTCCCCCTTCCCCTGCCCTCCCTTCAACCTCTCCACCCCTCCTTATTTACAGAGACTTTGTTTTCATTTTCTCATATTAATTCCATTCCCTTTTTTCTTTTCCCCTACCCCTCCCACTTTCCCTTCCCTTTGTCCCTTTTCTTACTATTTCACCTTATCTATTTTACCATTTACTCCTTATTTACAATTTCAGTTTCTACCTGTTTAACAGCTGTTCAGATTTTATGACACCTCTGCCCAGACTATGATCTGTATTCAGACCTACACTGCAGGAACATGAGTGGCAGTGCAGCCTTATGGTGGCTTCTTCTACAGTACAGTACTGCAACTTTTGCTGATGTACTGCCCAGTACAGTACTGTAGTTTTATGTTCAGTTATACACTACAGCACCGCATATAAGACTTATGCAAATAAAAGCAAAGTCATCAAGCTGGAGTTTCCTCTGACCATTTCTTTGTTCTGAATATTGTAATGTACATATTATATACAATTCCTCATTTAGCCACCAATCCATTTAACAAACCTATATAATGTACGTAATGGAACTTGGTTGCTAAATGATGAATGTCTGTAATTCTAAGTGTAAATAACTATGGTTACAGAATATTGTTATAACTGTTCTATTTTATTATGAGTTATTGTTAATCTCTCACTGTGACTGATTTTTAATTAAAGTCTGCCATAGGGGTGTATGTATAGGAAAACACCATAGACACCCCTTACATCCACAGGGGTGGACCACAAATGCTCCAGTCCCTTACGTGGACGGGCCTCATGTCTGTCCAGAGCCTCCTCACATGCTCATGTGTGCTGTAAGCTGTCTCTACATGACCTGTAATACTGAAGCAGTGGAAAAGTATGTAAATAGTTATTAACTGTATCATTCAGGGACTCAGGATAAGTAAGAGGGCCTGTACATTTTGATATAGATGTGATTTTTAAGACATTTTCAACGTGTGGGTGGTTGAATGCAAGGATGCAGAAATAACAGACATGGAAGGCCCGTGGTGCATGGGGTTTGGTCCGGTCCACATTTCAGACATCAGGGACACCTCTTAGCATGGGCCTTGTAAGGACATGGGGTGCTCAGACAGAGAGGTGGGAAGGCCTGGCTGACATGTTTTAAAATAGTGGAATCAGGTCAAGGAGTTAGAGAGCTGGGCTTGGGAATGAAAGGAAAACAAGAAGAACATCCAGCTGATGGTTGTCCAGTGGTGGGCTGGGCTGCGGTAGGTGGGAAAGGTTCCTCACAGTTAGAAGATGCAGGGAGAGGGAATCCATAGTGGACAGGAAGAGAGGCCGTGGAATCAGCTCTCCAGACCCACAAACCATCATGCATTTAGGGCCTGGTCTTGTTACTTCTCCTTGGAGATGGGTTCCTGGCAAAGGCCAAGCTTGCCACACACAAGTGATTTGGTGTCCTCGGGGCAGGGAAGACAGGAATCCTCAAAGCTCCTCCCTTTTGATGCCCAAGCACTTTAGTCCCTTAAGATGGAAATGCAGGGCCACAGGAGTCACCACACACCCTACAGAATGACACTGAGTATAAGGGACTGCTTCAAACTAGAGGCCACAGATCCCAGTTGGCAGCAGAGCAAGGACCCTCTAGAGCACCCCATCCTCTCCCACTGACCACAGCATCATGTGCCACTGAGTCACAGAGCCACAGAGCCCAGGATTTCCACAGGAAGCAAGTCCTCAGTGCTTCAGATAGCGAAGCACAATCTGAGATTGCACATCCCGGGGCTCACATGGCCATCCACAGCTCGTGGTGCATCTTTCTTAACTGGGGAGAGCTGGTTCTCAGCCCTGGCTCAGTCCTTGGTATCCAGGACTCCAGCACGTGGACCTGGGTGTCTTGCTTTTCTTGGGCTACCCCTCCACGTGTCCTCTGAGTTGCTGCCTGAGAGGAAAGAGGGTGTGGAAGACAGGGTGTGGCCTTGCTCTGCTCCCATGTTCGATCTTGCTCCTACCCATGGTGGTTACTACCTCACCAGTTGGGCCAATGTCTCAGGGCTGATCATTGAGGATAGGTGCAATGCCAAGGTGTGAGTGTAGGTAGAACAGCAGCTGCCAGCAGAGGTGGGTCAGGTACCCTCCGTGACAGGTCTTGGCTTTGCTTCCTGAGGGGACGAATGGGGAGACCTTGGGGAGGGGACAAGAAGGGCTGGTGACAAGAGCCTGGTGGGGAGTGGCGAACATGAATGTCTCCTGTGGAGTCAATGTGATGTATGTGCGTTGAGTCTCCAGCTGGGCTTATCACATAGAACATGCCTGGGTCCCACTGGGTCCCAGGTTGTGAGCAACATGTGCTAGGTCTGTTGAGGTGAGATGTGAGTGAGTCCAGTCCTGGACCTTGCCTGGGGATGGAGGCCACACAGACATCCCCCAAACACAATAGCTCAACTTGTGATCTTCAGCTGAGTTGATGAGAAAGCCTTAGGTGTGTAGTGGAAAGGGCTTGGAATTTGGCACTTTGATCTTTCCCCAGCGCTGTGATGTGTGGGCTCAGGATGCTGGGAAGGGCAGCGAGCCTCAGCCCTGAATGACCAGGGGATGGCACAGTATGTACAGTGTGCTAAGGCTCTGGGCCAGGTGAGTGTGGTAAATACCTTTTTGCCTTAGGGTGCTTCCAGTCTCCTACATGCAGCCCATCTGTGTCCAAGGGCATCTGTCACCCGGTCACCTCAGAACTGGCCCAGTGAGTCCACCTCTGGCACAGAAGCCTGTTTGCACTTCTGACTTCTCTGAGATCTCCATGGGCCCCACCATCACCACTCTCTCTCTCTGAGATCTGGTCCTCTACCACCTAAGCCTGTTGTCACCAGCTTCCAAGGTTCCAGTGTGCAGCCAGGACCATGCCTGAGTCTCAATGCAATAACAGCCAGCTTCAGAAGACTCCCAGGGGAGGGAGGTCTCCAGTCCAAGAAGACTGGGCCAGGGGGACAAGTGTCCACCATGCCTCTATGATAACATGGAGGAGAGGGCTGTGTTTTCTGGCTGAGGGGGTGGAGAACAAAGATGTGTAAACTTTCTGTATAGGAGCTGAAGGATAAATCCTGACACTGGTTCCAATCCGAGATCCCTTGCAGAACTCTTTGGGAGGGTATAGACACCCAAACATTGCAGATTTAGGGGTTCAACATATTCTTACCTGCATACCATGGAGTCAGTGTGTCCCAGAGGTTGTAATACAATCAGCCTCTTCCAAGAAGAAAATGTCTTAAAACTTCCCCTTGAAAATAAAGAAAACCATTGAAGGAAAATGAGAGTCAAAGCCATAGATGAATAGGAGCACATTTTGTCACTGCTGGTCAGAGTTTGGCCCTTGCTGGCTGTGCGTCTGCAGGAAGCCACCTACCTCTCTGGGCATCTGGAAAACAGGGGCTCTGGGGACTTCCATCTAATGCCTTGCTCTGAGTGTTCAGTCTAGTCCATTCATTTTGGGGAAATTGATTTTCCTGTGCCTTATTGAAATGCAGTTTATATAAAGTACAAAAGAAAGCATGTACAGCGGGATGACTTTTCACACACACACAAGCCGACCCTGATCGTGACATGGACTGTTTCCCACATCAACAGAGTTCCTTTGTGGTATCTCTAGTCAATACCCCCCACCCCCGTCCCCTGCCTGCCCCCTGCCGTGACTGTTCTAATGTCATCAATAGTGTCACATAGAACCCAGGCCCACAGTGTGTTCATGGCTCTGGCTCCTTCCAGAGCCGCTCAGCCCCTTGTCCACAGATTCTCCTTCTGCAGCTTCCATTACCCATGGCCAACTGTGGTCTAAAATACTAAATAGAAACTTTCAGAAACAAGCAATTCCTAAGTTGCGGATTCCAAGTGGTCTGATGAGCTCTCCAGCCAGGTGCACTACACCTGGGACATGAATTGCCAGTGTTCTTGCTGTCCACCTGCCAGCTGGTCACCCTCCAACCCTCTGCATTATCAGATCCACAGTAGCTGCATCACCGGGATTGGGCCAGAGCAACTCTTCTTTTATTTACTGTGGCCCCAAGCACAAGAGGAGTGAGCCTGGTGATTTGATCACAGTACATTGTTACAGTTGTTCTAGTGTATTATTAGTTATTGCTGTTCATCTCTTACTGTGCCTAATTTATTGGATTTTTTTGGGGGGGGAACCAGGGATCGAACTCAGGACCTTGCGCTCAAAGGCAAGTGCAGTGCCATTGAGCTAAATCCTGGCTTACTATGCCTAATTTATAAACAGGGACATACAGGAGAAAGCATATTATACACAGGGTCGAGTCTATGCAGTTCCAGGCACCCACTGAGGGGTGTGGAAAGTTTTCCTATGGATTTGGGGTATCCCTGTAACATGACATTTTGAGGCAAATCTGTGTTACTTTAGGTACATTTTCAAAACTGAAAATCAAAACTTTGGAATGGAAGAGTATTACCAGCTTGTAAACATATACTCACGAAGCACCCTGTCTAAAGGGGAGATTTCTATGTCAGCTGAGGCTCTGTAGTGTCCATTCAAGCTGCAGGATGTGGTTCTGTTGCTGATCCTAAGCTGTTATGAATGGCAACCAGCAGGAAAGAGGGAAGAAGGGAAGAGATGGGCAGATGAGAGGGCAGGGGACAAAGGCAGAGGTGGCTGGCTGAGAGCCGGCTCTTCCTCTTCTCTGCTGGTGTGTAGTGTTCTCTCTGCTCGAAGTTCAATCCTGTAAACAGATCTGTGCCTGGAATGTAAGGATGGAGGGAGAGGTCCAGGGAACCAGAGCCTGCTGGAAACAGGAGGCTTTCACTTGCTCACTTGCTTGCTGGAGAGATGGCCCAGCACACACCCAGCAGGGCTCTTCCTGAGCTGGCACTGAAAAAGTGACACATGGCAACAGAAGCAGGAGTTGCCGTTGAGCCGTGCACCCCCTGCACTGTCCCTATCCCATCCTGGCCCATGCGTTAAGATGTCCCTGCCCCACCCTGACCTGTCTGCTACATAAGTGTATTTAGCCAACCTGCATCTGACCTATGTGGGCTTGGTAATGAGCGGAGACCCTAAAACTGAAGACAGAAGCCACCAGACTTAGTCACTGTGTATCCAAGAGTGGATGGAGCAGCCTGACCTGTCAGGGCCCATCATTCACCATCAGGGAGACCATCACGGTGCCTGAGACCCACAGGGGCCACACCCTCCAGTTCTGGTCACTTGTACCTGCTCCCGGCTTCATGGCATCTTTAGCTTCCAGCACAATGCAGGGACCGTTGACATCGTGAGCTATCTCATGAGGGTGGGTACTGCAGTTCACTTGGAGGCCTTCGTCCCCAAACAGATGGGGCTATACCCAGAAGACACCCTGCCCCTTCCCCTGAGGTCTGCCCGTCATCACAGGCTTTTCCTCTTTCCCCATATTTTTCTTTCTCTTTTGAAGATAGCGTCTCACTGTGCTGCCCATGCTGGCCTTGAACTCCTGGCCCCCAGAGATCCTGCCACCTCAGCCACCAGTGCTGAGACTACAGGCACACAAGCCCTGTGTTTTTCTTAGCTGAGACTATTTTAATGAATATTTATAATTCTTTCCTTTCTCTGAAGCCAAGCTCATGTCTGCTGTATCTCTGAGTACTGTATATGTTTTTCCTGACCTACTTTTGGATCCTCTTGAAGGGTGTAAGTGAGCTGATGTTTCTGTTTGCAGAAGGATGGATTCCACAGATCCAGGCACACTGAGGAGCTGGTGCACCTGCTTTCCAGTCAGCCTCTGGGCCCTGCCAAAACTATATCACTTAAAAGTAGTGTAAGGGCCAGGGATTTAGCTCAGTGGCACCGTGCCTGCCTGGCAAGCACAAGGTCCTGAATTTGATCCCCAGCACTGAAAAAATAAATAAATACATAAAATAAAAAATTAAAAAATTTGGGCCAAGGATTTACCTCAGTGGTTCCACCACCTGCCTCACAAGCACAAGGTCCCGAGTTTGATCCCTGGTACCAAAAAAAAAAAAAAAAAAAAAAATTAAAAAACTAAAAACAGTGTAAAATCCATGTGTGTGAGAAATTGTAATGTGCTCTGACTAGGCCTCCTCCAATAAATGGAGTGAACAGCAGTGGGCTAGAGTTGCACACCTGCCAGAACAGCTGGACCACGAGATGGACAGTGGTGCTCCTGGTGAGGATGTGGAGCCACAGTAACGCTCATGCTGCTGGTGGAGACGTAGAGTTACTGTGGAGGACAGTCTTGAAATTCCCACAAAGCTAAACGCACTCTGAGGACACAACCCGGAACTGCATTCTCAGGTGTTTACCCGAATGAAGTGCAATGGTCCGCACAAAGGCTTGCATGCAGATGTTTGTCACTACTGTACTTATAGTTGGCAAAACATGAAGCAATCAAGATGTCCACCAAGTGGACCATCATTGGGCAGCTGAAGAGGGGGCATGGCTGAGGATCAAGTGCACCCTGCTAAGGGAAAGAAGGCAGCATGAGGAAGCTGCCAGCTGTAGGATCCAGTGCGGTGTTGGAAAATAGGTTAGTGCTCATCAGGAGCTGGGGAAGAAGAGGGCTGAGGAGAGGAAATAAGTAAAATGTTTTTAAGGACTGGAAAATCCTTTTGTACAAAGCTGCAGTGCTGGAGCTATGGCACTATGCATTCATCAAAGCCCTTGACATCTTACAGCACAGAAAGTGAAAACCTCAATGTATGTAGGATTTAGAGAAATCTATCAAGAGCCCAAGGGATCCCAGGACAAGTCCAGCCCGTGGCATAGGATATAACTGCATGACAGATACATGGCACAAAGCACTGGGAAAAGTGCTGAGCTAAGTAGCGTTGGGAAGGACTGGAGTTCTGAGGCGGTCGGCCGAAGCCACTGTGCTCTTGTTGACAGGGTTGTTTCTGACCCTGTATGTGTTACCTCTGGTACCTCTACACGCCCATCCTTGAGGTAAAAGAGTGAATGTGAGACGTAGATGGTGGAGCCAGACTCCACACCGCTGGAGTGGGTGGCTGCAGAAAAGCAAGGAGAAGCCCGGAAGATCTCTGTGTTTCTTAGGAGAGTTAGGCCTGAGCAACAACGTGGTCTTAGGACTAGCACAGGCAGATAATTTAGAAATAACCACACCCAGCGGAGGTGGCCCGCTCACACCTGCTTCAGGTTCCCCACGGCTGGGCACTGATGCCCATACCCTGTCCCTGGTGCTCACCCACTGGTTCATTCTCCTGCCTCACACTTCCTCTCCCTGAGGTCTCTGCTTAGGTCTTGTTTTGGTTTAGTTTTGTTTGTCTGGTTTGTGTGTTTGGTTTCCAATACTGCCTCTTTCTCTGGTTTAGAAAAGCTAGTCTAAGGCTACTATTACTAGAAACCATCCCTTTCTCCACTTTGAGTTCACAAGATTTGGGTTTGGCTTGTTTATTTATTCACCCATCTCTGTGCTGGTGTCCTTGGGCCCCACTAAAGCTCCCAGAGCTGATCATGGTGAGAGGAGAAGACTTGGAGCCCCTCACCCTCTTCCTGAGGCTCATTTCCCCCTATAAACTCATGCACAGGAGACCAGCTCCCCAGTCCCACCGCACCTAGTCCTCCTGGTGCAGCGTCCAGCTGAGCCTGGCCACATCCTCTTCTCCCCAGCTAAGGACTGCAGAGCAAGGACAGACAGCAGGTCTCATGTGGCCCCTGCTTGCCTGGTTCCTTAGGTAGCGAGGGTCAGAGAACAGCAAACAAGGAAGTGGCCTCTGCCAGAGTTGGAGACATAGGAGTCATTTGGTTCCTGCTATCCCCTGGGAGCACCTCTATCCCTCTTCATCTCTACCACTTTCAGTTCAGTACTGAATGCAGACACCAACCCAATCCACAGAAGTTATTAAAAGACAAGATGCCTCCGGGAATGAATTAGCAATTCTCACAGTGCATTTGAAGGCTTGAACATTAGTCCAGGAGTCCCTACCTCACCATTCTGAACATTTACCTTGGTTGGTATGGAGTCTACCAGATCGGTAACAAGCTCCAGTCTTCCCATGTCTGCAGGCAGGGAGCTCAGCCCAATCACTCTCATGCCTGGTGCTTAGTATTCTCCCACTCTTTGGATGTTCAGCATCTCTAGGGGAATTTGAAAGGCTTTGTCTTGTCAGCAATAATGGGGACGTGCAGCGTCAGAATATGAATGACTCAAGTCTTCTATTGTGGGCTCTCTGAATTTCTACCATCATCAAGAATTTTGATTAAAAAAAAAACAGAAGCTGATACAGAAAGAAATATTTGCAAAAAACCTTTGTACAAATGACTGGTTTCATTCACATAGTTGGGGCCTTTGGCATCAAAATGTCTGACAATTAATCTTGAGCCAAGCTAAACACTTGGTTGATGTACATGTTAAATTTCCATGGGATTGAAGCCAATTCTCTTGAACAGAGCAAATTTTAACCAATGTATTTTTTTCTATGAAACTTCTGAAAGATACTTGGTTGAAGTCTCCCTTAATAGCAGAGGCAGGGCTGACTATTAAAGGTGTTGTGGATTATAGGAAGCATTCATCTTCTGGACTGTTTTTCTGTTCTCAGAGTATCTGCAAGTTTATGGCTTTTCTCCTCTCCATGTCATGCAAAATGTGACTTGCTCCACATAAAATTAACTAACGTAAGACACCAAAATGCTTTGTGTACTCAACGCAAACTACTTAGATGTGGACTCTTACAGGAGACCAAGCTGTTAATTATACCCAAGTTTGACTGTGAGCTTGACAATGCAGAGCTATGCATACACAGGAGGGTGGAGGACAATTGCTGGAAAAGACCATCCTGGTGTGCACAAAGTGCACAAAGTTAAAACTGTGTGAAGAACCCAGGGAACCAATGAAGAGTCTTGTTGCTCCTTACTAATAAAAATGAGGATTTTTATTTCTCCAGTCGGGATTCCAACATTGTTATCTTAGTGGTATTCAAAGTATCTGAACCCTCCTGGATGCCAGGCTCTGTGGGTGGAGGACCGGAAATGCAAAGTAGTTTTGGCCCAGGCACAAAAATGTGAGCTACAACAGAAAACACTTTGTGGAATGTGCTCCAGGATTTTTACACTGACTGGGACATGACATGTGTTGGCCATGAGTCCTGCACCTCCATGGAGTTTGGTGCATCAGGACACTTTGGATCTTAAGGGACTAAGTCCTAGTGAGCTGCTTTACACAAGGACATGAATGAGCTGGAAAGATGGTGGGTGGCTTGGCAGGGGGAGGAAAAGCCTGGTCACTGCCTACCCCACTGCTCTGTGACTTCGTCCCCTCCAACCCCTCCATCCCTGCAGATGCCCCACGGGACGCTGACACAGCCTCCAACAGCCCTTGAACTCCCCTTGTTCAGCCTTGGCCCCAGTGAGCCCTGCTGCCACTGACATGGGTCCAGCTGTCCCCTCTGGGTTGGCCTTTGAGTTCTGGACAGCAGGTCATGGGGAGGGGTGCGCACATGTGCAGTAGAGGGAGGAAGGGACTCCAGTGCATACATGTGAGCAGACAGAGCCTGGAACGTGGGTGTTCCTCTTCCTTTGTGCCATCACCCTTTTCTGCTGGACTAGATTTCTGTGCCCTTTGACCCCTTATCATTCTGGGTGGGCATTGCTAAATAGCTGTGTGGCTCAGCTTTCTGCCTGATGTGACTGATGTAGGAGGAGAAGAGGTTTATTTTGGCTCAGTTTCAGAGGCTTCAGTGCTGGTCTCTTGGTTCTGTGGCTCTTAGGCCTGTGGTGAGGCAGCACATCAGGGCAGGAGTGTCACCTGAGGAAATTAGTCATCACTCTGTGTCAGCTGGGAAACAGGGTGGGCCCACCCCTCCACCCCTCCACCCCTCCACCCCTATGACTTCACTTCTTCCCACTAGGACCCACCTTTTAAGGGTGTCATCAGCTCCCAACAGCAGCATTGAATGGGGACTGAGCCTTCAACATGCGGGCTGTGGAGGTCACTTATCCAAACCACAGCACTGGTTTAAACCAAATCACAGCAAGCAATGCTCTGCCACACCTACAATTTTCTCCACCATGGAATGAGAGATTGAGCTTTGTGGTCTGGGTTGTATGGTTTCCTACCTTCTTCTAAGGCACAGATACAGGAATATGTGTAGTTAAACCAGACTGCCCATTTCTGCACCTTGGATTCCCTAACAGCACCCTGCACACTTGCAGTCCTGGGGCGTTACTAAGTTAGATGTCTGGGGAGACTGCTCCTCAACGCGCAGAACTGGAAACCAGAGCAACTGCTGGAGACCCAGTGTCCTGGGCAGGAATAGGACCAGTGGTTGATTGCAGGAATAAAGAAGACTGTGCCCAGGTACCAGAGTGGGAGCCTCTCTTCTGGGGCTGATCACTGTGGGCTGGAGCTGTGAGTGTGGCCTCGAAATCCAGCAGGAGGCTGCATGTGTGTGCAGCTTGCCTGCCTATGTGACGTGGAAATTGAATTCCTTTGGTTCAATGTTCTTGTGACATTAAACTATACATTGACACAAAATACAGTTTTAAAACACACCAAGAATGCTACAAAGAGGTAAGATGGCACTCATCAAACTTGACCCTGTCCAGGAAGTACTAGTTTCTAGATAAGGGGACCACAGCTAGGAGCGCCAGGCCATGTCTGAGCCAGGCACTGGGCTGGATTCTCACCATGGTGACAAGGTTGGCTAGGACCCATCCTCTGGGCTCTGAGGGTTGGGCTGCTGTGCCCTGACCTCCACTGGGTCCCCTCGTCCCAGAATGAAGGGATTTGGGATAAGAGAAGGAGCTGAATGGAGTCTTTAGGGTCTTCTCAGCTTTCAGTACCTGTGGTAAAAATGCTGAAAAGTGAAGTTTGGAAGAGGCCAGAAACTGGCCTCATAAAAGTCTACTGGTTCCAACAGCATCTTCACAGGTCACCAAGAACCTGGTGGGCAGACAGAGGTCACTCCCCATAAGCCTCTGTGGCCGCCTCCAGGAACCATAGCTGGAGTTAAAACTCAGACTCACCAATGTCTCTGTCTGCCCCAGGGTCCTGGACATAGAAACCTGAGGTCCTACTCTGCCCCAGGGTCCTGGGCATGGGCATAGGGGGTCCCTGTCTGCCCGGGGGTCCTGGGCACAGGTATTGAGGTCCCTGTCTGGCCCTGGGTCCTGGGCACTTCTGTTCAAGGTCTGTTCACTGAATCCCTGTGCCTACAGCCTGTACAGTAAGGACTTTGTGCTTCTCAATACTTTTTCAGATGGAAAAACACTTTCCCTGTTTTTTCTGCCTTTGGCTTCAATCAGTTATTTCAAATAGCAAAAGCTGTTAAAATTCCAATATGGGAATTGGTTAACCATCAGGACCTTCCTTGTGGCTGACCTGTGCTTTGGCCAGGGTCTGGGCCAGCCGCTCACACCCTTTCCTCAAGATGGTCTTTCCTTATAGCAGCGGCAAGGTGTTAGCACGCACACTTAGCCTTTCCTAATATCAAACCTGGAACAACAAAACATCTTAAGGAGCTCAGTTCCACAACATCTGTGTGACCACAGTTCAACTCCCTTCCTGATAGCACAGGGATCCACTCACCAACTGGGTATGGTGTTGGTTTGATGAGGTCATTAAAAAAGAGACCAAATAATGGAGCCCAAGATCTTCAAATCCCAGGAGAAAGAAGAATCTACCCGCAAATGAACCTGACATGGAAGAGGACACTGGGAGCATGGAAGGGGTGCAGGGATTCAGAGGACAGGGTGCTGGCCCAGGGGAGTTGGCAGCTCCCAGGAGCTGCAATCCTTTTCAAGTCTGCAAAGCTTAGCAATCTGAAGAGACCCATGCCTGCCCTGCACAGGAGGCCTGCCGGTCCCCCAGTGAGAGCTGGAGCAGTTTAGAGGTGGCAGCTGGTGAGTCCCAGCCTTTCCTTGGGGAGAGGAAAGAGGCTTCTGCTCAAGAGCATGCCACACGGCCTTTAGAGTCCTCTGTAGGCGGCCAGGCCTGGCCCGGAGTGGGCAGCTTGCTCCTCTCCGCCTCCACCCACTTCGCTTCTGTGTGCTGGGCGCGTGGTGGGGACCAGGCTCCCATGGAGATCCGAGCGCATTGTGAACCTTGGTCCTCAGCCCGCGGCCCCCAGGGTTCTGGCTTCTCCAAGGCTTTTCCATGGCAGTGGTTTGGGCTGAGCTGTTTTCCTGGACTGCAGCTCCGGACCCAGACTGTGGAGCTTTTCATACACCATGAAGTCCAGCGCTGCCAAAGCCACCTTAGCACGGCTCAGGAATGAAGGAAATTCCAGAGTGGAACCTGCATAGCCGCCTGCAGAAGGGTGAGCTGGAGACAGGGGAAGCAGGGCTGTCCTGGGGGGCTCCCTTCCTCCCCGAGGCTGCTCCCCTCTCCTAGGTTCCCCTTCTGCTCCCCAACCCCTCAGCCCCTGCCAGGCCGAAACCGCTTGCCCTCCCCCTGCTCTTGGGTTCCCGCGCCCTGGCGCGCACAGGCCCCTGGATCCCTGGCCTGTCGCCCGCCGCCGGCCCCGCCCCCGCCCCCGGCAAGGACATTGCCTCCCGCGCCAGTGCGGGCCTCATCCGTCTGTCCCCCTAGTCTTGCTCCTTGTCCTGCCCCATGGCTGCTTCCTCCGCTCGGCCCTCTGTGCTGGCCCTGAGTGGGCTGGCACTGCTCCTGCTCCTGTGCCTCGGTCCAGGTGAGTGGGCGATGCAGGCTGAGGGCACCGGTTGGCAGAGGGGCAATGGGGCTCTGGGTCTGGGGTTGCCCTCGCAGGGCCCTTGGGCAGGCGGAGGAGGGTCAGGGGCCACTTGGTCGGAGAGGGACAGGGATTCGGGTGGAATGTACAAGACCTACAGGGAGCTCTGTTTCCGTGCTTTGCTTATCAGAGTAGGTGTGGAGAACAAAGTGCAGTTTGAGGGGCTGCGGTAAAGCAGTGGGGTCCCGGGGGTTTCATGCTGATGGCAGCCACAGAGGTAGGTGGAGCTGACAGCTTTTCCCAGCACACAACCTCCTCCTCTTTCTCTCGTCTAAGACACGCATGGGAATGACTCCCGTGGACATGGGCTATAAGCCATGCATTTTCAGCAGTCATATTTTATTTAATTCATGCCCAGAACTTAGGAGTCATTTACAATAGAGTCATTATCACATTGAATGTATGTGAAAGTCTTTTGACCACAAAAGGGAAAATCTTTGTTTGATCCAGAACTGGCTCCTTACCCCAAGCATTGAATGCAGGAAATGAGCACAGTTCTTGCTTCGGCAGCACATATACTAAAATAGGAAATGAGCACAGCCCCCTTGAGCAGCCAGTAACGTTAGCACTTCGGGAGGGGCATCTTGCAGTTCTGTCTGCCACTGCCTGGAGACCTAACTCCACCTAGCTGGATTTGGTGAATTGGGAGGCACTTATTGTCACAGCCAGGAAGTAATAACAGATGACATTGGGATAAAAAATCCCTATTACAAGAAATACATCTCAGCCATTCTCCCATTCTCTATTCCTTGCTTCTAATGGGGTTGGTGTGGGGACCAACTGCCTGTGTTACTGTGCAGTCTGGGGTGTGTGGGGGCACAGCAGGGACACTCCCAGCCCTCATGTGAGATGCACCCTGCCGCTGGTCAGTGACTGGGTTCAGCAGTTGTGACACAACTTTGCTGCCTGGAGCCACAGCCTGGGAGGTACCTAAACACAGGGTCTGGTTAACGGCAGCCCAGGCACCAGGCATTAACTGCTAAGCGCTTCCACAGAAGGTAGACAGGGAGAGCAGCGCTTGATTGCATGTGAGCTGCTCTGAATGGTGTTTGGAGGAGGTGACAAATGTGACGATATCCGTGAAACCCATCATTAGTGCTGAAGAACGCACCTGTGGCCTTGGCAATGATTTCCATAGGTGTCTTCAAGGGGTTTAGGTTGGAACCCAGGCTGCGAGGGGCAGTCCCTGCCCATCTGATAAGCAGTCCTCTCTGAGCAGCTCAGTCTGGCTGTGTGCATTTGGGCTCACTGCCTCAGAGACTCCTGATGAGGTCCTCTTGGGGCCACTTATTCTTCTCTGGTGGCTGGCAGGCATGGAGTACATCACTTCTTGTTCTGATCTGTGGCCCAGCGGCCTTTCACAGTAACTCCTTGCAGAAGAGAAGTTTCATTTCTCTGTAAGTTTTCCCCCTATCACACATGCACAGGCTCTGGATACTCTTTCCTGGAAATGCCAACTTTTCCATGACCTTCTCCAGGTGAGAATTGGGAACTGAACCACAGCACTGGAGGGGCCCAGCCAGAGTGGTGACAGCAGGCAGGACGCTGCTCCTTCCTTAGAGAAGTTGCCCTTTGCCACTGCAGCCTAACATAGCCAGGCTTCCCAAACAAACTTGTCGCCTTAGCCAGGCCTGGTGCAGATGTTGAAAACTGTCAGCTGCTGTCCACTGCACTAATATCTTAGCTCTTGGTCCAGTGGCCACCCAGCCCTCCTGTGCAAGACATGAGGACAGGGTCCCTCTGTCCCCTGGCCTCCATCATGGTCCCTATAAGGCAGCCACCTGTAACCATCCCAGCTGGAACTCTCCAGACTGAAGGAGGTGCTGTTGTTCATTTATGGGGACAAGTGGTTTAAACTGAGAGAGTCAAAGTGTGGCTGCCTGCTGCTTCCAGGAGTCTGGGGGGCTTTCTGTCCCTCTTGAGGCTGCGAGTGCTCCAAGGAGCAGCTACAGGGAACACTGGGATCCCAGTGGATTGCGCCTAGGGACCACGGGCTCTGTGAATGACGTGGCTCAGAGATGTTCAGATTTAACTTCTGTAAAGCCCTGCACCTAATCAAACACACCCACAGGCAGTGTTCTGCTCGGAGCAGCCATTTGGTGACACTTGAGCATGGATATTGTTTTGTTCTCCCTAACTATGTAGTCAGTTATTTAAACAGAGATTCTTTTTTCAAAAAACAAAACAAAACATTTTTTCTACCTTCGAGCTCCACAGCAGCCCACAGCAGGGATTTCTAATCTTATTAGGATCACAGACACTTCTGAGAGTCTGGCACAAGCTGTGGCTCCTGTTCCCAGAAATATGTCCCTTTGCAGATTCGAACAGTTTTCTGTTTGTCCTTTCCCAGAGCCCTGGAGTTGTCTGAGGCCTGAGAGGCCCAGAACCCACCAGGAAGGCAGACACCACCACCACGGCTCCAGCTCCCAACCATGAATGTGCTCTGCCCAGGAGCTGGGCCTTCTCCAGGGCATTGGGTCCACCCTGCTCGGACAAGCCTTGTGCCCCTAGGCAGCAGTCAGGGGTCACAGGCTTCAGTGTGGTCCCCCACCAACCCATGTGGGGAGGGTGTGCTTCCAGCCAGGCATTTGGTGAAAATGGTCAAGCTGGTTAATAATTTTAACAACTGAACAAATATAACACAAATGATTCCCAGTCATGCCTGGTTACAGGACGATCGGAGCAGGCTATCCCATGGCCTGTGCGTTCATGAGCCAGGGGTGTGGCTTGGCTGGGGTAGCAGAAGTTCCACCCTTGCCCTCCCAGTCGTTGGGTTTAGAGCCCGCCCTAAATCCAGGATGATATCATCTTGAGATTCATAACAATTGGAACCCGAAAAGACCTTGTTTCCAAATAAGCTCACATTTTTAGGTTCTGGTGGATGTGATACTGAGGAGACATTACTGGACCCATTTTACCAGGAAGGGATGTGACGGATGGCTGGGCCTCACGGGAGGACATCAGGGCTAAAGGAAGAATGTAGCTTTTAGTTCCCCCATCAGCCATAGGCACTGTCACCAGGGTTAGGCACAGGCACCCCAGATTGGTTTCCCCACAGGACAAGGAGGCAGCAAGCAGGAAGCTCGGCAGTGCACCTGGTTCCCAGGCAAGGCAGGGCCTGCTGCTCTCACCACACCAATTGCTGTGTTTGACAGTTCAAGGTTACAGGTGACTCTGAAGCTGGTTTCTGCTTTCATTCCTTTAGGTGGCATAAGTGGAAATAAACTCAAGCGGATGCTGCAGGAAGGAGAAGGTAAACACCACTCGCCCATAAGGGATCCGTTCTTACCTGGATGGAAAGGAAACGGCAATAGCTTTGTGCTCACTGCAGGTTGTGTTTAGAAAATCAAAAATATCTCAGTGTGCCCTTTATGCTCATGAAACCTGCCAGGAGTGTAGGCATGGAGCTGTATGGCTGTGCTGCCCTGGGAATCCAGCCAGCTCTGGGAAGGGCATGCACATAGCCAAGCCTCTGCTGCAGACCTGCTGTGAACGTGCTCCTGAGATGCAGTGGTAGGAGCCCTGCATGTCATAGAAACAGATGTCCTCGGGTTGTGGTACTGGTCCTGGGCTGCCACCACCAGCTCAGTCTGGTGGATCCTCGGTGTGGTCTCATGCATGTCACTTCCGCTCACAGCTGCACCTTCCTTAGTGGCAGTGGCATTAAGTTCCCCCGAAACTAAGGCATGTGGCTGCACTGCAGGTGACTGTTGAACATTCCTTCTCCCTCCTGCTTGGTAGGGTCTTGTAGGCTGAAGCCTTTGCTTTGTGGCTCCCCAGGGTGCCCAGAGCTCAGGGAGCTTCCCTGGGGGTAGCAAGTTCCCAGGTGAGCACCCAGCATCCTCCCAGCAGCTCCAGCTGCCCACAGTCCACCCCGACCTCAGGGGTGGCCAGGAGGGTCCCCTCCCTGGGTTGAGACACTCAGACTGAATGACTCCTTGCAGGACCATCCTGTCACAGTGGAGGTAATCATGACTCATGGGTGTGTAGCCCTCAGTCTTTACTCAGGTCAAGAGAAGACACTCACATGGAGCACCTGCTGTATACCAAACTGGGCAACAGCCCCCAAAGGATTTGTAAAAAGCAAACCCTTCTGGTGTTTCTCTGTGTGACATACAGAATCCTCAGTGCTTCAGTTTCTCTACCCTGTGTGTTCTTCACAGTATCACTGAGTCAGGGACCATCATAGCCTTTATACATGAGGGACAGAGGCTCAGACCACAGCAGAGCAAGTCCAAGAGCACAGCTGCATCCCCTGAGAACCTCCTTCGGAAGTGGCACTGAGTAGTCAATACGCAGTGGCAGGAAGGTTCAGAAGGTGGCAGAATCAAAGCCGGGGGGTCAGCACCCTCGAGGCTTGGCACAATCAGTATGGAGCCTGGGGAACTGTGTGCTTATCATCTGCCTCTGTGAATGCACCCCAGATGCATGAGTGGCAGTCCATGTCTCCCTCTGCTCTTGAATGCACAGACCAAGGGGCTGGCCATCAGCCCCTGGTGTGGCAGGTGAGTGATGTGCAGGGTGAGTCGACTGTCCCTGCTCCCTGAGAACCTAGGAGCTGATGATTAACACGTGCTGATTAAATGCGCTATTTGTGCATTGCACACAGATCGGGACACCAGCTGACCAGGAGTGTGGGAACCGATGCCAGGACCATCCTACAGTGGTGGGCAGGTGGGGCAGGCATGTGGGAAGGTGATTTCACTCCAATAAGAAACCTCATTTGCAAGTGTGGTGGGCACACCTGTAATTCCAGCATGCTGGGAGGCTGAGGCAGGAGGATCAGTTCTAGCCTAGCCTGGGCAACATAGCAAGACCTTGTCTCAAAATAAAAATTTTAAAAAAGGAAGGGCTGGGGATGTAGCTCAGTGCAAAGGCCCTGGGTTCAGTCCCCAGTACCAAAAAAATAAAAATTAAAATTAAAAGGAAAAAGAAATATCATTCTTCAGGGTAAAGGGGACAGGGAGGTTGGCCAGCAGGCACCAGATGAAGGTGCATGGAGGATGAAGTTCTAATCATCCTGTGTACTTGGGGATGGGGGTTGTCATTGCAGCCCCTGCTCCAACCAGGGCAGATGTGGCTGTGGGCGAGAACAAAGCCAAACAGTTCCTGGGCAGTTTGAGACGCCAGCGGCGGCAGCTGTGGGACCGGACACGGCCCGAGGTGCAGCAGTGGTACCAGCAGTTCCTCTACATGGGCTTCGATGAGGCGGTGGGTCCCTCCTGTGGGGCCTGGGCTGTGGGGCTGGTGGGGGACATGGACAGTGCGGCTTTGCTGGTTGCTGGAGTCTGTTTTCTGTAGCTCTTTCAAAAGCCCCCTGAGCCCATGGTTCTGGAGGCCCAAGGGCATGCGTGACTCCAGTGTGTGCTCACTCACCTGGTGAGAGCCTTGTGGTGCATGGTGTCAAAGTAGCACAGGAGGTTACAGGGCAGGACAGGAAGGTACCTGCAGCTGCTCTCTACCGATCCACTCTCAGGGGACCCCCCACCCCCACCCCCAGAGACCCGAATCCCTCCCTTCCCAGGGAAAAGCCAAGACCTTGGAACCTTACGACCTCACATCAGGCTCCAGACATTAAAGGCCCCACTGCCTTAGCTTGGCCATGCAGGAGACCCCACAGGCGGGGACCCAACACCTATCTACACCACAGCACTGTCATTCGAGTGTTGTCCCAGCACGGGACCCCACTACTCACTATGTGAGGCTTTTGTGACAGTCTTGTTTCCCTATGAGCACGTTTAAGCAAGCTGTGTGGGTTGATTGGGCTTCCTTCAAATAACTCACCCCCTCTACAAAATACAGCATCAGCTTTACGTCAGAAACATGAGCAACAAGAGATAGGCACACAGCCCCCTGGAGGCAGAGGAAAGGGACAAGACACAGCCTGTGGGGAGAGCCAGGTCTTTGCAGATATTTGAGGAAGTTGTCAATATCCTGTAAGGATGGGGTGGTTTGTAGTTTTGGGGCCTAGAGTGCTTGAACCCCACAAAGGAAGAGGAAAGGATGCTTGTCATCCCAGATCCCAGCTGGGTGCGGTGCTAGAGAAGTGGGAAGTGGGGCTAGAGGCCAGTTCTGAGATGCAGGGTGTGTCCTCTGGAGCAGAGGACTCTTGCAGCAGCAGAGCCTGCAGTGGGAGTGCTTACCTGGGTGCTGTGCAGGCAGCCCTGCGGGAAGGGGGAAGGTGAAATCCCTAGCCCGGTCATTTCCACACTACATAAATGCAGTTCTGTGGCTGTGTCATAATTCCCTACCAGGCCAAGCCACTGAACATTTGATTTCTCCCCAGATGTTTTTTGTTTCTTGAATTTGTTTTCTCTTTCATTGTGCAAAAAGCTAGACACTAACTACAAAACTCTGTGCCAGGCCTGGCCCTGAGTCCTTATATGAGTGAACTTGATTAACATTTACAGCCCCAAGGACATGCACATGAGGTTTCTGTGTTCCTGGCCCACTGGGGTCTGTGTTCTGCCCTGGGAGTGAATGTACAAAGCTGGATTCTTGCTGAAGGGTCTGCCAGGTTCATCGGGGAGCATAAACAGGGCAGGTGGGCTCCCATTCTAGACTCCACTGTAGCATCTGGGGTTTGAAATATTTAAACCATATTTACTGGGGAGATGAGATGCCCTCCCACTCTCTGTGATTTGTGTGTCTTTGATGACCATCACTGAAATGGATATGAAGAGTTTGACATGGGGAAATGGCTAAAATACTGTCTGCTAGCAAACCAGAGACAGATGCGGATCAAAGAAGGTTATCATGCTTATGTGTGTGTCACAAAGAGTAGCAGCAAGTGTGTCCAAATGTCACCAGCACTGATCGTCGGTCCTGGGATGTGTGATCCCTCATTTTCCTTGCCCCCATCTTATATGTCTGTGTAAGTCTATCTTCTTTCTTTTCCCCCTTTGGCACTGAGGATTGAATCCAGAGCCTTTGCTCTGAGCAACATCCCTAGCTCCCCTTCCCCTTTTTCATTTTACATTTTGAGATGGGGTCTCACTAAATTGCTCAATTTCCCAGGCTGGGTTGGAACGTGTGATCTTCCTGCCTCAGCTTCCCAGAATGCTGGATTACAGGTGTGTAACACCAAGCCCAACTTCCGTGAAACTTATTGAAACATGCATTTTAAGCAAAACCTTCAAATAAGTTTATGAAGTCAGAAATCTCAAGGAATAAGATTATTTCACCTTAACCAAAAAAAAGTGGTACTGTGAGCAAGGCCAGGCTGGGGACTTTGGAGGCTACCAGGTCTGGGGTCCTCCAGGCAGAGGCTGAGTGAGGACTCAGAGGACAGCAAGGCTGAGACCCTGCTCTTCCCTGCTGTGGCCACAGGGCCATGACCACAACAACAGGCACATCTCAGTCTGGGAAGCAATACAGCTAGAACTCAGGGCCAGGCTTGCACTGAGCTTGGGACATTCGCGCTGTTCTGAGTCAGAAACCCGAGCTGAAGGACGTGAGTCAGGAGCCATCTGGACGAGTCCTAGGCAGCCCTGCTGCATAAAGTGGATTCTGGAGACACAACCTCCAGAAAAGTCACCTGGAGGCGGCTCTCAGCCCCAGCTCACACCTGGAGAGGAGGTCCCGCAGCCCAAACTGCCTGCCTTTGCCTCACCTGAGCATGGATGCCTGCAGGTCCCTGGAAGCTCTCTGTGCACTGTCACCTTTATTTATTTGTTTTATTTATCTTTTTTTTGGTACCAGGGATCAAACTTGGGACCTTGCACTTGCAAGATGGCTGCGGCACCACTGAGCTAAATCCCCACCTTTAAAAACAGACTCCCAGTGGAGGCCAGGTGCCCACACCGGAGACCTGGCTGGGAGTGGAGCTCAGTGGTAGAGCATGTGCCTAGAGTGCATGAGGGCCTGGGCTTGATCCTCAACACCACTGGAAAAGAAAAGAAAAGAAAAAGAAGGTGGGAGTGGTGGAGAATGCCTGTAATCCAAGCACTCAGGAGGCTGAGGCAGGAGGATCACTGAGTTTGAGGCCAGCCTGGGCTATACAGTGAGTTCAAAACCAGCCTGAAATATAGCAAGACCCTGTCTCAATAAACAAAAAATCAAACCAAACCAAACCCTGAAGATCACCTCATCCCTGTCGCACTCCCCTCCCTTCTGTTACAATAACTGCAGTGGTCTTCTTTCCTGTTTGTCCCTAAGGCTTCTGGGAAGTGGGGACTCTAGGCTCCCCACGCCCCCCATGTCTGGCACAGGGCCTGACCTTGCACAGTGAGAGACATACTACCTACCCAGGAGCATGGTGCGACAGTCACTGTCAGAGGCGTCCCAGAGCCTGCCCTGGCTCTCTCTCAGATGCCAGTGCTTTTATGCACCTACTGTGTGCCACACAGAACTCAGGCACAGCAAGGGTTAGGAAGCTGTGTGCCCCTTGAGATGAGGACAGTGTCCGAGTCAGGCTGAGCCCTCACTGGCCTAGGCAGTGTCTGCTTTGTTTTCATCAGAATGTTTGGGACTTCAGCAGTGCAGAAGTCTCCAGAGCTGCAGGCCAAGACTTCCTCAGGTGGAAGGGCTCTGGCCATACCCTTCAGCTGGGTTTACTGACCTCAGGGCAGGAGAACATCTTAGAGAATTATTCACAGTGAGCACTGAAGACAAACCAGCCATAACAGCTGGAGGCAGGTGGGACTGGGGGGAGTGTGCACCTTAAAATATATTCCCACCAATCTCTCCCTCCTCCAGAAATTCGAAGATGACATCATTTACTGGCTAAACAGAGACAGGAATGGACATGACTACTATGGCGATTACTACCAACATCACTACGATGAAGATGCAGCCATCGGTCCCCAGAGCCCCGACAGCTTCAGACACGGGGCCAGTGTCAACTACGATGACTACTAATAGTCCCTGGCTGCACAGTCCCCAGGAAGCTGAGTCCTGCCCTTCAGGGTCCTCCAGGCCCCCTCAATGGGGCTTCCCTTGGGCTTCACGTCTGTGCCCTTCACCCCACTCTGTGGAACCAGAGAGCTTAAGCAAAGAATGTAGTGCCAGCGCCTAACCATGTAGCTCATCTAAACTTACAAATAAAAGCATTTTCTTAAAGGAAATGTCTCTGAATTCATTTGGAAAGAGACGAAGCTGGTAGTGTTTCTTGCCACCTTGCTGTTTTGAGGTTGAAGCACTGTCTGGGGCCCTCTACCCATGAGCATCCCAGGGACCCCCAAAACCACCACCCAGGCAGACTGTGCACATGGAGCATGTGGTCTTCAGTTTGTTAAAGTACATCTGCCCTAAAAGCAAAATATGCATTTGGCAAGGTAAAGGGGTGAGAAGGAGCTGCAGTCTCCAGCCAGGTGTAGCATGGAGGATGCAGTGGCTGCAAGGTGTCTGAGGGTTTTCTGGGTTCCAGCCCCACCTGGTAAATGCTGTCACACAGAGGGTGAGGATCAATGGGAAGGAACCTGAGGTTCAGCTGATTTCAGACCTCGCTCATCTAAACATTAAAAATAAAACTTTGTTCCCTGAACTCCAGAAGGATATGAGAATACACTTGGCATGTTGGGGATTTAGCTCAGTGGTTCCAGGTTCTGCCTCACAAGCGCAAGGTCTTGAGTTCAATCCTTGGTATCAAAACAAACAAAAAGAACAATACACTAGGCATTGTAGGGGAGGGTGGGAGGTTATGGTCTTCCCAAAACATGCTCAGACCCACAGAGGGCAGCAGCTTGGACCCCGGGAAGGGCAATGAAAGCCTTCTGCTCTTTTCTTCAGGAAAACCTAATTCATGTCACACACACCAGCTGTGAAACACATCTTCACTCACAGACCCTGGGTGCTGAATAACCTGGGTGTGCTGGGGAGCAAAGCTTGGGAATAGCAGTTTACAGCCAATTGCACACATGTCCTCCTGCTTCCTTCTTGGGCATCCTTAGGACTTTTGTAAGAATTTGTGAAAAAATATGCATGACCTAAAATTCACCGTGGTGACCATGTTTAGGTGCATAGCTCAGTGGCATAAAGAAGGATCACGCTGCCATGCAGCTGCACAGCTTTTCTACCATCCCAGACCAAGCACTGCCCTCTAAGCTCCAGCTCCACAGGCCCCTGTCCCATTCTACCTGGGCTGTGTGACTCCGACCCCTCCACAACCCTCGCTTTCCTGGTTCCGCAGTGCCTGTCCTCCTGCAAGTGCCTCCTTCCACTCAGCATGGTTGGTCAGGCTCATCCTGCAGCAGCAGCAGCAGTCAGTTTCCTCCCTCTCCAGGGCAGAATAATACTCCTCAGTGTGTCTGTCCCTGTCTGTGTGTCTGGGGTTTCCCCTTGGCTGTCATGAATGGCGCTGATGTGAGTCTGGCATGAGTGTCCCTTTGTGCCCGGGCCTTCTATTCTCCTTGCAGCTGCTGGGTCCTGGGGTCATTCTGTGTATCGCTTATGCCACGCGGTTTCCCACACTTCTACCCATACAGCATAGGGTGGTGGTGTTGGCTTGAACCATGTGGGGGGTGCTCAGGAGAGGGGGGGAATGAGGGACACCTCTGCTATCTTCCTGGTCCTCAGGGTGAGCTTGTTATTTCCCCCAACTCTTTTTGCTTAATGTTTTTTGTGGATTTCTCCAAAAAATAGAACCAACAGAAAAAAATTGTGTGTGTGCACATGCATGTGTGCATGTGTGGGGATGTGCATGTGTGTGTGTGGGCATGTGTGCATATTAGCCTGGCTTTGTCTGTTGCTGCAGAGCAGGGAGCTGTCAGGAGGCTCAGCCCGAGGTGGGGAGGCTGGATGCACCCTGTCCCGGGTGGAGGCTGGAGAGCCCCACGAGTCCGCTGTGTGAGTCCGGTAGTCCTGAGGCCAAAGCACCAGAGTCTGCCATGCAGAGCCGCAGTGGCAGAAGCTGGGCACCTGCAGCATGAAGGCCAAGGGTGGGCTGGGAGCTGGCCTTCCGCCCTCCTGCTCCACCCAGCCCCAGCCTGGGGACAACGTCACCACACTCAAGGCGGGTCCCTCATACTTCATGGCCATGGAACAGTAGGGGAAATGCCCTGTACACACCTTGGAATCAATCAGCTGTGGCTGCTGAGTCCAGTCAAGGTGACACACAGCGAGCCACCATGGTGCCCTTTTGCAAGCTAAGGAAATCTCTTTCTAAAAATATACTAAGAAATTTTTATGTCATATCTGGCTCTTAAATTCTATGTTTTATTTGTTGAGATAACTTTGCCTAATAAGTCAATATGAATTTTTAAAACAATTATTCTAGTATTAATCAACTACTTAAATCTATCACCTCTGTTTCTGGAGTGGACCTCACTTGGTCATGTCATGTCACCTCTTTACTCACAGATGAATCTGGCTGAGTTCTGTGGTTGAGTCTTTGCATCTACACCCAAAGACTGCCCTGCAGCTGGCGTTCTGACTTGGTCCCTGTGGGTCCAAGGCTCAAGGTGACACCAGCCTCCTAGAACAAGCTGGAATGTATGTCTAGCCGTCTATGTGTACAAATTCTAAGAATGGAGTTGTCAGCTTCCTAAATGCTTAGGATCACGCAGCAGCAAAGGATCTGCATATACGGTTTTCACCAAGGGCAATACCCTCACTACCAACTGCTTTTCACAGTTAAAGGGTGAGTCTGATTTTTCATTTCTCTTTCAATCTGGTTTGCTTTCTTCTGCCTTTCCAGGGAGGCATGCACAATAGCAAGGTTTTTGCAGAATTAAGAGCTGCTTTTAGAGCTCGCTTATCTGTTATTCTCTGTGTCTGTAGCTCTATTCTTTTTTCCATTCCACTTACATTTTTAGAAAACACAACAAGGGGCTGTTTATCTGGTGTTTTAATTCCCTTTCTTCTACTTCTAAGGGTCTTGGATTTAATTAGATCATAACTCTCTTTTGAGCCTTCTAATTATTTTTTTGAAGGCAAACACTTAAGGCTCCAAATATTGCATCTCAGGAGTTTGATATGAAAAATTAGAAGGCGAAATCTTCTAATTTTAGTCACAATTTCTCCTTTGACCTCTGAGTTGGTTATATGTATTATTAAACTTCCAAGAGAATGGATCTTTCTAATTAACTTCCTGGCTTTGTTTTCTAGTTTCACTCCACTGTGGTAAGCAGTGTGGTTGGGCAGATCCCAGGCTTTGGGGTGCCTGGTGGCCAGGGTATGTTTGGGGTATCCCCCCAGTAACTCGTCCATGTGTGCCTGAAAATGATGTGTTTCTCAGGTGTCAGATGCAGTTGCGTCTGCTCTTTCAAGGTCCGTGGTTTCACTGCTAGGATTTTTTACTTTTTTCACTGAGGGTTTTTTTGGGGTCCTTTTTATGTAGCAATTACCTAGAAATGTGTTTATATCTCCTACTACCTTGTGATGATGGTTTTGATAATGTTTCCCTTGAACCCTGGTGATCTGGCTCCATATAGTATGTGGTTATACACAAATCCTCTGGCAAATTTAAAATCAATAAATTTTTCCAGTGAATGGAACTGTTTATCATTACATAGCAAACTTCCTAACTTGGAGTAGTGCTGCTTGCCTGAATTCTCCTTTGATATTTGTAGGACTCTGCTCTGTTAGCATTTTCCTGTGTTTTTCTATTATTTAGCTTTAATCCTTCTGTGTGCCTTAGGCATTTCTCTGGTAATGAGTACATGGCTAAATTGTGTTTTGTTTCTTAAAACATACCAATTATGATCTTCACTGGAGAATTTAATCCACTCACACTTATCGTAATTAATCATTTATTTATTTAAATACTGTGGGTTGAACTCAGAGCCTCACATGCTAAGCACATATATTACCACTCAGCTACACTCCTTGCCTGTTTCTAGCATCACATTTGAGATGTTTGCATTGTCCCACTTGCATATTTCCCACTCTTTTCTCAATGGGTCTGTTTTGTTTTCCTTTGCTCGCTGATTATTTTTCCTTCTCCTTCCTTCAACGATCTGCACTGGGTCTATTCTCCTAGTGTTCCCCTACCTAATAACTATTTAGCAACAGTTCCAGGTGAGCAGTAGGTATCTTCCTTTCCCTGACTTCCCCTCCTAACTCCTTGCTATTGTGTGCGACATTTTGAATCCAGCCTAGTCTTTCCCTGCCCTGAGTTATCTTTGTTTCATGCATAATCATTAGTCAGTTTAGACCATCGCACATGTACTTGGGCTCCCTCTCTCCTTACAGATCAAATCTAGAACCTGAGGTGATTTCTTCCAGTTTGAGTTCCATCTTTCAGAACCTGTCCTGCAGGGTGCTTTCATGGCTCACTCTCAAGCCTGGCATTTTTCCTTGGATAAGACTTCTGATTGAGTTATTTTCTCAGGACTTCCAAGGAATTACCTTACCTGTGGTCTCCACTGTGGATGTTAAGAACTTCATTGTTCATCTCACTGCCATTGCCCTGAAGGCGACAAGGTCCCCTCCAATTGTTGGCAGTAAGATACTCTTTTTATTTCTATTTTTTTACCTGTGTATATCAACGTGGCTTGGGATTGCTTGGGCTTCTTAATCTGAGGATCAGTGTCTTTCAATGATTTGGGAAAATCTCACTCATTATTTATTTCTGGAATGCCTGATTCAGTTAAGCAATTTTCATTGTATTTTTTCTTTCTTTTTCACATATGCTTGTTTTGAGCTCTTGTTCCCTGCTCAGATGTTCTGGGTCCTCTCTTATTTTGTCAAAGGCATAATATCTTATATCTTTGTCATTTCCGATCCCTCATCTTTGTGGCTCTCTTTTTGCTGTTGCCTCCCATGGCTCTCACTCCTTGATTTTACATAATTTCTAACCATGACCCATTTGTTCTCTTTGGACCTTGTTTGTAAGATGCACTTGAAGTCTGGGTGAGTTGAGTTCCTTGCATTTTCATGTGCTGGGTCTGCTGGTGTGCTGTGGGATCTGCCAAGATGGAATCACGTTAGCTTCGATTCTCTTCTGTGGATGTAGAGGCCCATGGGGACACCTGGTGCCTCCTACTCTCAGGGATGCTATCTCCCCAGCTATGGGTCCATACCTGCAGCTGCAGGAGCATCCCCAGTTCTCCCTTCTGTGTGATCTGAGTGCTTCTCGCCAGCCATGTGCCAGGATAGAAGCTTTGGGAACTTGCAGGACTGAATGACCTGGCCTTTGTCTCAACCCCTGTGCAGCTCTGACAGACTAGGAGCCTTCGGGATTCTGCAGAAACCTTCAGGTAATCATTGGCTTTCATTGCATTTGGGTTGTCTGCAGATTCCTTTTTCTTCTCTATCATCTAATGGATACAACACAAAAAGACACACACACACACACACGTATATAGTGGTGCTTCCATTCATGAACTTAATTCTTACCATGATTCTTGTTGCAAACCAAACTGGATGAGAACAGAATCAAATTCAATGGTTAGGTTCAATGTTGACTCTATGGGGAAATTTAATTTGGTTCTGCCCAATTCAGTTTGTGACTAGAAATGTGGAAAGAATTAAGTTCATGAACGGAGGTACCTGTTCATGAATTTAATTTATAGTTTTGAAGAATATGGCCACAGTTTTGACTGTCACCCAATGTGGAGTTTGTGAGCAGAAGTATTACTGTATTATATCTACATCTATATCTATCTCCTATCATCCTTCCCACTTTGAAGCAGTTCTGGAAGTCCTCTTGTGTGCGTGTCTTTAGTTGTGCTCTCATGACTGCCTTGATGTCCTGAACATTTCCCTTTCGTGGTCATTTTGACTTTGTGGAAGAGCTAGCAGTCACATGATGCCAGATTTTGTGGATCAGGTGGATAAGGACACACAATCATGTTTTTATGAGCCTGCCTTTCCATTGGATGGCACTCAGCAGGAGCATTCACCATGTTTATCATATTTAATAGATATACTAAGGAAAAAGAACATCCAGAATTGCTTCATAAAATGGCAAGGAGAATGGGGTGTGTTCAAAACATTGGGGGAAGATTCTGAGGAGGATTTGTGGCCATGAGTCTTTTACTGTAATAAATTTAAACATTCAGTGTATATTTTGCTCACATTTTGCATTTCTTTGTCCTCCAAATCCATGAAGTCTCTGAAACAGATGCCATGATCTGAATATGTTCCCCAAAGCTCATGTGTCACAAACTCCCCCAATGTGTCAGAGTACAGAGGCAATGAGGGGGAGGCATGTCTGCTGTCAAGGTGGTCTGACTTTCTGCTCTCTCATGTGCTCACCCTTCCACCTCCCACCATGGTGGTATACAGCAAGAAGGTCCTATCCAGAAGTCAGGCCCTGGATATGGTCCTCCCCAGGCTGCAGAATTACGAGAAACCAAACTTTTTAAAATAAATTACCCAGTGTGTGCATTCTATTACAGAGCACAAAATGGACAAATGCCTGGATTTCCAGTCTAATTCCCATAACATATCCAGAGTGAAGCACGCTGATTATTCCCAAGATACAGGTGAAGATTCTTGCTTTGTTTTGAGATCCTGCCTGCCTACCTCCCAGCTCCTCATTCTCAGCCCCAGCCTTTCAATCCCTCAACATGTCCTGCTGCTCTCTCCTTCTGGAAGGTTCTGCAATTCTTCTAGCCCACTCCCAAACTTCCTTCAGCCCTCAGTGTTGTCAACTAGTCTCCCAACTCTTCTAGAACAGCTTCCTGACACAGGCTCTGAAACTGTCTTCCTTTAGAAAACCATCCCATGTGATTATATGGCCAGTGCCTGTCACCATCTGGATGGTGACCATAGCACAGGGCTCACACCTGCTTTTGCTCACTGTGCCATCCACGGAGCTGAGCAGAGGGCTGAGCATGTCTTGACGACACAGAGAGGGAGGCATTGCTCCAGTCTCATTTTCACATGTGAAAATGGAGACCAGAGAGATAAAGGATGGAGACCTCCCTGGCTCAGGTTTCTGTCACTCAGACAAAATACCTAAGGGGGGTCCTTTAAGGAGAAAAGGTTTATTTTGGCTCATGGTTTCAGAAGTTTTGGACTACGGTCAGTGGGCTCTGGAAGGCTTAGGCTTCTGGAAGGCAGAACATCACGGCAGAAGGGCATGGAGAGGAATGCTGCTTTCCTCACAGCGGCCAGGAAGAGGGAGAGAGTGGGAGAGAGGAAGGGGCTGGGGACAAGACATATCCTTTAAAGTCATGTCATGCCCGCAGTGACCCGCTTCCTCTGACCAGGCCCCACCTCCTGACATACAAGGTCATTGGATTAATCCACTACAAAGTCAGTGACCCCATGACCCAATCTAGACCCTGTCTCTGCACAGCACTGCACTGGGGACCAAGCCTTCCATAGAAGAGCATTGGGGATACCAGATCCAGACTGTAGCAGACACAGTGACATGGGGACAATCCGGGGACTCAAGATTTGGGGGCCTTCCCCACTCTGTGCCAGCCAGTCCATGTCCCACCATGCAAGGTCCTCACCCCTCCTTCCACAGGAAGCCTGCCTCTTGGGCCTGCAGATCCTGACTCTGTGCTCAGCCTGGACACAGCGGTCACTTTCCCCAACTCAGCCACTGGCCTTGCTGTCAGCCACCTTCTGACCAGTAATGGCCAGGACTAAGGTGCCATCTCAAGCCCGGCTAGGGACTATGCTTGTTAGGATTCTTCAGAGGCCCTGGCCAGGTGCTTTCCTAAGCCTGCCCCTAAGTCTCTGCATGTCCCTTGAAGCCCAGAAACAGTCGTTGTGCTGTTCAGATCTCCTCTCCAGGATAGTGCAAACCAGTCATTTTCACACAAAGCCGATCTCCCACAAAGTACAAAAAGTCCACTGTAAAGTGACAAGGATGACCAGGTTAAGATTGAAAACAGGAGGGTGGATGTCCCCACATTGCTGTCCCCTTCTTCCTCTGACTTAATGACAAGGCTGGGTGGAGAGTAGTTGGGGATGCAAGCAGCTCTTCTAGGGGATCCTGCAGGGACATCACTCATGGGGCAGAGCCTGGAGGTGGCCTCATGGCTCCCTTTGGATGCCCACAGAGCTGGCTGTGCACAGGGGGAGACTGGGGCCCTGTGGAGGGCTCGAGGGTGCAAACACCACACATGACTATGGCCTGGAGCTGACTTTAGTCCAAAATCCTCATCATAGAGCAGCCTTCTCCTCAGCATGCTGCCATGGCTGACTCAGCACTGTCAGAGCTGTTGGCTGCTCCTCAGGCAACAGACAAGTCAGCGAAGGCTGGAGAACTCTTGGACAGGCTTTTTCAGATTGATGCTTGGCACATCTGGTGTGATGAACCTGGGGGAGGTTCGTGATGCCAGGTGTCTCCGAGAGTGTGAAGAGAAAACTGAGGCCCAGCCCATGTAAATAGCAGATGGAGCAGTGAGGGAGAGGCTGTGGGAGCCATTTATACAAATCACAGTAGGGTGCACTCTACAGAACTAAGGCCTTTGGGTTGCTGGTTTAAATTCAGCTCTCTCTCCCTTTATTTTCTGATTTCCAGTTCCTTTTCTGTTGTTGAGAAAGAAATTTTAGGAAAATAAACTCAAAATGGGATGTGGTAAGCACCCGTCACTGAAAAGCCCAGTGGCTACTCAGGAGGCTGAGGAAGGAGGATCTCTGGTGACCACGAGCTTGAGGTCAGCGTGGGGCTACATAAACCTGCTTCCAAAAACACAAGGAAAATTAAATCAAGTAGCTCAGTACTGAGGGGGACACTGCCAAGCAGGTCTGTACTGTGCCAACAACAGCTGGATTTTATCTCCTGCCACTGCTTGGGAAGGCCAGGATTGAAGACTTTGATTAGTGGCCAGATGTGATTTTCACTGCTGGCTGTGGACTCAGCCTCAACCCACTAGCAGTCACTCCGAAGCTGTTGTCATCACTTCCGCCTGTTGCTGCTTGTCTCATCACTGCAACCTGCACCTTTCAAAATAGGAAAATCAGGTGTTACCCCTCCGCATTTTATTTTTCAACTTCAGTAAGTTTTTACTCCAATATAATTGAAATAAAAATAAAATTCCATTTTTTTATAGCTAGTCTTCATTCCTACTTAATCCTTTGCAGTGCAAATAAGTTCTCCTCCCTTCATCTGAGACCCACCTTTCATGTTGAAGTCTGTTAGAACGCTGGCTGATTTACCGTTTGATTTTTCACCATTGTTTGAGATGAGCGTGAATTTTTTTTTTAGTCTATTAAAACACTGGATTACACTGATAAAGTCTTTCAAACACTGATCCAGTCTTGTTTTCCTGCAATAAACTCCACTTGGTTGCAGGATGTAATTCTATTTAAATATCGGTGTATCCAATTTGCTAACATTAAAACTTTTTCATCAATATTAACAAGAGCTGTTGTACAGTCTGGTTTTAGTATCAGGGCAAAGTATGAGATCGGTATCCTGGCCTAGGTTCTATGAGCACTTGGGGGAAAAGCGGGTATTCAAGCAGCTGTTGGGCAGGGCGCCTGTGAAAGCCAAGTAGATCCTGCTGTGGGCAGCGTTTCTGAGGACACTGAGTCTTGTGTGTGTCGTGGGGGATTGGTCCTTATTATGATCCAGGTTTCCTCTCTGACTCTGGCCATTTTCCTTTCTTACTCAGAAGTCTACCTTCTATAATATTTTGGTAGTCACTCCTGCTCTTGATTCAATATTACGTGGTATAGCTTTTCTATCCTTTCATTGTCACATTACATATATTGTTCTGTTTGAAGTGAGTGCCCTTATACAGCACTGAGATGGGCCATTAAAAACCCTCTACCAATCTGTCTCTTAATTTGCCGTTAGACATTTACACCTAATGTAATATTGTTATGTTGAAGCTTAAATTTGCCACTTTCCTTTTTGCTTTCTTTCTCCTGCCTTCTTGTGGGTAAACCTTTTCTCTTCCTTTTTTGAATTTCATCTGAGCATCTGCGGGTACCCTTCAGCCCTTTGTACAGTGCTTCCTGGGTGGTGCTGGACCTGCACACTATGCTCTTCCTATACATCATACCTGTGTAGCTTAATTTATAAACTTATTAGTGAGATTAATAACAATAACCAATAATAGAGAACAATTGTAATGATATACTGTAATGAGTATGGACTCTCAAAACCTCACTGTCCTGTGCTCACCCTTCGTGACACAAGATGACACTTGCCTATGTGACGAGGTGAGTGACAAGCACCATGACGTGATGAGGCACTGTCCCTGGCAGGCCCTGAGGTCACCGGGCAGAACACCCTCTTCTGTTTGTCTTCAGATTCTTATACTATGTCCAAAACTTTTTTATGATGCTTTCTTGGAACAATAGAAAATGTGTCTACCCTATTTTCTTGAAAATTATAAGTCATTTCCTTGCATTTTTATTTACCTTTGGTTTCCTTAAAAATTACCTGGACAGTAAACAGGAGAACCAGGTATTTCAACTCTTTCATCCTGGATCGCAACACTGTCTTACACTGGCTTTACTTCAAATCAAAGGTAGGTAAAATACAGAAATTCTAAAGCCAACAAGTAACAAAACAGTAAGAGCTTTATAAACATTGAGGCTTGTATTAGTCTGTATTGTTACTGTAACAAAACCAAAAAAAAAAAAGGGTTTATTAAGCTCACAGCTTTTGTAACAAAACACTGGAGGCAGCTAACTTTACAAAGAAAAGGTTTTATTCAGTTTTGAAGGCTCAAAGTCCAAGGTCAGGTGGTCTCCTAAGTTTGACTTCCAGTGAGGGCCCATCAGTGTTATGGAGGAAGAGATCACATCACAAAAGAGAACAATTCAGGAGCCCACCAGCACCGAGCACTGCCTTCATTCCTTTCCAAGAGCAGTTTCCCTTGTGACCTAAGGGTTTAAGACCAGGCTCTTCATGAAGGTCCACACCATCTCTGGACACTGTTGCTCCAGGACCTAGCCTCCAACCTGCAGCCCCTGGGGGACTACCACACCCTGCCCCCAGGTCCTTGTCCCCTCCTGCAAACCGTGCACCACTCCACCCTCCACAGCCTGTCTTGACCCTCTGGGCTTCGCTCAGAAGCCCAAGCCTCATGGAAGACAAAAGGCGAATTCAGCTGTGAGCCACCATGAAATGAAAACACATTATACACTTCCATGGCACAACAGCAGGGCAGGGAGGGGAGAAACATTCCTGAGAGGTAAAAGATGCAAAAAACCCCCACTGCTTAGCAGGGTGGAAGGTCCCAAAGCCCTAGCATCACCTGCACACAGTGGCGAGGCTGGGCCTGAGAGGCTGCTGCCTGGGCTGCACCTTGCAGATGGCTCCTGGGCAGGATGGCATGGTGTGGCTGATTTGCATTTGGAGTCTCCACTGTTTCTGCTCCCACAGCTCCCCAGGCCTTGAACTCCCGGACACTCAGCGAGGTCACTGGCCTCCAGGCCTACTAGGCCACTGAGAACCATCAGTCCGGTTCCTCGTGTGCAGGCAGAACAGGCCCCTCATGTATGTCACTGAGTGGTGCCTGGCTACTTGGGACACAGCTGGGGCAGTTGCACAGTGCTTTGGGGGGGTCAGAACCCTGAGGTGGCCCTGGGAAGCGCCCTTGGAGGGCACCCTGGGCCCTGGGAGACAGTTCTGTCCTTCCTGCCTCTGGGCACGTGATAGAAGGGTGGCCTTGCAGGCCTCGGAGCCGCTGGGAGTGCTGCTTTCCCATGGTGGTCCTGGAACAAAGCCCCAGTCCCTTTACCCGTGTCCATCTTTGCAGAAGGCAGCTGATCACCCACCCCAGCACTCTTTGTGCTCCCTGCCTGCCTGTGGGAGCTTTCTGCATCTTTCTGCTCATTCTCTTTGCTAGGAATGAACTGCAAGCAGCTCAAAGCACTCAACAGGACCCTTTCCATATACTGTCCAGAAATCCCCTGACAGACTCACTGGCCCATCACTGGGCCACGAAGGACCAAGTCTTCTGTGCTCATCTGGAGAATTCAGCTCAACAAAGAAACAAAACCACCACCGCATCCTTGGCTGGCCCCAGAGGTGGATTTGAAAACGAGTCCAATTCAAAAACAACACCAAAGTGACTATGAAGGACCAGGGGCCAGCAGTGTCGGCACCTCAGCTGCCTGGTCCACACCATGTCCCAGAGCCCGTCAGGCCTGTGCTGCTGGGGTGCAGACTCAGTGACTCTGACAATGTGCTGCTTCATCCGACTGCACTGTTTTCTTCCATTTACTATGAGGGAAAAATAAACCCTGGGCACCAGGCCTTGGTAGTCTTCCTGGACACAAGTTTTCACTCCGTGAGGCTCCATAGAAGAAAAATGGCTGCCCTTTGCTTGTGTCGCCTGTGCTGCAGGACAGGGAAGGATTCTGACCCTAGGGAGATATGAGCACTTCCCACAATTAACACAAGTCAAACAACCACACTGTCCAATCCAGAACTTGGGAGGCTGAGACAGGAGGATTGCAATATGTTTGAGGCCAGCCTGGACTGCATAGTGAATTCAAGGTCAGCCTGGACTATACAGTGAGACCCTGTCTCAAAACAAAGCAAAATAAAAAAACAAAAGCCAACCCAGAAATCTAAAATCTGAAAATTTTTGAGTGGTGATGTGACACTCAAAATTTCAGAGTACTTCAAATTTCAGATTTTGGGATTAGGGATCCTCAACTAGTAAAGTCTATGCAAATACTCCCCTAAGCCAAAAAACTCTGAGCTCTGAAATACCTCAGGTCCCAAGTGTTTCAGAGCAGGGACACAGATTCAGCCCAAGTAACACAAATGGTTTTGGGGCCACACGTCAAACAGCATACGGCACAAACCTACATGTTTCCAGAAATTTCTTAGACTAAATTCTCCAACAAAGTCTTACGTGAGGCAGAGAGGCAACCCTTGAGAGCCTGTGACTGGCAAATCTCAATATTTTATTAAAATAGCATATTTTTCCATGGTTAACCAAGAATATTTTAACTTTGTCCCTCCCACCCCCAAATATGCAGCACAACATAGTAGTGATTCAAATATCCTTGATCGTGGTGACCAATAGAAATATTTCAAAGTCAAGTTTGCAACTAAAAACTAGACCTTGGAAAAATTCTGAATTAAAAAAGAAACATAAAGCTCTCCAACGGAATTCTTTATCTGTCTGAAAACGAATGCTGCCCGTCTGACAATACTGCTGGTTTTTCTTCTTGATGTGTAGAATAACATCTCATTTATAAGTACCCACTTTTATAAATAAAATTGGCATTTTCATCCCATTTAATGTTCTTTTTCAGCTTCACAAAGAAACCAGAAAATAAAACTGTCAATGACAGTCATGACACAGGCTCTCACAGCAAAAAAAAAACCTTGAAAATACGCAAAGATGCACCTAGGCTATTTTACATAAAAAGATTCAAAAAGTGCAAGGCAGAGTCCGCAGTTTCTGAGGGAGCTTTTAGGCACATTCGTGTCTTTAAAGCAAGCTTCGGAACCAAATTCCAGTTTGTTCTTCATGACACCTGTTTTAAGTCTTTAACAAGAAACAAACAAAACTTGAGTCCGTGTCTTTAAGGGTGCCTAGGGCCGGCAGCCAGTGGGACTCAGCGGGCCCGGCGCATCCGGCCCTTCTTGATCCTGGCGGGCTTGGGCTTGGGGATGTACTGGTTGTTCGCCTGGTACTCCAGTTCTTTGCGGAAGTAGTGGATGGCTTTGTTTAGACCTTCCTCCAGCGGGACCTGGGGACAGAGAGCAGACGCAGTCACCTGGGCAGATGGGTGTGGCTGCAGGGGGAGATGACAGCAAGTGCTGGTTCGAGACCCTGGATCCTCTGGATCCATGAAACCTCACAACGCTCAGGAGAAGCCCCACCCACCCAGCCAAAGGACCAGAAACCACTTTCGGAATGCACGGTGCCTGGCATGATGCGAGCTCCAGCCTCCACGAGACCCTGCACTGTCTCAATCAGGAAGATCCCCGTAAAAATTGTCCTTTCAGAGGGAATGCGCTACTTGTTGAAGGGAGGACATTTCCAGAGGCCATAGCCCCAGACCCGCTGCATCTGCTGGACAGTCCACCACACTCCACATCCCCACTAGCCTAAGAGTGGCCCTTGACAATCCCCACAGCATGGAAAGCAGTTGTGCCCTGGAGCTGCTTTCAGCAGACAGCAAATGGGGGTCAACCAAACTGCTGATTCAAAGTATAAATAGAAGTGAAATCCTAGAAATTCTAGCACTGAGAGAGTCTGAGGCAGGAGGACTAGAAGTTCAAGTTCAGCCTCGGCAATCTAGCAACTTAGCAAGATTCTGACTCAAAATAAAAAATAGAAGAGGGCTGGGGATGTAGCTTAAAGGCCCTAGGTTCAATCCCCACACCTCATACACACACAAAAAAAGTATGAAGAGAACAGAGCACTGGCTGGGGCACAGCCAATGGGGGCAGGAGCTGCTGGATGGAAGGGTCTGTCTTGATCGTGGTGATGGCTGCACAGGTGTCAAACACATCCAAACCTGTCCACCTGTGCATTTCAGTGTGGGCAGTGTGCTGTGTGCTGGTCACACTCCTTAAGCTTGGATGACACCACAGGGAACAAAAGCAGGCAGACGGAGGATTTCAGCAAATCAGAGCTCTGCTCAGCCATGGGCACAGTCACACGGGAGGACAGGAGCTATGTACAGGGAGGGGGTGTTTACACATGGACACTGAGAAGGGGCAGCAGCTGAGCATGTGAGGAACTCAACAGCTTAGAAGCAGGAAAACCCAAACAATCCAGTTCAGAATGGGCCACGCAGTAAGAATGGCCATCTCACCTCAATAAGCTGCTGTACGCACACATGCACGACCAGGCACACACACAAGTTAGTGGAAGACGTCTACATCCTTGGCTCAGATGCCCTGCGCCCAAGACCCAGCCAGCACAGCTCAGCTAGCAGAGGCACTGAGGTTCCCATGAAGTGGATGTGGATGTGCTCCACATATCTGGCTTACAATTCAGGGTTGATCGACCAAGGGGCTGAAGCAAACCCTGCGTGCAGCATCCTACTTGCCCTGTGTCTGCTATGCAATGGGGCATCAGGTTCTGCTGAGCCAGGCACCCTCCATCTCACTTCAATCTGCACAATTCTCTGCCCTCGGCAGACCCTGGGCTCGGCCACTGTCATGAAGAGGGGTGCTAATCCACAACCCCAGGGTCCCACTCCACAACCCCAGGGTCCCTTGCTCAGGTCACTGTGATGTGCACTTTCGGGCTCAGGTGAGCTCTGGGTGTGTCCCTGCCCCTGACTGTATCCAACAGGGTGGCGGCAGTACCTATTGTCCTCGCTCAGGGTGCCCCATGTCCACCCAGCACACTCATTTCCACTCTGAGCATGAGGCCATACTCAGCCAGCATGGGGGACGAGGGGACACGGATGCAGCAGCGGATACCACGGTGGGTGGGCCTGTCCCGGCTCTGCAGGAAGGGAATGAGGGTGCTCAGAACCTGTAGGGGTCCTCCCCTATAGGAGGAGCAGGCAGCTGAAAGATAGGTCCACTCAGCTAGGGCACAGGAGGTGGGCAGTGGTCTCGCTCCCCTCCAGCTGGGGCTGCCTGGTCAGTGCCTCTGGCAGCCCTGGCCATCTCCTGGCAACAGGATAGGCACAGGGCACTGGAAAAGCACTTCAGGGCATGTAGCAAGCCATGTGCCTGCCTGGGCCTCCTGAGTAGGGCAGGGCTTGCGGGTCAGGACCCCCACTCACCACAGGCTCCCAACCCAGCATCAGCTTTGCCTTCTTGATATCTGGCTTCCTCTTCTGTGGGTCATCCTGGGCTTCGGAGAGAAACTGGATTTCACTCCCGCTACCTGAGTCGTTTTGAGTAACAAGACAGAAGGTGAGAGAGGATATGGACCACTTGACTGGGTTTTCCCACTGTACACAACAAACTCCCATCATGGCATGAACAAGACACAAGCCATGTCTACACAGCTCCATGATGTCAAGATGGGTGGGTGGGGTCAGCCTAGAGCCCAGTGACTGAGGCCACAGCACAGGACTTGAGCAGTCCTGACTCACTGGGGAGGGACAGACAGACCCCAGTCCAAAACCAGGGACCATATCTGGAGGGGCTGGCGCTGCAAGACACTGCCACTGCTATGGACCAGAAGACAGATGTGGCTTCTGCCATCCTGCAGAATGGGGCCAGCTGTGCTGAGTCGGTTAGAACTATGCTGGTCTGACATCCTGGGTCTGCATAGTCCCCGAAGGCCACCCCACCACCCAAGTCTAGCCCATCAGGCCGAGCTGGTGTGTCCTGAATGCAAACTCCCCATCAGTCCCACAGAAGAGGCCCCGTGTAAGGGAGAGCAGTGAGGACAGCAGGTCCCTGTGAACTCCTGGCTGTGTGTGGCTGGGCGGGGGCTGCCCCAAGGTCACACAGTGCCTATGTCTCAGCCTGGCCAAGCTACAAAGTGTTTCCACAGGCTGCTCTCTCCTGTTCTCTGAAATCCTAGTCTCACCAGGACCAGTGTTTGAAAATCAAATCAAGTGACTGTTGAGGCGCAGGGCCACCTGACACAGTCACTGTCAGATGCCAAGAACTCTTCCTCCCACGGCTCACAGGCCTGAGATGGGAAATGAACAAGAGAAAGCTCACCCATTTCTGTCTCTCTTAATTAAAGAATTAGAAAGCAATTAGTGCTCCTGGTGACAAGTCTGCTTTGACCCAAGGACATCTGCATACAGCAATTACCCACTTTCTGCCCACGGTGCTGTCAGTGGCCAGCTAAGCACAGACAGTTTGGTTCAACAAGTGTCTGCCCTACTTACCAACAAGGGTTTTGATCAACTGGGCAAATTCCAGGATTGTGTGTTCTTCTGGGTTCCCCTGCAGAAGACATGGTTTCTGGTTATAAGGGTAAGGACAGAGCAGCACCTCCACCCCAGCTGCATCCCAAGCAGAGCCCCTCTGCTGTTCCTGGGAACCAAGGGCAGCCACTCACCAGGTTGATGGGGCTGCTGACATTGCTGTTCATGAGTGCCACCAGCCCATTTACCAGGTCACTAGAAGAGAAGGGAGTGGTGAGGTGCCCCACTGCGAGGCTCCTGAGAGCCAGGCACCAGCCCTCCCAGAAGGAAGCTCACAGCCGTCCCCAAACAAAGCCCAAATGGAAAGCTGAATGGCAAAACAACATCCTGCAACTCAAGATGGCGCTGATGATGCTAAGGTGTTTATGGATGAAATGACACTGGTGACCTCTGGGATTTGTGTTTGGCCGGGGTGGTGACTGTGACACAGGATGGAGGATGGGCTGAGCTGCAACTCTGCACTGCTAAATGCTCAATCACAAACCAGAGATGGATTCGAAGAGGCACACACCCAGAGAGATGGGGCTCAGAAGCGTCCAATGGAAGCCCACGCTTGATGTACACCTGCATTTGCTGATCAGTATGGAAGCAGGTGATTATCTTAAAATGTAAGATCCACTGAGATGAATGGGGCCCAGTATGCGATCCTCATACTGGCAAATCACAGACGAGGCCGAACAATACAGGTGTTGGACTTAGTGGGACAAGGCTCCCTGCTCCCCAGCCATCACCTGCCGCCCAGAAAACCCAGATGGAGCTGTCGGGATCTGATGTGTCAGATGGGTCATGATCAGCTGGGCCACGAAGGTGAAGAGAAGTAAGCAAACTGTCGCTTACCAAGGTTTGGTTCTTAGTTTCAGAAGCTTTTAAGTGTGGCTCTGTTAAGAAAAAGTTACTTCGTAAAAATGACACCTCACTGCTGATCATAAGCATTTGCCCTGAGGCTCTCGCTCATCAGCTCTGCATCTCAGAGACTTAAATAAAGTTCTGTCCTGGTGACCCAATGCAGTCTGAGTGGAAACCTCCCTCTTCGTGCCCATCATTACCAGGGAGGAGCGGGTGACTAAGGCCATGGTGAACTAGACAAAAACCCCGGGTCACATGTTACTCAGCTTTTGGAGGGTAGGGTGAACAAGTCATTTCTACTTTTTCATTTTCAACATATGGGTACTATATATGGACATGCTCAGTGTGCTATTCTCACAGGTCAAGTGCAAATGCCAATTGCCGCTGATCTTGGATGAGCTCTGCAAAAAAGTCACTTCATCGCCATGGCAGTGCACGTTCCAACGCACAGCGTTCTCTTAGGGCTTTGGCTGCGTACGGCCGTAGACTTTAAAAGCTGCCGTTCAGTAGTGTTCACAACAGGTTGCACCCTGAAGCCGAGGTGTGGAGCACATTAAGTCGGGAGACAGCTGCCCCAGAGCCGTCATCATCGGAGGGCTGGGAGGCCATGCATCTCTTACACAACAAGCTGGCAACTTTTAAGGTCAGAATTGTAGAGATCACACTTGTTGAACCTGAGGCTCTTTAAAAGTGTCATTTTGACAAAGTGACTTTTTAAAAGAATACAGCATGCATTTGTTATGTGGATGAGGACACACTCTGATGTGGAAATCTGACAGTCATGCCAAGATGTCAATGGGGATGGCCACAGAGGGCTCTGGGTCCCTGCCTGCTGTCTCGGCTTTGGGAACAGTTAATTTAGTGTCGAAACTACCATCCAGATGTTATGCATTTTTACTGACATAAATGATTCTTGGTTCCTAAAACAGCAGCTTGTTAAAAACAGCAAAACTGTGGTCAGTTAATGATCTCAGCTGGGGCCTGAATAACTGGCCCACAACATGGTACACTTCTGAAGGTTCGTTGCCTCCCCTGGACCCACTCATGAGAGGTTGCAGGCAGGTCACAGAGAGAGGGATTTCCACAGGGGTTCACACCTGTGCTTCTCGGGGCACTACTTAGGCCCTCTGTCCTATGTCTGTGGCCTGGGAGACAGTGTGGATGTGACAGCAGCCAGGGTACGAGCCTCACTGTTAGGGTAGCCTGGCTTGTGGTACGTTTAGTCTGGAGCTGGGACAGTACACAGCATGGGCACCAATGAGTTCTTACGATACTCATTACCCTAGGTTCCACAAAAGTTAACTGAGGCTACATTAAGTGACTTTTGGATGTGGAGCCTTTGAAATAATGTGAGCAGCAAGAGGAAGGTGTAGTCACTGCTCTCCCTCAAAGCCTCACATTCTGTGAATGGGGGCAGGGGCCCAGCAGTTGCCATTGAGACCCTGAGAAGGAGTCCTCCTGGGGCTGAGAGAGCACAGATGGGCTGTGTCACTGTGGGAAGATGGATGCAGCCCCACTGCAGACTGGGCCTGAGGGAGCTCTTCGAGCTGCAGTCCCAGCTCAGTCCCCAGGAAGAGGCTGCCGCAGGTCCCTGGAAGCTGCTGTTGAGGACAGGTTTGCCTGTTCAAGCAACATGTGGGCCTGTGGTACTTCATTTACAGGCTTATTGGCTTATTCCCAAAGTTACTAATGGGTGGAGGGAAAAAAATACTGACTGTGATATACATTCACTCACAGCTGTCTTTTGGAACAAATGTGAAAAATTGTAACTGTTTTCAGGAAAAATCTATAGTGGTGGTGTTAATTTTTAAATACAATTTTCCAGGGCCGGGGATTTAGCTCAGTGATTTCGCCACCTGCTGCGTAAGTGCAAGAACCCGAGTTCAATACCCAGTACCAAAAAAATAATAATAATAATAAAATAAATAAATAAATACAATTTTCCAGTGTTCTCAAAATGTCTACCCAGGCCCTGACCTATGGGACAAGGTCCATGGAGTAGTTCTGATGGAGATGGGGCTGTCCCCCCAGCACCATGGGGTGGCTCTCAGATACCACAAACATTTCTTAATGGATAGGCATTTGGGGGTATTTGCATTAAAGAGCAAAAATACACAGGGTCAAACGACAGAACTGGGTCTACCACTGCTTTACCCATCCAGAAACTTACATTCTACACCAGCGGTGCTGCGGTTGCCAGGACTTTGCTACCTAACAACTTACACTGTGACTCTTCTCAGAATCCATCCTGCACTCTATGTTAATCGCTCACTGCACAGACCAACAAAAGCCAGGCTCATAATCAGCCAAGAAAACAGTCAAATCGCCATGTGAAACTATTCTACAGAGCCTATTTCTCTGCATTTAGTTCCAGCCCCAAACTCAACATTAGTACACAACCTTATTTTGTTCCTTCCCTGGTCTTGCTGACTCAACCCAGAAAACCACGCTTAAAAGAGTCGGACTTGGGTCTGTTGGGGGATGAAGGCGTCCCTTCACGCAATATCCCGTCACCCCAGGCGCCAGGCAACTCCACCCGCCCAACACTAGGTGGCAGCACAGGACAGCTCAGGCGCCAGAAGTGATGGGAATGAAATCTCATTTTAACTTTTCAACAGAGAATAGCAGGAGCTTCTCATCATAATGTTAACGCCAAAAGAGATAACGCACACAGATGCTGAGCTGTACCCCGAGGTCCCACTCCAGCCAGGGCATGGCCAGCCTTACCTGACATACTGGAATGCCCTTGTCTGTGAGCCAGACCCGTACACCTGGAAGAAAAGCAACAGTGAGGCTTGGAGACACCACGCCAGCCAGGGAATGGCCTGGGGAACCCCAGGGGGTGATCTGAAAACAGAACCCTGGGAGGACAGGGAAGAGGCTGGGATGCACACTGCACTTCAAGGTCATGCCCAGCAGTGAGAAGGTTCCTCCAGAGGCAGCAGCAGAGGAATCTGCCTCCCAGTGTGCTGGGCACTGCCTGGGGTTCTGGGGACTGTGACAAGAGGCTGGCTGGATGACACCCCCCCACACACACACGCAGGGTCAAGCATGCTGTGGGGCTCTCCACCTGCTGTCCATCAGGACACGGGGCTGTACCTTCCACAGCTAAGGGCCAAGTGACCCAGATGGGGTGGGGACCAGGGGAGCACCTCCGGGAGCCCAGGTGGGGATGGGGTGCAGGCTGGCAAATGCCTTAGTAATCCCCTTTCCTGCCCTCAAAAGCCAGGGCCCGCAGGTAGAGGCCTATGGAGCTGGGGCAGTGAGGAGGCTGCCAGCCACCTCTCTGTGCTTCTAAGTCTGGGCCTCACAGCAGTGCCCCAGCAGCCTCCTAAAATGATCAGAGCCCAAGTGCCACCCGGGTCTTGCTTAACTGAAGCAGGTGAAACCAGGGGTCATGACTTTTAAGCTCCTAAAATGACCCCAGTGTGCAGCCAAGGCTCAGAGTCGGGCACACCTGGGACCTGGAGGGCTGATGGGAACATGGTCCGCTGGACCCCAGCCTGGAGCGCACCTTTCTACAGCTTGGTAGGTGCCACTTGCACTGCTAGTGCCAGGGCCCCACTCTGAGGATCACTGGTCTAAACCAACAACTGTGTGGAGGATTTCAAAGCTCACTAAAATTCCATCGTAACAGAGATGTGCCTAAACTGTTATGGAGGCGATTTCTGTGTCCTGATTTTTATTCACTAAACAAGGAATACTAGAAAAAAGAAAACCGGAAATGGAACACACGTGGCCTTCACCCACCAGGGGTGCCAGTTTGGCCACGGAATTCAGGTAATGCGTCCACCTTTGGTCTTCAGTCACCTCCCCAGAAGGCAAAGGTAAGGTCCTCCGAGGCCACAGATCTACAGTGGCATGAACTGAGTTAACAGACTGAATGACCATGGAACAGAATGGCAAGCTAAAGTGCAAATCGTCTAACTGGGTGACAGACAGACACACAGGCAGATAAGGATATTGCAGTGGCCCAGTGGCATGTGTTCACCTGCTGGGACCCCATCTAAGCTGAGGAGCTTCTCACTAAAATAGGCTCAGTCAGCAAGCAAAGCATCCTGCAGGGTTCCCAGAGGAAGAGATGCTGATCTCCTCTGGATCCCACCAAAGTCCAAACAGAAAGGACCCTAGGAGGTTACAGACTGCAGGAGCAAAGCTGCTGAGGCAGACAATGAGGATGGGACTGGCGGTCCAGAGGAGGAGTAAGACACAGAGAGGAGAACATGAGGGGTCTGCAGCATGGAGATACCCAGCCAGACTTCTGAGCGGGGTGGGGACAGAGCCTGGTGAGGAGTGGGCAGTGCCTGCCCCAGTGAGATCTGGGCCAGCAGAGCACAGATACCGTGCACATCAACCTGCTGACTCCAGCCATAGCAGCTCCCGGGAGGAAGGGGCTGGGCGCCGGTCCGGAAGCTGAGGGAAGGGTCTGGACTCACCTGAGCCCAGCTTACCTCCTCACCAGATGTCACATTTCTCAGCCACCTGAGGGTCCCCGAGCCAACAGGCCAAGGAAGCCATGGGGGACAGCTCGGGGTCGGGGGAGGAGTATCTATGCAGGCAATCAGCACAGAAGTTACAGAGCAGGCACTGCTGTGCTCCACTGGGCTCTGTCCCCACGCCTGTCTTCCTCCCTCTACTCTGACAAGGCAGGCGGGGTGATTGTATGACCCCAAGTGAGCTCAGGCTCAGACACCCTTCCTACTTGCAGGAGATCCCAATCTGGGCTGCAGGGGGCCCCGGCCCACAATGGCACCCACCGTAAGGGGCTCGCCCTGGAGCGCCTGTAGGATGAAGTTGCTGACCACCCGCCCGTCGTTCATGTGCATGCGTGGACCAAAGGTGTTGAAGATCCTGGCTACACGCACCTCCACACCCTCCTGCAACAGAGAGAAGAGGTGGTGAGGTATGGGGGGCGGGGGTGCGGGGCTGCATGTGGGGCAGGAGACTGTGGGAGGGATGGGGGCTGCTGCTGTTCTTGGGCTGTATCTGGAGTGCCCTGCATGGGAAGCGTGACAGAAGGGTTTGCCTTTCACTCCAGAAAGAAAATGGCTTTGTGTTCTGATTCTATCACATGCTTATGAGAACCCCCCAGGCAACTGCAGAGCCCTAGCAAAGAAAGTCAGACTCCTCCCAACAGCAGCACAGCAGCACGGAGACCACTCCCCCAGCTCTGTGGCAGAGAAGCTGTAAAACAGTGGCTGTGCTGGGGAAACTTGTTTCTATCAATTTCTCTGCAATAAATATCCACTTTCCCAAGTGGCCTCATGCTCTGAATCCTCTTACAGAACCTCTTTCACAGGATCTATCCTGCAAGTTTATCAACTGGGATTTAAATGTCAATGAATGTTTGAAGCTGGTAAGGAGAAAATGAGTGCTTCACCTGAGATTGGGGGAGCCAGACATTCCTGAGACTCCTCCCACCCTCAGCCCCCTCTGCCCTATCTGAAAACCAATGGGTTTTAGTAAAACTTGGCACAACTCGGCACCCAACAGGGCCGACAGTGGTGGGTGCAGAAACAGCCTAACATGGGCACACGGTCAGGTCTATTGCTCTGTTTCTGCCAGCTATTTCTTTTCATCATCTCTGTTTTTACTACAATAAACCTATTACATTTGTAATCCAGAGAAGCATATTTTCAAATATGTCACCAGGAACGTATACATTTTAAATGACAAAACCCTCCCCAAACGATCTCGCTGAACTATGAATATCAGGACCTCTCTGCCATGGATCAGAAGCTCAATGTGTTCACCTCAAACTTGGGAGTCAGGGGTGCTCACTGTACGTGCTGCTAACATCACAGGGTCACGCATGTCCCGGGAATCTGGGGACAGGCACCACCAGGGTTGCCTCTCCCTGCTGCACACACCTTCTGCCTCCCTGTCCTCTTACCAGGCTGTCCCCACCCCCTCTGTCACAGCGACACTGGAGGAGGGTCCTGGAGGACTGAAGGTGGATCCCTGCACTCTTGCACAGGCTCAGCAGTGACAGAACAAGTATCAGTCGCTGTGGTGACCACTGCCAGTCAAAACACTCCTCTGCCTTCTGTGTCTGGCTCAGGCCGGAGTCAAATAGCCAGCACACCCCTAGCTAGCACACCCTCAGCTAGCTAGGCTCTTCCAGCACAGCCTTTCTCCACCTGTAGCAGATGAGCTGCAGGGTCCCCAGGGCCCCGTGAGCCCTTGACGTGGCTCCCACAGCCCCATCTCTTCCCCAGGTGCTGCATCCACAGGGCAGCTTCCATGGGTGCTGTGACATGAGCAGGATTGAGCCCAGAGTCAGCTTCCAGGCCCGAGCATCTATCTGTGTGAATGGCGTCATGACTCACGAGAACGCCTCATGGAACTGTCCATGCTCCGAGGACCAAGATCCGAGTTCACTCTCAGGCAGGCAGGAATAAACTACTCTCTCTCTACTGAGCTAAGCAGGGTTCACAGTGATCCCCCTTTCCATGCTTGTGCTTTCCACAGTTTGGGTTATCTATGGTCCAAAAATATTAAAGGAAAAATTCTGGAAATAAACAACTGGAAGTTTGTCAGCCCTTCTGAGTAGATTGGTGAAATCTCCCGCCATCTCCTACGCCCATCTGGGTCGAGAATCATTCCTTGGTCTGGAGCATCCTTGCTGTACGAGCCACCTGCTCACCAGTCTGAGGAACTGTCTTTGTTGCCACACTGCCAGTCAGGGTACTGCGGTGCTGTGGTCCAGTATCCCTTATTTAGCTTAAGAATGTCCCCAGGGCCCACTCCAGATATGCCAAAAAGAAGCCATGAAGTGTTTCCTGTAAGCAGAAAGGTGAAAATTCTAGACTTATTGAAAGAAAATAAAAACCCATGCTGAGTCTGGTAAGGTTCAAAGCAAGAACACATCCACCTGTGAAGAAAGAAAGAGAACTGTGTGCTGGTTTTGCTGTCACAGCACCTCCAGCTGCAAAAGGTGTGATCACAGTGCAAGATGAGTGCTCCATGCAGGGGACTGAGAGTGACGGGGGGCACACGCCAGTCCCACATGCACACAGTGTCTCCCACAGACGGGACAGATGACTGAGCAGGAGGGTTGGGAGGGTGGAGCAGAGACGCTACTTTCAATCTGCATTCAGCTGCTGAGAGGAAAGAACCAGAAGGGGAGAAACTGGCTTTACTGCAGGAAGACAGAAGAAACCCTGGCGAGTCCATTGTGCTTGAGCCAGGGCCTGCCCTGGCTGAGCTGCAAGGGGTCACACTCTCTTATCCTCTAGATCTCTACTGTCCGTGGGAAGCAGATTCCAGAGAGTGACCTCGGCAAAGCCGGGCAGCACTTTGGACATTATCAGGCCAACACATGGGCCAGTACTGGCTCTAGTGTCCCATGTGGACTTGCGATGGTGAGTGGAGCCAGACATAGGACAGCATGGACACGAGTTCTGGGATGACCTGCGGAGCCCCAGGGTCAAGTGATTCCCCAGCCCCAGCTGTGCCCTGCCCACAGCAGCTTCATCCTCCTCCAGGCTGCCAGAACCACTGGCAGGTTCCGTGAACTCAGGGTGTGTGCCAGGTCTACACAGACATGCTCAGCAATGTCTCAGGACCCAAGGCACAGATGAAGGATAATTACTCCTCCCTCCAAAGCAGTGAGGGCACCAACCAGCTGCCCCCATGGACAGCCACAGAGCACCTGCTGACCTCCACACCCTACTGGGAGGGTGGGGGACAAGGGTTCAGTGGGCTGTGGCTTTGTGGTGAGCACAGGTGATGCCACCCAGAAAGACACGGATGGACATACAGACTGAGGGCTGTAGCATCCAAAGGAGCATGTGTGTCCCTGGAGTGGGCCTTGGAAAGATTGCCCTTGCCGTGTGGAGACACCCTCTGACCTGGTTCCTGTTGGGACGCCCAGGAACAGGGTGCAGCTGCCCACACAGTTCTAACAGATGTACCCCTCCCTGACCTAAGCAGTGGCCTCATGCCTCAGAACCCGAGGCAGCATGCAGAAGTGACACGCCCACTGGCCACCCTCCTGCTGCAGCATGGGACCCGCATGGACTCAGATGTGTCCAGATGCTTTGAACAGGCCTGGCACAGGCAGTACTTGGTGATAAGTGCTGGGCCCATTGCTTGTGAGTACACACTTAAGGTGATATGCATACCCACAAAGTTATCAGCTAACTGCACTATTTATCATTTAATAAAAGGAAAAAATTAAAAATCATCCCTCATGTGCCCACCAGCTTACTTATGTAAAGATTCACAACGTCAGAAATGCAAGCACAAGACCAGAAGCAAACAGGAACAAGGGAGGGATGCACTACTCCTGATGCTTTCACATACACCACACCCGCACCTCTGCCCATGCCCTTGCCCCAGCCAGCCCCGCACGCATGCAGAGCTGGTCCTGCATGTCCCAGAGGACACCATAACTTCTGGGACAAGGTATTCTGGGCTTGAAAACAATAGAGCTGCATCCTTTCTAAGAATGTATGGAGAACGGGTGTCTACACATGGCCCAAGGTAGGTTAAGAAGGAAAACTCTGGCAGTGAGGCCCACATCAACACCAGCACCACTGAGCATCCACAGCCTTTCCTGAGAGTATGTTGGACACGCCTCCCCCCAAGAATAGGCAGTGTGCAGCTCAGCTCAACTCAGATGGCGGTGGCATGGACGTGCTGACATCAGGGGCCAGGGATGTGGGCTCTGCACAGGCCGTAGACAGATGTCCAGAAGTACCCTTGAGTGCTGGGCACCCAGATGCGACAACCTCATGCCCACCTTGCTGGCAGGCTGGCCCAGGGCGACAGACCACAGCTGCAATATGTCTGTGCTATGCCCACACCCTTCTCCCTATGTGTCCCACTGTGACAGAGGGCATTTCCCAGAGCTCTGGATGCTGCCCCATGCAACAGCCACACGGGGAGGACGACTCATGGCTGGTACCCGCCTCAGCCTGCAGGGCCTCTGCGGCTCCTCACTGCTGCGCGGCCTGAGGACAGAATCTCGGGACAGCAGGTCCTGTCTCCAGGTCACATGTCAGGTGGCAGAGCCAGTGTGGGGACCAGGGCTTCTAGGTCTGCGGTCAGCTCCGCTGTAACCCACCAGGGAGGGGAATAGCCACACAGTGGCACCAGCCAAGGAGGAAGGGTGAGGAGGGTGGGAAATGGGGAGTAAATCAGTATGAGTTCCCGATGAAGCTAAATTCATGCACCACTGAACTCATTTTTGTTTCTTTTGGTACCAGGGATCGAACTAGGGTCCTTGTGCTTGCGCAGCAGGCGGCGAAACCACTGAGCTACATCCCCGTCCCTGAACTCATTTTTATATTTAACAGGCCACCGAAAAGTAAAAAACCCCAATGATTTCACAGCTTCAGGAGACCAGGCCCTTATTAGGGGTAGGGACAAATGACAATGAGGAAGCGACCGTTCATAGTGCCTATGTGCTGGTGGAGCCCCAACCTCGGAACCCACCTCCAGAAAACCCTGTCAACACAGGGATACTGACACATGGGAAAGCTGTCCACAACACCATCCCTCTGTTGCACTGGGCAAAGGCTCCTCTGACCCCCACCTCACCCAGGTAACCATGGCCTGGCTCCAGCTGGGCAGTGCCTCGCCCACCCGCACGCACCTGCTTCATGTAGGCGTAGCACATGGTCTCCGCCACCCGCTTGCCCTCGTCGTAGCAGGCTCGGGGCCCGATGGGGTTTACATGGCCCCAGTAGTCCTCGCTTTGTGGATGGACCTCGGGATCTGTGGGCAAGGGAGGAAGTCTGGGTTTTCATCTTTCGTTGCTTTTCCAGCTCACACGCACAAGGGACTAGGAACAATGCATCTTCATGAGACAAAGCAGAACTCTGGACCCAAGCAAACATTTACACAGGGAGAGAAATGTCCAGGAGGGGGAAGCAGGGTCTGGGCTCTCTCTTGACACTCTCGAGGGATACAGTGTTCCCAGCATGAATTAGGTAACAGCATTTTACAAGAAGACAGTAAAAGGTCAACGTCTCTCAATTTTAAGTCTTCCTCTCTTTTACAAATTGTTCTTAATTTCTTTACATAAACTATCTACGTGAAGAGGTAGCTGGTCTAGAAATACAAAATAAAGAGTAAAACCCATATTTGTGGAACAATTTTAAGGACACAGGATCTCCCTGGAACACATGACTTCCCATGAGCTGTCACAGAACAGGTCTGAGACCCAGGCAGGTCGACTCGAAGGTCCAGGCAGGGTGGGCAGCAGTACGCAGTGACCACCAAACGCTTCCCTAAGTGCACATCAGTCATGCTTTCAGATCTGCCAGGGCATAGCCTGCTAAAGAAGCCAAGTAACAAAATCTTTCTTAACGCAAAGTGTATTTCTGAATGTGACTCAACACCTAGTTTATCTAGAACATCAAGAACTGGATACCTACTCTGAGTACAAGCATGTTAGGAAAAAAATGCATAAACTTTTGACTAGAAATCTGGAAAAAGATACTGGGCCACTCCTTTAGGGTCTTGTCTTGATGACCTTGCACCTGAAGCCTGACTTCAGGCTCACTGCTCTTGGAGATGAGGGCTTGGGCAGCCCTGAGATGGATGTCACAGAGAGCCGGTGAGCCTTCAGGACCCTGCAGATCGAGGCTGCTGTCCTTTGGCACAGCACAAGAGGCAGTTTTTACCACACGATGAGAGGAAAGGGCAGAGGCTGACTCCCTGTGAAGAAAGCCCATGGCTTTCCACAGAGATGTAGCGTCTGCTCGATAGCTCTCTGACAGGGGCTGGCAAGCCAGATCCTGGGCAAGACAGACCTAAATTCCTGGCAAAGATGAACAAAGGGTCCACTGGGCACCCATTCAGCCTTCGACTGGCACCAGCTAGGCTGGCAGGCCCAGGGCGCCAAGCTTCTAAAAAGATCTCTCACAAAACCACTCTGGAGAAATGCAGGGAAAATTACTTGTGTCCTGCAAATGTAAAGGTCCAGTCAGAAATGATTTCCAGTTGTCTCTGCCCTCGCCAGCATTCTGTAAGGTTAACAGACTAAGCTAATGCTCCCAAAGCAAGAATGTGCATTCATCAAATGTCAAAGCAACTCTGCCCTGGAATTACTAAAAAACCCGTGAAAACACCAGCTCCCAACAAATATGCAGATAATAAGTGGGCCTGAGGGAGACAAAGGGGAAGATGTCACCATGTCCTGTACAAAAGAGGGGCGTGTATGCTTCCCAGGACCCCAGAGAGGAGGATGTGCTGCCTCTTCACAAGCATCATAAAGGATGTAACTGCATTTTCTGGAATCTCCATGTTGCTTTATTTTTTCATTTGGTTCTCTTAAAAAAAAAACAAACCTGTCTTTCACTTTTACCCTTTTACTTCCTTATTTTTCTTGTCCAGAACAATAATGTGAAATAGAAAAACATCGTGTTGGAATCTGGCTCCCACCACAGCAACCAAGCAGCTCTCCCGAGCTCCCACCCAGCCAGCTGGGGCTGCAGGGAACCGGCACGGCCTGGAGAAACAGCCCTCGGCCCCAGTCTTAGTTTCCCCAGCACCAGGTGGGCCTTGGTCAGGAGGACGGAGGATGCACCCTGGGGAGATAGTCTCCAGCCATGCGAGATTCTTTCAGAGACCCAGAAGGTGAGCACACATCCAGCACCAGCCAGCTCTGAAGGCAGCACACAGCCTGCACCCAGGAAGGTGGAATGTGTGTCAGGAGACAGGCGAAGACATCCCAGTGAACGGAGACCCCAGTTCTACAGAGCTGCCGGGGTGGGTTCTTACAGCCAGGCGACACAGTTCCCTGCTCAGAGGTCTATAATGAGGGTGAGGCTGTCCCTGGGGGAGGAGTCCAGTGTCCACAGGCAAGGACAGGAGTCTTCCGGGCTATCATGCCTAGAGGGCATGTGCAGCTGGGGCTTCTCAGAGTGGATACCGGACTCCAAGTCTTTCCACCCCGAGGACAGGATGCAAGGAGCCCATGGGTCAGAGGGCACATGGGGCCCCCAGCACTCACCTCCATACACCTCGGATGTGGAGGCCAGGAGCAGACGGGCACCCACGCGCTTTGCCAGCCCTGTAGAAAAGAGATACACAGTCAGAGACATTGTCAGTGCCGGTGCTCTGGCTGTGGCCAAGGTAAGCACTGCTCTAAGGTCAGAGGGGTCTGATTACCATCCCTTACCCACTCCTGCAGGGATTGCTCTGGAGCAAAACAGAAGCAAGGGTGACAAGAAAAACATGAATGGACCCTCAGAGGGCGCCACTCTGTGCACTCAAGAGTCCTGCACAGACCAGAAGCAGAACCTGCTGGTTTGTGAGGTGTGATTTAAAACACTTAAGAGTCTCCCATCCCCAAAATCTGCCCTGTATTTTCTGACCTCATTCCAGCAGGCAGAAGGCACACGTGACCCCTTCACACTCAAATCTCAAAAAGGGGCCCTGTGCTTCCTCTTCTGTGCCAGGACCCCACCCCTGCCAGCCTGTTCTGGCAGCTAATGACAGCTGCTCTCAGCTGGGAACCCCAAGGCCCACATGGGCTCTTCTCATTCTGGCCCTGTCCTCACCAAAGTGCCCTCACACTATACCGGCTTCTCTCAGAACTGCCCCTTCCTGCTCTGTCACTGATGCTGCCACCTACACAGCACCCCACAGATGCCAGGGTCCAGCAGAAGATCCAAGTAGAATCCTATCTGATCCCACCTCAGTGGACAGCAGAGTGCCCAGGCCAGCGGTTCTTTCCCTAATGACACAAACAAGCGACATGTGCAAAGCTGGCTTTTCGAGGGGACGCAGGGCAGGGCTGGGACCCTGTGATGGCAAGAATAGAGCAGAGCCTCCACCACACCACACCACCCCTGAGAGGGGCAGGAGCACCCTGCCCTGCTGGCGATGGCAGCAGAGAACCAACTCTTTCTTCATCAGAAGGGTGGACCGTCCAACTCCAGGTACAACTCCACCCTATGATGGCTAATGTCATGCCTGGGTGTCTCGGCAAACACTTTCTGTGAGTGTCTGTGACAGCATTTCCAGAAGAGATCAGTATTTGGATCTAGGAGATTACATGAGACAGAGGTCCTCCCCCAACGGAGGGGCCTCATCAATCCCATAAAGTCCTAACAGAGAAAGAGCAGAGGAAGGGAGTTGCTTGGGACAAGTATCACCTGCCCTGGGCTGTCTGGATCTCAAGCCTCTCCTGGTCTCCATCCTGAGATGGTGGACAGCGGGACCTCTCCGTGTGGCAATATGTCATCATAAACTCTCTCTGCACATCTAGTCACAGCCATCGGTCCCTTTCCTCTCCAGAGCCTGACACAGCTCTCTAAACTGTCTAGTCTAAGAGGCTTAATAGCCAGTCTCCAGCTGCCTTTCAGACCCTCATCCCCATGCTTTGCCAAAGCTAGTGTTTAGGTCTGTCTTTCCCAAATCCATTTACAGTACCCGTTTCAAATGTTCCTGTAATTAAACCCACTTTTCACCTGACAGTTAAAGAAGCAGTTCCTTTCACTTCAAAAATGATCAAGACATCTAAAGAACAAGCCACCAAACTAAGCATGTCTCTAATTTTACACATTGACATGTGAGTAGTGACCAACGCTGTCATCTGAGGCTCAAGTTTGGGGACATGAGGACAGCCACTGTACCACCTCACTCTTCCATCTACTTTTTTTTTGGTACCAGGGATCGAACTCAGGTCCTTGTGCTTGCGCAGCAGGCGGCAAAACCACTGAGCTAAATCCCTGGCCCTCCAACTACTTTTAATGTACATTCTAAAGCCACCTAGGGCAGGAACTCAGCTTGCAGAACCCGCAGCTTCTTTGCCAGGCCTTCCTGGAACACAGCTAGGTCACTCATGTGCAAGGCCATGTCAACCCAATGTCCCAGCTGCAGTCCCAGGACTCTGCCCAGCATGGGGCATTGGTCTTGGGCACAGGACAACTGGCCTTGAGGGACAGGAGGAGGGATGCTGGGTGGCCAGTCACAGGGGATGTACACTGAGGTGCTGTCTGCAGTCCTAGGGATGCACCTCCTCTTGGACAAGGGGACTGCTGTGTCTGAAGCGTTCCCAGAAGGAGCCATGAAGGGAGAAGGACAACGTACCCAGCATGTTCAGTGTCCCGATGGTGTTGGTCTTCAGCGTCTTGATGGGGTTGTACATGTAGTTGGGAGGGGAGGCTGGAGATGCCAGGTGGTAGATCTGGTCAACTATGGGAGAAAGAGGCACATTCACCCCAGGGAAACCCCGAAAGGACTCCCAGGGTTATGCTGTAAAAGAAAGGTGTTGGTGGATCTTTCACTGGCATTCTAGTTTTCTACCTGTCATCAGTCAGAGAAAGTCATTTATATTTGCAGTTGGGAGATCTTTACCCACTGGGACGTCTGACTATCTGAAAGATGGTGCAGGGCCCTGTGCTGTACTCAGAGAGGCCCTGATGATGGAGTCACTTGCTGTCCAGGCATCTGTCTTAGGCGAAGCAGAAGGAAGACTTCAGGGGCAGAATTAAGCATATTTAGGTAAATGTTTTTGTTTTCAGCCTGTGAGGCAAAGCTGACATTAGAAGCGAGACATGGAGGTGCAGGAGTAAGAGCTTCGATTTTGTTTCTACACATCCCACATAGGAAGAAGCTCACCCGAGAGGATGGTTGAGAAGGGTGGTGTCAAATCTGCAAATGGCAAAAACCTGCAGATTCCACCCAAGCCCTGGAGTCCAGGTGCTTAGCTTAACACAAACACCCTCACCCTCTGCTGCCCAGGCCAGTGCCCCTTGCACACAGCATGGGCCATGGGCTCAGCTTCTCCCTGGGAAATGACAGTGATGGCAAACAGGTGAAGGATGCCATCTTTCCACATTAGCTTCAGGTGACAGGAAACATGCCCAGCACTGGGATCAGAAGGTGCGCAGTCCAGGTGAGAGCCCTGCTGGAGCCCCCGCCTCAGCCCACCCATCTGTGTTCTACAATGGGCACAGGGGTGTATGTAGCTTGTCCCTGGAGGTCACATGCTAGAGGGCAGACTCCGTGGGGCAGTGCCAAGAGGTGGGTATTGTGGAGGTCATTCAGTCCCTGGGGGCTCCACCCTCCGAAGGGGCAGATGCTGACTCTTAGGGAAACCCTGTGACGCTCCCTATCCCCACAGGTTATGCTGCTTGACACACAGCCAACAGTGAAAAGTGAACGAAATTCTATTATGTGCACTGTAAGTGGGTACAACGGTTTTACTCTGTTCTCACAGCCCTGTCATCCTGAGACTGCTCTGTCTGGCAGCTCACAGAGCAGGCCAGCAGGAGCCAGGGAGCTGCAGGCTGGACCTGGCATGCTCCCACAGGATCACTGGCCCAGCCTGCAGCTTCAAGAAGTGTGGCCTGGTGGAGGTTGCGAGTTACCTGAGCACATGCCCTTGAAGGGGTGAGGGACACCACCTCTCCCTGGCCCCTCTTTTCCAGGAGGTGAGCAGCTTTCTCCTCCACATGCTCCTCATCACCATGACCCCAAAGCAACAGGGCCAATGAGCCAAGGACTGGAGCCTCTCTAACTGCGAGCTGCATTGACCGCTCTTCCCAGTCGAGCATCTCTAGACCTGGTCAGTCGATGAAAGCTGATGCCAGGACCATTCCGCACATCTGCTGAGGTAGGAACAGCAGCCGTCGGCCAGTGTCCCCAAACCACTGCTGCACACAGCGAGTTGGGCCAGAACAAGATTCAGTCCTTTCACACAGGCTCCAAGCGGAGTGGAACACAGCACACAGGTGCATGGAGCCTGGCATCTCTGCTGTCCCTCACAGCCACTGAGATCCTTGAGGATAGTGTACACCAAGGTGTGTGGGCTGTAATCTTGCAGAACCAATCAGTCTTCACCCTGGCCCCATGAGGACGACTTCTGCAGGGGCAGGGGTAGAAGCTGGCCTTAGAGACTTTGAGGGGAGCATCTGCACAGCGTGGGGTGCTGCCCTGTGCCAGGCAGAAACACCACTGGATCCTCCCCAACTCATCCAGATGCAACTGAGGCCAGTGTGGGAGCCTCCTGGACAGACACAGCCCCTCTTCCTGCCGGTCACCTACAGGCCTGGCTCGCCACGACACCTGGCTGCCTGCCAAGTGACTGGCACATACCTCTCTCCCCACCACATACAGTGTGCCCTCTTCCTCCCTCTCTCACAGCCATAGGCTTGGCAGTGGGCAGGGCTGGGCCCTTGAAGACCCAGGAGCATACAAAACAGGGTCCTGAGCCTGCAGGGACCAGGGTCTTTCCTTAGTGGCCTGGGAGACCTCGGTCGAAGATACTCGTACTCCAGGCACCCTGAAACGGTCCTCTGGGGTAACAAGTGGAACCCCCCAAAGGCAACTCCATCTGGCTTGTTTCCTCAGGATCAACAGTTCCCTGCTATTCCTAGGCTGCTGAGGGACACCCATAGAACGGCCAGGACCTCTCCTGGGCCAGCACCCCATGTCCTCTGCAGCCCCTCCTCCCGGGGACTCACAACACCTTCCTTCCTAAAAAGGACACCGTGCAGTCTGGTGATTTCACCAGTCTGGATGGAATTATGAAGTGGAGAGAAGTGAAACTTCAGCACAGCAGTAAACAACCAGGACCGAGCTGGCACTTGAATACCCAGAGACATTAAGAACACCCAGCCCTGGAATGCAAACAGCAGAGAAGTAATCACCAGTGCAGTCAGGGAAAAGCCCTGGAACATGACCTGCAGCTCAGAGTGCACCCAGCCTGGGCATGATGTTCAGAAGTCTGAGTTGGAGTGGACAGCAGCAGTGGAGGGGGAAGATGTGCCTACTCATTTGCTGGGCAGAAGCGCCCTAGAGGCTGACCTCCTGCCAAGTGACCTGGCTGCGACTCACACACTCAAGGCAGGAGCAGTGCTCTCAGCTGAAACACAGGAGCCCAGGGAATGAGCCTCAGAGAGCCCCAGTGCTGACACCCGGGTCCTCCAAGGGTGTGGGGACAAGGTAGACACAGAGGATGGCTGAGGTGACAGGGAAACCAGAAACAGGCTCCCCACTGATGAGTCTACAGCGCCTGAAAGCCACTCCAATGCTACACCTGCAAAGAAGAGAAAGCACCACAGGAAGCACACCCTGAAAGCACAGCTCAGAGGCCATGGAGAATCAGGTACGGCACCACCAGGGGGACCACCTGGTCCTAAACGCTATGTCCACGCCCACTGGTTCTCTTTGTGACACTCCTGCCTTTTGGTGCCAGGAACCCACATCACAGCACCTGGTGACAGCACTAGTAAGCATGCGCAAAGGCCTCACACCTCGACCCCAGAGCCCAAGGGACCGACCGCTAAGACACAAACCAGGAATGCATGCGATTACTCAGTACAGAGTAACACAGCATCCCAGTGTGGCCCCAACCCTGTCTCCAAAGAAGGGTTTCAGGAGACTCAGAATTTCTCTAACTTCTCTCTGCACAAAGTAGTAGAAAAGTGGGATTTGGCCTGGACTGGTATAAGACAGCACTTCCCTTGGCCACACCAATCTAAATCGAGGAGGATGAGGTGAGGAGATTTGCTGACCACACAGGAGACAGCAGTGCCCAGGACCCAGCCCAGCCTGCCTCATTTCTCCAGCTCCTCCACGGGCACTGCAAGCTCCCCAGGCACAGTTGGCACTGTTGCCCTTTCCATACCCCACAGAAAGGCTGGCTTGGATGGCAGGGCAGGTGAACCGGAAGTGCTGTGGGGGGACATTAGCACTCTGATGCAGGACAAGGTTCCCTCAGCGATGACAAAGTGCAAGCTCAGGCTTCAGAAGTGCAGCGAGTTGGGCATGTGTTAGGGTCTGCAGAGGGTCAGTCTCGGAGACTGTTCTGGGAGTGCTTGAGAAGGATGTGTGCACTGCTGCTGCTAGGTAACAGGCCATGCAGGAGAGGGTGAAGGGCCCGACGGAAGGGCAGGGAACAACAGAGCCTGGCGTAAAGGCGGGAACCTACAAATGGGCCTCAGATGTGGGGAAATGGCTTCTGCTCTCCCAACAGAAACGATGACAGAAGGAACTTACTGCTCTGCTTCTGCAGAGGCCACGGCTGTTGGTCACTTGTCAGATGATTCCAACATGCGTGTGTACATGCGGTGTCGATGAGTGTGTCCACAGACAGAGGCCACTGAGATGGCCTAATATGGCTTTGGTGTTGAAGCTCAGAGTTAAAGGACACAAGTTCCTTACTAGCATAGCAGTTTTACTGAGTTCTGGGTCCTCGGCAATACTGATGTTACACAACCACTAGCTTGATACACTGAATAACCACAGAGGAGCAGCTGTTGTGTGGGGGCCACCACAGCCCACTTCCTCCCACTCCCTGATGAAACCAGGGGCCTGCACAGTGCCCAGCAGGCTCACAGCTCTGCCTCTCCTGGTCTAGGTGTCCCCAGGGCTGGCTCCTTTCTGCAGGGGATGACTTGAGATGTTGGCAAACTCAGCCCCACAAGGCTGCAGCCCGTGCCCCGTCTTCTGCTGGCTGTTGGCTAGGTGTTGGTCTGCATTCTCACAGGCGTGCACATAGCTCAGGGCCCTGTGCAGCTATGGCTGCTGAGTTCCCTCCACTGCGCATCTCCCTGGCTTCCCTTTACCTGCACCCTCTGAGGCACCTCTTCCACTGGACCTCTCTGCCTGCCTCTGCTACCTTGTTCTGCTGATTTTAAGGGCCCATTGCCCAGCCTCTCCACAGGATCTTCACCTCACAACCCCAGGTCTGCAGTCGTAGCTGCATCGGCAAAACCCCGCACAGCAGTCTGTGGCAGGACCCTTCAAAACCTGCCTGCTTCAGCCTACCCCACAGTCATGCACCAGGAAGCCAGACAGAAAGTGGGCCATCTGATCCGCTATCTAGATAAACTGTGTCATTTTTCAGAAACCACAAACCAAACCAAAGTGGATTCCAAGTAGGCTGAGTAACCAAATGTTTAAAAACTAAGCAAAAACATAACAAAAACCAAAACCCAAAAACCAACCAACAAAAAAACCACCATGGCTGTTTTAAAAATATTAGATTACATGCAATGTTCATCTAATCTTCAGATGGTTACAGCATAAGAGAAAGCAAAGAAATAGCAAAGGGGAAATGAACAGATGAAACTACATTAAATATAAAATCTCAATTAAATGAAAAGGCAAGAAGTCAGATTGGGTGAAGCACGTTAAATCTACACCCGAGGTTAACAGTCCTTCTGTGAAGAACTCAAGAATAAAAGAAAATTTTAAAAATGGTTAAGAGAAAGAATGTAGATTTCTTTTGTGAACTAATCATGTTAGAAGTCTCACTTTTCAGCAACCAAAGGTGCACTGAACTACTAATTTTCTGCCATATTGCAAAAATATTTCTGTTAGCAGATTTTTGGTACTGGGGATCGAACTCGGGACCTTGTGCTTATGAGACAGGCGCCAGAACCACTGAGCTAAATCCCTGGCCCTCTGTTAGTAGTTTTTTAAGACCATACTCAAGCTCCCAAGGTAAAGAGACACCCAAACTGTGTGGAGACACAGGCTGTCTGGTAAGGTTCATAGGCAGACTGTTTACTGAGGAAAACAGCTTCAAAGCTTTATAACACAGGAGAACTTTCTAAGAGATTCACTAAACCACGAACAGACATCCAGGGGGGATTTTTGGGAGATAATTGGGGGTCCCTGAGGTTTCCTGCGGACATGAAATGGTTCCCCCATCTGTGACAGTGGTGAGGGCAGGGTGCCTCACTGCATATGGGGGCCCCAGGTTAGACACCCCAGGCTGGATCCAGGCTTGGTGGGCGGGCTGACCTGAGCGCGAAGGTGTTGGCTCTTGAGGCCTCCGAGACCAGCACCCCTGAGGACCAGAGTACAGGGACTTTCACAGTCAGCTGAGCCCTCATGGTTTCCTGTGGCTGCTTCAGCTACAGCATCACAGAAATGAAATCGCCTATTCTCCAGGGCTCTGATGAGGTACAGCTGGGCCCTGGGCAGAGCCCTCCTGGCCTCTGCTAGCCGCACCTTGGCCCAGGGCTGCTGCATCCTCTTCCCTGGGTGCCTGTCTGTGTGTCCCAGGACACCCAGCACTGAAGTGATGATGGCCCTGGAAATCAAAGTTAGATGAGTCTGGAAACTCCTAACTATATGCAATGGCTCATTTTCCATACAAAGGCACAGTCACAGGCTCTGGAGTTAAGGCATGGACAAATCCTTTTGGGAGCCACTGTACAAACTACTGTGTTACAGCCCCAAACTGTGATTCCCTAAGTCATAAAGTTACCAGAGCCCTTTAGATACTTAGAGGCAGGATTTCCTTAGTAATCCAACACTCGTGTCAGTCAGCTTTCTATTACTGTAACAAAATACCAGAGGTGATTAACTTAAAAAGAAGGAAGAATTACTTAGGCTGTTTTGGAGGCTCTAGTCCAAAATGAGGTGGTGCCCTGACTCTGGGCCTGCAGAAAGCAGAGCACACTGTGGAAGGAGAGTGTGACGGAGTGAGACGGGTCACACCACAAGACAGGACGCAGAGAAGCAGAGGATGGGCGGGTTCCGCATCTCCTTCCAGGGCAGATCCCAGACCCCACGACTCCCCGGGCTACCACCCCCCGCAGCACCATCTGGCAGACAGAGCCTTTAACACAAGGGCCTGGGGAGCATGTGAGACCCAAACCTCCTGGCAGCTGCAGGTGCTCCCAGGCAAGCAGACTGAGTATCAGACCTGCAGGGCATGGCTGCTGCAAGGAAATGCCACAACCACAACTGAGTGGCTTGTAACCCACAGACAGGTGTTTCTCGCCATCTGGAAGTTGGGAAGTCCCAGGTCCACATGCAGTGTGTGGGGGATCATGTGGTCCACCACGGAGGGAAGGGGTAGGGCTTCTGGGGTGAGGCACTAAGCCCAGCCTGAGGGTTTCACCACATCCCCTGATCACACCTAAAGGCCACCACCTCTTTCCTTCCCTGCAGGGCCCCGCCAGATGTGCACTAAACAGACACTGAATCCTAAGACCCTCGAAGTTCAACACCCAGGGAGCATGTGAAAATGAAGGCAGATGTCCACTCCTCAACAACCATTCTTCACTACAGAAGCTGGAGAGTACCTCACACTGACAGACCATTTCAAACACGACATGACATGATACACACTGCACATGGCTGCACCAGGCACACTTGGGGGCTCACCTTCGATGTAGAGGGGCTCCACCACGTCGTGGTTGATGAGCTCGAAGTTCTCGTGGCCAATCCAGTGCTCCACATTCCGTTTCCTGCCTGTGAAGAAGTTGTCCACCACTGTCACCTCGTGGCCGTCCATCATGAGTTTGTCTGTGAGGTGGGAGCCCACGAACCCTGCACCGCCGGTGATCTGCATGGAGAGAGCATGTACAGAGCATGCTCAGAAAGGGCATGTGAGAATGGGAGGTGACCAAAATCTCAACAACGTGCTTCTGGCATGGCCACAATTTGCACAGATTTGAAATCAGACGCGGGAAGTAGAGGGCAGGGGTTTAGGCAGCATCTTCACTTTCCCAGAGCCAGTCAGTCACACACTCTGTGAAAAAGTGAGCAGTCTACAAACTGCAAGCTACCACCCAGCGACTCATACAGAAGCATCAGAGCTAAGGTCCCACAATGTCTTCACGGAGGGTCTCATATGATTAATTGTTTCTTGTTTTGTAACAGATGAGACGCTGAACATCCCCTATAGCAGGCTTCACATCCGCCACCCCAACTGACTGTGGATTGATAATACACTTAGGTGTCTGAGTCTGTACTGAACATTTACAGACTTCTTTTCTGCTGTGATTACTCTAGTCAATGTAGCATAGTCACTATTACACAGCACTGACCTTGCACAGGATGTGTAATCTAGAAATCAGTCAGAATACACAGGAAGCTGTGAATGAGTTCTATGCAAACTCAACACCATTTACATAACAGACGAGCATCTTCTGATTCTGTTACCCACAGGAGTCCTGGATCCAGCCCCTGGGGACACCAAACGATAACTGTGTACGGTTCCAATACTACTGAAAGGGTTTAAAGTTACTTTATTAAAAAAGTGATCAGCAAAATGCAGAGATTCGGTAAACTACCAAAACAGTATGCAGTGGACTCAAACTGGACTCAAACTATCATGAAAATGGGTAGCTCATGACCCAGTCCCTGGCCATATGACCTTTTCTTCCCACATCCATGCTACCATGTCCTTGTTCTCCCTGCAGTGGTTCCCACAAAAGGACAGACAATGGGGCTGCCTAATCTGGGACTTCTGGCCTCCAAAACTATGAGCTAAACAACTTCCCTCTATGAAGTACCTGCTATGAAGCATTTTGTGATAGAAACTGAAAACGACAGATATACCTACATTCTAGCTCTATACCTGCACAGTGACTGTGAGAAAGGATTTTCTGGAAAAACACCTGAATTTCAGACCTGAGGTGCCTCTACTGCTTACCTCAGGGGATGAGCTTTCATTTTCTTCTAACATTGCTCTGTTGAATTTTCCCAACATTTTCATGGTTTTTAAAGCAGAAAAAATTATTAGTACAAAGAAACACAACCTCTTTTAATGTAACTTCATATGTTTTATGTGAATGTGTCTGAAAACAAGAGTACATAGAGTTCTGTGGGACGCTAATATTACTTACATATCCAAAATACCCAGCTGACAACCCAAACTAGCAGAAATGCAACAAGTTAAGTTACACACAATTACTGCCAATGTTTCAATAGCATTAGTGTGACATAAAATTGCTGGAAGCACCTGAGCCTTGACCAAAATGCACTGGAGTTCTTTCTCTCAATTTTTATAATTACTGAAGGATTTATGTAAAACAGCTGGATAGGTTTACTTTTTTTCCCTAATCAATTTTAGCCTAAGAGGCAAATGAGTCAAATGAAAGCAAAACCAGAGCAAGCTGCCAGGCTCCCGGGGAACACAGGATCTCCAAACCCACGCACACTGTTTGCATAACAAGAGCCAACACCAGGAGAGACAGCAGGGGAAAAGACAGAGATCTCTCCACTAAGAGGGACGGGACCTGCCACAGCTCAAGGCATGCGTGGTTCTCGGTCCTATGGGTACCAAGAGGCAGTGTGGTGGTCCAGGACAGGCCAGCATCCAGCATTCCAGCTCATGTTGCTCAGCCAATCAGCAAAAAGAATACATTTCCACACAAATCTCTGTCCTAAGCCTTCAACAGCTATTGAAAACGCTTTGGCAACACTATGCCAGCCCCAGGGCAGCAGTGACTCTGAGATGTATGTGGTCCATGAGACAGCAGGTGAAGGAGAAAGGCAAAGGCCACTTTTTGTGGTGCTGTGTAAGAGAAATAAATTCCACTCCTCACAGTACTGGCAGGAGATCATCCCACACAGAAATCACAACGGCTCCAGCAAGGCTGCAGGGCCTTACAAAGGGCTGCTGTGGTAAGGGCTGCCCCCCAACTTTACATTGGAGCCTTAATTCTCATTACTGAGGCAGGGGGCTCTGAGAAAATGAGGAGCTCAGTCCTCCTGTCTTTCTCTTGTGCCCTCCGTTTGCCCATCTGCCATACCAGGAAGGCCCCCACCAGGCATCAACACCTTGACCTTGGACCTCGCTGACTCCAGAATCCTGAGCTACTAGAGTTCTGCTCATTGTCAATTGTCCATGCTGTGGTTGGTTTGCTAACAACATAGAACAGAAGAAGAACAGACCTTCAAATCTGGTAATAAAGCTCACACGTGTCAACAGAGAAATATTAGAAAACTGAATTTTGCTGACACCAATCTATTTTGATGCAGCAGAAATAAGCCAAAAAGATGGGCATATGAGCAGCAACCAACCTGACAGTCTGCCCAAGGTGAGAAGTGTGTAAGCCATCTCAAAAGGCAAGAAAATGGCAATTAAGTGTGGCAAAGTCTAAGACTAACTTAGGAGTAGCAGTCATATTTTGGTGTTTGGAATGCACAGTTCTGCAACCTAAACAGGTAAAGGAACAGAACCCAGCCAGTGCACTAGCCACTGATAAATCAGGCACAGATAAAACACTCATGCAAGTGCGCGCCCACAGACCAGCTTCCCAACAAATAACCGTCTGTGCTGATGATCATTAAGAACAGATAGTGAAAGCCTCTGGAAACTCTCCTAAATAAGTCCAGAAGTAACATTTCAAGAAAATCTAAACTTCAGTGAGAAATCAAGTCTGCAACACGCCACAGCTCAGAGTGGATGAGTGTGCTGGGTGTGGCCCAGAGTGCAAAGAGACAGAATCTCTCACCAGCATTTCCCAAACTGGGAGGCTGAGGGCAACAGGTTTTGGTCACCCTCCTGGGGCATCAGAGCATGAAATAGAAACAAATAGAAATTCTAGAGCAAAAAAGTACCACAACTGAAAAGAAAAACTCAATTGACAGACTCAACAGTTTATTGGAACTGGGAAAAGCATCAACCAATTTAGACCGTGAAGAGAACAGAGAACCCAAAGAACAGACAGAAAAAAGTACAGGACAATGAACATAGCCTGCAGCAAACACGGGGTACCGGCATGAATACAAACAATGGAACACTGGAAGGAAGAGGGAAGGAACAGGAAAATATTCCAAGAAATAATGGCTGAAAATGCTCACACCATTGAAGATAGCTAACTAAACATCTAAGAAGCTCAGTAAACTGTAAGTAGGAAAACACAAACAAAAGCAGTTGCACACAGACACATTACACAAAAACTGCTGAAAACCAAAGACAGATGAGCTTCTGAAACCAGTTACAGAAAGCTGATTACTGTCCTGTCAAATTCACACCCTACCAAACTTCACAATGCAACCTTCTTTGAAAACATGGCTACTGCAGGCATGACTCATTCACATGGGCCAGGGTGGGCCCTTCTTCCTGTGAGAGCCACACATGAGGACCTGCGGGACACAGAGGTAGGGACAGGGTGATGGATCCCTATCAGACAAGGAAGGCAGAAGGTGGCTGGCAGTACCAGGAGCTGGACACAGGCAAGGGGCAGCACAGCCACACTTTGGTTCTAGAATTCTGGCTTCCAGAACCCTGACAAATGACATTTATGGGTTTTGTGTTAAGCTACAGGCGGTGGTAACTGTTACAAGAACCCTAAAAATACAGCAGAGAAAGAAAAATGATTTGTCTAATACAAGGTTATTGTAACAAGTAATGCAGAAAGCAGCAGATCACACATTCAAAGTGAAAAAAGAAAACAAACCCAAAAACTTGTCAATAAAGAAGTTACATAACAATCAAAAATAATCAGAAATAAGAACACCATAAAGACATTCCTAGATTAAACACAAAATGACGGAGATCACTGGTAGCAGGCCTACAAGAAATACCAAAGTGAGACAGGTGACCCCAGGGATTTGAAACCATAGGGCAGGGGACAAATAAGGGGATGCAGTAATTATAAAAGATTGTATAGCTGGGGATTTAGCTCAGTGGTTCTGCCGCCTGCAACACAAGTGCAAGGACCCGAGTTCAATCCCTGGTACCAAAAAAAAAAAGATTGTACAATTGCACATTTTTCCTTTTGGCTCTTAAATCATTTAAGAACTAAATGCATAGCACAAGGGAGTCATGGAAACATATGTTTTTAAATGGTTAAAATGATAAATTTTAAATGCATATTTTACCACAAAAGAGAAAAAAGAACTAATATATAAAACAGCACATAATTGTATTATTGGTCCCCATAATATCCAAGTAAATTTGACAACATCAGCACAAAGACAAAAGCAATATTGCAGCAAGAAATGAAAATGAATTAATTCAAACTCAGGAACAACTGTGGGAATCCAGATGTGATGATAAAGTTAATCTAACAAATTCTATAAATATTACTTTACTCACTGTCAGCTTCTTTAGAAGACATTAAATTATATAAAGTAAGAAACCTAAGAATGCTTTACTGGGCTTGTGATGTGGACAGTAATACATTTAGCAAAAGCACCACAAGAAGGAGAAAATGTAAGAGAACTGTGTGAGCAGCATCGACAGCTCACCAGAGCTCGGGCAGCACACAAGCTATACAGTCTCCTAAGTTCAGATGTGCATGAGAAACATTGGCACAAGCAGTGATGACAAGAATTCACAGGTAACATAAGACAGTGTTTACTGAGAGCAGAAGAACACAGTAACCGAGGGACACTGGACAGAGAGGACCTGAGGCACAAGGGAAGGGAAAGGGCAGGAGTACATCCAGCCATCTCTGCTGGAGCAGGGATTGTGAATGGCTTAACAGTCCACTTGCAAGGCAAGGCCTGTCAGCATGGAAAGGAAAAAGGCAAAACCAATCAAACAAAAACTCCAAAACCAGATCCGAGGATGGATGTACTGACTAAAGAAGGCACTCTAGATTCAAAGACACAACGAGCACCACATAAAAAGATATAAAATACAGCATTCAGACAGCAAGAAAAATAAAAGTGGCTACAGTGATAGCAGACAAAATATACTTTAAAACAAAAAGTATTAAGAGAGAGAGGCATTTTATAATGATAAAAGGGTGATCAGACAGTTATTACATTGATAATCATTTATATACCTAACAAGAGCACCATAAAGTTGGAAGAATTGAAGGGAAGAATACGGAATTCAACAATAGTAACTGGAGATTTCAATACTCCACTCTGACAGAACTATGCAGATGATTAAGAAAAAAACCTGAAGATTAAAAAACATTATAAATCAATAAGACCTAAGAGATACCCACAGTCCACCCAACAACAGCATAGCATACAATCTAAGAGCCAACAATATTCTTCTGGATAAACCATTTCCAAGACCATAAAACAAGCATTAATAAATTTAAAGGATCTGAATCATTCTAAGTATATTATCTGACTATAATGGAATAAAATTAGGTCATCAGTAACAGGAAAAACCTTGAGAAACTCACAAGCATGAAGAAATTAAGATACTGGTAAATAGTAAGTGATCAAAGAAGAAACCACAAGGGAAATAAGAAAATGCTTTGAGCTGAATGACAGAAAAGAAACGGTATGTTAAATCTGTGTGCAGCTACAGCAGTGCCTGGAGGGAAATTTATAGCCGTAAAAATTTTTATTATTGAAAAAGAAGAAAGATCATGAGTCAGTAATTGAAACTTCTGCCGAACACTCAAAAAAGAAGGGCAAACTGACTCTAAGACATGTAGAAGGAAGGAAACAAAAAACAGAAATTCATGAAATAGGGAACTGAAAAAAAAGAGAGAAAAGGAAAAATCAGGAAAACTCAGATGGTTCCTTGAAAACATCAATAAAATCAACAGGTTGTTAGCTAGACTCAGGAAAAAGAAAGACTCAAATTACTGAAAATTAGAAATGAAAGGGGGAAGTACTACTGAATTTAGAAAAATAAAAAGATTACAGGAATTGCATAAACAAATGTATGCCAACAAATCAGACAACTTAGATGAAATGGAGAAACTTCTAGAAAAACAAAGTATCAACACTAACTCAACATATAGGAAATCCAAGTATATCTTTAGCAAGAGATTGAATCAAAGTAATCATAAAACAAACATCACCAACAACAAAAAATTCCCAATATAGAAAAGTCTGGCTCAAATAGTTTCTGTGGTGAATTTCACCAAACATTTAAAGAAGAATTGGCCAGGGATTTAACTCAGTGGTTCCACCACCTGCCTCAAAAGCACAAGGTCCTGAGTTCCACCCCCGGTGCCAAAAAACCCCAAACAAACAAGGTAAAGAAGAATTAAGACCAAAGCTTCACAAACTCATTCAAAAATTAAATAAATAAAAGATAAATACTTTCCAATTTATCCCATGAGGCTAGTATTGCTCTAATATCAAAAGCAGAAAAAGACATCCTAAGAAAAGGAAATTACCAATTGTCTCTTGCACACAAATACACTATAACCAATTGGAATTATTCCAGGTTTGCCATGATGGTTGTAAACTAAGGAAATCAGGGGCTGGGGGAAAATTCTTTAACTTGACAAAAGGCACTGACAAAAATCCCACAGGTGGCACCACAGTGAAGGTAAAAGAAGGAAAATCCTGCAAATCGAGGCAAGAACACCTGTCCCACGCTCCTCACCAATGCACTGAAATTCTGTCCAGTGCAATTCAGCCAGGAAACAAAATAAAGGGATCCCTATGGAAGAGTCAGAATTAGACTACTTGGAAATGCAGATGACACAGGCCTGCACCTAGAAAACCAAAGAAATTCATTAGAACTACTAGAACTATCCCAGCAATTCAGACCAGACCCTTGGACCCGCAGGCAGGAACCCAAATGTTGTGGCTGATTTGGCCCTGGGTACACACAGGGTCACATGACCAGTAAGGGAAATGCAGAAACAAGATGCACCAAATTCACACAACATATGACATGGAATAAGAAGGTAGGAGAGGCCACTGGTTCTCTCTTGCACGGTGGCCCACCCTCATGATGTAAGGAGTATTTCTTTTCCTACTTTTACTTGGGTCAAAGTCGCTCTGCAAAGCCTGTTTCTTTTCTTACCTTTAATAAAAATTAAAAAATAAAAAAAGGCAAGAGATACTGAGATAAACAACAACTGGAAGCTAAGAGAGTCACCAAAGGAGAAACACAGCATTGTTCCATTTCAGACAAATCCAGAATTGGCAAATCTACAGCCAAAAGGAGAACAAAGGCTGCCAAGGACTTGTGGTACAGAGGGCCCTCAGGGACACTGAGGAGCCACCACTGATGGGTGTGGGGTTTCTTTTTGAGGTTCTAAAACTGGACATGGTGAAAGTCACACCACTCTGGGTTTATAATAAAAACCACCCAAGGGTCCATGTCAAAGGATGAATTATGTGGTATGTGAATTACATCTCAATAAGGCTGTTACTTAAAAGATACACAGGTACAATTTCTGGACAAGAGTTACACTTGGGTTTTCACTGGTGAATCTGTGCTGATGTTTAACAAGGAGACTAAGCCAAGGAAGCCGCCAGGGTACTCACCAATCAGTCTGTGAACCAGAAAAGCTTAAAAACTCCTCACTTTTCTTGAAGTTTCACAATGCCTCAAAAAGCTACGCAGAAGATCCCCACATGATCCAGTGATTCCAGTCCTAGGCACAGCCAAAGGATCTGGAGTTCACCAGCCACACACAAACCCATACACACAAGTAGACAGCAGCCTCACTCACTCACAACAGCCTCAGAATGGACACCACTGCTAATGCCTATCCCTGAGCAATGGACAGGCACATGTGCTGTACCACACTGGGCGATGGATTTGCCAAAGGAAGGGACGGAAAACTGCTTCCTGCCACAGGAATGAAACAAGGCATAAAAGACCATGTGCTACACCACTGTGCTCACATGAAACATGCAAATACGGCCGATCACAGACACAGAAAGCAATGTAGGTGGCTGCCAGAGGCCAAGTGAGCAGTGGGGATGGTGACTGGTGGGTATGGGGCTCCTTCAGGGGGTGGCGAAGACACTGCAGCCAGTGTATGGTGCTGTCACAACTGTGCCAGCCAACTACAAACCCCTGGATATGTACATGAGGAGGCTGAACTCCATGCACAGACATCTCCCAATGAAAAACCAAGAGTGTTAATGTGACAAATATTCATCAGATGGGCAAACTTACCAAAATTCTTTTACGATCCTTTTCTGATAAGAACTTCACTGGTGGGTATTTCTGGGTGAAACTGTAAAACATGACGAGAGTAAAAAAGAAAAGTCAGGTGTCTCCATGGGGCATATTCTCCACCCACTACCAGGGCAGAGGTCAGATCTGAAATTCTGACGGCTGGTGCCTTGTTTTCACTTCTGCCGGAGGAACCCAGGAGCCCCTGGCTAGAGCTCACGGAGCTCTTGAAAGCCTACACCTGCTGCTGTTTAGAATCAAGCCAACCCACAGGTTCACACTGGCTGGGAAAGCAGAGGTGAGACCACCTCTGCCAGGCCAGCAGAGGCAGCATCCTCAAAATGACCAGGCAGAGCCCAGAGGGAGGCAGCAGCCACAGGAGGTCACAGGCCCCACTTGGGGAACTGTGACACGCAAGAGCAAAGAAAGGAGACATCGCTAAGTTACCCCCTCTGGGCATCCTTATGGGTCCCTTTCTGAACAGCATCCTAGGTGCACAGACAGCACCAGCACTGCCTGTCCTGCATGGTCTGCCCTGTCTCCTGATGCCCTCTTGTGCACACCAATGCTCCAAAGCACTGCAGCCATTTGAAATGCTTGTTCAAAGTGATTCGGTTAGAAACAAAGGTGCTTTGAGTTAAGTCTGTGACCAGCTTTTACACTTGTTTTAATTGCAGCAATGCTAGCCTAGGTGCTGGCCCATGCACAGTCCCTGTCCCCAGCATGGGCCTAGTCCGAGGACACAAGATGGGTTTCTGAACAGTGTGACAGCTTGTTAGCCGGGGACACAAGAGCAGGTGTTTCTCCTCTCTGAAGTGGGAAGTGTGCTCATTTGCAGCTGAGGGCTTCCTCTTATATGGAAGAATTCCCATGAGGAGCTTCTTGGTCCCTGAGCCCCCTGCAGACCACAACATAGGCAGGCAGAAGGGAGGATGGAGGGCCCAGGACCTGAGCAGCAACCCTGGCCTTCGTGGTGAGCTGCACCCAGCACACCCCCAGCTGTGTGCTCACGGCTTCCTCTGCCCAAGGGCTGGCACCACTGTGGGAACTCACTTTCTTCATTCTTCTGGCAGTGTTGGACACTGCATTGGGCCGCATGCCTGCCAGGCAAGCACTCTACCCTGAGCTACACTCCAGCCAAGAAACTCGTTCTCTACCAGTCTTGTGACTTTAGAGGGGCATTAGGGAATGAGATGGCAGTGGCAAGCTGGGCAGAGAAGGGAGGGCACAGGGACCTGCTTGGTGAGGACAGCAACACAGGCTGTAGGTGCAGGGCCACCGATCTAGCCCAGAAGCAAACTTAATCCAAGTTACTAGCTTAGAACACAGTCTTCCCCTGCTATTGTCGGGGTTGGCCCCAGGACCCCTAAGATACCAGGGGCTGAGGCTGTTCAAATCCCTCACGTAAAATGGTCATCCTTGCATGGAGTCTCTCACATGGTCCCCTATGCTCCAAATCATCCAGAGGACACATAGCTGCTAGGACGCTGCAAGCACTACCTAGACAGGTGTGACACGGCGCTGTGCAGGGAGCAATGACCAGGAAAGTTGGTACATGTTTAGTACAGATGCAACTGTCTCCCCTATCCACAGCTGGGCCTTGTGTGAAATACGAATAAAACTGGGTGTGTCCTTTATCACAGGAAGAAAACAGCAGACAGTTTCCCTCCAGAAGGAAATGCTCTTTTGAGAGAGAGAAGAGTGGAGCAGGGGCTGGGGACTGAGCTCAGTGGTGCCACTGCCTGCCTCGAAAGCACAAGGTCCTGAGATGGATCCCCGGTATCAAAAAGAAAAAAAAAGAGTGGAGCAGATTGGACACTGCACAATACTACCTGTATCAGGACATCAAACAGCACCCCATAACAACACAATTTTTCTGTCAGTGAAACACAACTGAGCCAAAAGCAGGTTTTTGAAATACACAGTTAATCGTGCAGACAGCCTAAGAAACACCACCAATGCCGCATGCTGGAACCTTTAACTTAAATTGAAAACAAATTGGTTTCCTGCTTTGTTTTTCTTCAATATGTAGCAACCAAGCTTCACACTTCATATGTAGGTTCAAAGATGTCTTACACCCTCATTTCCTGCTTGGAGAGGCCAGATGTGGAGCTGAGTGATAGGAGGGGCCATCAGGTGCCTTCCAGATGCATGCCACCCAGCCATGTGGAGCCATGATGTGGTGACCTGAATGTCACACCTAGGTACCACTGACTGGTCCCAGCCTGGGCTCCATGCCCCTCCATGCTGGGCACTGGGTTTGGGGAAGTCCTGACAGGTGAAAATCTGGCCCAGTATAGGCTCGGCCACTCTGGAGGCTTTACCTGAGCACCTGTCCCTTCGAGGCCCAGGCATAGCAGTGACCAGGGGACAGCAGGTCCCCGCCTGCCCACAGAACACAGCAGGCGGGCAGAGGCAGAGCCAGCATGAAGTGGGTAACAGACCTCTTCTTATGGATCCCTAGCCAGACCTTTCCTGATCATTTCAAGGAATCCCACACCCTGAGCTCACGGTTCAGTAGGACAGCCTGTAAGCTGCTTTCTTACTTGTAATTTAACTTATTCCTGCTCAGAGAACACTAAAGACATGGCAATGAAATCAAACAGATGGCACACAGTAGGCTTGCTGTGTCTGGAAGAATCCAACTAACTGCGGATCAGAAATATTTAAAACAAAACTTCACCTGTACTGAACGTGGACAGACTTACTTTCTCATCCTCACTCCCTGAACAGCACACTAACAACTGTTCAGCTATTTATACACCAGTGCAACTGAGTAAGGTATGGGGGACGCATACTGCTTCTATGCAAATACAAGGCTTCTGTACAGAAGGTGCTTGAGCACCTGCGGCCTTAAGGGAGCTTGGACACCACGGGGCCTGGAAAACCAAAGCTCTATGGAACAGGGTGTGGCAAGGAGAGGAAAGCCCACATGCCATTCACTTGGGCTTCTGTGATGCCACCATGCTCTTTTTCTTTAGATAAAAGTAGTCTTTAACCAGTAGAAATACCCCATTTCTTTCACACCACACTGCTCCAAGTGACAAGCGCAACAAGAAAGCACACTTCTGGTTACATTCTTATCTTGTGGATGTTTGATCATCCTTATCACAATCAGGGAAAATCAAACCAGAAAATAAACTCCACCCATTCCCAGCTTGCCCTCCCTCTCAGGCCCTCCCCACTTGACCTTCTGGCTGAAGCAGCAGTACAGGCTGTCATCTGCCTGCTCACCACCCTGAGCAACAGAGCCAACCTGGCCACCCATGGGGTTGTCCAGGAGGTGATGCCAGCCTCAGCCCCACTGTGTGGGCAGCTCCCCTGGGTCCTATGATTAAATCCTTCCTTGTATCTTCTTCTAATTTAAAAGCACAAAGAACATCATAAAAACAAAAGAAATCACATAAATCTCTTCTTTCAAGAGATCTTATCTACGAGCCATCACCTTAGGGAAATTATTGAATTGATTTTTTTTTTCATAATTAAATGAGTATTTTTGTCTGAAGAAAATGATCACCGATGGACTTGTTTTTTTGACAAATGTAAAATGTAGGTTATTTCTTACTATGTGCAATTTATTGTTTTTAAAAACTTGAATTAATAAAGCCCCTCAAATTATGCAGCCTTATTGAAGAGAAAGTTTCCAGCTGTCACCCAATGAAATGTTACCAGCAGCAGCAGCAGCACATCAGCATGAAATCATGGCATGGAAAATTTAAAGCACAGATAACAATAAATAGGGATTAATTTGGGGGGGGGTCAGAAAGACCAATTATTGATTTCATACTTCATTCTGCTTTATATCCAGGAGGACTGAAAACGTCCAGTCCAGCAGGGGTCGAAGGTAAGGGTTTGCCCAGCTGCTCTGTCAAGGACAAGAAGAATATGAATGAGTGCATTTGACGAATCTGCTCCATCTCTGTTTCCCTCTGATCACATAATGAGAATCAAAGGGAAGCTGCTCTTCACATCTCCCTTTTTGTTCTGGATTTGATAAAGGGCTCACAGGATGTCGGCACTCATTGGTCCAGTTGCATTACAAGAAAAGAAAAAGCATCACATAAACTTAACAAATGTGTGTTTTCTTTTTTTAAAGGCCTGAGGACTCAACTGTTATCATATTCACTCTCGAGGTTGACCTTCTAGTGCCTGAGACTTCACTGATGGAGAAGCATGAGTGACAGAGAAAACACTTGTGCCTGAGGCTTGTGCCCCAGACTCCTGCCCAGCACAGGCAGCCCCGTCCACCTACAACCTGACTCACAGGAAGATTTCCTCCTCGCATTACTCCATTCCTCCCTCCTGGCCACTTCACCTGATCTAACTCTGGACACTTGATGTGCTTTGCCAACAGATGCAGATAAGTGACTACACAAGACCCATCACAGCACATAGCCTCTTGCCATGCTTATGCAGGGATGTGGTGTCCCGCACCCTCGGGGTGGTTGCCTTGTTCTGGAAGGTGTTACACTAATCCATGCTAGCTGGAACCACCTGAGCATCTCACTCAGAGATGGAAGGCTGAGGTCAACCTTGTTGACCTGAACCTGCAGGGATTCGGGAATTCACAGGTTTGCAAGGAAGATTTCACACCTAGATCCTTTCTTTGTCCAGTGTTCTGACTACAGTATTTCATTCTAATCAAACACAGGAAAACATCAAGAGAGTTTATGTGGAAATTTGTTTAGACTACCACAGTTAATAGAAATCAAACTGATGTTAGAAGTATTTTTAACTAAGAATCTATGGTTGGTATTCAGTCATACCTCTAGAAAAATAAAATAAATTAAATAAATCTTTTTTTTTATCCTGGACAGAATCCATTGCTTTCATCAGAAATAGTCCTAATCAAAAAAGAACAAAAAGTTTAAAGACAGTGCATCCAACCTTTCAGTAAAACAGCCCTTATGCATTATGTTACAAAGATCTCATCGTGTCTTTCATTCTAAATGGACTTTCATAAATGGACTGAACAGAGGTGAACTCAGACTGGTTACAGACCTTTCCTGTCACACAGCCAACATGTAAGTACTTTCCTAAACTTGAAACAAAATGTGCACATACCTTTTTTCCAAATCTCTGATTTTCTCTCTCAGTGGCTCAACAATCTAGGATGACAATAAGAAAAATCAGTTTTAAAGCAAAAACCCAGTATTCTACCACTTGCACCCTCTTCTGACATTTCAGGTGAGCATGACACAATGTAAAACAGATTTTAATTTCCTGTATAGTTGATACTGAGACAAACCACTTGAATCTCAATGTTAGAATCAAACAAATAATCATCAAATCTTGAAAAATTCACCTTTTCGCACACCAACCTTGCCAGGAAGAAGGCAAAGGAGTTTTGGGTTCCTAAGGCCAGGCAGGTCAACAGGACCCACCTCCTCGGGACCCAAAGATCCCCAAGCATGGCCCACAGCAGTTTCACAGCTTGCTTCTGCAACTGTCCTTGCGTTATCAGTATATAAGCTGTTGGCTGAGTCAACCCACACTCCATGCCACCACCCATCGTGAGCCCAGGCAGAAGGAGCAACCCAGGATTTCCCAGTATTTGTCTTCTAATCCAGATGTGCTGCAGCAGTCCGGATGCACCTGCACTCGCTCAACTATAAACTGCAGCGATTACTGTCAGCAGGAAGTATCCAGCGAAAGTGCTCGCTGCCAGTTAGGCAGAGGATGACTCCCCAACTCACACAGCAGGCACAGAGATGCTTGCTCTGCTCCACAGCCTTCACCTGGGTGGGGTCGTGCTCCCCTCACACCTGCTCAGGGAGTAGGCGCTGGTACCAGGACCCAGGTTTGTAGGTCATCATTTCCCTTTCTCTAGGAAAGGCTCACCTGAAAAGTCATGTAAAAGTCTAATGCATTTGCCTTTAGAGCGGGGTTTGTTTGAATTCATTATACCTTTATAAAAATGGACCAACAGTGATGGAGACAGATCTATAGGATGACAAAGTCTCTTCTTAAAGAAGAGAATGTTTTTTTGAAATGGTTTCAAAGTTGAGGAACAGCACAGGCTACTGCAATACAGACACTAGCACAAGCAAAGGAAGGGAAAGTGACAAATGCACAGATAGAGGCAGACACAGAAAAGAGACTAACCTCTTCAATCCTGCTTTCAATCTTCAGTTCACTGTTTTCCTGGATAGACCTGTTGAGCAAAAAGCTACAAAACTGAGATCAACTGAAAGGCTTTGGGACTTATAATATTTGTTTCTGCACCAACTACTGACACACAGGCTGAGGAAGGCCCTCCACACCGCCCAAGTGCCAGCCAGTCCTGTGTGCTGGTCCCTGCCAGCAGGGGGCACACCAGAAGGAAAGCCAGGCGCTGGGGAGGGACTGTCCCAAAACCTACTCAGGAACACACTGAGTTTTACCAAGTGATGCTTTCTATTAAACCAAAATACTTCCACATTACCCCAAGAGGGGGCTTTAAATTAGAAGCAGGAAGCGTGCCTATAGGAGTGTATGTTTCTCTGTGGGGATTTAATACAAATGGAGCTTTTCCAAGGGCAGACAACAGAGCTCCTTTAAGGAGGACCTTCCACTCCACCTAGCCACACATAGCTGTCTTTGTAGGAGACACACATGGCCCAGCAGCAGGAATCAGATCCAACCACCCCGCCCAACTGGCAGAGCCAACTCCACAGGAGAAGCCCGCTGGGTGTGGTCTTGTGGGGGAAGGGACAAGCACCTGCCTTCCACTCAGCCTCCTGCAGAAGCAGCAAGCCCAAGGCCAACATCATGGCACATGCGAACACTCGTAATACCAAGAAACAGCAAAGCAAGCAAACTCTTCCTTATTGGAAAACTTTACCAACAGTGCCAAATTGCCTCTCACCATGAGTGCTTACTCCTTCTTTGCTGACTTTCAAAGGGGCTGTTTTTTAATTTGGTACTGATAATTCACATGAAGATTTTAGTTTTACAAGTTTGCCTTTTAAGAAGCCCAAGTCACACACACTCAAGCCAGACACCTACCCCAGGACAAGCAGGCAGGCTCAGTACCCATACCAGGATGTGCCGAGCATCCTAGCTGAAAATCCAAACATCTGAATTCCAAAATGCCCCAAATCCAAACTGTTTTGAGGTGATAACCTGATCCCACAAGTAGAACACTGCACCCGTGACCTCACAGGACTGGGTCATAGTCAGACTACATGTGTAAGGTGTGCGTGAAACACATAGGAACTCTGTCCAGACCTGGACTCATCCTTTGTCTATGTGCAAATACTCTAAATCCAAAAGCAGAAACATAAATACTTCCAGTCCCCAGCATTTCGGGTCAGTGAAGCCCCCTGGAGTTGCAAGCCAGCGCTGATTCCCCTCAGGCAGCCCCACTCCCCAAGACTTGGCCCAAGACTGTGTCCAGAGGGTCACCACTCTGTGATCCATCCAGGGAGGGTGGAGAGGAGGTGGTGACACTGAGATGCTCACTAAAGCCTACTTGAGTGCTTAGCCCAGTGCTCAGCCTGGGGGATGCTGCTATCAGCTGCAGTCCCTGGGGACACCTAGGGCGAAGAGCAACAGCCTAGCAGAACACAGACCCGCCAGAAAATGCTCTTCCACTGACCCACGACCCAGGTGACAACCAAACTGTGCTAAAACCCAACCGCAATACCCAAGTAAGTAAGACAATTACCTCATACTGACGAAGTTCCCCCAAACGGCTGCAAGAGAAAAAAAGAAGTCAGTATTTAACTCAACAACATTCAGGAATTCCGACTGAAAACACTTTAACTTTTAACCAATACTTTCAAACTCACTGAGAAATCTAAATGACAATTTGAAAACAATAAAGTGCACATGTTGCTTTCAGAAGAATTAAATCCTCCTAAAAATTCAAAGTGGGAGTCCATCTGCCCCTGCAGTGCTGGAGTTCAGGGTGTGAACTTTTTTTTTTTTTTTTTTTTTGGTACTGGGGATCAAACTCAGGACCTCGAACTTGCCAGGCAGGTGCTGCACCGCTGAGGTACATCCCCAGCCCCAGGGTGACAATGTTAAGGGTCAGTCACGGAAACCAAAGGATGTGTCCTCAGAGGGATGTGGGGTCCAACTCCCCTCAATGCTGAGACGGAGACCGAGAAGCTTAACAGTGAGCGACTTGAAGCTTGGCTGACTCTACTCCCTTGACGACAGTCACCTGTCACTGTCTCCTCTGTGACAGGGACCTGGCAGCTAGGCATTGCCTGTCCGCACTCAGGCGCCTTCAGTACATGTGCAGAAATCAGCCCTGGCCAACCGTGCACTCTGACCATGTTGACGACAACATAACACAGGACAAGCATGCATCATCTGAAAATGCAAAACCTGAAATGCCCTAAAACTGTCACCTTTATCAGCTGCCCTGAAACCACAAATGGAAAATTTCATCCCAGGAAATTTTGTTTCATGCACAAAATTATTAAAAATATTTTATAAAATTACCTTCAGGCTACATGTACAGGAAACAAATGAATATCATTGTTTAGATTTGAGTGTTATCCCAAGGAATCTCATTATATATATGTGATATGCCAAAAAAAAAAAAAAAATCTCCTCAAATTCAACAGCGGAAACACTTCTGGCCCCAAGTGTTCTGGATAGGGATGCTGACCCAGTACTAGCCCAAGAAGTCACCTTGAATCACAGAGCAGGGGGCTGTCTCATAAAGACACCTCTGCAGTGAGTCCATGGCCTAAGGCTCTGTCTGCAGTTCTGTTTGACTTCTGCCCAGCAATGAGTGCTTCTTGTGCCCTGGTGCTCCCGAGTGCAGGGATGGACAGAGAAGGACAGGGACAGACAGGGACAGAGAGACGAACAAGGATGGACAGGGCTGCAGAGGGATGGACAGTGATGGACAAACGAGCAGTGTAAAGCCCTGAGCTGCCGAGTCTGTGTGTTTGGCAGGGCCCTGGGGTCAGCACTGAGGTCAGCATCCCGTCACCACACATCTCTGTCCAGCCACCCTCCTGCACACACAGGGGTTTAATAAATGTCTGCTGAACACAATTCAGTGTCACAAACATCCTCCTCCCAAGAAGCTCCCTTACCACAAGGGGAATGGTGCTGATTCCAGAAAAGCATGTCTCTCTTCAAACAGAGGAAACTGATAGACAGCAATAAATAACAGAAGTGGAAAAGAAACAAGAAATGGGAGAACTCAAAATAAAGCTACAGTAGATTCATAGTGAACATTTACACCTCGGGGCCCTGACAAGCCCACAGACTCATCAGCCCGGGGCTTTCCATAGCTCATGTGTCTACCCTTGGCCATCCCTGTCTGCCAGGTCTGTCCCTGTCCCACACCCAGGGCCGCTGTGCACACCGTGGTACAGTCACTGAGTTGAGAGGAAGCTGCTGTGCCCTGTCCGAGGATGCCCCTCTCCTGCTACCACCAGGGCCCAGCCAGTACCTCCACAACACAGGCTCACAGAAAGATGGCCTAACACGAATGTTCAATCCTGGTTACACAGCACACAGCCTTCACCACAAAGACCCCACCGGGCAGGATGGCTGGACTCATTTAAAAGACCTCAGGGACTCAGCAGGTCATCAGCTCAGCATCCTTTGGGGCCATCTCCGAAGCAGAGAGGCGAAGGAAATTCAGAGCACCACCTCAGGGTTGACAGCTACTCCAGGGAAGGACTGCTCTGTGTCCTGCCTTGGCGGGAGCTCCATTTGGAGAAATGAGGGGTGGGGATGGCAGAGGCCTTGCTTCTGGGGCTACTTCTGAGGGCTTTCCTGTCCTTCAGGTAAAAGCACCCAGCAGGCTACATCTCCAGGCCACGTGGGAAGAGGCAGGCAGGTGGGAAACGCCCACCCAGCACAACTCCCACCACTCAGAAATGCACCGAACCAGGACCAAGAAACCATCAAATGCCAAGTTTAGTGCTGACACAGGAGCTGTTTACAGCTTCTTGTGGTTTTGTAGTTATCCTGCCTCTAAGGCAGAGGGGAGAAGCTTAAGGCCTCCTTCCTTTCCTCACCCACCAGTTCTTCATCAGCAAACGCAAGGCCTGTGGATCCAGGAGGAGACCCTGCCCCTAGCTGTGCAGGCATCTGGCAAGCCGTGCAGCAGTGGTGACTGAATGGTAGCACGCCACAGAGAGGACCCCGAGGGCTGGCCAGGGAAGGCCTCCCAGGGGCAAGGGCCTCCTGGGACCACGGGGAATGAGCAGGGAGATCAAGGTCCTGCAGGGCAAGGTGGTGGGACAGCCAATGCCAGGACCTCAGGAACTTTGGCTCACAAGGACCCAGGCCTTATGCACAGAGGGAGAAGTGGTGGGCACAGAGAGGGAGACATAGGACATAAATGCAGGTACCCTTTAAATCCAAACATGGATTATGGAGCCTCTGCTGGGAGCCGAGCACTGTGTGAGGTCTGGAAGCCAAGAGCCCATCAGTGTGAAAAGGCTCTGAGAAGAACCATGAGTGACAGCGGGGTGCAGGAGGAACAGTGGGGTCTGAATTTCCTGTCCAAACACAAACACCAGGGATTTCAAGGCCTGAAGTCCAAAGCTGGTGAATCAGAATCTCTGCAGAGGGCCCGAGCATCTGCATTGTTAGTGTCCAGGGGCTCTGACTCCTGTTGATCTTGGGACCTGCCACACCACACCTCCCCGACTGCCCACCTCCAGGCTCAGGCCACTCTGCCTCTGTGCTGCAGACCTGTTCATTGACTCTTCTCCCAGGGGTCTCTTCACCTCCTTCCCTCCATTCATTCAAGCCTCAGCTCAAAAGCATCTTGTCACAGAGGTCTCCCTTGCCACCCCCCACCCCATCCAAGAGAGCTGCCACTTTCTTGTCACATCTTGTCACCCCAGCCAGTACACCCATGTGGGCTGAGTGTCCTTCACCTGAAACATCTGGGACCAGGGTGTGTGGGAGTTTTCCAGATTTTGGAATATATGAACATACATAATGAGATATCATGGGAAAGGTCCCAATTCTAAATACATGATCCATTTGTTTTACATAGGCCTTCAAAAATAGCCTGAAGGTAGTTTTATACAACAGTTGCAGTAATTTTGTGCATGAAACAAAGTTTGTGTACACTGAGCCACCACAAAGCAAAGGTGTCACTGTCTCGGCCACCCAGGTGGACAACTGTGGTCTGGCACTCTCACCATGTCTAAATCTGAACTTGTGTGCTTGTTGATGACCAATCATTTCCTCACACTTAGTCACACATATGTAGAAGACTTAACAGTAAAAATTATCACATACCAGTAATACAGGCTAACTGAGCATCACATGACACTAAAAGCTTCAGATTTGGGAGGATGTAAGATTTTGTGACAAAACATGGAAGTGCCAGCCCCCTTTCTAAGTCCCAACCTACAGACTAGTGAGTGAAGCTGTCCTCTACCAGGAGGTCCTGTAGTAAGCATGTCACTGAGCCAACACGGCACTCGCCTGTCACACCCCTGAACCCATGGATGTGCAGGTTGTAGCCGTCAATTCCAGCCAGAGCTCACAGCCCAGCCTCCTGAGTGCACTGGGGCCCTCCTTGGCCTTGAGGGTCAGGTCTGCAAACCCAGAGAGCCCCATCACCCCTGCCCCCCCACTACCGCACGGCTCCTTCCCCACTGGACAGAACGTCAGCCCCAACAGTGCCAGCACTCACGTGACTCATCCTGAACAAGCTCCAAGGTGGCACAGGCAAAGCTTTTATGCAAAGCAGATGAGAACAGACATTATTCTCCTTACAGAAAAAACAGTGAGCTCAGGGTTAACTGGTTCGAATGAAAAGATATTGTTTCTTTTTCTCATCACATCCAAAAGAGATGTGCAGAAGTAAGGGTGCCTCTACTCAAAGGAGGAGGTGCTAAGAGGCTGGCAGCAGGAGCCAGGAAAGCAGAGCCTTGCTGGGTGGGTGCTGTGTTGTCCTCCACCTGCCCAGCCTTCACATGAGCCAAGTGTCACACAGGATGAAAACTGGGCCTGATCTGAAGGCAACTGAAAGCAGGCTGCATACCTGGCTACCTCTGTGACCTTTCTGTGGCCCTGGGCCCGCCCCGGGCCAGACTGCAGGAAAAGCTGGACCGAGAGACAGCCTTCCCTTCTGCTCAGGGCCTGGAGCCCCACAGTCACACTCCTAGGCCTCAGCTCCAGCTATAGAACCCTGGCAGCTCCCACCTTCCCACGGGCTAACAAAACACAGCTGGAATATCTCCTCTGAAACTCGGCTGACTTCACCGCCACTGGAGCTTTTAAGAGGTGATCAGGTCACGAGGCCTCTGCTCTATTTGGTATCAGGCAGTGGGCTGGTTGTCTCAAGAGCAGATTTGTTAAAAGAGTGGGCTCAGCCCACCTTCCTGTCTTTGGCAAGGCCCTCAGCCATGCTGTGAGGAGTAGCACAATGCCTTGCCAGATGTGGCCCCTTTATCCTGGACGTCAGAGCTTCCAGGGAGGAGAGCCCAGTAACTTTTATGATTCATAATTTACTCCATCCTTAGAATTCCGTAACAGCAGCAGAAAACAGACTGAGGTGTTTATCAACATCCCTGGGGAGAGAATTCTTGCCCCAAGACCCACCTTTTAAAAGATGGTTAAAAGTGCAGAAAACTTGGGGTTTGTAGAAAAATTTGGGCCTTTAAAATTCTTTATAGGTAAAACCCAATATTAAGTGAAAAGGGCAATTTAGAGAATAAGAAAAACAGCAGAGTCAATGTTTTGCTTTTTATAACTCTGTATGTTGTAAAACTACAAATGAGTGGCTTTTCTTTATTCCAGAAGGAAGTCTGACGGACACAGACAAGACTTTCCTGTGCATGTGTGCTGTTATCTTCATTTGTAAAACTCACAAGAAAGTTTCCGATAGATTCTGTAATCTGTGGAGGATGCTGATTGGCCTGTCCAGTCTGGGTAGGGTTGCAATGTGGCTCTCAAAGGATCTGGTGAAATCCTCCAAACTAAATTAAAATGCTCCAATCTTGTAAAGTTAGAAGAGCCAGAAAATCAAAACCACTTACTCAATGATCTGGAAGACACTCACAACCGGACTAGAAAAGCCCAGAGAAGAGAAACCTCCCATAGGAGCCTGCAGAGGACAGACACAGGCTAGAGTCCTAGCTTCCACAGCAGTGTCACCCAGAAACCTGCCAGAAGTGCAGACCTCAGCCCCGCGGGGCTCCTGCTACAGTCTGCACCTGTGTCCCCACACTGGGGCCCTGCAGCTCCAGCTCCCATGTGACAGCATGGGGGGTGCTAGGAGGTGATGAGACACAGGGTGGGGCCACATGGATCAGTGTCCTTAGAGCAAGAGGAGGCGACACCAGCGTCCTCTCTCGCCACTGGAGGACAAGGAAAGAAGACAGAGGAGAAGACAGCCCCATGAGGAGCTGGATCGGAGCACTTTAACCTTGGACTTCCGATCTCCAGAGCTTTGAGAACAGATGCCTATTGTCTACAGTGTCCAGTGTGTGGCCACTCCTTACAGTAACCCTGGCCAGAGTCATCTGCTGTGGGACTGCCTCATGTTAGCGTCCCTCGGTGTGACATCACTGAACGTCATTATTGCAAAACATGCTCGACCAAACTAAAACTTAAGGAAACAATAACATAAAACCAGAAAGGGGATATAAGGTATTTAAAGGTTAAGTACCATATGATTATGACCATAACTTCTAAATGTTTTGACAAAGAAGTTCATATATAGTACATACAAAACAGATCAAGAGACAGCAGGTGTGGGGACACAGAAGCAACTGGTAAACCTCACAGAGGTACCGGGTTCGCTGATCTCCTTTCAATAGAGAAGGCTGAAGGTTCAGAACCACTCCCAGGTCTGGCCGCATCAGGCACTCTGAGGGCAGCACCCAGGCTGCCTGCTTTATTTAGCCTGTACTCCCAGGAGCCCACGGATGTCACAGCAGAGTCCAGCTCACGGCTAGGAAATGCTCCCCAAGTGACACTGGGGACTCCATCAAGGGCAAACCTCCTGCAAGCATTGTTCCTGGGAGAGGGCAGCATCTGGAGTGTTTGTGCGAGGCTGGTGCACAAGGCCGGTGTACATGCACCACGCTCCCAGGGCCTCCTGGGCTTGGCTCTTCTTTTCAGCAGAGCAACAGCGACAGAAAGATAGGTGCCTGGCCTGAATATGACCTCAGGGAAAGCCCACAGGACACAGAGCTCATGAACATTACCAGATAGGGCACCTCTAGCTTCTGAGAGCTGAAGGGAGAAGATGATGGCTCTGAACCCCATTAAATGTTTTGCTTTGATTTGTGTGCATGTTTAAGGACTAAATTATGTGGCAAGGAAAAAGGAAAAGGAGAGCCAGCAAGCAGCTGCTGCTGGAAGGTAGAAGAGGTGAAAAAGGGCTGCAGGCGGAGACAGATGTGGGGCAGTGGGGACAGCAGCTTCCACCCTGATGACCACGAGATGGCCAGCCTGACATGTCCACGGGTGAGCAGGCAGCCAAAGCAGGACAACTTCCAGGCCCAGGTTCCAGTGTCTGGCCTGGGGAGCAGTCAGGCTACTGCTTGCCTCTACAGCCCTCTCCTTACCCTGCTCCAGAGACCTCGTCCTGACACCAGGGGACAGATCACAGCACCCAGGTCCAGAGGCTCCTGCAGGAAATGCAACTCCAAAATCTCCACTCAGAAACAGGAGCAGACAATCTAGGGGAGTCTCCAATGAGAAAGGGGAAGAAAGCTGGAGGGAAGCGGCTTTGGTGATCAGGCACAGCTGTCACTAAGAGAATAGGTGTGATGGGGCATCCCTGAAATCCCAGCACTCTAGAAGGCTGAGGTAGGAGGACTGCAAGTTCAAGTCCAGACCGGGCAACTTAGTAACTTACCAAGATCCTGTCTCAAAAATTTAAAAAAGGGCTGGGGATGTAGCTCAGTGAGAAGGCCCTGGGTTCAGTCTCCACTGCCACAAAAGAAGGAGCACAGAAGGGAGGGAAGGGGAGAAGGGAGGGAGAAAGGGGGAGAAGAGGGACAGAAAGAATACAAAAGACCATATTTTATTTTTTAAAAGTCAGAGAAAAGTATTATAAATAAAAAATGATAGCAAAATAATTTAAAATCACTAGAAGAATATAAATACAAAAACAAGTCAGAGTCTAGAAAGTAAAGCCAAACTTTAAAATACTGGAAACTAGGGGCTAAAAGGACTAGCTCCTTCTATAGTAGTGCTCCAATTTGGATAGGGCCCCGGAGCCAAACCACTGGGGCCCTCAGGTGCCCCTGGGATCTGGCCCTACAATGCACCACCCCCTGGCCACACGCTCCCCGCCAGGATGGACACATCGTGCTACTGCAGGACCAAAGCACCAGGCCAGGGTCCCATGGACCAGATCCGCTGACCCCTAAACCAAAACAGACTCTTACCCATTTAGGATGGCGTCCCTGGGTACTGTGCCACAGCAGATGAACACAAGTTAGTCCCAGAGAGAAAATGGGAGAGGAGGAAATAACCAAAGAGTAACCCAAGAAGATCCCCAGAACCGATAAATACATGTTTCTGGGCTGTAAGGGCTCCACGGTACCTAGCATGCTGGAAAGACCTAGCACCAAAACTCAGCACTGTGAATTTCTAGACCTGGGCTGCTTTGTTAGCAGGGCAGCCAGGAATAGTGAGATTTCTCCTTGCAGCTCGTGTCAGTGCAGTGGGGTGAAGGGAGGATGCTCTGCACACAGAGCCCTCCGGAGTTCCCTCACCAGACCACAGCTGGCAGCAGGACACATGGGGGCAGAGTGGGCATGTGCTCAGCTCCTGGCAGGTGGGGGCACAGCCAGGCCACCAGGCACGGAGGGCGAGGGTGGACAGTCACAGAAAGAGCAGGGGCTATGGGATAGTTAGAATGGAGAGCCTCGACTGGCCTGGAACTTCACACCTGCAAGAAGCCAGGAAGAATGGACCAACACCTTCCAAACCCCAAAGGGACTTTTCCCTTGAAGGCTGTGCCATCAATCCATCAAGCATGAGGGGAAAGGATGCCTCCAGACAGCTTCAAAATTCACTGCCACCCCAGCCCACACTAGAAGGGAAACAAGGAAGTCAGGCAACCGGGCCTGGTGGTGGGCAGCTCCAGGACAGGGGGCGCCAGGCTGCAGCTGTTCTGGCAAAGCCCGAGGCCAGTCCTTGTCAAAGCCAAGGCCACTCGGCCAAGTGTGTGGAGCTATGTGAGGTATAATGTAAACAAAGCAAAATTTAATAAACAATTGACAACTGAAAAGAGAACAGAAAGTAACATAGCACATGGCTCACTATAAACAGCTCTGACACGGTCACTCACAGAAACACTAAAGGGAAAACTCGAGCATGGGCAAGAACTCCAGAGCAGTGAATCTGCCAATGCAGGGAGCTGGCCACGGTCACCCCTTGCCACACTCACACCACGACACAGAAGCATTGGGCCCCAGCAGGCCACAAGGACAAAGAGAGGGGGAAAAGGGCAGCATGAGGAAGACTCAGAGCCTGGCGCTTAGGATCAGGGGTGTTTCCAGAGGTAGAGCAATGGCGGAGTGTGCATAACAGATGCTGATGGGAGCCAGAGATCAGAGATCGATGTCACTATTGACAGGTGACATTTTCGGTGCACTGGGCACTATCAAAAGGCCCATGACGCTTGTCCCTGCAAACCTGCCTGCTCCTGGACAGCCTCGGAGACTCGCTAACCTACTTCGTACTCCCTGCCCCTGGCTGCCGCAGGACCCCAGCACCTGCCATCCTCCTCAGTAAGCTCCTATCCATAGCTCGCCCTTGACTCCTGACGAAGAAAGCGTGCTGGCGGCTCTCACAAGGGTCTCTGTCACAAGCTCTCATGCGCCCTTTCCTGCTCACCAGTTCACACTGGAGCTTTCCTCTGGATGAATCTCCAGCTCATGACCACCTCCTTGCTGGCCAATGGCTCGCAAGTGGTGTCCCCAGACACAGCAGGAGAATCACAGAACCTGTCAGAAATGTGAATCTCACAGGCCACAGCCCCAGATCCAGAATCAGAACACCTCGGGGAGGCAGCGATCTGCTGTCTGGAAACCTCTGCAAGTGACTCCAATGCACATTCCAGTGGGAGACTACTTTGCACCAGGGTGCTGGGTCTTCACTCTGTGCCACCACGGTGAGACTTGGCACCCTGAAGGGATGGTGGGAAGCGTTCTATGGCTCCAAAAGTCCCTACCCAGGTCTAACCTGAGATACCTTCCCCCGGCCCTAATCAGCACTGACTCTGCTGTCCAGGGACTGGGTTCCCATCCGAGCTGCGGTGGTCAGGGCTTAAACTCTGGCCCTGCAGTTACCATCTGTGTGATCACCTCCTATTCTATTATCATAATACCTGCTTGCTAGGTTGCTAAGATAACTCATTGTTACCATGGCCCTAAGACTGTAGTCATATCTGCACATACAGGTGAATGCTCCACCAACTTATGCATCTTTGCCATGGTAACAGTAACTGAACTGGTAAGTGTCTTTTTCTTGGGACTGGGACTCTTTCCTCCAGTCCCCACACAGGTCAAGCTAGCGCTTCCTCCTTGCAAAACTACTCAGCACACACCCATCACCGTCAGCCCGCCGACCTCCTCCAAGCACCCAGCAGCAGGGCTGGAACTTCGCAGCTCTGCTGGCTCGGATCAGCACCGACCCCCGAGGGGAGCGCTAGGTAGTAGGTGGTCTCCCTTCCTTCTGTCCCGGAGCTGGGACTCCGCCGAGCTATTTTTAGCTAGTTTTGATGCCACCGTGAAGTACGAGTAACAGTAACCGTATGTCTCCTTCCAGGCAGATATTCAGCTAGACAACCTCCTCCCTCGGCCTCCCGCACAGGCCTTCACTCCAGGCGCCAAGACTGCAACCCGGGCAGCACCGTCCGCGGGGACACTTAGAGGAGTGATGCGGGACCCCTCCGCAAGTCAGCACTGCGACCTGGGGCGCCCAGACGACGTGGACAGCGAGGGCGCCGCCGGGATCGGCAGGCCCGAGCGCGCAGAGACCGCGACCCGGGACCGCGAGCTGCCCCCACCCCGCTGCGAGGACACTCACAGGCGACGTAGGCGAGCAGCGCGAGGCCCAGCAGCAGCTTCATTCTCCGACGGCTGACGGCGGTTCCGAGGCGCAGCAGCGCCTGACTCACCATGCCCTAGCGCGGGCGGCGTGCACAATGCGCGCCCGCCGCCTCGCCTGCCGCCGGCTTCTTCCCGGCTGGGCATCTGCGCAGGCGCTTCCCCGCCCCCGCCGAAACCCCGCCCTACCACGCCCCCGCCCGCCGGCCTCTTTACGCAGTCGCAGTGGCTACCGCTCGCCTAGGTTTCAGAGGTGGCGCGGGCGAGGCGCGTGCGCGTGCCGCGGGGTGCGTTTCCCCTTTGCTGTTCGCAGAGGAGCGCCCCTGCTACGACTTTGTTACAGCCTACCGGGTGCAGGACACCTCCCCACGGGTATACAGTCAATCAGTGAACCCAGCACACCTGAGCAGCCTCCCCAGGGCGGCCCCATCCTGCTGGGGCCCGCAGCTTCTCTGCAGGAAGCCCAGCGCCTGTCCCCGAGGTGCCCAGGTGACAACACACCTGGCATGGGAGCTGGAGGCTCGAGTCCCAGGGTCTAGGCCAGAGCACTCATGCTTTTGCCTGTGACTCTTCCTTTCCTGTGGTTGACGGTGGGAGTTTGTGCTGGGTCTATGGTTTCTGTAAAGAGGAGGAAGTAGAGCAGGATAGGCCAGCAAATGGGCTCTGAGACCCTCCTGCTCTGCGACCTGTGGTTTAGGGGTGAAGGTGAAGGGCAAAGGAGGGAGAAGGATTTATGGATGCCCACCGGACTGGCAAAATTAGCCAGGCTTCGAGGCAAATTCCAAGCGCATTAGGTTGCGAGTGGCGTTTCCTTAATAGGTGTGTATCAATTCAAATAGGCTAAACTGTGTGGAATATTTGCCCTTTTTGTACAAAACTCTCTGAACACAGCCTTCCTTCCACTATGAGTGGTTTTCCTACGCTGGGCACTGCTGCCACCATCTCCTGCCCCGTGGAAGAAGCCTGTGCCATTTGCGGTGCCACTGGAGTGGCTGCCGCCCTTATTGGCACCCAGAAGGCTGTTGGTCCCTAGAAGCTAACTTCCTGCTCACCCTCACCCGAAGCAGGCAGTGAGGATAGGAAGTGCACAGCAGTGGAGAGGAGACGCTGGCGAGGCCCCAGGCTCCTTGGGAAACCTTGGCTTAGGTACAGTGCTCCATGGGCCTGCCATCCCTAGCATGAGCTGGGCTCGCCCTTCTGTTCTTCGAAGGAAATGTTAACAACAGTATTTTTGAGCAGTTATAGTTACAGAGCTGTGCTCCTGACACTTGGGCTAATTAAAAAATGACTCATCACACATGGAGGGGAAACCAGTGTACATGAAATCTGAACAGTGTGCAGAAGACCAGACCAGGAACGGCCACATGGAGCTCATTTAGTTCTTGTCACAGCTTGTGGGGCAGGATTGTTGTTGAGCTTTAAATAAATAATAGCCCTTTTAAAATATTTTTTTTCTTTTTTTTTTTTTTTAAGTACATAGTCTCAATATGTAGTTCAGGCTGGCCTTGAATTAACTATGTAACCCATGAGGTGATCCTCCTGCCTCTCAGCCTCCCAACTGCTGGGGTTACAGGTGTGCACCACCACAATTAATAAAAATGGTATACATTTATGGTATGAAGATGATATTTTGGTATATGTTATATGATGGCTCAAATAAAGTGATGAACATAGCCATTATTCCACATCCTTATTTTCTATGAAGAGAACATTTAAAATCTGCTCCTTAAGAACCAAGATACATCATGCAAAGGTACAATATCCCAATGATGAATGTAACTGTATTGTATACCTAAAAGGTACCAATAAACTTAATGAAAAAAAAAGTAAAATCTGCTCCTGAAGCATTTTTCAAGTTCACAATGCATTCTGATGCACTGTTGTCACAGTATTGAATAATGAATCTGATGAACTCATTGCCCAGACACTGCATCCATGGAGCAGCCCCACTCCTCCACCCCAGGCCCTGGTAACTATGTTCTCTTTGCTTCTAGGACCTCAGCATTGTTAGATTCCTGACTCCCCCCGCCCCACCACCACCACCACAGTATTTGTGATTCTGTTTCTGGCTTATTTCTCTGAGCACATTATGCTCCAGGTTTGTCCATGTCACCTCCCATGGCAGGATTTCTGTTTGTGAAACTGAGTAGTATTCCTTATATGCATAGTATGTTTTCTTAATCCATTCATGTGTCAGTGAAGGCTGAGTTGCTTCCTCCTTTTGGCTACTGTGTATAATACCGCTTTGAGCATGGGAGAACCAATATTTTTGGGAGAACCAATATTTTTGAGAGACCCTGCTTTTCCTTCCTTGGAGTATGTACCTGGAAGGGAATTGCTGGAGCTCCAGCAGGCCTGTGTTTAATTTTGGGAAGGACCTCCATGCTGTTCCCTTAGTGTCTGTGCCAATTTATGTTGCTGCTTCCTTCACTCAATGGGGCAGGTGAAGCTCCCAGCATTTGGTTGTGAGTGCCCAAGGCTATTGGTCACAGCTGGAAAGGAGGGCTGGGCTTGGGCTGCCTGTCCCTTGGGTGAGGACATACCTCTGTGGGAGAGTGCAGGTGTGCACAGAAACCTGTTCGTGGTGGACTGTGCTGAGTGCTTGCTATGGGACATGGTTGGCTGAATGACTGAGGAACTTCACAGGGAGGAGACTTGCTTCCAGGCCACATGACGGGAGGACACACATTCCTCGTTTAACGACTTACCTGGTTAATGACTGTTAAACTTGCAACTGAGGCATGCTGTTCAAACTTGCAACACACAGCTCAGACTTACAACTTGCATTTGGACTTATGATGCAGGAACATGAGTGGCAGTGTAGCCTTATGGTAGCTTCTTCTACAGTACAGTACTGTAACTTTTCCTTATTGTACTGTACAATACTGTAGCTTTATAATCTATTATACATTACAATACTGCATGTAACATTTATTCAAATAAAAGCAGAGTCATCAATCGGGGCTTTCTTTGAGCATTTCTTTGTTCTGAAAGTTGTAATGCACAACTCTTATTGTAATACAACTCATTTAGTGACCAATTCATTTAACAAACCTACTCACAGAAACAGTATTTTGTCATTAAACGAAGGATGTCTGTATAGGTTTCTGACTCACAGGCTTCAAACAGAGGCATCCACAGGAAGTAGCAGGAAGGGGTGCCTAAGAGGGAAAGCTCCATAGGGAATGGTGGGTCCTTGTTTAATTAGAGGAGCAGAGAACGAAAACCAAATGTATGAAGACAGCTGGAAAGGGAAGCTCCCCAAAGACTTGTGCCTTCAATTGAGCCCTGGTCAAGAATCAATTCCTTTGCTGGCCATTCTCTAGCATCTCTCAGCCTTCACCTGTGCTTCTGGACCTGGTTCTGGACTCTGCTGGGGCCGGTCAGGTGCACACCACCATGTCTTCTGGCTTCTGGCTTCCTGTTGGGTTGCACCGTGAGGAGGCTGTGGCTGGAAGATCGATGGGTAGGAGAGAGATGCTCTACCTCTGGCTGGTCCAGTCTGGCTGTGGCTGCCGGAAGTTGCTGTGACTACAAAAGGGAGGTATGATTCTGACTCCAGCAGCCCCAAGGTTCCTCTTCTGTCATCAGGTCCTCTCTAGTGTGCTGATCTGACCTGACTGCCTTCGGGCCTTCCCAGCTTCTGGTCTCTGGAGGTCACATCTGTCTCTCTTACGTCATCATAATCCTTCTCCTTCCTCTGGCTTTTCTTAACCCTACACATATCTTTGGAGCCAAACCCCTGTGTTCAATCTCTTTCATTTGAAATACTTGGAGGGGTCTTCCTGGCTAGACCTTGCTGGTTCATTTCCCTCTAGGAAATTTGAAAGAGAGGCCTGGTCTGAGTCTTCCCAGTTGCCTGGCATGAAGCCAACCCTCCAGCTGGCCATGGCTCCAGCTGGTCTCCTGCTGGCAACCACAGGTGGCCACAACATCTGCACTACCATCCCTTTCTAGGGTGTATTACTCCTTGCCCAGGGTTGACAGGAGAGGGATTGATGGGCGACAATGTGTGCTGCCCTATAGCTTTATCACTCCAGTATAAGGGAGGTCACTAGATCCCAAGAGGCTGGAGACACAGATGGGATTCATTCACAGCAACATAAATAACTTGATATTGGATATCTAACATTCCCTTTGGAAAAGCTTTTTTAAGAACAGTTTTAGCTTTACATAAAAATTGAGATGGCATAGAGTTCCCATTGTCCCCCCCCCCATTTCCTTGTTATTAATATCTTGCATTCAAATGGGATTCTCATCCCTTCGTATCCAAGGTTCAAGCACTCAGCGTGCTTTATGACTGTAGTTCTTGCTGGGGTCAATGTCTATGGAGATATATTCACCAGACTGCTTTGCTCTAAAGGCACTTCCTCCTCTCTCCACTGCACTTTGGGAAGAAGCACATTGTGTAGCCCACTCGTGGGGTCAGAGAGGCTGCTCTTCCCTCCTGTCATGGAGAATCTACATAAATTATTGGGAATTTCTCTGCACAGGAGTTTATCTCTTCTCTGTATTATTAATCATTTACGTTGGTATGCATTGGTGGATACTTATTCTATCCTTTGAGTTATTTTGTTCCTCAAATTGATCCAAAGCCAGGGATGGTGATGCATGCCTATAATTCCAGCACTCAGGAGGCTGAGGCAGGAGGATTGTCATGAGTTCGAGGCCAGGCTTGGTTACATAGTGATTTCAAGGCTAACCTGAACTACATAGCAGAACCTGTCTCCAAAAAACAAAAAATCGTTCCAGCTTATGTGGTGGGAGCTCTTTCACTGATTCCTATACCCTTTGACAAACTCCCATCATTATCTTTCCTTGTTTTTTGTAGTACCCTTTTCCTGTCTGACAGCACTCCAAACTCATCTTGGATATTTTCTGCTTCTGCCATTTCTCCAAGGATCTCTGGCTTCTCTTCTTGGGGAATAGTTAGAAACCAGGATATGGAGTGCAGTGTGCTGGTACCCTGGTGGGAGGGTACTTCAAGATCTTCTTGGATGACAAAGAAATATGTGTGTGTGTGTGTGTGTGTGCCAGTTGGTATTGACACATATTATCAATCAATATTTCTATAAGTAACCAAATATATCTATATGAGGTGAGATTGAAAATATGGCGAATGCTTAAATTTTAAAAATGTATTCCAATAAAAGATACATTGCCATGCGCCTGCCCCCAAAATCCTCAAATACACATATCCCATCACTCTTACCACTTTGTGCTGCAACTTTGGAAGCCTTCTTTCATGAATGTCTTTAGTTGTGTTGTCGTGACTGCCTTGATGTCCTGAATTGATTCAAAATGTTTCCCTTTTGTGGTCATTTTGACTTTGGGGAAGAGCCAAAAGTCATTTGGTGCCAGATCTGGTGAATGAGGTGGATGAGGGCTCATTGGGATGTGTTTATTTGGTAGCAATTGCTGGAAACATTTTGAATTGATTAAGGATATCCAGGCACCAATCAAAAGGCACTCATAAAAGTGAATTTCCAGATTTGTTTCAGAAAGTGGCAAGAATGATAGGATAAGTGTGTCTGAAGTGAAGGGAACTATTTTGAGAGAATTTCATGGTAATGCGTCTTTTATGGTAACACATTTGAAAATTTAATCATTCACTGTGTATTTCAATTACACCTTGTAATAAAAAATTCCTGCTCATGTCTCTGGCTGTAATCCATCACCTCAGGTATTCTTTTGGCCTCCTGTCTGCTTATGTGTAAATTCTCAGCCCCCTCTATCTGCTGTCCATTTGCCAAATTGTTCCATTGCACCTCACGAGTATGACAGTGCCACTTCAGAGTTTCTGGCCATCTCAACCCAGAAGAGGCATCTGTGCAGGCTTCCATCCCTTCCCCTCCAGATGGAAGGACACATGCCTGCACAGACACACACACACACACACACACACACACACACACACACAGAGTTCTCTTCCCCTCTACTCCTCCCCTCACCTCCCATCCCTAGGCAACCCTGGAATTCCTGTTTATTCCTACCTAAGGCAATTTGTCTGCCCATGCTCAGCCTACTCTTCTCACCTCAACTTGCTATTGAAAGCATCCTCCTAAGCAAATCTACTTCCTTCTCTAAAATGTAGTTGGTTGCCACCCTTAAAATACATCTTAAGGCTAGCTGTGTAGCTCAATGGTAGAGCTCTTGCCTAGCAAGCACGAGGGCCTGGTTCTATCCCTAACACCTGAAAAGAATTACCTTAAGTCAAGCAGGAATCTTGTCTTTCTTCTGTGGACCCTGGAGAGTCAATCAAGGTCCAGATGCTGTCCAGGAGGGTTCTCCACGGCCACAGCCACTGCCAGCAGTCGTGGCAGAAGGGTGAAGGGTGTGGGGGCAGATTTGAAGGTTGTCTCAAAAGTAGAACAACAGAATCTCTGGTTGATCGCAGACACCAAAGGGGAGAGAGATGAATCATCTGCGGGCTCTCAGGTCCTGTGCTGGGGTGATGGTTCCTTCCTAGGTTTCTCAAGGAAGACAAAGGGATCCTTCCTTGAAGGTGTCTGCATTACAGCGACTCCTGGACTGTGACTTGGAGCTGGCAAGGAGACTTCAGGTGAATGCCATGCCAGGAGCTCGGAAGTGGAAAGGCTCTAGCACCCAGATGGCAGGAAGGGGCTGTGACATTAGGGATGCCTGCAGGGCAGAGGTAGAGAAGAACACGACCCCAGGATGGTGACCCTTTGGTTTTTACGGTTCTATCTACAAGTTCTCTCCAGTTCAAGAAGTTTATGGTGAATTTTAAGTGCTAAAAACTGCCAGTGGCAGAAATAAATTTGAGCAAAGGACTGCATATCTTATCATGTAGGCAGCATCTTTCCTTGTCTAGTCTAATGCCAGTCCTGTGTTAGGGGCTAAAATAACCCAGAAGTTGGAGTAAAGTGCAGTAATACAGAGTACCTTAAACCTGGCCTGGGCTTTGATCAGAGCACTGTGTCAGGCAGGCATGAATCTGTCAGTTAATTGAGGGTGAGGTGTCAGCCACTACTGAGTTGGCCTCTCAGACCTGACCATCCCTTAAGGTTTGGGTCCCAGTGCAGCCCCAGTGTCAAACCTTTAGAAGCAGAGCTTCTGCCAGGCCGTATGACATTTGGATAGGAAGCAGAAAAAAGACTTCCCTTCTTCCCCACACCTTTCTTCCCTCTGACGGGAAATTGTCAATCAATGTATAAACTGTGCCTGTGGTCAAGGTTCGACCTGCAGAGCTCTATGGAGCACAGGTGGCCAGGAGCAGGAGTGGGTGACAGATGCAGTGAGAAGGTCAGAGCAAAGATTGGGAAATGCCTGCCCTGCACCCATCACTATGGAGCCACCGAGATCAATCTGCACCACTTGCGTTTCCGATGTGAGACCACTGTCACTGAGACACTTCTGGCCAGGCCAGCAGCCGATATGTGATGAACTTCACAGCCAGGGACAGAGCCCGGGATGGTGGGATGCAACCGAATTGAGTCAAGAGGGGAGGAAGTGGTCACTACGGAACTGAAAGCGATGAGACTCATACAATAGATGGGAAGACAACTGCACAGGTGTTTCAGGAGGGTGATCACTGTGAAGGACAGTGCTCATTTAGATGTGTATGCAAAGGCCGGTTACTTTGCTGGGGTATTCTCACTGCCTGCCAATTGCCTTTAAACTACCAGTGTGGGGGAAAGCAGAGATCATGTGACAGTAGAACATCTCCATGGTAAGTTCTTCTTTTTGGGGGTTTTTTTTTTTGATACCGGGGATTGAACTCTGTTCCTTGTGCTTGCACAGCAAGTGGTGAAACCACTGAGCTAAATCCCTGGCCCTTATGGTAAGGTAATGATGGGGGACTGTTAAGTGTCAATGAGATGAAACTAAAGTGTGTTAGCTGAATAGACAGGGAGTGCGAGCGGAGAACATGACAGAAACATCAAGTAGATGTTGGTTGTGTGTTTTGAATACTGGTAACTCTAGTTTAATAAACAGGTTTAAGAGAGAGCAATCAGCTTTAATGATGTGGCAGCTCAAGAAAGCGTGAGTCCTCTTTCTTTCCACACTAAGAAATGCCATTCATGAATGTTGGATTTGCTTGAGGGAAATTTGCACTGGAAAAGTTCAAAAGGGCTGAATTTATAAATATAACTGAAAGTAACATTGCTCAAGTGTCCATCAACAGTGGGCTTAAGGAACCAAATATAGTAGGAATATGAAAAGGAACATTATCCAGCCTGAAAATCTTGCACATACTTCAACATAGATGCCTTAAGGACATTAGATAGAGTGATATAGAGCCAGTCACCAAGAGACCAATAATGTATGGTTCTACCTGAATGAGCAACCTAGAGACACGGGATTCATAGCAACAGAATGTGGCATGGTGGTTGCTAGGGGCCCAGGTGGGGAACACAGACAGTTTGTGTTGAATGGATACAGAATTTCAGTTTGGAATTGTGGAAATTCTGGCAATGGATGGTGGAGATGAGCACACAGCGCTGCGACTGTACTTAGTGCACCGCACTGTACCCTTAGGAATAGTAAGATGCTAGTGTTGTCTTATACTGTATTTTACATGATAATGAAAAGAGGATTCCTGTTGCTCTCTGTCCTCACTACAAAGCACCAGACAGCCCAGCTCTGTGAGGGTGGAACTGTGCAACAGCAGTGCTGATCTGCTCTGGTATTCTCCCCCGCTGTGCTTGATGTTGATTTAAAAAATAAATAAAGTAGTACTAAAATATCCACCAAAGGGTTTCTGTGGTGTCTGTCAAAATCTTTCAAAGTAAATTCCTCAGAATTATTTAGTCTAATGGCAGTGGTAGATGCATTTGGAAATTGCTGAGATGAAAACAACAGAGAACTATAAAGAAATAAGAGCCTTGTAAACTATTTAACATTCCACTCACAACATGTGGGAACCGTTACTTAGAAGTTCAACCTCACTGCCTTAATATCCTTTATGAAGCTTTACAGAATGTAAAGGTAGCATGTCTGATTATATTGATTAATTGAGGCCAACCTCATGAAAAGTTCAACATCTGACCTTTTCTTTATCTTTATTAAAGGTCCTTTTTTGGGAAATAAAAAAGGACACAGGGCATATTCTTGTGACTTATGGATGTTTCTCTAAAATACAAAGGGTCATGGATGTTTCCCTAAAATACAAAGGGTCATGGCTGTGAAACCTGAATTCCTTGGTGATCCCCTGTCAAAGTCAGGGGATTTTTTTGGATGCTCACACTCTGTCTTCTTTCACCTTGAAGAGAGAGGATTATATTCATGTTAGTGTGAGAAAATATGCTCAAGACTTTTGTAGTGATTAGATGAACATTTCCTTTAAAAAAGACTTCTGCATCACTTACAAAGGACAGCTGCTCACCACGCAGCCAGATGAAGGGGGAAAGGCACAGTACTTAGTGTTTGGGGTCAGGTGACTCCATATCCTGCTTCCCAGCACACAACTGGTGTGGCTCTGGACACAACAGTCCTTGCAGCTGTGCTTTATAACATGCTGTGAGGACTAGGGATGATATACACGAGGAGTGCAGGGCCTGTCACTGAATGCACACCTGAGAAACATACATACTTATTGCTGTCATTAGGGTTGCCTTGATTGGAGATTTTGCTCAAAAGAGCTGACTCATGCAATAATAAATATGCACTGGCGAAAAAGTGTGTCTTTTCAAACCTTCGAGATTCATGTGGGATACAGAGCAGTGATAACTAGCAATTGGCATTATTGGCCGATTTTAATAAGATCCTTTACCCATGGGTATATTAATATCTGAACTTTTCTGATAATTTTCTCCCTGTTTTTTTTCTGTTTTCAGAAACAGAAATATCATACAGAAAATTCCATATGAAGGCCTACTGAAAACTGCCTTAGCTAGAGAAGAAGGCAGTATCTATTTTAGTCTTACCTCACTTTATAAAGATGGTCACAAACAGCAGATGCTGCAAAAATACAGCAATGATTTAGCTGTAAGTGCAAGAAGAAAGTCAGTCACCAAGAAAAGTGGCACCATACCTCTCCTGAGCCTTTGATCAGGTTTCCTCCACTAGTTGAGGGAACCCTCAGGTGCCCTTGGGTGCCAGGATAAGGAAGATGCATCTCCCTTGGCACTTGAGAAGCCAGGTTTTCACCCAGTCTCAGGTTTCTGGAAGTTGATAAAATCTGTTGTTCTGTTTGGACATTTTCAATTGCAAGTGACAAAGTCAATTTAGTCTGCTTTTGAAAAAGGATAGGGGACAATTAAAATGAAGGGAAGAACAAAATAAAGGGGAACCCCAGGGCTCAGACTACACTGAGAACTCAGTAGCTGTCTAATCTTCCTTTCTTTCTCTGTCTCTCCCTCTTGCTCTCTACTTCTCCCTCCCTCGGCTTTTCTTTCTCACTCTCTCCCACAGACACACATCTTCTGTCATGCCTTGGGCCGATTCCCATACAGCTGGATGGAACTCCCCTTAAAGGTGGGAAACATGGCCCCAGGGAATTTCAGGATACCATACAGGAGTCCGGAGCTAGAAACACTATGCGCCTCCTATTTCTATATGGCCTACAATCCGAGAATGGTTTTACATTCTGAGTGGTTAAAAACCTAAATCAAAAGGAGAATAATATTTCATGACATGATAAAATACTATGAAATTCACATTTCTGTGTCCGTCCAGTTTTATCAGAGTATAACCACTCACATGTGTTGGTTGCTTTTGCACTGCCACGGTGGAGCTGAGTAGTTGTAACAAAGTACGTGATACTAGTCATTTTCTGCTGTCCACACTACACACCACAGTGACACCATCTTAATATAGCTGCGGGATATCCAACCACAGCTATCACTAAGCCATGATGTCTAATTTTTTATTGCCAGTGTGCATATTCATTATGTCAAAATAAGAAGAAAAAAGTGGGCTTCAAGGGTCAGACTTTGAAGACAGAGAAGAGCGTGAATTACTTCACTGGATGAGGTGGCAAACTTTTGTGCTAATTATTCAATGCCTGTGCTAAACAAGTACCACATAAGTTAGTTAGCTTATTTATTAAATAATTTATTTAAATTTATTATTAGTCACAACAGTGTTCCCAATTCACAGGAAAGTGACAGAAAAAGTAGAATATTTAAAATGGAATGTTTCATTAGGCAGATTTTCTTCAGCAAAATGAAAATGAGGCCTAAATGGAAGTCTGCAAATGATTCATTTGTTAACCAAGTAAGGACAATTATTTATCAAGTTACTTAATTAAATCATTTTATTGCAATAGCCAAATAAATGTGTACCAAGATAACAAACTTATTTAAAACTTTTGATTTCCTGGTGAAACTGGGTTCCCTACCAAGTTGGAGTACTGGGAATACAATCAAGTCAACTTTAAAAAAGGCTAATGTGACTTTCCTTGGCTCTGGAAAAATCAACAAATGATACTGATAGTGCTCAGCTATTAGCTCATTTGGAGAGTTGGTGGTGAACTGGAAGTGACTAGAGAATTAGCCTCAATCAATAATCTGTGGGGAAGGGCATTGGCTGAGAATATTTTCAAAGAGGTTGAAAACACACTAATCTAGCACAACCTGAAGTAGAACCGGCTACCATCTGATAGTGGTAAAACTACATGTAGTGTAGGGAAACTGCTTAGTTGGACAAATTTACAAAGTACATTTCTGAAAATACAAGGTGTTTAAAGCCTGTGGTTACTCCTTGTATTATTAATTTGTAGGTTCTTGGTGGAAAATATTTGAAAATATTACTTTAAATGAATTACTTGCATTAGTAGTGAACCTCATCCAGTCTACTGGGCTAAACCCATGAATTTTGGTCAGAAAACCTCAAATATCAGTGGGACTCAGAAAATCCAAAAATGATGCACTAAAGACTAGTGCTTTAACCTGCTAAGAGGCCTTCAACCCTTCCTCAGGATGCAAGGCCCGCAGGTCTTCCTTCTCTCGTCCTCCCCTCCTGGCAGAGAGAGTTCCTGTATCTGCCCAATGTCTGGACCTGAGGAGCAGTCACTTACCTGGTCCTTCCCTGTGTGTTCATTGACTGAACTCATACCCAAGGAAGAGAGAGTGAAGGCTGTCCGCACAGCTGGACAGACCTTTGTCAACACCCTTGTCCTCTATTTCAGTCCCACATAGATTATTGGCAAATCTTTGTCTGTTCAGTGGGGCAAACAGACTTTGTTCTAGGCTGTTGTATGTTCCAAGCCCACTGAGCTCCCCTAAAAATCATTAACTGTTTCCCTGACATTTCCTATTCTTCCTATAGAAAATGGAGTACATAAGCTTCTGAGTCATGTTGAGGTGTGGGTAATTATACTTCTGTAATTTTTTCCTCTTTTGCATATTAATAAATTAGTATACTTTTTCTTTTACTTAACCTATCATTGTTGCTTTAATCCACCAAACCTTAGACAGCAGAGGGTAAATTTCCCTTCACTCCTACAATGTCCTGAATTGCCCATGTTTAGTTCAGTCACTTAGCAATGTTAAAATTTTATTGCAGGTTTTCAAGCTTAAGGTTGAGACGCAATTTCCACACCAAAAGAACTGTACTTAACCCCACAATCAAACATTGAATGGCTTTAGAGAATTTGCTTCTACTGCAGACTTGGTAATGTTTCTTAATGAATTCATCCTAAAGGTATAAAGTAAAATGACACTTACATGCAATCTTAAACCACAGTAAAGCCAGTCAGTAACAACTAATGTTTAAATCCTAGTAATGGCAAACTGCCTTATACATTTCTCGTGCTGTCATGCTTAAAATAAGAAAAGCTACCTCATTCTTACACAAATTTTCAGCAGACACATTTAAGATACAGTTTCCCCAATCTGATACAAGTGAAAGGGAAATGTCCATATTTCAAAATTGCTTTCACTGTGCAGTTAACGGGGCTTCTACCTAACCACAGTTGGCAGTGATTAGTCTGAAAAGTAATGTCACCCTGAGAGAGAAGAATCTGATGGAATTCTATAAATGCCCCCAAGCAATGAATATTCTAGGTAAAATCATATGCGCATGGATTTATGCCAGAGTTTTGCAGCATCTATCTGTGGGGAGATACATTTTCAGTGGTGAAATACATAACATCTCATTAGAGATCAGCATTAGGAGATGAACATTTGCAATTTATTTTGATTAATTGATTACAAAATAAGCAAAATATCACCCCACAAAATGGATTGTATTATTTTCATTAGCAAATCTACACTAAAAAAAGTGCTCTGCTCTTTGTATGGTTTGAATTGTCAAAAAAATGCTATAGAAATGTCTCTTCTAAGTACCTACAGCATATCCTCAGTTGTGCCCCTTGAGCTGCAAAGCCTAAAGTGTTTACTATCTGGTTCTTTAATGAAAAGTTTTTCCAGTCATTTCTCAAAAAGGGAAAATTTTCCTACTCCAACCAGGTAAGAAAGCAAAGAATTGGCCAAGCTTCGCCAAAAAATGAATTGAGCCCATGCATAGCTCCACAGTATGATCAACAGGATGAGAACTATGATTGCATCGGCTGGGCCGACCTATTCCCTCTGCAGCCAGGGGATGGGACACTGAGGTGACCAGCCCAACATCCACAAATGGAAGGAGAAATGGGAAGTGCTCCAAAAGAATCAGAGAAAGTTGTGGCCAGGAAATAAGAAAAGGAGGATGTTGGTTTCAAAATCATGGAAAGGAAGATTATGAGCTCATCATAAATGATGCCAATGTTGTGACAATCCCATTCCCAACAAAGATATTTTAAAAATAAACAATATCTACACACCCTAATTAAAAAAACCCCACTCATTGGATTTTGATGACAGCTGCAGTTGAGAATATATAAAAAATAACACAGATGTATGGCAAATATGAAATGGAAGATGAAACGGGCAAAACAGAGAATGAGAAGATTCAACACTGGTCTTAAAGGATCCCAGAAGGAGAGAGTGCAGAGAAATGACTGAAAGCAATGTTTGAAGAAACTATGCTTCATACTTTTCAGAATGGAAACAAATCATAAATCTTGTATACAGCCAAAAATAAAAGGAAAAAAGTCCATGCCAAAGTGATCCTACTAGAGGAATTACAATCAAACTCAAAAGGAAGCTCCTAGAAGCTACCCAAGGGGAACACCATAGGAACTTTAAAGGACGGCAACTAGGTTGAAGGACACAAATCCACCACAAAACATGGAAGCCTGAAGACAATGAAACAACATCAAATTACTAAGGGAGAAGTAATGGTCCACCTGGATCTTGCACCTAGTCAGTGTCACACAGGAGTCACACAGCAGTCACACAGGAAGGACAGGCTTACACTGACTAACTTATCTTCCAAAATCAAGGCTTCCACCACATTCCTCTTGTTGATAAAAAGTTCAGGGGATTCATAGATATTTATTAATGGTCACTAAATAAACATTTATTTCAGCAAGGGTCTAACCAGAAAAATCACAAACTACTCAAGATCTTCAGAGAATGCCAGGCCTGCAGCACAGGACTGTGTTATGCCCATGGTAGGTGGGATGGTGGGTGTCCTTGCTTTGGTCAAGCAGAAAGTCACTCACTACTGTCCCTTGTCTGGAGAAAGAAAGACAGGGTCCAGTGCTGAGGACAGCATGGCAGGGAGGAATGGGGGCCCAGGAGCCTGTCCACTAGAGCTGGAGCCCAAGAAGAGGAAATGGGGACCAATGGAGAGAGGCTGTGGACACAATGGCTTCTCCCACTGTGTCTGGTCCTTTGCCTGTCCCTCCGTTCCCCCACTACCTAGGAGCAGGAGACCAGGTGTGACACCCAGGGCCTTCACCTGCTTTCCTCCTCTTGCTCCTCCCATTAACCTAACACCAATCCCATGGGCCCTCTGCTTCCAGGGGTTCCTCTCTGCAGGACCCACATGACTTCTGGGTTTAATCTTCTGCTCTTTTCTTTGCCCTCTGAAGTCCCTTGTCATCTACAATGTCTCTATCAAATGTCTCCTCTTCCATGTGTTTCTGGCTGGAAGTCATCCCTTTCAGCTTGGAATCTGGCACTTTATTTCTAGCTCTATGGAGCTTTCAGAGAAGCTTGACTGTAATGATTATGTCCATTGTTACCTCTCCCGATAGATCGAGGTTCAGAAGGAGGGGGGATGCCATCTTCCTCATTTATTTTTGCATTTCCCAGCTGCCTGTATTATTAGGGCACTAGTTGAGTGTTCAGGGGGATGATAAATGAATGCAGGTTAGAAGTACAGCCATCAGTATGGGCTACAGTGACCCCACAAGTCAAAAAGAAACAGCCAATTTGTGTTATGAGGAGAAAGACTCAAACCAGGGGCCCTGGATCATATCATGACAGGGGCAGTGACCTTTTTGTTCCTAAAACCAGTGGCTCCAGCCTCAGCGGCCATCCTCTGGTGTCTTCCTGCTCTGATGATGTCCCTGTTGCCTTATCAGTGCAGGCCCATGTGCTGCGGTCACAGAGAACAGGTGATGGGGACAATGGTGTTGACCATGGCAACAGTGACCATGGTTTATGAAATTTTTATTCAGATTTATTAATGCAGATGCTAGATTTTGGAACTGTGCCATCATCAACACATGTCTTTATTTAATTCTTCTTTCAACTCTAAACCAGGAAGCTGATGAGAAGCAACACACCAGGCCACCCTATCAAAGCTGGTTCTCAGCCTCTATAAAGTACCAGTATGTGGCTCTAAAGCTCGAAATACTGGGATAATTTTATATTGGTAGAATTCCTTAAATCCTACAGGCTGCCCACCAAGGGCAGTTTACTTGATGATGTTGTGCAGCCTGCTAAGGATCTGTCCATCTAGTCTGAAGGCTCTCAAGTTGGGGCCCATGAGACTCCACTGGGGCAGGCATTTAAAACAACACACACTTCACTCCTGGCCATAAAGACTGGGGTGGTCTGAGTTAGGCCCAGGCAGCACGTGGTGGTGACAATGTGCAAAGAAGGCTCTGAACTATCTGCATCTTAGACTTTTTAGAAGAAACAAAATAAAGGTTTCAATGAGTTGTCTAGTCTTTATGGGCAAGGGATATAGAGTGTGATGTCTACTTGGGTTCAGATCAAGACAAATTACTCAACTCCTCAGTTTTCTCTCATTTTAAATGGGTTTAAAACTGGTATATGACACAGAGAACTGGATTAACACAAGTAATACATTTAGAAAAGTATCCAGTTCTTTATAAATGCTTGATAATATTTGATAATATTCTAATTTTCTGGCCTTAAAATAGCCAACAGGTCAGGTATGGTGGTGCATACCTGTAATCCCAGTACTCGTGAGGTTGAAACAGGAGGATTGGTGAGAGTTTGTGGCCAGCCTGGGGTACATAGTGAGCTCCAGGCCAGCCTGAACCACATAGCACAACCCTGCCTCAAACAAAAACAAAAACAAAATCAAAAACAAACAAACAAACAAAAACAAAAAAAGATGGCAGCAAGTGCCTGGTTAGGATTAGGGTTTATTCTACTCTGTAACACAATTTTATTTCTATAGCTTTAGAGTCTGGTTGTCATTGTAATGATTAAACCAGATATTATATCTTATATCCCCTAATAGAAGACAATAATTTTTTTTTACTCCCCTGAAGTATACTGTTTAGAAAAGAGTCACCTTATGCTTAAATCATTACAAAGATTCATAATATGGGGTGTGAGCCCAAGTACAATATTTTAAACAACATTTTATCATGAAAGGACCTTAAAGAATGCCAATTTTGGATGCTTATAGAGTTAACCTAAGAAATCATTGATTGGAGGGTGGAGAGAAAACAGACATTTGGCAACGGTTCATCATTAGTATGAGGGTTTGTTATCAAGTTGTCCTTTACAAAGATCCATTTAGAAAGGAATAGAGTGGTTATTGAATCTTGAAGATCATGTACAGGATGAATGAAAAAAACAATCCTAGATAATTATGAGAATAGATGCTTGTGATTTGGGCTCATTTTCCTATCAAGATCATAGCACCTTGATTCAAAAAGTGCTGTGTTTCCCTTTAGTCAAGAGTTGAAAATGATGTGCTCCAGAAAACTGTGAAAAGTTCAAAACTAGTTCTCAACACGCTAAAGATACTTATGTCAAATATTCAATGCAGAGTAAATATAAAACTGAGGGAATTAAGGTGAGAAAATATTTCTAAATTTATAAATTATTGCTTGTGTTTTATAACACATACTGTAGCTAAATTAATAAATTAAATATTACAAGTGAGCATTTGATCAAAGCTATATTTATATCCCTAAGAGTTTCTACACTCAAAATGTCTACAAAACAAACAAATTATGCTTAGTGTCTTAGTCTATTTCCTGTGGCTGTAACAAATACCTGAAATCAGGTAATGTATAAAGAACAGAGCTTTCTTTAGCTTAGAGCTCTGGAGCTTCATGCTACATCCTAACACAGGAAGGTATCACATGGTGAGGTAGAGCGTGGGTGTTAGATCAGATCTCTCTTTCTCGTTTTATAAAGCCACTGTCATGGGGGCCCCACTCTCCCCATGTCATCTAATCCAAGTTACATCTCAAAGGTCCCACCTCCAAATACCATTAAGATGATTTTAGGTATTGAGTTTCCTGTGTGTGAGATTTTGGGGGCCACATTCAGACCATAGCACTGGGCAGACACAGAAAGCAGTGGGCACAGTATCTGAATGTTAGCTGGTGGTGATCAATGTTTATTTGGTTCTGAAAAGAAATCTTGTTTCATCAGCTCACTTGCACCCTGGCCTTGGAGAAGATCTTGCCCTGGACACCTACTTCCTGCCTGAGTGGGGCTCATGTGCCACAAATCATGGTCAACCACTGCTCTTGGATCAGGGGAGGAGGTGCTCCAGCTACAAAATAAACATCCCTAAGTTCAATGCCTGTGTAATGGCCTCTTCCATCAGTGGGTGTCTGTAGGAAGAACTGGAAGGAAAAACAGCCTAGAAAGAAGTGTTCACCTCCCACCTTCAGCTTTCTTTTCTCTGGGCAGCTGCCCTTGAACAGAGACCTGGCTGGGGTCTGAGGTTGGGGGCGGAGGTGGAAGGGGGTTGGGGATCACTATTTGATGCTCTGTGGCCTTCTCCATCTGACCGCTGAGGAGTATGGGGTACATGACTTCCTCCAGTATCTTCTCATTTCAGCCTCCACATCTGGCCAGGGAGGAAGGAACAGACAGCACACAGCTATCCCTCCATGTCCAGGGGAACACCTTCTAGGACCCCTTAGATACTCACATCCATGATGCTTGAGTCCCTTATGTAGAAGGGTCTAGCATTTGTATAGACTTTATGCATGTCCTCCTGTCCCCTTTAAATCACTTCTAAATTATTTCTATTCCTTAATACAATTAAATGCTATGCAGATAGTTGTTATAATATATTGTTTAGGAAATCATAATGAGAAAACATGACTGTACCTCTCCAGAAGACTGGAGAAGCCTCCACAGCCTTCAGCCCTAACCCAGACTGGGCCAGCCCGTGATGGAGTTATGAGGTACAGGAGTGTTTTGGGGTGTGTGCTGGTATTTCCTGCTAGTGCTGCTTTTCAGAGCTGGCATTGGCCAGGTAGGGAGGACCTGGAGCCACTGCAGACCTCCCAGCCCACCTTGCAGCCATTCTTGGAGCATTGGATAGAGGAATTTGCTACAGGAAAACTGAATCCAAGTCAGGAAGGGATCACTTTTGTGTGACTAGGAATCTCCAAAGTGTTTAGTGGCAAGCTTCTGTAGAACATGGAAGATTTTCAAGAGGAACATTCAGAGGTTTGTGTGTCAAATGAGTGTGCATGTGTGTGTGTGTGTGTGTGTGTGTTAGTGAGGAGTGGGTGGATGCATCCTTTCCCTTGTGAGAAAGTGGGAACTGGGATTTGTCTGTCTGACTGGCAGCCTCCCATAAAGAGGATTCTGATGAGTAAGTCATAAATTTTGGCCTTTCCGGTATCTGCCAACTGTAGCTGTGGCTGCTCAATAAATACTCATTGACTATCTGACTCCTGCAAGTGCATTATAGTGCAAATCATCTTTTCAGCTTGTTATTTCATGAGGTTTGCATTAGCCATTAAAGAGTGAGATTTCTCTGGGGTGTGTTGACTAATTAACTTTCCATCGTTGAAGAAGATAGCAGCTGGCAGATGTGAACAGCATGATTTGAAAGTCTGATTTTGAGAATGGTTATTACCAGCAAGTTCAGGGCAGACTCCTTGCCTTTTAGATAATCACTTTAATCTACCATAAATCTGTTCATTATTAGAAGTCCAATTAATTTGTAAGCACTCTAATTACATGGTTACATAGTGATACCAGATAATTTTAAGAGTGAACACTCAAAACACTTGCAAAAAAAAGTGTTAATAGCCATTTTAGGACTTCTTTCTTCCTTTCCCAGGGAAGGAGGAAAAACCTATTTGAGATGGAAAGAAGGCTCTGTAGTTGTTTGCAAAAGATGGTTTGTTGTTTAGATGCTTTAATTAGCACCTGAGTGGAAAGTTAGTTTTACATATTTCCCTACAGAGGGAGGACAGCCTTGTAAAATGCTTGGTTAAGCACGTTTGTACCATATCCTGCCCTCTTCGTCCTTCAGCCAAGGCACCAATTATGTTCAGGATGGACAACTGAAAATGTGCTCAGGATATTGGCTTGCCTAGAAATAATTTTGCTTTTAAAATTAAAAACAGCAAAAGCTTTGCCTGAGTAAAGAAAAGCTGTTGGGAAATTTCCTGTGCTATACTTTTCTCTGAATTCATTAGTGAGAAGCCCTGGATTTTCTTTCCTGGCTGTCTTATTTTAAATCAAAATATAGCCCTTTGGTGGGCAATCAGAAACCACCAGCGTTGTCTGGCTGTGTCCTGGATAATGGGTCTCAGACACAGTGGTAATCCCAGAGAAGCTCCCTGCTCTCCAGCAGCCTCTCATCCTGTTCGGCAGTGCAACTGGGAATACCATACAATCTCAATAAGGGGCTGGTGAATGCTAGGGGAACAGGGAAGGGGTCATCCAGAGGAGATGGGATGGACCTGGGTGGGGATCGATTGTGAAGTTTTCCTCAGAACAGGACATTGAGTTGGATTTTTAAAATAAAAGTAAGCGGGAGAACGCGAGGCAGTGTCAGAATGAGGCATCACTAGTGTTGATTTCCAAGGATCTTTGTAAGACAACAACATAAACCCTGAGTTCTAAGGGGGAAGGACAAAGGCAAGTAATTTTAGTTATTTTAAGCAAAAGCTCTTTATTTAAAAATACATTTCTTGTCTAGAAGTCACCACCACCAGGGAGATACACATCCGATGGCACCCTGCTTACTCCTAAGCAGGACAGAACTCACTCCCAGGGCTTGTGGTTGTTGATGGTTTGTCCCTGCCCACCAGGGGCTCAGAAGCGCTCTCTATCCCCTGAGTTTTGCTGTAAATGTTTTCTGAGTTTTTCATTCTGATGTCTAAGGGCTGTGCTTTGATGTAGATACCACCATTTGGATATAATTCGTCCCCACAGAAACTCATCCTGCAGCTTGTTCCCAACTAGTCAGGGCTGGGAGATGGGGCCCAGGGGTACATGCTGGGGACAAGAGGTGTTATGTTTTAGATCTAGAATGCCCCCCAAATTCTCCTGCATTCAGAGGTAAGGTGATTGGATCATGGAGGTGCAATACCTCAGCAGATTAATCCAGTGATGAATCCATAGCTAAATGTGCTGCTAGGGGGTGGGATCTGGCTGAAAGAGCAAGCCACTGGGGGTATCTCCCTCCCAGCTCCTCCCTTCACTCTCCCTTCCTGGCCACCGTGATGTGAGCATCTGTCCTCTGCCAGACACTTCCACCATGCTGCTTCTGCCTTGGAGTCAGCCAACCACAAACTTGTCACATCTGGCTCCTGGCTGGGGAACCAAAGATGTAACATCTGAGGATGAGCACCGGTGCTCTGGAGTCCAAGCAGCACAATGGGATGTAAAATCAGCCCCAATAAAAAATTAGAGGGCCAAGGTCTAATGAAATAAAAACACTTTATTTGTAAAGAGGCAAAGGAGTGTGGGGAGGAGAAGACAGGTAGCTACCTGCCCTGATAAAAAGAATGAGGGAAGGGGGCTCTGGAAAGATGGAGGACCCTGGGCCTTTGTTCTCGGCTGCTTTTATAGGGGGTCAGAGACCGCCCCCCCCCCACCTGGAACTTTCCATAACTAGATTGGCTTCTGGGCACCTCTGCCTAACATCATCTCTTCAGATGGTCTACGCACAGCTTCTTTCTGCTTGTTTACTTGTCCTTGACCTACATTTTAAGGTCTCATCTTAGAGTGGGTGGCTAGTTGGCAAGGGGATGACCTTTTCATGGTTTGCTTAGGGCTAGTAAGAGCGTGTGTGGATATCTATTGTACTCTATAATGATCCTAGTATGAATAATGTAGTGAGTTTAGAGTGAGTACACAAGGACATAAGTGTATATGTTTAGTGCTCAGGTGTGAGTACACACTGCCTTAAAACTAGTCCTCCCATTTTTCTTCCCCTGTATTTTATTAGAGGTGGGGTGGCTTATCATTTGTGCACTTGGCTTTCTCTCTGTGTCCTTCCTGTCAGCTCTTTTTCTGGCCTCTTGGTACAAGTCCCAAGATCATTTGGTGCCTTTCTTCATCTGGTTATTCTCTTTCTCTACCCCTGTCCTTGACCTATTTCCCAGGGGAATTTCTCTAGTAGTTTGTGTTTAACTCCTTCTATTCAGGATTAGTTAGAGACCTAAGGAGGCCCCTATTCTATTTTTTTCCTATCTATAGATATCTGATCCTACAAACTGAAAACAGGACCCCAAACAAAGTTCTCCTCCTGTAAGTTGTGGGTATCAGGTATTGTGTCCCAGCCATGAGAAAGCAACTAAGGCAAGAAGCACAGCCTTCACCCACTTCTTAGAGCTGCTTAGAATGAGCCAGCTGACCTATGAGGGTGAAGGAAGGAAGTGCTGGGAGGTGGCATTTACTTAGTCAGTTTGCACTAAGAATGCCTCTGCAGGGAATGTAAATGTTATGTACTGTAAACATGTGGCAATAAAAAAGTAAATAAAAATTACAGTTTTAAAAAAAAGAACATCATCACTCACTGCCCAAAATAAATAGAAAAGTGACCAGGTGTTTAGGGAGGGATGTTGACCCATGTGATTTTGAATGAAATACATTTTTTTCTAAGTTGTCCTTTAAAAGGTGAGTTAGCCACAGTGGAAAATATAGTTACACATTGGCACAGCTTCTAAAGATTTGGATTGGACTCTTAGTACTTACTTAGATCTTCTGAAATATGATGACCTGATTCTGTTTGTTTTAACAATGAATCAGAACTTCCTGTTCAAACTTCTTTAAAAGTTTCTATTTCTTCTGCTTTGTGTCTGGTCCCTGCGTCATCAGACACAACCACACCATGTGTAGACCAAACATCCACATCTGCTGTGACTTCCGTCAGCCCTTGCTGTGTTTAAGGTGTGCACAGTGTCATGACAGAGTCCAGCAAGGATTACAGAAACCTCTGGTTGGATGGGTGATAACCCTGGAAACAGTTTCTACAGCAGCAAAGAAACTGGAAAGATCCTTTGTGGGAGATCTGGGGACACACTGATAAGGCTAATGATGTTAACAAAGATTTATTTTTCATAATGCTTTGAGCATTTCCTGGAACCAGAGATATTGATATGGAAAAGTTTTAGATAACTTAATAGATTGAATATTAAGGTAGTTGCAGAAGCAAAATAAGTAATGTATTCTTTTAAGATTTGCTTTTCCCTTAACTCCTTGTTTAAGGTGAGGATTATCTGACTCTAACCCATAACTTCATTAACCTAACAAAGTTACCATGCCAGGGTGAATTTACAATGTATATGTGCCTATCTTGTGTCTGTGACTGTAAATAGGAACTGGAATTGTATTTACACATCAAAGATCACTAGGGATGAGATAAGGGCTAAAAAGGATATAAAAAGGGAAATGCTGAACAAAGGGGGCATGGATACTGACCAGACTAGTTTCTGGCATTCCGCCCACTCGCGAGAAGAAATGTTATTATTTTATCTGAATTCTGTGTCTCTGAGTATTTCTTTCCGAGATTTCTGCAACATTCGGTGAGTTGGCCAGGAATTGGGAATGAAATAGGGCTTTTGGGCATTAGCCCGAAGCCCACCAGAGGGAGCGGTTTTCTGTCTCCTTGAGAGGAAAGTCACGCCCCTGGGACTAATTTCCTAGGCTCCCCAACAGGACACAGAGATCCACTCACTGGGCAGAGGATCGTGCAAACCTGAAGAGACTACAGAAGGAGGACTGCTGTTCTTGGTGTCTCATCTGTCTCTTTCCTTTGCTGGGTGAGAAACCCTGGGAAACCCCCTAGTCATTAACTTTTGGTTTTGTCTTGTAAATTTGTATTCTGTAACTTTGGGCAAATACAGCGTAGGGGCCTGATCACCCCTTGTGCTTTGCCATTTGGAAAGATAGCTTCTCCCATTTGTTTTGGTTCACTTTGTGAACTTTGGGCAAACATAGTGCAGGGGCCCGATCACCCCTTGCACTTTGCCATTTGGGGAGGTAGCTTCTTTCATTTATTTTGGCTACGGTTAGGGGGTCGCTGGGTGGGAATGTGATCTGAATAAATGTGTGAGTGAAAAAGTTCTGGATAGGTGAGGGTGTGGAATGAGCTGTGGAACAAGACAGAGGGAGGAAGCACTTGTGCTTAAAGAGTCCTCCCCCGAGTCTTAGAATTTGTGTGTGGTCACATTTAACAAAGGCACAATGGTGAGCTTAGGTGACAGCCCACCTTAGCCTGAAGGGACCTTAAAATGGCCAAGAAGCCCACAGCCAGGCAGGCAAGCAAGTGATCCCCCACCTTTGTTTGTCTTGCATCTCCGTACAAGGGTACCCACACACACACCAACACTCTGATTGGCCGATCATGGGGACAGAAACATCTCATCCTACTGTTTTGGAATGCATGCTTAGGAATTTTAAGAAAGTTTTTACTGGAAATTATGGTATCAAAATGAAACCCCAAAACTTAGAGCCTTTTGTGAGTTAGAATGGCCCAAGCTTTGCCTAGCTTGGCCAACTGAGAGATCCCTAGGTGAGGGTCTCGTCTGGTCTGTCTGGCTAACAGTCACCACCCCTGGACAGGAACATCCAGATCAATTTCCCTATATTGATTTATGGCTCAAATTGTGCCACAGAATGCCTCCTTGGCTTCATATGTGCACCCCAGAAGTGAAAAGCAACATCCTGGTCCTCTGTCAGAAAGGAGACGATGCTGAAAAGTAACCAGTCCTTTCAGATCTGGACCAAGAGAATTTAGACTTTCCCCCTCTTTTTGAGTTGCTAAATTCACAGGTTTGGAGGAGGTGGGGACAGAAGCATAAAAACTGCTTGGCTTCAGAACACCATGCTGTGGTCAGACTCAGGATTGAATAGGGCTTACACTCAAATTTTAAAAATTAGTAAAAAAATAAGTAATAGATTAAAAACAGCTTAAAAAAAAGCTCTGAAGGACATAAAGCCAGAGAAAGTAAGAAATTTTACAAGGGTTACAAATTTTAGCTAATTGATAAACATATCTGTGTTTCAGTTTGAAAAGTTAGAAATTTTAGTTAATTGATAAATGTATCTGTTTCAGTTTGAAAAGTTAGAAATTTTAGTTAATTGATAAATATCTGTTTCAGTTTGAAAAGTTACAAATTTTAGTTAATTGATAAATGTATCTATGTTTCAGTTTGAGTTGATGTTTAATTGGTGTGCTTAAAGTATTGTACATTGCAAATTCTTCAACTGTAATTATAAGGTTAACTTGCTCTTTTCTGTACTTTGTTGATAAAAAAAAACCCTCACAGTTACTACCATTCTATTGGCGGCCAACCAAATTTAAAGTGTAACAATCCTGAGAATGAAAAAAGGGACATTTTAAAACTTTAACAGCTAAAGACAAATTTGTGATAAAAGGTCTATAGTGAGAAAAAAAATATTTAAAAGCTATAAGTAAAAGAGATATAATTTTGATATAAAAATTTTTTGTATGTTTTTCTTGTTAAAAAGATAAAAAAATATACAAGACCAGAAGGCCTAGGTATGTCAAAAGATGCATGAAAGTGATTTATCAAAAAATATGTATGTTTGTTGGTTTCAAGTATGTTATAAAAAGTTTAAATATGTTTACATTAGTTGTCATCAAAGGGTTAAATTCTAAATATGTTACTATAATATGTGTACATTGGTCATCTTCAAAGTGTTTAAGAGCCAACAGGTTACAATATGACCTCCTTTATAGTGAGTTAGAAAAGACTGTGGGAAAAAGGCACAAATATGTCAGACCAAAGTGCGATATTTGAGATTTGACTTTAAAAAGACAAAGGAGGCTAGGTCCAGAGAAAAGGAAAGTCATTTATTCTTTGCCAAGACCCCTCCAAAATGCTTCAATTATTTGATTCC
>NW_004624749.1:10056453-10096335 GCF_000247695.1 Heterocephalus glaber
ATTAACCTAACAAAGTTACCAGGCTAGGGTGAATTCACAATGTATATGTGCCTATCTTGTGTCTGTGACTTGTAAATAGGAACTGGAATTGTATTTACACATCAAAGACCACTATGGATGCGATAATGGCTAAAAAGTATATAAAAAGGGAAATGCTGAACAAAGGGGGCACTGATACTGACCAGACTGGTTTCTGGCATTCCTGCCCACTCCAGAGAAGAAATTTTATTATTTTATCCAAATTCTGTGTCTCTGTGTATTTCTTTCTGAGATTTCCGTAACAATATCTTGTAAGTACAAGAGAATCAGCTGATTTGAGTGATTGCACCTTCTCTTTATATCAAGAAATCCCAAAGGCAATTTCAGTCTGCGGTGAGGTGTTTGGTCCAATGTGAGGCAGTCCAACTGAGCTGAGACCAGGGAGAGAGTGACACTATGTCTTCCTTAGGGATAGATCTATACCATTTTTTTGTAAATCTTCTACTCTGGATCCCTAGGACTCACAATAAGACAAAATTTAGCTCTCTGTGGAGGAATGTCATATTTGATTGTACACTCCTACCTCTGTCATAAATCAATGCCACCACTGTAGAAGGCTTCTAGACCTCTAACTTTTGCTGCTATTTTTCTCTGCTTTGGAAATTTAATAAAAGAAGACTTTAAGGTTTTTGAAAGTGGAGAACTCAGACTGTATTTGTTTCCCTGGAATACTAACAGAAGCACAGACATAGAAGCCCAAGTCCCTATTGGCAGAAACCCTGATTCTTACTTTGAGTGTTAGTGAGCCATTTAATAGACTCATAGATATTAGAGCTCAAAACTCCAAGGTTGATGGACAAACAGGAGACTGAGGGTGAGAGAGGCCAAGTGCATCAGTCGATTTCAGAACACAGTTCTAAGTCTTGAAGGGCTTTTGGTCTCAGCACTGGACAATCTGCAGTAGGTCATGCAAGGTGGGGTGGGGTGGCTGGGGCAGCATGGGGAGGACGGTGACAGTCGTGAGAATCAATGCTGGACAGCATGGAAGGACAGCCACTCCGACAACCTGCTGGGGTGTCAGTCATACTTCACTTTCAGGGCCATTTCACACAGAAACAAACAACCCCACAGCCCCTCTACCCCACAGAATGTCCCCGGGTTCACTGGTCCATTAAGTAATTCATGCTTACGATGGCCTCAGCCATCATGAGAAGTGACATGATAGCATTTACTCTGCATCCGGAGGCAGGGGTTACATGACTCATTTTATTGACAAGAATAGATCCCAGTTACTGAGCCCTGTGGGCCAGTGCCTGTGTTATGTGCTTTATGGGGATTATCTCATCTTAGAAGTATTTCCATCCAAATTGGGTTTAACTAAAAATATTTTGGCACTTAAGCTTCAGTTGGTCGAAAACTTTGCTTATATGGAAAAACATATTTACTGAGGAGTATTTGATTAAATGATGACTTCTGTATTTTCTCCTCTCTCCATTTGTGTGTATTAACATAGAAAGTCATATATGCGTGTTCAAGACATGTATCCTACAATATGTATGCCCTCACATATACAAGGGCTTGTAGAAATAAGAAGACTTATTGCAGTAATATACACATTGCTATTGTTCCCCTCAGGCACATTTATTCCATCATCCTTGCCACTTTCTGCAGCAGCTCTGAAGGCCTCTTTCCTAAGTGTCTTTAGTTGCACTCTTGTGGCTGCCTCAGTGTTCTGAATCAATTCAAAATGTTTTCCTATCATGGTCATTTTCACTTTGGGGACCAACCAGGAGTCACATGGTGCCAGATCCAGTGAATAAAGTGGTTGAGGACATAGTGCCATGTTTTTATGAGCCTGCCTTTCTGCTGGATGGCATGTAGCAAGAGTGGTCACCATATTTTGATCACATCTTTTAAAAACTTCCAGAACCACTTTAGAAAGTAGCAAGGATGATGGGATAAATGCATTTGAAGCAAGGGGGAGTATTTTGACAGGGATTAATGGCCATATGTTTTTAACTGTAATAAGTTTTAAAGATTGAAATATATTGTTTGGCCACACCTCACACACACACTCTCTATGTATATAGTGGTCCTCCTTTTCCATGGGAAATACTTTTCAAGACCCTCCATGGGCACATGAGACTGTGACTAGGGCTGAACCCTATATATACTGTGTTCTGTCTTATACGCCCACCCCCATGGTGAAGGTTAATTTATAAATGAGGCACAGTAAGGGACTAATAACAATGAACAAAAAAGTAGAATGACAGTAACCACACTGTGTGATAACAGTATGTGGATGTGGTCTCTCTCAGAACATTTTACCACCCTTTTCACCAAGGAGTTGGAGCGCATGATGCTCTCCAGATGAGATGGAGGGAGGAGGATGTGGCACGTACTGTGACCAGCATCAAGCTTCTCTGTAAGGGCCATGGACATCACCTTTGTGACTGTAACAATGGGTCCAGTAACTGAGCCAGCAGCTGAGTGACTCACAGGTGGGTAGTGTATACAGCAGGGCTCCACTGGACAGAGGGCTGACTCTCATGTTGAATGGGACTGAGAGACGCATGGAATGAGATCTGAGGGGAGTTCTGCCTCTGACCTGGTCCCCGTGCAGTGCCTCACTCTGTTCTCTTGGATTTGCAGTTGTCTGTGTCTTGTGTTGCCCAGCCCAGTGGAGTGCCTTCTTTGGTGGCCTCAGCCCCTCACCTTCCCTTCCTCCAGCTCCTGTGTCTACAGCTTCCCACCTAGTTCATCTAGCACTGCCCTTAGTGTCTGGTTTTGGCAGCTGACATCAGAACCTGGGTCTTACTGTGAACCATCAGCATTAGTACCCAGAGCCCTCTCCTGTTTCTGTGGATGCAGACTCATTCATGTCCTCACTTGCCACACACTTGCCATCTCCGAGAGTGGCAGAGGGCAAACCTTACCTCAGGAGCTGCTGTTGGCAAGGATGAAAATAAAATGTGAAAACAATTTTGTATCTGCAGTGTTGCGATATAAATGCCAATGATTTGCAGTGTGTTGCCGATGGACCTCGGTGTGCTGAGGTGTGGCATTCATGCCGCTGTTTGGGAGTCACATCTCTTGTGGACAGCTCCAGGGACTCTGCCGGCCATCCTTGAGCGCCCCCTGCTGTCCTGGGCTGGCAGAGTCCCCATGGGCCCAGGCAACCCAGTCACTTGCTCGTCTTCTCCTTTGGTGGACTCTTCCTGAGGTAGACTGGATACTCATGCCCTCAAATGCAGATATTGACATCAGACCCCAGTGTGGTGGCACTAGGAGTGGGGCCTTTGGGAGTTTTTTGGGTCAGGAGCCTGGAACCCTGGTGAATGTGATTCCATCCTTAAGAAAGGGACCCCAGAGAGTTCCTTGTCCTTTCTACCGAGGACACAGTAAGAAATGGGCGCTATCTTTGCTGGCACCTTGGGCCTGGGCTCCTGGCCCCTGGAGAATTGGTAGACGCCTTTCCACTGTTCCTGAGCAACCCAGGCCAAGATGTCCTTTACAGCAGCCCATGCTTCCTGAGATGTTATCTGTTAGGGGCTGGAAGTACAAATTTAAGGCTAAGCAAAAAATACAGTGTGTGGGTAAGTAAAACAAAAGTTATTATAGCAACAGACACATTGCAAATGAATGCCTGTCTCAGTTACTTTCTTGTCACTAGGACAAAGTATTCGACACCCACCATTTAAAGGAGAGGGTTATTTTGGCTGAGAGTTTGTAGAGGGTTTAGTCCATAGTTGGCTGGCTCCATGGCAGGCAGTTGTGGCAGAGAGCTGCTCAGGGGATGGAAGACAGGAAGTGGGGAGATCAAGGGAGGAGCTGGGAAGGAGATGAATCCTTCTAGGCCACACCCCCAGTGACCCCCCCCGCCCCCCGCCAACAGCAAGTCAGCTATGAGCTCTCGTAATGCCTTCCAAAAGCCCCACCCAGAAAAGCATGAAGCTTTTGGAGGACATCTAGATGTAAAACATAACAATCCTCCTCAAAATATGCTTCCTTGTCTCAAACACTATTATTCCATCTTTCTTGCCACTTTCTGAAGCAGTTTTGGAGATAAGTGTCTTTATAAGGTGTGATAAAAACATAATGAATGCTGTTGCTGAGTGCCATCCAGTGAAAGGGCAGGCTGGTAAAAACATGATGGTGTGTCCTCATCCACCGGATTCATTGGATGTAGTACCATGCAGCTTCTAGATCTTCACCAAAGTCCAAATGACTGTGAAAGATCAAAGTGAACATAAACCCTGAGCTGTCAGGGTGGAGCTGAGTTTGGAAGCACAGCCAGGATGAGACTACCCCCCTGCTTTCCTACTCTGGGTACTTGGAAGGGGCCCCCATGAAGGCAACTGTTTCTGATTTCTTAATCAAGCCAGATATTCTGAACTTGAAAAGAACAGCACATCTTAGGACAGTAACAAGAGACTATTTTAGTAGATTAATGCCTTTTCACTACCAAGGCAACCTATAAGACTAAAAGGATAGTTACACTATGCGTGCCCTGAATTGGAAGTACCAAGGGGATGCATTTTGTTTTTGAAAACATACTTCTGTTTCATAGGCACTGGTAGTGCTTGTAAAACACAGCAGGGTGAGCCTGTTCCAAGGAGTGGGTAGGGCAAAGGACAAGGCACATTCTGGATTTTCCACCCTCTAATCCAAAATCTGCTTTTTATTTTGCATGCTCTTGACCTTTCTGGAACCCTTGACCTTGTCTACTTAATGTTTTTATGCATCTGTTCATCTGTCCATCCATCTATCCATCCATCCATCCTTCCCTCCCTCCATCCATCCGTCCTTCCATCTTCATGGGCTACACTTTCATGGTCTAGCTTTGAAAGCTCTTCATGGTCTTTTTTACCTTGATAATGTCTCCTGTGCTGAACCTTCAGTTCAAGTCCCCTCCAGCTTCACTTGTTCTCTTTCTCAATTCTTTTTGCCCTTTTCCTCCCAGGACTTCTCTCAGGAGAAGAGGGAATAAATCATGGTGCTTCCAGGTTCAAGATTTTTCAATGGCCCACTGTGGCCTACTAATATGAGTCCAAACTCTTTACCATGGAATCCAGGCCCTTCAAAACTTTGGAATTGGGCTTTTGCACTTTCCAACCACATTTCCACTCCAAGCATCCACTTCCTCCTTGGTGCAGGGCTGTGTACCTCATGGCATATGCTGGCTGTGGTCACCCCACATTCTCACTTGTCTTCTCTTCTCTCCTGGGCTGGCTTTCCCCTTTCCCTGGCCCCTTGAAACACTCTGGAAGTCCTCCTCACCTCTCTGTTGCTTTCCTGTCCCCCTCTGGGCTTCCTCCATACCATGTGTACTTCAGCCTGCTCATCCTGTCCACCCTTGTCCACTCATCCTCCCTCCTCATCAGGGGCGCTTTCTTCCCTGGACTGGTCAGCCTGCTTGTTTGTCCTCCCCTCATGTGTACCTTGCTCAGGAAGTCACAGTGTCCAGTTCAGATTTTCTGGATCTTCCCTGGATGCTGCCATGTGGTGGTTAAGAGCTCTGGGCCCTGAATCTCCAGAGACTTGGAGACCAACTGCTATGGGGTAGACACGGCTTGCATGTTCCCTGACTTAGACACTTTGGTGTCCCTGGGACACATACCTGACATCCACAACTTAAAGGAGGAGAGGTTTATTTTGGCTCCTGTTTCAGTCCATGGTTGGTTGGCTCCAAGGTGGGAAGGGCCTATTGGAAGGGCCTGGTGAAGAAAAGCTGCTCTCATAATGGCGGCCAGGAAGCAGAGGGCAGGGAGGGGCTGGAGAGGGAGATGAAACTCTTGTGACCCCCTCCCCTCCCGACAAGACCCTGCATCTCAACAGCCAGCCAGCTATGGTGCCCCCGTGGTCCAGTCACCTCCCCAAAGCCTGGCCTATGGCACATGAGACCTCGGGGAGACACCTAAATCTATGCCAGAGTGTTCCTGCAGACTCATGTTCTGGAATCTTGGTTTCCAGTGTAGTGGTGTTGGGAAGTGTGGGAGGTAGGGAGGTCATTGGAGGTTCTGGAAAGAATTCCCATGATTTTTGCAGGCCCCCAGTTAGTTCTCATCAGAGTGACTGCTCCAAATCAAGGCCAGTCCAGGCCCTTGATCCCTCCTCATGTGACTATTTCCTTTCTGCTTCCTGCCAGGTGTAACATAGTTGGGCTGTTATCAGATGCCAGACAGATGGGTCACATAAGCTCGGACTGTCAGCCTCCAAAGAGACCTCTTCCTTTATGAAGTTCTAAGCCTCAGGTATTTTGCTATAGTTTCAGACAATGGAGGAAGACACAAGACAAGCCTTATTTTGTACTCAGTGTGTGACCTTAATATGATACATCTGTGAGATGGAAACAAAACTGGGACCAGTGTTCTTCGTGGCTGTGAGGAGGAATGAGCTAACAGAGGGTGTAGTGTGGAGCCTGGAACATAAGCAATGTTCTGCATTAGCTCTGTGCTTAGGGCTTCACTGTAAACCAAGTCACAAAGCATTCATCCCCAGGGGAGCTCACAGAGAAGAAAAGGGTATTTTTATGTTCGAGAGTTCCTGGTGCTTACAGATTGGTTTTGAGCTGTTCTACTTGAAGTTTTGTTTTTTCAGGATCTGTCTGTTAGGTACTTCTGACCTGCTTATCCACTCCTTGGATCAGGGAGGTTGTTAAATGTGAGGGAGCATCAAGCCCCCTGGAGGGTTTGCAACAGAGCAGACACAGATGCTGGGCCCGCGCCCAGGGCTTCCAGTTCTATAGGCTGAGGTGGGTCTGAGAGTTTGCACCTTTTTTTTTTTTGGTACCAGGGACCAAACTCGGGTCCTTGTGCTTGCCCAGCAGGCGGCGAAGCCACTGAGCTAAATCCCCGGCCCAAGAGAGTTTGCACTTTTGTCAGATGACCCAAGACCTCACTTTGAGGATCCTGTCCCCTTCCAGCCCCAGGGCTTCCTCCATGGTTTATGGGGTGAGGTCTGTGGTAACCAGTTTATTGTTTCATAGGGAGGGAAGGTGAGCAGGAAGTAGGAGGTCCTTTGACCCCCAGGCTGGGCTGAAGGACAATGCTGGTAACATGCAGGTTACTACCTCACCTGTACGCAGATCCTTAATTATTCAGGCTGGCCTCTCCTGGAGACATCTCAGTGTCATCTGAGGTAGGCCGACCTGGGGTTCTCAGGTTGCGTGTCTCCTGAGCTCCATGCTTTGGTGACGTTGCCCTCTCCCTAGGTGAGTGTGACCCAAGTGTGCATGCATCCACATCGATGTTGGTGGCCTCTGTGGCAGTGATGTCAATTCCTTCACAGGGAATGACTGTCCTTGTTGGCAGGACAATACAAGGGAGGAGGAAAGACAGAACATGAAGGAGGAGGGATTAGAGCCCATCGGTGCTAGCTAGAAAGAGCCTGCTCCCTTTGGGAAGGACACAGCGACCTGAGCGGTGAAGGGGCCTGCCAACACCTGAAACCTGTGTTTATCTCTGGAGTGTGTGTGTGTGTGTGCATGTGCACGCACACGTGCACTGGCAGGGTGCAGGTGGCAGCTCATTTGGTCATCATGACTTCCCTCTGTGAAAGGCTCGCTGTGGCCTCATTGAGGAAACAGGAGCTCGAGGGAGCCCTCCAGGAATGTCCCCAAGACCTCACTACCACTGCATATCACAGCTGGGTATGAGCCCAAATGGAGCCGCCAAGGAATGGGCAATAGAAGTAGAGAGGTAATAGCCTTGTATTTTCACAGACAAAGCTCTACATCTTATTAAGTATCTTCCTACTATATGTAAATTATCCTGTGAAGCATTATGGGAGAGAAGAAATTGAATTGGTTAAAAGATGTTACCTTAAGAAGTCTGTTTATTTTCTCTTAACAAAAGACCTCATATACCACTGAACTAGCCTATTAATGTAGAAGTATAAAAACAAGGGGAAAATTCAATGTTTTCTTAGTAAAACATGTCCAAATGTTCAAATAGTAGTGACTCTATCAGTTTGATATTAAGAATCTGGGAACCTTGATGTGGCATAAATATGGGCTCCAAGGCAGAGTCAGCTTGGTTCTTCTCTATGTTTCCTTCTGAACCGAATTTTATTACTAGCTTTCATTTAAATCCGTTGAGGATAGATTCAAGTTAGCAATGAATCATAGCAGGACGGACACACTGGCCATCACTTTTTGTAGAGGAACAAGGGACAGAACATGGAAGAGAAGAGTTGGTAGTTACGCACACAAACCCAGGGCTTGAAAAGGATCAGTACTGTTCTACCACCATCACATTTTATTACAAAGGTCCCAGGGTCTTCATTAAGGAATTCTGATAAGAGCAGTTGTTATCAGATAAGATGATTTCAGATGCAAATAATCCCACATTAATGGACCTGAAACAAGGGGTATGGACAGTCCAGTCCCTGGAAGTCTAGAGAAAGGGCAGGGCACTGTGATGACCCCCTAATGTCCTGAGGGCCCACTTGGCCATGCTGATGCCACTTCCCAGTAAGGCACACCAAGGCTGGCTCTGATTGTCAGCATCTACCTGAATCTGAGAACAAAACTGGGATTTTGCCAAGGTGGGAGGGGGAAATGGCCACCATAGACAATAAATGCATCAGGTTGGGTGACACTTCGCTGCCCCAAAGAGGTGTGCTGCAAAATGAGAGTGGTCCCGCTGGCCCAACTCTGCGCATTTCTTACTCTAAGTAAAAATATCTGTGAAGTATTACCCCTGTCCTCCCTCCTAAATCCCTGTGATAGGCATTTGCAATCATCTGCATGTGGCTGACAGCAGGCTTTTAGTGATTCATTTGAGTAGATGCCCACCCACTTGATGGGATCCATTTCTGTTCCAAGAAAAATAAAAAAGATGTTAATGAACAGGAGCTGAGGTCACATTTTCAGTACTGGTGTTAGAACATTTCTTCCCAAGTGGGTTTTCAGGGTGGAGAATGCGAGGACTCTAGGAGTTAAGTATGTGATAAGATGGTCTAGCAGGATATAGTGCTTCCACGTTTAAACTGCATCAATATCTAGATGGCAAAAAGTGCACAGCTAGGCCAGATCACCTGTGGTCAAGTGAGCACCATCACACTCATCCTTTCGGCTGGGGATCATGTCCTTGCCAGGGTTAGAACTGGCCACAAAGCAAAGCGTGCAGGAGCTGGAAGTGAAGCGCGTTGGTTGCCACCTCTGTGTGGAAGTTGTTGGTTGGATGTGACACAGGTGCACAGATCTTCTGCAAGCTCCATCTTTCTCGGGAATTCCTGCTTTGTGGGTGTCGTGGACCTCAGCACCCACTCTTGTTGCCTTCTCTGACCTTGGGTGGCAGCTTTCTTGGCACTCCTCCCCCAGCTCTTGCAATAGTCCTGAAGCCACTAATTTTATCTCAGATGCCAGACTGAGAAGGCACAGAGTGGCTATTCTTTTAGCTTCCTTCCCTGGAGTTAGCCACAGTTAAGTTTGATGTATATTTTCCATTTATAGCATGCTAACATCTTGCACATATATTAAACAGTACAAATTAGAGCACACTAGGGCCTGGGATTTAGCTCAGTGGTTCCAGTGCCTGCCTCGCAAGCACAAGGTCCCGAGTTCGATCCCTGGTACCAAAAAAAAAAAAAATTAGAGCACACTATACATGTTGTAGACCAATACTTTAAAAAACTATCTCGAGCATATTCTCATGATATAGGTGTTGTCTCCATTAGCTTGAGTTCCACAGTGTTCTGTTAGGCAGCTATAATACAGTTTGTTTACTATGTTATCCTAATGTGCATGCAGGTGGTCCCCAGCATTTTGCTCCCATTCATAGTGCTGCATTTTCCTGGCAAATGTATTTGCAGGATGAGCTCTAGAGGTACAAGGGCTGCTACAAGTGCATGCACATTTCATATTTTGATTTCCATAGCAGATTGCCCCCCAAAAGCTCAGGCAAACTTCATCCCATCAACATCATATCATGATTACTAATTCCTCATAATCTGTATGAAAACCAAGATAAAGGATCATTCATTGCTTTTCATTACTTAATTGACTCTTCTAATTTGTATTGTATTGTATGTCACTTAACTCTACAACTTTCAGGACATATCTGAAATCCCAGGGTCAGAGAGATTATGAAGGAAAAGTTCCTGAGGAATAAATTGAGAATGAAAATCTGGTTTCTTAGTTTCCAGTCTTAAATGCTAAATGTATCCTTTTAATTCATCATTCTTGGCTCTCAGCCTTGGACTCTTTCAAGAAGGGATTCATAAATAATTATTAGCAGCTTAGACTTAGGTTGAGGCACATAAAATTGCCGGTTTTGTGAGTTAAAGATGGCCCAATATTGACAATTTTAAAAGGTTTGTCCTAATACCAAAGTACAGGAAGCTCTGTGTATGCTGATTTAACAGACATTTGCTGATGGAGTGGTGAGTCCCCATTAGGAGGCACTGGGCAGGTTTCCAAGATGGTACAGGGATGGTACAATAATGGTACTCACTTAAGGAACTCGCTCACAAGAATGAGCAGGAAGGGCTGAATCCTGGGGTTCTCTGTGGTATGAGATCTGAGCTCCCCTTTCCCACAGGATCACAACACTCCAAGGAAGATATCCGATATGTCTCATCTTTTGTGTCACTTAGTGTGCTTTACACGTAGTCAGTCACACAGGAACTTTTTAAAAGCACCTTTGCAGCTTACATTCTGGTAGAAGACAGATAACAGAAAAGTAAAAAAGCTAACATGTCCTCGTCAGGAGGAGCTGCCCCTCCAGGGTGACCTGCCACCATTGCATGGTGTGAACGCAGACAGCAGACTTGTGGTAAAAGTTAGATAAAGGCTATGAGTCTCAGAGGTGACACCATGGGTTGAGAAGGATGCTACATGCACAATGGCTCCCACACCTAAGCGTGCAGGATGCTCTGATCCCAGGTAGCAAGCAGCACACCAGCCAATCCCATCCCCTGAGGGAGCTGGCAGAGACACAGCAGGCACATCGTGGTCCCCTTGACTTGCTTCCTTCAGTGCCTTTGGCAAAACTCTCAACCCAGCCAAGGAAAGACTCAGAGAACTTGGAGATCAACAGAAATACTCTAAGTTGAAACAAAAATGGAAAATAGGGTGAAAGAACAGGACGAGGACTAGAGCTGAGGGGCAACTGTGGCTGGCTCCATGTGCTCCAGAAGGAGCAAACATAAGAAAGGGGTAAAGAAGTATTTGCAGAGGTAATTGCTGAGAATTCTGCAAAATCAATGAGCGATACCAAATCATGTGACCAGTAGTGGTGAGAACACTAAGCATGATAATCACACAGAAGACTAAATAAAACAGTAAACCAACCAACCCAGACAATGACAAAACAGCAAATCCAACAAAAACCTGTACACCTAGGTCTGTCGGATTTCAATTTCTGACAAGAAAAGACACATAATTCTGAAGACAACCAGAGAATAGGACACATCAGCACAGGAAACAGATATAAGAATTAGTCACTTGTCAGAAGGGATGTGAACTTGAAGATATCATTTTCATTCTTAAATAAAATAAAAAAGAAAACAACTGTCAACCTACGGTTGTATATATAAAGAACATATCTTTCAGAAATGAAGGAAAATAGACTTTTTCAGGTAAACAAAAATGGAGACGGCATGGCAACACATCTACGGTAGGAGAAACATGAAGGAAAGTGACAGGCTGGAAAGAAGATGCCAGGCAGAAGATCCTATGAGATAAGTAATACAGGAAGTGGAATAAATGAAGGTCGAATAATTTTTCCCTTATTTTTACTCTCTCCAAAAGAAGATTGACTACTAGAGTAAACCTAGCCCGGCCTGCCCACTGGGTGGGCCTCAGGGTCCTCTGCAGGACACCACCTGGGCTCCTTCCCTGCTCTTGGTTCTGCATCTTCACAGTGCACACCAAGTGGCACCCCTTTCTGGGGAGCACATGCACTGCACCTCCAGAGGAGGGCAGGTAGCAGCTCCCTGTTGTCCCTCTCCCAGGGATGCCCTGGTTCCTTTCTAGCTCATCCCACTCCCATCTCTGTAAGCAGTTGCTTTAGGAAACCCCTTCAGTTCAGCCCATGGAGTGTGTCCTCTGTTTCCTGCTGGGACTGGACACACAGTTAAGAAGGGGATTAGGACAAGGGTTGCAAAACAAGGTGGGCAGTGGGCATCACTTTGCCACCTGATTACTACGTTACATTTCACAGTCTTTCACTCCCAGTTCCCGAGGGCCCTCGATGTAATTCGTGAAAAGCTGAAGCTCTGCAGAGCACAGCCCTTATCACTAAGCCACTCAATTGCCCATTATTTTCTTTTCATTTTTTACTCCAAATTCAGTACTGTTTTCATCACATCACACTAATTTAGACAGTAAAACATTAGAATATTACCTACATTGAAATGTCTGGAAAAGAAATTAAGGATGTAATGCCTGGTTTCTCCCTCATAATGGAGCACCACTGATATTTCACCTACTGCAGGCTTCATTTTAAGGCTCTTGGCTTCTATGCCCTGTCTCCTGTAGCTTTTCTTGCATCTGTTTTAAAATACTGGAGAAATGTTTCCTGCGGTCCCATTATTTCCTGCAGGGTTATGCTTGATCTTTTGTGCATAGTTGTATATTCTTATTAATTCAGTACCAAGTTACTTGTACCAGCAGGGTCCTGCCAGGTGACTTTTCTTGGAAAATGTTGCCTTTGTTGTTTTTGCTTTAAATGATAGGTCTGTCTGCATCTAGCTAACAGAACTCATTGTGCTGAACTTTTCCCGCAGCTGAGCACTTCAAAGAAAAGGAAAAAAATAAATAAATTAATGCTTGTAACAGTTGAGTTAATGATACCAGCACTGTTTGTAAACCAAATAAATCAAATCACTTGAAAACAACTTTTAATGATGGATGATTTATTTTATTAAAAAATAACTTCAACAATCAAAAATATTAACATGGAAAGAAAATTATGTTTACTCTTTAACTGGAAATCTGTAATTTAGTCATCACCAGGTAGTTGTTAGTAGTGGTAAAATGATTATAACGTGTGTCTCTTTGGTTAATCACTAAACCATCCTATAACCTGAATGCATTTTTTTTCCAGGAAAGAGCAAAACAACTTTATTTGGATTTCACTGAAACTGAATGCATTTTTAAGGGCAAAGCAATGCATCTTGGACTTGATTACTTGGTATACCATTTTACTGAATTCTTAAGGGTACCTATAGTTAAGTGTGGAGGGCGCTCTTAATCCCTCAGGGGTTAGGTAGTGAAGCAAGAGTTTTAGGACTTCTTCAGGAACAAGATGGTAGATGGGAAGCACCCAGCATTTACCAGCTTCTCTAGGGATAGAATCAGAATGACTGAAGAGCACCTACTCTGAGGTGGGTATATGTGAGTAGGGGCAGACGTTCAGTTGTGAGTAGAGACTTGACAATCCTGGATATGTTGGAGAGTAGATGGATGCAGGCTGAGAAAGAGCACAGCATGATAGAAGTGTAGAGGTGAAAGAAGGAAAGAAAGAGAGAGAGAGACCCAGAGAACAGGAGGAGCACAGGTCTCAGTAGCATGCCGAAGTGGACTCCACATGGTCAGCTCATCTCAGGCCCTGAGGAAGGACTCTGCCATCAGCGCACATGGGCTGCCATCTTGAGCAGGTCTCATCTGAGCTTTGTGTCCTGGGTCAAAGGTCCTACATTTTCAGGTCTCTGGGAAGTGCAGCAAAGGTCAGACACACTCATCTGTGGGTGGTGGCTTGAAGGGCTAGTTGGGAAACAGGTCTGCAGAAATGTAGAATTCCAAGAGACAGGAGAGACCAAATAGGAGTCAAAAGGATTTGCTTAAGGTGTATACACAGGCTCAGTAGACTGTTCAAAATGGCTGAGCATTAAACAAAGAGAAGTTTCATCTTTTATACATTTCATTGAAGGGGGTTGTTTTTCTAGTGACGTAGACAAGGGCAGTTTTGTAACTTTGCATTGAAAGAAGACAGTGTCTTATGAATCATATGAGAACAGAGTATCATAAACTTTGTTTATAGGGCATACTTGTTAATTTTATCTATACCAGAACAGAGTTACAGCTACAGGGGAGAGGGAGAAGATGAGTGGGGGCTGCCCAACACTGGGAAGGACTTGTTTTTCTTTAAGTACTGCTTTAACACCACAGAGACAAAGGTTACCTTCCACTTAGGATGTCCAGATGGGAAACCAACAACAGGAGCTGAGCAGAAGGAGCTTAATATCAAAACACAGGGCCAATAGGTGGAGTGGGCAGGACCCTCTGTGTCCTTGGGCATTTCCCCCTCTCAGCAGGCATCATGGACATGGATGACAAGGGCAACTGGATGTGCTGGGCTGGGCACAGCACTGCACTAGGGTGCATAGAGGAAAGAAACTGTTGTGCAACACAGACAATAGGAGTTTTATGTTCTGCCTCAGTCAGAGCGATCAGCAGGGCTGCTGGAGTACTCCTGCTGCAGGCCCCACCACGGTGTGCACACTCAATGGAGACATGGCCAAGGATGTGAAAGGGCGAAGACCTGGTAAGCATAGGCTGGGATGCTCTGCTTGCATAGTTGACCTCCATGGAAGAAAGAAACTGACTTTTTAAATTGAAAAATGTTGGTTATGCTTGTTTAGTTTGAACACACAGGCGTATTGTGGTTTAAATCTCAAATGTTGCCCTAAAGCCTCATGTGTATGGCAGGTGACTGGATTCCAGGTTGTTACACTTATCAGTAGATTTATCCATGGATGAGCTCACAGCTGATTGTGCTGTTATTAAGCCAGGTTGGTGGTGGTCACTGGGGTGTGACTGGAAGGATGTGTTCTTGTCCCTGGCTCATCCCTTCTCTCTGTTTTCTCCTCCCTGATTTTCCCCCACCAGGCTCCCCCACCATGCCATTTCTGCCCTGGAGCCTGGGACTGTAGACTGAACTCTCTGAAGCCATGAGCTGAAATAAATAAACCTTTCTTCTTCTAAGATGCTGTGTTGAATATTTTGTTCCAGGGACAGGAAAGTGACTTTAACAGTATCTTCACTTTTTTTTTCTTTTAACTTTTCCCCTCTTTTAATATTTAATGTTTTTCTTCCTTCCTCTCTTCCCCCCACTTTGGAAAAAAAATTTTATTTGTACTTTTTTTCTCATTTCTCTTTATTTTTTCCTCCTTTTAAGTTATTTTCTATTTTCTTTTTCTTGTCTTTTTAGTATTTTTATTTAAAATTTTGTATCTTTATTAATTAGAAACATCTTAGGGCCGGGGATTTAGCTCAGTGGTTTCACTGCCTGCTGCACAAACACAAGGACCTGAGTTCAGTCCCTAGTACCAAAAAAAAAGGAAACATCTTAGTTCGTATCCATATCTCTATCTATCTGTCTATCTATCTATTTGCCCCTCTTTTCTACTACCATTTGTATCATAGTAGCAGTTATGAGTGACCTGAGCAGAGGTAGCTTCCATAGTCACTCATAAGTGTGAGGTCCACAGCAGTTACTTCTCTCTGCCCTTGCTATGGGGGTAAATGTCTGGGAATGAGGTTTCAGGACTTCCCTAGATATTCCTAGTTGGGGCCATGTTGTTGGCTGTAGGCTTTTGCTTTCCCTATTCCTTAAATTGGTTGGATTAAGGTGCAATTTCTCACAAATGTTTAGGGGTATAGCTCAGTAGCACAATACCCATCCAGTATGCTCTGAGCTCCAGAAGTGATCCCCTGCATCCCTTAGAAGAAAATAAATAGCAGTCACAACTACTACATGTAACCAAACCAGATATGGAAATACAGTAATAACTAACTCAACACAACTGGTACTAAATACTAAAAAGACAAGAGAAACCCTCCATGGTTTCTCTTCTCCATACTGCATATTGCTGAAAAGTTTGGAAGAGAAATCATGGACGGTCTGCCCTATATATGCTTCTTTCTGCAAAAGCATCTGCCTGAAATTCCAGAGAGTCCTTGTGCTTGCAAGACTTGTAGACCAAGCTAGTCACTTAGACTCAGATACAGCACATGCTGAGTCTGAATCCACTAATCAAAGAAGCCACAAGGAAACTACACTGTGAACTCCATTTGAAATTAAACTCAGAACTACACACAAATTAATTTCCCTAGGCGCAACGTCAAGAAGAGACTGCTTACTGAGAAGGCCCTTGTATAAAAGTGGGAGAAATTTTCACCCCGACATCTGCATAAATCGCAACATGGAAGCACAAAAAAAATCAAAAAGGAAACCCAACTGCTCCCAAAGTCACTAATGCCCTAGAAAGGGACTCTAAAGATATTGAGATAGGTGAAATGCTAGACCAAGAATTTCAAATATTGACTTTTAAAATTATCAACAAATTCAAAGAGTACACAAATAGACAACTAATAATTCAAAGGACAGAAGGGAGGGTATGAAAGTGCATTTCAATAAAGAAAAAGAGATTCTGAAAAAGAATCAAATTTTGAAAATGAAAAGCTTTATAAGTCAAATTAAACACTCAGTTGAAAACCTCACCAATAGATTAGATAAAACAGAAAAAAGAATATTAGGACATGAAAATGAGGTGGATGAACTATCACATTAAGAGAACAAAATAGGCACATACAGAATCTCTGGGACAACATTAAAAACACCAGACATAGAAGTCAAAGAATTAGAGTGAGAGGCTTTCCTTTTGTGTATGGATTCTAGAAAAAGGGGGGGTGACACACATGTAGGAGGGATTATTAGGAAAGGGGAAGGAGAACAGGGAGGCAGAGAGGGAGAAATAGGGACACGATCAATGCACAGTATGTGCATGTATGGAAATGTCACAATGAAAACTTTTTCTTGTACAATTAATATGTGCTAATAATTATAATAAAGTGAGTAGATATTAAACATTCACAGTGGTATGTACTGGGCAGTGGGTCTCAACCAGGGACGACTGCCCCACCAGGGACATTTCCCACTGTCCAGAGATGTTCTTGATCAACATCACTCAGCAGAAGATGCTGCAGGCACACAGTGGATGCTAGCACTTAGTGCTGTGCTAGGTGTGGGACAGCCCTTCCCCAGCACAGAATGGTCTGGCTCAAGATGTCAATAGTGCTCCCCAGAGAGCCACTATACTGAGGTGCTTCAGGCTCTGTGCTTTCCTCAGAGACTGCATGGAGCTCTTGGATCAGCTCTGATCCAGTTTCCTGAGGAAACAAACCAGAGGATCAATGTGCTGAGCTGACACACAAAGCATCCTTTCTCTGAGCCTCTCTGGGTCTCTCTTCAAGGTGGGCCACACTCAGAGATCTAAAGTCCAGTTTCAATAAAATGCAGTTTTTTATGCTTTTTTTTCTTTTCACTTGTTTTGAAAGGCATATATATAAAGCTGATGAGAGCCAAAAAGAAGTACTTTCTTTGGGATTTTTACAAAATTTCTTTTCCTCCTTTTAAAACAATATTACTCATGGTGTTCCCATATTTGCTGTTGTCCAACATGTACAGATACAAAGAACAAAGAGCAGGCTGAATGGTGAGAAAACTGTTTCCAATTAGAGAAATTCTCATTTACAATAACCTTCCAAATGAAGTATCACTTAGCAAGATTTTTTCGAACCCAACAAATCAAAGGCATATAAAAACCCTGCTCTGTGTAATGACCTTCAGCCTAATTCTCTGATCCTGTTTGCTTAGGAGGGAGAAATGCAAAGGGCAATATAAGCTGAGGAGGAGCCATCCTGGAATTAAGCAGACTGGCTGCCTTCCTTGACTTTGGACCTCTTAAGTTGCAGTCCTTCCCTCTGGTGCCTTCAACCCCCGCCACCGGAGAGGTGAAAATCAATAGAAAAGCCTTGTAAAGCACTTTGGGTTCTTGAAGGAGGGTCTCCCAGACTGGAGCCATATCATTATTCGCATTACACCCCATAGAGTCATAAAACAGGAACAGGCTGAGAGCCCTGGGCCATGATTTCATCTTCTCTGAGCTAATCGCTATTAGTAGCTAATGTCACTCCATATGGAGAGTGTGTATCATCCCTGTCGCTTAGCCTTGGACTTTGGCTGGATCCCCATTCTGAAATTCAAACAGAAAAGACAGGCAGATGAAATTTTAAAAAGCATAGCTTGGACTCTCAGTAATAGCTTAGCCAAATTTCAATTTGACATCCTTCACCTGATTTCTAGGGTTTGTCTCACTGGTAAGTCACTGTGAAGTCACTGGCATGTAAAAATGAGAGGGTACTGGTAGGGACACACCTGAAATAGAATTTGCCACTGAAGTCTTTTAATGACTCATCTTATTTGATGCTTAACATATTAGTTATTGAGTATTTGTTAAACATTTTCTTATACATGGAAGTGATAAGACAGATTATTAGATTGAAACACAGATTAAAACAAAGACAAGAAAAGTACGTATTATTCAGAGATAAGAGAAAATAAAGATAAAATTATCACATGGAAATGTTTTGTAGCAAGTGATAGATCCGCCTGAAATTAACAATCACATTGATGGATTCCTCTCTGAATAAAAAGATTTCAATATAACAGAAAAGAAATTGTGCAGGCACCTTCAAAGACCACTGGGAATTTTGGTTAAAACAACATCAGTAGCAAAGTTAAAACTTTATGTTGTCCAGCAGGCAGGAGGTTAGGTGTCCTAGGCTGGTCACAGGCATGGAACCTGGCAGGTGAATGGGGCCCAAGAAGATGACCTGCTGTGTCTTATGCCATGGGTCCAGGTCATTGAGATGCTTTGAAAAATCCACTAAAGAGGCCAGGGCTTAGCATAAACCATGGGGGCCAAGAATCAAAAGGTTCAAAAAACCCAGATGAATGAGTTTATAAATCCAACAGCAGAGACTGTGATCATAGCCAAGACCAAGATGAAATTTCCTTTGAGATCAGAAGAGTAGATATTGAAGATGTGTCAAGAAATTACTGTCAAGAAATATATTATATATCTGATCTCTGGTGTTCTGACACTGAATTAAACATTTCTCACTTCTACATACGTGGTGACTTGAAAATTTATACAAATTACTCCACAGTCATTCAACAGGGAGCCTCAGGATCAAAGCACAGCCTTCTGGTGAGGAAGGTTTAAGTGTGGATTCTGAGTTTGCCCCTAGATAGCTGTATGTCTGTAAGCAAATTAATTATCATTCCCAAGTTTCTCTAGTGCTCTCATCTTCCTTGCAATACTGTTGCTGGGATTAGAGCATATGGATTTTAGCACCACTAATAAGAAGCTGGAATATAGGAAGAGCTTAGAAAAAGCAAATTCTACTTAGTTTGGAACCTATCAGCTTGAAAGTGTGAAACATCTTTTGAAGTGTACCAAGCTCACCCAGGACTCCAAGTATGACTTGGTACTGGGCCAGAGACTTTGGAGGATGAGTCACTGAATGTTTTTAGAAACATTGCCACCACGTTTGCAGCACTTCATTGTTCACCAAATTTAAAGGAGGAGAGAGGGAGATCCCTGGGCTTTAAGCAAACACAGGTAGCATTATAAACATGGTGAATGCTGCAGATGAAAAGCAGCAGGTTCTCAGATTTATGTGCAAAAGAAAGAATGGAAAGCATAGGCCTAATTCTCCCCAAAGCACCTTGTATTTGTTATCTCTCTTCCTGTGAGGATGCTGAGTTGAAGCAGACATCATCATCATACTTCACAGAGAGGCAACGCCACGGCCACTGAGGCTGCCATCCAGGACACACCAGGATGGCGGTGAGACTGGCTCTGTGCATAAGTACTCCCTTGTCATCAATAATTCAGGCAGATGATGAGCTTTATTACCATTAAAAAAATGCCTCATATCATCTGACTGTTTTCCTCCCTAGGAGAATTAACATGAAATTATCTCTGCTGCTGCTCCTGAACTTCCACCTGGACACTGCCATTGCTCCTTCCATGTGGCCAGCCCCATGCGGCTCTGAAGTCCAATGAGGGTACCGCTTGGCCTAGAAAAACTCTCTCGGTCTTCTTCACATCATACTTTGAGAATTCAGAAGCACAGTTTTTAAGTCATCTCCCAGCATCCACTCAAATTGAATTCAGGCAAGAGCAGAAGACAGACCGTTTTACTAGAACATGGGGAAGAGATCAAAGAGAACTCATCTTGGCAGCAGACCAAGTGGAAGGTCAGACTGAACTGCTTGCATTAAGCATAAAAATGATAAAAGTAAATGGTTCGGGCATATGACAAAAGAAAGGAAGGTAGAAAAATAACACAGGAAAAGATGGATTAGGAGAATCTAATTCTTCAACTTCAAGAAGAAGAAAGATTATTTTAGGTTCTCAGGTGAAAATTCCAGCAACTACAAGGACAAAGAGTCCAGAGTCTCAGGTGTCTATACAGCAATCCAGAGACAATGTAGCTATGTCCACAAGTCCTGAGGGAAACAAATAATGGCTCAAGAATATTAAGGGAAGGAAATTGTTGTCCAAGTGTAAAGACAATAAGTAGGAGAATTCTAGGTGTATAGGAGTATGGCCCATATAAAAAAACCTTTTCTTAAAGTGTGATGAGCATCAAAATGTTTTTTTGGAAAATCTTTTTTTAAAGTGTAATAAGTAAAACATAATAAACAGCAAAAACAATAAGCATAGTTGAAAAATTTTTGTAAAATGAGCACACCTGTGCATCTACCAAAATGCAGAATAATGCCATTATGCCCAGACTGCCTCGTATCTTATCCATCAGCACCATCCCAAAGTTAACCAGTATTCTGCTTTCAACTACATGAATTCATTTTGCCCAACTGAACTTTATTTGAACAGACTCATGGTTCTCACTTTGCTTATATTTGGCTCCTTTCGTTCAGCATAAAATCTGTGAAATTTGTTCATGTTGCACGAAACCGCTGTCATATAATTTTGGACTGTATTCTGGACAGTTGGAATATCATAACAGTATATGTGCTGCTGAAGTGAGCACTTGAATATCATGACAGAAAATTCTAGGTCCAGTTAAAAATCTTTTTGAAGAGCTGGGGATGTAGCTCAGTGTCGCAGTGCCTGCCTGGCAAGCACAAGGCCTTAAGTTTGATTCCCAGAACCCCCCCCCCCCAATCTTTTGAAGAATTTGACCTTTTTGGCTTAAGCAGTCAGTCATCCTGCAGATCCTAACCTCCGTCTGGGACCTGTGGTCCCTATGTCAGTTAATTACTAAAAACTGATACAGTGCTATCTTCCAAGTCTTCATGAGACCTGGAAGTGGTGAGCACTCTCAGCAGATAAGGCTTCCACACGGACCTCTACCTGATACACAAGTGCTAGCATGGCTTCGGGTAGCATATATCTGTGTCCCCATGATGACCCTGGGAAGGCTCCACACTACTGGGAGAACTTGCTCTTCATTCTGGACAACACCTGACAATAGGCCTCTAAATAGGCATTCACTAAACAGGGACTGCAATTGTGAATATATGTCTCCTACTGCTCAGATGTGCCTTCCTCAAGAATCCGAAAGCTGCTATTCCTTGGAAATGTAGCTGTCAGGGAAGGACAAGGCTGCCAGTTCCCAGTCTCCATGGGAGAACAGAAGAGTAGCTTTCATACTTGCCAGCAAGCAGACAATGCTGGCCTAGCTACATCTGCACGGACCAGCCTTTGCAGGTTTTCACTTCCCTCCCAGCTGCCTCCTTCTCCTCCATTCTCCCTGTAAAACACCCAGTCACTTCTACACTGTTGAAGCTCAGCTCTTCCTCCTGATGCTCCTGAAAGAAGCCTGTTTTCACTGCTTTTAAGGTGGCTTAGGCCACCATCTAGCAGTTAGAGCTCCTTCATGTGGAGTCCAGTCCGTCAGGTGAGCACGTCATGAGTGAGTCCAGGACTCCTCACTTGCATCCCAAGCTCCCTCCAGCTTCCACCCTCTTCTCCCTTCCAGGCCTTCCCTCTGTCTCTGGCTCCACAGCTGATGCCATAGCCTCTTCTCTGCTGTGGCCAGTCCTGTGGGAGGAGCTACCTGATAGCAAAGCAGGGATTCAAGGGACCTGTGGCAGCCGCAGTCCTTGTAGGGCTGTAACTTCTTCACTGAAGAATTTTTAAAAATTGAGTTGATTCAAAAATTCCAATCCTAGTTTTTATCCTAGAGAAATGTTTACACATATGCTAAAATAACTATATCAAAGATTACTTATTTTAATATTGTTTAAAAGTACTTAAAATGTAGAAACAACATCTCAGCAGGAGAATGGGTAAGTTTTGGTTCATTGTAGGCAACATTACAAATCAGTGAAAATAATGAGGTGGAACTAGACATAAAATATTGATACATTTCAGTTATATGTTGAATTAGAAAAAGAACATTGCAAAAGGATACTCCCCATGGTACATGGGTCTGTAGAAATGTACCCAAGGATAAAGATAAACAATGATTAATACTAAAAGTCAATTAGTTCAGGGGAGGGTTGGGGAGGAGGCAGGACAGAGGGGAGCAGGCTGGGCAGGGGACTTCCACTTCATCTGTAGTTCCATGCATCTTGCATGATTGAAATGTTTGGCAGTCTTAAAGAACAGTATGTTGTTGGGTAAAATTTAACCTCCTTGAATAAAGTCTACTTTAGTTGTTACTAAGACACATAGCAGCCCAAGTTTACAGGACCTCCTTCTCTCCTCCCCCATAGCTATTTTCTTGCCTCCTTCCTACTCTTCTCTGATTCCCCTTGCAACTCAGCTCCAATTATGCTGAGTTCCTCACGTCCACTAAGCCTCTGAGCTCTGCTCTGAGTGGCAGAGACCAGTTACCCATGTGATCTTGTGGCTCCTGAGGTGAATCACTGGATGATGTCCTTTGTGCTGTTATCTATTGCTTATTGATTTTTCTGGAAAAGCTCAACTGTAGTGTTTCCACTGCAGGCCTACTGCCAGCTTCCACTGTGCAGCTACAGGGGGCTTCATCTTCTTCTAACACCTCTCACTGTGTTTGGAGTGAGTAGGAGTCAGCTCTGGGGAGTCTATGGGGAAATGAAATCCTGAATCATGTGTGGTCCCCATCCCAAGGTTCCCCCAGAGGGTAGCAGCTAAGTGTTTTAGTCTTGTTGTCTCTTTAAGGCATCATTAATAGTAATTTTCTAGGGTGAGTAGGTTAATACTCTATTGCTATCTTAAGAAGAAAACAAAATGTTTGATTTTCCCCTGCATTTGAACAAACCATACTATCTGGGTAATTTGGTGACTCAGTTGCCTAGAGAGCATTTGCACAGTGCAGGCATCCTGGGTGCAGAACATGGGAGGAAGCCCACAGAGGAGGCTGTCACTGTCTCCAGACCCAGCACAAGGAAGGCTGAGTAGTGGTCTTTCTTTTGGAAACTTGGAACAAATTTTCTGCCCTGTGCAGACAAATGTCTGTAGAAGTCTACACCGAGGTGAGATCTACACTGCAGAGGAGAGGATTGGCAGTGGGCTGAGGACCTGCCTTCCCTTCTGCTCCCAACAAGGCCCCAGTGGGTGCTTGGGGCAGTAGTTAGCAAGTGTCACGGATCCCCACATGTAGCTCCTCATCTCCACCAGGGGCTGGCAGGGTCCCCACTTTCCTCGTGTCTTTCTTCAAAGCAGGTCAACGTTTGTTCCATTCACACCGACTGTAGGACCAGCTTCACTGAGATCTGTCTAAATCCTGACGCTGTGTCTCAAAGCTCCAGTAATTAAAACAGCTGGGTGCTGGCGGGAGAACAGATGCATTACTGGAATAGCACAGAAAGTCCTCCAGCATTGCCAGATAGGCAAGGGAATTTAATATAAGAAGATTTCAAAGCATCAGGGATGACATGGATTATTTAACAAATGACTGAGCTAAATGAAAAAATTATAACTCTCTGGACACTAAATCCACTCCAAATAACACAGAGTTTTAAAAGTGGAAAGGTCTATCAGCATGGAAATATTTTTAAAAGAATAGTAAGAGAGTGCTAAGAAATGAGAAGCCTCATTTGAACAGTACTCAAAACTAAGATACATGCCACAGTACATGTAGGTGACTACATTAAAAAATTCTACAGAGAGAAAACACAGAAAGGGAAGTTAGAATTCCACAAGCCAGAGAAAGAAATCCTTGCCCAAGTGTGACAAATGAGGATGGAATCCTGGCCCTATGAGCAGAGCTCCCATAATCACCCACTTGCCCTTTGAGCTATGAGCTGTGGTCATTGACAACAGCTCTCTGGTGGCCTGCAGGGTCAGGACAAAGCTGGACTGGTGCTCCTTTGTTTGCCCCAGTGCTCTGTGAAGAATGCCATGCTAAAATGGCCTCACATGCTGCTGTGGGTAGGGCTTGGCATTCACTCAACCACCTATCCATTCTTCATCTGTCCATCCATGCATCCATGCACCCATGCATGCACGCATGCATGCATGCATGCATCCATCCATCCACTCCTTCACCTCTGTAGCAAATGTTTATCCAAGGCTCACAGTGGTTATGGATAAATCAGGCAGCACTAGGTTTAAGGTGCTTAGATTTCTCCCTCCATTTCTTTCTTATTTTTCCCAGTACCAGGGATCAAACTCAGGATCTTGTGCTTTGAGGCAGGCATGGTGCCAGTGAGCTAAATCCCAAGCCCTGGTCTCTTTATTTTTTAACCTAGAGTCCCAAGTCTCTGTGAGCCTGAGTATTTTTCTTTCTTATGAAGCCAACTCCAAACTCCTCTCTTTGTGAGGTGTCCTGGCTCATGTTACTCCCATTTTTGTCATCTATCTCTCACCTCAATCCTGCACCCTTGGCAATTCACACCTCCCCAAAAGTCTGCATGGTGTCAGCCCTTACCTCATTTCTCTCCTCACTGAGCAAGGAGAGTTAGCTTTCTAACTCTCTGCCTGCTAAGTGCCTGAGCATCTGTCAGCATCCCATTCTCTGTCACTTGCCGAAGGTTTCCTCCCCTCTGATGAGTTCCTGGTCTGAAAAATGCCTCTCTGCTCCTTTATCACCCTAAGCATTCAAACGTGCTGCAGTAACTTGAGCATAAAATTTAAACAGCCCTCCCCAGGCCCCCCCTTGCTCCTCCTCGTCCTGCTTCTCCACCACTAGGGCCCCATGTGCTATCTCTGCTCCTGGCCCCCAGGTGTCCCTGGAAGTCTTCTGCAGCAGGCCATGTCCAGACCATGACCCTGCCTCTCTGCAACCCTCTCTTCTAATCCACCTGGGCCAGGCGTCCCCCCAGCTGACCTCATGTGGTGGCACAGGTGAGGTGGCCTCTTCTTCTTGCCTCTAGGCTCCCTGGCTCCCCCAGGGTGATGGCTTCTCTTCTAAGGGCCATGGCCGGCTCCTGTTCTTCATGACATCCTTATGCCTCAGTGTCCCTATCTTCGAACTCATGGTTCCTACTCTCTGCTCACTTGCCTGGTCCTCTGAACACAGTGCTATTTACATCCTGACGAGGCTCAGTGTTCATCTCAGGCCCTGGCTCTGTCCCCCTGCACCACTCACCCCAGGTCCAGGTTCACATACAGATGGTCACTGTTGTATAAATCTCCAACCTGCATTTTTTCATTTTGAGGATGTGGAAGCAGTACATGTACAGTAGAAACCAAATGTCCAACTTTGAGTTTAGATTGCTCCTTGGGCTAGCATAGCGTGGTCCTGTCCTCATGGTGCCAGGCAGTGTTGGTGAGCACAGCACCCACTCAGCCCCGGATCTTGAGTGGAAGCCACCTTCGCTCTGTGGTGCTCTGCATGGTGGGTGGTCAGGTGGATTCAATGCATTGTTACCTGGCAAGGATGAACAACAGTGGCAGGTGAGTGACAGTGTTCATGGCATAACAAGAATGCCCTGCTTTGTTGACTCGTAGCTGCTGTCTTTCCAGGACATGTTTCCAAGTGAAGGGGCAGCAGACAGGCAGATGATGGCCTCTCAGAACTGAGCTGGTAGCAGGCATTTTCTCAAAAGTAAAATAAGGCATCCTTTCATAAAAACCAAGTGACAGAGCTTGCTGCCAATAATAATAATATTCAAAATCCCAAAAGAAATTGGAAGCTTGGAAAACTTGAATAGCTCCCCAGTACTTATAGCCTTCCCTGATGAGATTGGGGTGATATTAGCAAATGGGAGTTTTTGATATTGGCAAGTGGAACGAATCAGCATTTGGAAGGTCTGTATCACTCAGTGAGTGAGAATTTTCCAAATAACCACGGCCTGGGCTGGGGATTTAGCTCAGTGGTGCTGCCATCTGCCTTGCAAGCACAAGGTCCTGCATTCGATCCCTGGTATCAACGCCCCCCCACCAAGAAACCAAATAACTATAGCCTGATGCCACATAATCCTATGGGGCTGAAAACAGACCAATGTATTTTACTGTTACCGAAATGGAAAGTTTGTTAATACAGCTTCTGATTCCTCCCTGCATTGAACATTTAAATTTGCAACTTGTTAAGTTCTGGTATAGTATCAGAGAAGCACATCCATAAGTGTTTTAATAGAGCTTAAAAATACTCCTTTTTTAAACAGCATATTTGGTAAACCTGCACTGAGTTCATCAACATCAATCCAAATAACATTGCAAGAGATTGCATATAGTAGTTGACAGGAGAGTCCAGACACCAAAGAGATTTGTAAACTATAGAACAATGCTGCTCTCTTCACTACCTTTTCTATTTTGGAAAATTTAGTTATATTCATAACATTTATCCTGTATAGATACATGTGGTAGGTTTATTACTTAAACATGAATTAATGATGCATGCCTTAACATGTCTCAGTTTTAATTTCTAATGCGGTAGATGCCAACAGACATTTTCCAAATGAAAGCTCTTTAGCAGCCTCTGTAAACTTTAAGAGGGAAAAGGTTTTCTGAGACCAAGACTTGAGAATGGCTGTGGTGGCTGCTGTGAGAGCACAGGAGGTGACTATGTCCCCTTTCCCAGGGGCAGCAATTTAGAGGAAGAGATGGGCAATAGAGACTGTGGATGGAAGCAGGCTCTGTGGAGAGTTGGACATTTTTTCTAGGTCCAAGAGAGACATACTGTTTGAAGTCAATATGGGCCTGGGAGAGCTTCTTCCTGTGCTTCTTCCTGCTTCTGCCAACATAGATGCACCTTCATGAGGCTCTTCCTGAAGGACGAAGGATGAAGAGAGAAGGCTCTGCCTGGACCCCGTACTTGTCAGATGCACTTGCATTTTTGCTCCTCCATCTCATAGGCTGTGTTCACTCCCCATCTCCATTTGCCATGGTTGGGGTGCACCCCCTTCCAGGCTTCTGGGCAGGACTCTGAGCTGCTCAGAGTTGCATGGTGCTTGGAGGTCTCCGGGGTGGCATCTGGGACATGAGGTGGAGCCCTTAGGAAGGGACTGAAGCCGTTCTAGCAGGACTGGGTTAAGGAGTATGTGTACAATTACACACATACACATACCCCCCCGCCCCCCCCCAACTCATCCTTGGCTTTCTGCCAAGAGCTGATGCAGCATGGAGACTTCACCAGAAGTCCAGCAAATGTGTGCACAATGCCCTAGGATTTCCCAGCTTCCAGAACCATGAGCTAAAGAAATACCTTTTCTTTATAAACTCCCTGGTGTCAGGTATTTTGTTATAACAATAGGAAAAAGACCAGAACATACTTGTTGCATGATTCTAGAGTTTTCTGGTGCCTTCTGTCCTCTCTCCTATTGTGAGCATTGACATCTGTAGGCTGGCACTGCCTGTCACACAGGAGCCAGGCAGAGCCACCCCTAGCGTAGTCTAGTGTGCCATCAGAGCATGTTTATTGAGTGAATAAATGGAGGGGATGGAGGGAAAAGTGCTCAGTGGATTCTGTCCTTGCCACCTCCTCCAGCTCCAGCAGCTGCTCTGAGGAGCACAAGTCCTGGCCTCTGACCGAGAAGTATCTGGGAGCTGATGATGGAGCCCTACTCTGGGGTTTAGGAGGCTGAGCGGTGAGTCTGGGCACTGGCGCTAACCCGCTGTGTGTTTCCTGGGCCATGGGGCTGTCAGTATCTCCACTTCTGGGATGTACACACAGACGCCAGTAAACAGATGTCCTGTGGATGCAGAAACAGTCTGATCTCTCACTTTGCTGAGATGCTGAAGCTCCAGGCTTCTATGTTAAAGTTGAGTCAGGAGGACTCTCACCTTGGACCTGCATTTCTAGGCAATAAAGAAAAGCTGTTAGGAAGCAAAACACAGCAACAGAAGGACAGAGAAATGGCAGTCTGTGTTGCCTGGACTGTGACCCAGGAGATTTGCACATTCACCCCACAAGTTTTTCTTTGCTCTGTCCAGAATTGATGTGGGATCTGGAGCGATCGAGGGGTGGGTGATCAGACTATGCAGTCCCTTGCCATTTCTGAGTTTCCTTGTTAAGATGGAAACTTAGAAAACATGTTCTTCAAGAGCCTTTCAAGTCTGAAGCATCTGTAATTTTAATCAGCTAAAGAAACAGTGCCTTCTTGTCCTTTATATGTCTGTTAAAACCTCCAGCAATTAAACACTTGTTGGAGATTTAACCAGATTTAAGCCTTGTGAAACTTCACACTTCGTCAGAGACTTACATCAAGACACTTCAGTGTTGGAGGAAGGGAACCATTGTCTGGGAACATCTGAGGCTCTCTGAGCCCAAGCCCGAGCCTGACTCCCTTAGATGAAGCTCCTCGAAGTGGGAAGACATAAAATCCTCTCCATGTGCCTCAGGAACTCATCTGTGTCTTAACATACGGCTTCCTTGGAAGGATAGAGTAATTTTTCCTGCCTGTAAATCCCCAACTCAGCCCCAAGTGGTGACATGACTGCTAAAGGCCTGTCATAAATCCGATTATTTTTTACAAGCCCTGGTATTCTGTGAGCAGCTGGATGCCAGGGACAGGGCTGCCCTCTGGTTCTCATGCCAAGGCACTAGGAGCTGTTTTGTGTTCTTTGGCCTGTCTCTCCTTCCTCCTGTTCTGCCTTGGCCATGTTCTGCCTTTCTTAGCTTGGTGGATAAATGCCAAGGTCAACTATTTTTGAAATGGCACTTGGATTTATGAAGTAGGGTAAGATGGCAAAGGGCTTCTGATCTGATAAATCCAAGAACTCAGTTTCAAATGATAGGTTTAGCGTTTCCCTACAAGAAACAGACACAATTAATCCAAGCAAAGTCAATTCCCAGGGATCTGCCTGAGTCTGTCACCCGGAGTAGCTGAGTTTCATGGTCTTGGCGGGGAGGACAGCTTTGCTGATCTGGGTCTTGTCCTTCCTTTCAAAGAAATGGGGGTGCAGACCCCTGAGACTGGCATATAACAAGGAAAATTTTTCTCTGCTTTGAGAAGAGAAAAACCAATCCCTTTGGCACTGATGTGCGCCTTTCTGGGGGCACCCTGCCTTCTTCACTGCTGAGTTTTCCCTGTGTTTGTTGCTTTTCTCTTACCTGTAGAATGCTAGAGAAGGACCTGGATGGTTCCCTCCCTGTCCTGTGTGCTTCATTTGTAGCTCTTGCAAGGTGTCTAGTGATATCTGACTCTGCCTTCTCATATGGTGGCCCTTACTGTGCTGAAATATCACTGTCTATGCAAATTTAGGTGTATTTCTACTTCTGGCAATTTTCAGGAATTAGCCAAAGAGCAAGGCTTAGAAACTGAGCTCCAGAATTACCAACCAGGCAGGGCTGATGCTCTGCAGCGACCTGGGGAGGTGCTGTCTTTCCCAGAGTGCTTCCTTTCCATCCACTGATCTATTACCTTTGCTAACTACTCATTATTGTGCCCCGGGAGCTCTGCTGAGTAGGGGACACATGGTCCTTCCTCCACAAAGTTGGGGTGACAAACTAGGGTGGCATGATTAAAAAAAGATATAAAATCTAAAATGTTCCCAATTCGATTGTATTTCTGATAAACTAAGAATACTTTTTAATCCTCCTGACTGATGGTGGTGTGACTTGTGACTTTTTGGCCAGTATGAAGGCAATGTGTATTCTGCAGAAACCATACATTGATTTTGAATTCGGTACTGCATCTCTGGAAGTGCTGGGTGGGGACAGAGACCCTGGGTCCTAGTCTGAAGTTAGCACTCAATCACAGCAGCATGGCTTCCCCGTGGTGCAAGTATTTGCATTCAAGCCCACTGAAATTTTATGCTCAGTGATGTTCACTGTGAGGGCCCCAACAACCCCTCTGTTTTTGTACAAAGTAGGACAGTACTCAGTAAACCCCACGAGATAGTCAACTCTTTATTCCAGTTTATTACATGTGCTATTACAACTCTTTTGTATAAAATCAGCTTTGTGTTAGGTAATTGCCCCAATATAGGCTGTTGTAAATTTTCCAAGCACATTTAAGTTATACTAAGCTAAGCTGTGTTTTTCAGTAGGTGAAGTGTATTAAATGTGTTTCAGTTTACAATATTTTTAACTTCTGATGGGTTCACCAGGACATAACTGCATCATGTTAGCCTCATCTATATGAGTACACCTAATGCAATCTGTGGGGTGTACTTACACTAAACATTACTTTTGTTTTATTGGTGGTCCTCATTTAACTGGGCATCCTGATGTTAATTCCTGTTCTGCAGTGGCATCCACTGGAGTGGTCCTGAGTTCAGGGAGGAGAGGCTAATCCTGCCTCACTGAGTTAGGAAATTCCTCAGTGATATTCAGACAGCACATTTAACCTCTCATAGTGCTTGTCACTACTGTCCCACTCTTCACATGGGGAAACTGAAAGCCAGAGGTTCAGGAACTTGCCCAAGGGCCCTGACCCAGTAAGTGGTTGTGCTGGAGTTTGAACCCAGGCAATCAGAGCACTTAGCCCACACCCAGCCTCTACGCTGTGTTTACATTGCTACTCCTGATTATCCACTGCTATGACCTCCTGATTATTTGCTGCTAAGACTTCTTGCTTATCCACTGTTGCGATGACCTGCTGTTCAAGCATCCTCATATTTCTTTGCTTGAATCTTCTGAGACTGAGACTGAGAAAGTCAGTCATGAGTCTCAGCTTGCTTCCAATCTGTGAGATTTATGTTTTTTCATTCAACAAATATTTATTGAGCACTGTGGCTCGTGACAGTAATGTAAGATTTGGTATCACTTTACCCAGTATAAATTGGGGCAGAGACTAGGCAAATTGCCTTCATAATGAATTTGTCACCTGAGCCAGCCCCAAATCCCCAGCACAGGTCCCCAGGCTGACAGAAGCCAGCTCTGTATGGTTAATGTCTGGGTTGCATTCCATAAAGAAAGGGAAGAGAAGCAAATTCAGATGGACATGAGGACATACCATGCATGGGAGTGGAGAGGGGCCTCTCTTAGTACTTCAAAGGCCAAAACGACTTCTTCCTGGGAGGAAGCAAGTTGTAGTGCTGAGGCTTCCCCTCAAGTGACTTTTGGGACCTCAGGGTCCTATTAGGACTTGGGGAGGCGGTCCCACACCTGGAGTTCTGGGGCAGCATGGCAGGGTGGCCTGAGAATCTGCATCCTAACCAGTCACCATGGACACTGCTGCAGCCAGTCCAGGGTGAGGCATCGTGGAACCCTGGCCAGGGGAACAGAGGCTGTGGTGTGTGACCCTGGCCAATGACAGAGGCAATGGAGTCTGTTTCTTGTCTGTATCCTGTGGCTTTTGGAGCCTTTGAGGACTAACAGGGATAAAGTGAAACTATGTGTATTCCTAGCTTGTTCCCTTTGGAGATAATACAGTTGTGCTCTCACAGGGTGCTGTTATCGTGATCAGGAAAGGGTTTCCTTCTGTTGTCCATGGGACAGTGGGTCTCTTAATGCAAGAGGGGTCAAGGTGACCTGAGCTGGTCTCATTGTCTGGGAGGGCAGGCTGGTTCTGAATCCTGTGTCTAAGGGGCATGCCTCTGGGTCCAGACCAGAAGTGGGGCTATTTATTGAAGGCCCTTGTTTTTTGTTTTTTTGTTTTTTTTTTGTGGTACCGGGGATCGAACTCAGGTCCTTGCGCTTGTGCAGCAGGCGACGAAACCAAGCTAAATCCCCAGCCCCAGGCCCTTGTTCTTTTTGTGAGAAAACAGACTCAGTTGTCCACCAGGCCCCTGGAATTGTGTCTAGCTGTGTTTGACTTCTCAGCTGCTGTGTCTGTCCTGCCATGTGCCACCACCATCTCAGCAGGACTGGCCCATGTCTCCAGGCAAAAGACCCATTTGGCAGGGCCCTGGCTCCTGGGCTTCCCGACTCCCTGGGGTCTTGACCCAGTGGTTTTATTTCGTCCAGCTTTTCTAATTATGCACAATGAAGAAATTGGTCTGAAACAAGTCCCTCTGCAGATGTCTGAGGGAGGCACCACATGCTATCTCTTAAGTGGAAACACGAAGGAAAGGTGGCTTTTCTTTAGTGAGTATAGATGCTTCCTGTGCTTATTACAGTGGAAACGAATTGAAGCTACCTGTCCTCCTGAACACCCTGGGCCCACAGCTTAGCACACTGTAGAGGGTCAGCTGTTTCCCCTGTAATCCCGGGGCTGAGTGGACATTGGGCCTGCTGACCTCCCAGTATTATGGGACATGATCAAAGTGCAAGTCTGGTAAAGATCCAAGGTCAAGATTTGAAGAACAGCTTCTGTGGAATGTGGATCACTTCCACACCTTTGCAAAGCTATAAAATCATAAGCTGCACCTTTTTAAGTTGGGAACCACCCCTGTTGCTGAGTAGTGCAAGACCAAGTCTCAGGGAAAGGATTTAGGTACTGGAACTTCAACCCTCACTTCAGGCACTGCACAGACTATACAACAGCAAAGCTCTCCTCATCAGCAAAATGGGTTTGTCCAGGAGTGGAGACCACTCACTGCTCCCAGTATGACAGGAGGTGACTGCTGAAGCAGTAAATGGATGACAAAGTGTCTGGACACTCTGCTTCTTATTTACACTTTACTTTTGTGAACTTTTATTTCTCAAAATATACCCTGGGACAGTTAGAGCACAAGTCAAAATGCATATAAAAATACTCACTTGAAAACGAATCACCCACCAGCTGCTTGCTGTGTTTTGTTGACAGAAACCTCATGACATGTATGCAGTTTTATTTTCTGAATAATGATGTGGCTTTTCTCAACATAAAGATAACATCACTGGGCAGCAACTTTAAAGCATGGCCCTTGACTATTTTTAGCAGTAGTGCTAGGTTCCCACACCTGACCTTACCTTCCTGTCTACGGGGTCCTGGCCAAATCTTGCATTTTGGATGTTTCTGATGTCACAAGGTGAGTCTATGGCCTCTACTAGCAAGTGTAGATTCCCAAACAGATCTGTTTCTCCATGGAGCTCATAGGCCCAGCACATGGGAAATCAGATACCGGTGTGTCATTAGTAAGGACTGCAAAGATAAACAGTTTGTGATGGGGATGTGAATATTAGTTCAAAGTGATTTGAAGTACTGTAAAGGAACAAATGCCTTAAGGTAACGTGTGGGAGCCTCAGGTACCTTTGGGGCACTTGCAGTTTTGCTAACAGGAGGATCTCTGGCAAAAGGGAGAGAAGGAGCTTAGTCTATCCTCTGGGGAAATGAACAGCCTGAACCTCCTCGGGTGTCAGCCAGTGCTGGGCTGAAGAGGGACAGTGCTCACCGCTGTCAAGAAAGCATCGATAAGCAGTGAGTCCCAAATTGGGTGCTAAATACAAAAACTCTTGGTAATGTTTAAGTTTTGAGCCCTTCTACATCGTGAAGAGAAGTGCTGTTCAGAATCACGCTGGCTGATCCAGTGTCCAGTTGTCACACGGTTGGTCAACACACTGCAACCAGCTCGAGGTGTGAACTTCACCTTGGATTTCAGAGACTCAGTGAAATAAAATGGATTTAAACTACATCACTAAGCAGTTTTAATATTAATCACATATATGTCAAGGTGATACGATGCATCCATTTAATTAAACACAGTATTAAAATTGATTCTACCTTTTCTTGCTATTTTTCATTGCGGCTGCTAGCTCTTTCACATTCCACGGGTAGTTCATATTGCACCTATGGTCTTTCACACCCATAGGCTCCACACTGGCAATTCAACCAACTACCGGTAGAAAATATTCAGGAAAAATTGTATTTGTACCAAATACATCCAGATGGTTTTTCTTGTACAATTCCCTCAATAACAACTATTTACGTGGCATGTGTATTGCATTTGATATTGCAAGTAACCCAGAGATGGCTCTAGGTGTCTGAAAGGATGTGTAGGTTAGACACAAACATCATGACATTTTACATCCAGGGCTCAAGTTCTGGTATCTTGGGGTGGGGGTCCTGAAACCCATTTCTAGTGAACTGAGGAATGACTGTATTTCTACATGACAGGTGTGCTTTAGAAGCTTTAAAAAGTTAGAGAACATTTGGGAATGTAAAGTAAACCTCTTTATTTTCCAAATGCTGGTGAAAAATAGAATATTCCCAGATATAGCAGCTTCCTTTTTCCCAGAAGGGACACAGTCCTGCTGACATCTTACGTTTGGCCCACTGAGCCCTGTGCTCGACTTCAAACATCTAGAATTGTTGGGTAAAAACCGTGCGCTGTTTAAGCCACCAGGTTTCTGTAGGTTTGTCAAAAAGCCAGAAGAAGTGCCGCCGACACAGAGAGGTTAAGGACCCGGACCACTCACAGGAAGCCAGGAACACCCTGCCACTCAGACACTGGGCTGCCAATTCCAGGAGTCAAGATGTTTATCCATGACACAGGCAGAGGGACAGGGAGTAGGTGGAGGACCCTGGAAACTGAGGTCACCGCTATCCCCCTCACTGCATTGAGAAAGGGACATCCCCTGAGAGTAAAGGCCACCAAATATCAGATCAGTGATGAGCTTTCAAAATTCAAGACTTTATGATCGCCAGGAAGTGCTTCTGGAATAAGACACACAGAAAAGGAAGTTTTCTTTCACTCCACAAGTAGAGGAAGGGAAGTTGGAAACAATGCTGTGAAAGAGATGATCTTAGTATCGGTGGTTCCTCCATGCTGGTGAGCTTAGAGATGAGGACAGTCACGTGGGAGGTATCCTCAAAGACATGGCCATTCCTGGATACTGGAAACCATGGGGACATCATTATAGGGAATTCATGCCACTTTCCTTCAACTCTTTGTAAGGCGCAGAGAATATGGGCTCACTGTTACTGTGCAGCCCTTGTGGCTCCCCAGCTGAAAGGGTGCTTCCATGGACCTACTGCCTGGCTGACTCCATGTGGGCACTGTATGCTTTGGGGACCACAACGGCTTCCTGAGCCTGGGCCTCCTGACAGCCTTGGAGAGGCTGCCTTGCTCTATGGCCACCTTCTTCCTTTCTGCCTCCTGCCATTCTCCTCTCTTACTGTTCTTCTTTTCTCCTTGCTCATGCTTGTACTTTTTGCTAAGAATGACTTTCATTTCTACTGCTATCTCGGGAGTGAGGAGTGAGCTCAAACCTGGCCCCTTTCATGTCAAGCCTTACTCCCCCACTGAGACCAGCCTGCCGATCCCTAAGATTCATCTCTGAACATCCACGATGTTTCTAGAGAGCTCGTGGTGATCCACAGCTCGGCAGGGAGAACCAAGGAGGACTCCATTCTCCACCTCTGCTCTGTGTCCTGGGTGGGCAGCAACATGGGCTGGGATGTCCCTGCTTGGTCTCCAGTACCACACCAGCTGGCATTTCCTTCCAGCAGGACTGGGTCTCTCTCACACCCTGGGGACAACAACGCAGGCGAAGTTATCTGATACATGTGTCACAGAGATTTATCACTACAGGAACTGATCTGCAGGCACAGCTGTTGTGGCCACTTATCCCCTTACCCTGAGTATGTCTAGAAATCTGACAGCACACACAGAGCATGCATTTTATTTTTTGAATAGCACTGCTTTCATTAAAATGTGTCACTTCAACCTGCTCCTGATTGAAGTATGACACTATGGTGTGGCGATGTGGCTGCAGTGAACATGACCTGCCAGTTGAAGAGACAGGCACACAGCCTGACAGGAGACAAAGCCAAGCCCGGCACCTGATAAAAATCTTCCAAGATGAGCTCAAGTGGGACCACTTGAAAGCAATCAAAGAAGATACGAAAGGATGAATCATTGGCTTTGCTGCCCCTGCCCTTCATTCTTGCAGCGATTTGTTCTGCTAGCAGGACGCATCTTCTCCTTTTCCTTCAAAGCACCATTTTCTCCCTGAGTTCATCATTTGTGTTTCTCCTTTTCTTCTTCTTTCTGGCTCAAAATAAACAGTAGTCTTTCACATCTATCAGCTGTCCCGACTAATTCATTGAATGAGACAATAAGAGCTCGGAAAGCTGCTTACTCTACTCAACACCATGAAGGCAAAACGAAGCTGAAGAAACAGAAAGACAAACTAGATACAAATCATTCATCATCCTCATCCAAGAAAGGCATAATACAAGAAGGATTTCCTTCTGTTTAGTTGAGAAGTCATTGTGGGCTTGTGCCAAGCTGCCCTGATGAGGAGAGGAGGAGTGTCAGGCCCCACTATGCTCACCTCCAAGTTCAGCAATGCAGCAGTGGATGCTTTTTGTCCCTTCCCTCCCATGGTTTCTGTTCCTCCTGGAATACTGTAAGGCAAGACTCAGACTTTCTATCATTTCACTTGTAAATATTTCAGAATTCCACATTAGCAAACATGATTATCACGTTATCATTTATCACACTCAACACAATCAATAAGAATTCTTGATATTACTGAATACCCAGTCCATTTCAATCTCTCCTAATTGTCTAAAAATATCTTTGTTGAGTTGATTTATTTTTTGATTTAGAATGAAAACAAGGATTACACATCACCTTTGGTTGATGTTTCTCTTAAACAGTTACTTTTTTAAAAAGTATTTTCAGAATAGTTTAAGCTTACAGAAAATTTGCAAGACTGGTACAAAGAATTCTGCACTCCTTTCCCCCCGACTAATAAATTGTTAAACATTTTGCTACATTTGCTTTATCATTCTGTGTCTGTGCCCTGTTTATGAACCATTTGAGAGTAAGTTTTCCCTTTACCTATAAATATTTCAGTATGTTTCCAAATATACTAACAAATCACAATATAGTTACCAAAATCATAAATTTCAAATTATTGTGTATCATTATATTGCAGTTTAATTCATGGCACATATTCAAATTCTGTCACATGTCTCAGTGAAGTCCTTTCTCTCTATTGCTTTTGACAATCTGGGTTCCAGTCCAGAATCATGTATGGTGTCAGATTGCCCATCTCCATTGTCTTTTATCTGGAATGGTCTTTGCATTTCTCTCCACCTTAATGTTGTTTCAGAGAACATGCCCATTATTTGGGAATAGCTTGAAAGCTGGGCTTGTCTGACACATGACATATGATTTGGTTCAGGTTGTGTGTCTCAGGCAGGGTCCCCAGAAGCAATGCCTACACTTTCAGATTTCCCTCTCAGGAAGCACCTGTACCCCCTTCCCTGGTCACACTCCATCTGCTCCCTTGGGGAGCATGGTTTGTTTCCAACATAGAATTGGCTGTTTTCATTTTGGAATTCATTGGAATTTCTGGGAAGACACTTTGAGACTATGCCGAAGTGCTTCTTCATTACAATTCACCTAGTTTTAGCATCCATGGATGATTTTCCAAGCCTGTGATTCCTGCCGTTTATGAGTTGGTTTTCTGTTGAGAGGATAAATCGTCCCTCCCCTCTTCTTGTCACTCTTCTTCTCCCTCTTCTTCTCCTTCTCCTCCTGCTTCTTCTTTCCTTTTCTCTCCTCTCTCTCTCTCTCTCTCTCTCTCTCTCTCTCTCTCAGTTTGCACTCCATTCCCAGCTTGCTCAGTGGATTATACTCCACTGCTTACTCTTCATTTCATTGCTCCACTCCTCCCGGAGGTGGCTGGTCATGATGACGAGGTTTGAGTGGTTCCTGTGTCCTGTGCCTTGCCCCTCACCTGAACACTCTCTTACTTTCTAACACAAGTCATCCCAGGATCACCTTGAGTTTCCTGTGCTCCCACCTTGCCCTTGGCCCTTTCTCCAAGGAATTTTAACAACCACTACTCTACCAACAGTTGGCACATGTAGCATTTTCAAACTGTTGTCATTGTAAAATTAAACAAGAGATTTCACTTCCCAACTAGACAAAAATATTTGAATTGAGTTCTAAAAATAAACTGAGCCAGGATCCTTCAGATAACAGAATGATTGATGATAATGTATAAAATATAAACATTTTGAAAATGTTGAATATGGGTTTAGTAGCATTAATAGTAAAACCCCATGCAACCTCCTCAGCCTTGGAATTCTTGCTTCATTTTCTAAAGTGAATAGTCAGCTTTTGATCAACACAATATTCCCATGCCAGGCTGCTCAGGAAGGGAAGAGATTTTCTCAGCTCACAGTTCTGGAAGAGCCAAGGCAAGCGCCTTTGTCCACTGGCTCTGGGAGTCTCCTCTTTACCACGTGAGGGCATGGACAGAAGCAGAAAGGAATTCACAGAGCGCCCTGTTCTTAAGAAGTCTGTCTCCTGAGAGCTACCTTCATCCCTTAGAGGCCTTGGGGTGTCCCAAAGGCCCCACCTCTTCCAGTTCTCTCAGCTCTCACCTCACCCTGAGGACCCAGCTTGTGACACATAGACCCAGGAGACAAACCACAGCTGAAGCTCACAGGGCATTGAGCTGCCTGAGCAAAGTTGCTCACTCGCTCTGCTGAAAGAATTGTTGGCCTTGCCTTGGGAACATCCTGGTGTCCCCGTCTTATGACCACCGTGTGAGAGTCAATATGGTTGTGTGTTCACTAGACCCTTCCTGCATCTCATATGTGCGGTATGATTGCACTTTCCTGCCCCTTGGTATTCAGGGTTTGTGGTGTTTGTGACTCCCCATGGCCAGTGCCGAAGAGTGAGTGAAGTGGTCTGTGCCAAGAACCAACACAGGACTCCCCGTGCTGTGCTTCTCTCTGTGGTGACCAGTGGAAATGCTGCAGATGGTGGCCCATCTCTGAGCCTGGTGCCAAGCAGGAAAGTAAACCGAGGCCCCAGCCGACCCAGAGTTTCTATACAGCAGATTGAGAAGTGAGTCTCATTGCTTTTCCTCACTGAGACTTGGGGATCCTTTGTCTCTACAACCAGACCTACCCCAGCCCTAGTGGTTCAGGGGTTTAATGGCAGTGGTTCACGACCTTTTAGAGAATGCAGGCATCTTTTTATTTTAATGTCCATTGACTTAAAAAGTGCATGTTGTCTAAAGTCACTCTGAAGTCAATAATATTTTTAAATACATTTTTATCTTGCCTACCATACCATTTGCGTGTATTTGGACACCAGCAGCAGTGCAAACAATCCTAGAGAATATATAAACCAGGAGGGCCTTTGGCAATGAGGTCTTGGTTCTCCAGTGATGAGGTCAAATAATCCTTACCTGGGAGACAAAAGTCAGAGGTTTTGGAAAGTACCGTTCTGCTATTATATAACCACACAATTTGGGGTTGGACAACTTCCTCCCCTTATGGACTTCAACTGGGTTCTACATACACCAGTGTGATACCATCCATCCAATCCATTTCACAGGGTAATTAAATGATGAGGTGATAAGCAAAGAATTAAAAAGAGATTTTAAAGTAAAATATTATTTTCAGTCTCGAATTTGTATGTTCTCAAATGCCATTTAATGGCTGTCTTCAAAAATGGAGACAGTGAATGGTTTAATGGCAATGCTATTGGAGACATCTGTCTGAGGACACTTGATTCAGGTTCATCTGCCTTCCAAAATATTGTCTCATGAGTCTAAAATCCAAACTTATGAAATACGAGTGTGTAAACAAAGACTGATGACTATTTCAAGTAATTAAGTAAAAGAAAGTACAAATATGCTTCCAGAATTACAGCAAAATAAAACATAAACAACCAGTGAATTCTCTTACATGTATGCATACACATATCAAATTGACTTTCTGCTCTTTCCAGAGCAATTATATACTTTCTCTGACAAGGAAGTAAATTTGATAGCAGTTTATTGATTAAATACATTTTAAAGACAAAGAAGTAGGTATTTGAACTTTATTTTATTTTATTTTATTTTATTTCCCCATTAACTTTATTGGTACATTTTAGGTATAAAATACAGTTACATTCATCATTGGGATCTTGTACCATTACATG
>NW_004624749.1:10099520-10157660 GCF_000247695.1 Heterocephalus glaber
GCAGCGGGGGAGCTTCCTTCCAGGTGCTGGGACCGGCTGAGCTTCTCTGCCCTAGGTGCCTGGGATGGAGGCAGGGAGCTTCCTTCCAGGTGTTGGGACTGGCTCACCTTCTCTGCCCTAGCTCCATCTGTCAAGCACGATTTCCACAGGCCCCGTGCCCTGAATTCACATTCCTCCACTGGCCAGTTCAAGCCAGACAGTCTCTGCTCCCAAACTCTGCAGTCTTCCATGGTCTCCCTTGGCATTTGAACTTTAAATAGAAATCATAAATTGAAAATGTTGTCACATGTACAATGTAAGAAATTAAACTCTAGCATAGATTTAAGCTCTAAAGTTCTTAGGACTTCTGGTCCCAGGTTTCTTGAGTTTCCTGGGAGTCTGGGAGAGATCCTGGAAAGGTCTTGGTGGAGCCCATGAGGTCCTTGCCCTTGGATTGCGTTCCCCAGGCTTTTTCTGCAAGCATGCCTGTCCTGTGTCCTAAATTACTACAAAGATTCCTAGAAGCCACTCACACTGGTGGGTGACATTTTATCACATTTCATCCACCCCGCACCTAGACATGCACTTAGGGAGAGTGTGAGACTTTGTGAGAAAATAAAAAAGTGTGAGAAAGGCAAAGCTAAAGAGACTGAGGCAGTGGGAGGTGTTGGAGCTATTTCCAGCTGCTGGCTCTGGCTTCGTTGTGGATGAGGCATTGAGTGGAGCAATAAAACCAGCTGTCCCTTGGGATGCTGCTGTAGGCTAGGCACACGGAACCACTGAGCTAAATCCCCAGCCCCTAAGGCTGGGCTTTCTTAGGTGTGGGTGGTGCCATCCAGATTTCAGACCAGACCCGCCCCCCCCCCCGAACTTTCTGGTCTCAACTTCTTTCTGATGCTCGTGTGAATTGAGTGGAAAAAAAGTAAACAAGCTTGACCAGCACAGATCAGTTGATCTCTTGGTGTGAGCTCTGGGTCCAGCAAAGATAGCCCTTTGCTTGGTGCACAGGGCTTTGCCTGGGGCCCAGTGATCCCAGGAAGGCAATTAGTTCACTGCTGTCCTTGCCTGTTGTTCTCCCTACACCCTCATTTACACCCTAGAATGTGGAGCTCAACTCCTCTCTGAGATGGCTCCTCTATTTGCAGCCTGGTACAGCTCTGTCAGCAGACATTGGACTTCTGGTGTGTAATGTGCACAGCAGGGTCATCATGAAGTCCCAGCCCCCTCGTTCCTGTGAACCAACTGCTCTCCCAAACCCATGCAGCACTCAGTCAGCATTGCAGGCATCAGCCTGATTCTGTTCCTGATGTGTGTGTACCAGAGTGCCTCTTTGGCCTGGAGCTGCCCTCGTCCAGGGGCAGGAGATTTCCTTTGGCATGTGGCCAGTCATCATGCAGGTATGGAGGCAACTTCTGACCCAACAGGCTTTTTCTAAGGACTCTGTCCAAAAGCCTTTTCAAAAACAAGATAAAATTCATGGATCAAAACCTTCATGGTTTTGAACACTTTAAAGTGTACAACCTGATCACTTCCAGTACATTCACAGTGCTGTGCAATTTTCACAACTGTTAATTCCAGAACCTTCCCAACTGCCATGCACACCAGTGGTTATGCTGCCTGACTGTGGTATTGTAAGTCACCCACTCAGAACCCAGTCTGTTCTGGTGGGTCAGAACCACCAGAATGTATATCTGACTGCACCAGAGATCAGAGGTTTCCTGGGGAGGTCCCTCCTTGCTGTCAGGGAGCAGAACTGGCCACAGGAGAAGATAGCATCACGGAGGAGCTGATGTTTGCAGACTTGTGCTGTGGTGATATTTCAGTGATCAAGAGGTTGGTGAACATCTTCTCTCCCTTGTCAGGTGGGAGCTTCCTTTCAGGGGTGCATGGTGGGACAGGGAGAGAAGACAGGATGAAGGGAACACAGTCCCAGAAGCTGTGGATCCCAGCTGGACTCCCCTGCCCTGCAGAGCAAAGCAGTAAGGTTGTCCAACAATAGAGGGTTCTTTTACTCAATTATGAGAGAAGTCATGAATCAGCAAGTGGCTCTGGGCTTTGAATGCCAATGGCCCTCAGCCATCTGGGATTCTGAGTGCCCACAGCTCTGAGCCTGTAGTGTTCCAGCTCTGGGCCAGGCCGTGCATCAGCTCACAGCAGCTGAAACAAATCCTTCACAGCTATGTGGAGCTCTTCTCAGCAGCTTCTGCTGGCTTCTGCTGGTCAACCTCACTGGATAATCTACTGCTGGAGACCTCACTGCTGATCTCCTCCAGGCTCTGGAGCTCTTTAGGGCTGGCAGCCCCTGGTGTTTACAGTTCTTTTTAAAAAGCAACTGCCCTGTCCACACTTCAAAGAATAAGAATCCTCTGTAGACTCACAGAACCTTCCAAGTCCACCCTACCTGTGGATTTAGAAGTAGATTTATAGGACCACTGGAGTAAGGGTTTATTGAATAGGGTCCATGCTGCTGCACCAGCTGGTCAGTACACCAGAGGGAGCCTTCCTAGGGCAATGGGAGAGGTGTGAGAGGAGAGCTGCTTATATAGCAGCTGCAGACTTGTGATAGGTCCAAATTCAATTCTGTTGCTTAGTTTAAATTTGAGCCTGCTGTAGTCAGGGTGACTACCCTCTGGGGCACCTGTGGGGCATCCAGGGTGCAGTTGTCATAGGGCATTGGGTAGAACACCAGGAGATGTGAGCTGCTTGATTAAGGGCTGTTGCCTCACTGTGAAAAATGGTAAGTAGGAACCTGGGACTTCTCAGGAGCACTAGCTGTGTTAATCCCAGATGCTTGGGATTTGGGGAGGTTGAGGACATTGATAATGTGCCCAAGTCCCTCTCTAACCAATCTCGGCCATTTGGGGTGGTTTCCTTGCTACTGCTTCAAAATGGAGGCCACAGTGTCTCATGCAGCTGGAGCAGGGCAGGACCACAGTGAGAGTGAGCTGTGCCTCCTATGGGAGCAGCCTCACAGTGGCTACAAAGCAACCCAGAAGGACACTGAGGCAAGATGTCTCCATCCATCCTTTGGGGACTGAGGGGAAGCAAAGGGAAGTCAGGTGCAGAGGCTAACTATGTCCCCTCTGCTGTCACAGGAAGAAAGAGAGAGTCAGGCACTGTTGTCTGTCTCATTGCTCCAGATGGGTGTTTGTGTCCTCACAACATCTCTGTGTTGAAATTGCACCCCCTGATGATGGCATTAGGAGGTGGGGCTTTTGGGAGAGGTTAGCAGATCATGGGGTGGGGCCCTCATGTAGACCATGGGGTGGGATTGATGGTCTCAAACAAAGAGGCTTGAGAGCTTGGTCTCACTCTCCTTCTGACACGTGAGAGGGTAATAAGGCCACCTCCAAACCAGGAAGTAGCCATCAACAGACCTCTGGGATGCTGGGACCTTGGTCTTGGACTTCCTCCTTCTATAACTGAGAGAAACAATTAGAGGAGCCTCCTGCCTGCGGTTCTCTGTTGTAGCAGCACAGATGGCCAAGGCAGATCCTGTACACAAGCTGAGCTACTATCATCACTGTCAGAATCCACGGTGGCCCCCTTGGATGTGGGCAGCCATGGGAAGGGTGATGAGACAGGGCAGGGAGGCTGCCAGGCTCAGGGACCCCTAAGGAGCCAGGGAAGGAAAAGGGAGGGGCTCAGCCACTGCTCTGGTTTCTCAAGACACATTTTCAGGGCACTTAAGTCAGTTCAGAGAAAAGATCAAAGGGTTTGGCTGCAGAGAGGAGAGCATGTTGGGAGGAGCATGCTCAGAGCAGGAGGAGGCCATGTGTCCAGGGACGGTGCTCCCTCTGCATTGGTGGCACAGGGCACAGCCTCCTGGCCTCTGTTCTTGGTCCTCCAGTGTCAGGGACAAAGGAGGCTCTGTGAGAGGGGAGTGCAGCCAGGGCTCACTCTTCTGCCACCCGATGGGGAGAAAGTGGGTGCCACATTGTGAAGGGGCCTGCAGTTGCTGCATAAGAAGAGGGGGCAATGGCACTGGGCTCCGGGTAGTGAGGAGCCAGCTGAGAGTCGTGTCAGGCGTTTCCCTGCTCAGAGGAGGCTTGCAGCTGAGACTTGGTGGCGATGCAGTCTGAGTGACTTGGCTTCTCCCAGGGCTCCTCTGAGCCAGGAGCAGGGCATGGGTGACATCACCTACAGAGGACAAGTGATGGGCTGTGCAGGTGACAGCATTGAGTCCCTTCAGGTTCTCCTCATTAGCCCCCCGAGGAGTCACTTGTCAAGGGCTGTGATTACAGAGCTTCATGAGGTCTTTCGGAGTAGAGATTACAACACCTGTGTGTGTTAAAAGCACTTGACCCATTGTGCAACAGAAGGGTAGGACATGGCTTCTCTCATCTGCAACAACTACCGTAAAACATGAGTGACACGTACTGTGTGTGCCCGAACACTCAAAAAGAGGCTTTAATTAGCTTAAAAGATGTTACTTAAATACCTGCAGAAGAGAAGAACACCATTGCTATTAATTTGATGAATTATTCAAGAAGCTTGGCTCATTGACTATACCAGTGGTGGCAAACCTGTGACATGCATGCTGCAGCGTGCATTACTGAAACCTCTAAAAGGTTTGCCATCGCTAAACTATACTGTGGCAATTCCTGATTTCGCAATTGTGGATCTGAAAGGCTGTTTTCCAACTGAAAGCTTCATTTGGGCACCATATACTTCACGGAGATGCTTCTGGGTGTTTGGGAGCCGGAGCTCATGTATCCTACTCCTTCTTGGGCTCCTTGCCCTCTGCCGGCCAGGCCAAGATAGCACAGCCTAAACTTTGCTTTCCTGAGACAGAGGCTGTCTTCGTGTATCTGGGTTTCTGAGGTCACCCTGACCCGAGACAAAGATGTATGGACTATTTGATGGCACCCTCATGGGCCCTGCCCTCCCTGTTACAGACCTCGTGTCTATCTATGTCTCCCAAGGCTCCCATGTGGAAACTTTAACCCTAAGGATGTGGTGTCTGGGCTTGGGGCCTGCATGGGTGGTGAAGATTGGATGAGCTGGGCAGACAGAGCTCTCACTGTAGATGGTGCGCTTAATGGAAGAGGAAGAGAACAGAGCTCTCTATTTCCTCCACCCCATGCAGGGCATGCAGAGAGAGCTTCTGTGATCTAGGAAGTGGCCCTCATCAGACTCCCGAGGTGCAGGGAGCTCAGCCTCGGGATTTCAGCCCTCAGAACTGTAGAACCAATGCTGTTGCTTAGTCAGCCAGCCTGGTGTTTCCCTTCAGCAATTGCAGCAGAGGAAGATCCCACTGGGAGCCTTTCTCACCCTTGAACCTGGAGAGGAACTGCAGGCTGGGGGAGCTGGACCCCTTCTGAACTCACTTCTTTCTGGAAGTGCAGAGGTGTTCACACACTGGGGGCTGTCCTTTCAGAGGTCTGATACTGGGTGACACGGGGTGACATGGGCCTCCAGCCCACCCCCACAGTGTTCTGCTTCCTGCCTCTCCCAGTGTAACAGCACGAGCTGTCACCATTCACTGCATTCACTTCACCAACCCATGAGTCTTATAGCAAAGGGAAACTTGTCAGTCACTCTGGAGGTGGGGACGAAGACCCATGTGCCTGCTGAGTCCCAGAGGTCATGCCTGGCCCTGCCCGAGTTGGCTTATCTTCCTTCCTGTAGTGCCCATCATTCCTGAATGCACCAAGTCGCAGTTAGACACAGCCTGTGATAGAACCTACAGCCACGTGTGTCTCAGCGAGGTTCTCTGAGCTGTATTCATTCCTCCTGCTTTCTGTGGGTGATGATGTTGCATAAATAAACCAGAAGAGGAGACGCATTAACACTGCCTTCTGGATGCCCGCCCTTGCCAGTGCTGCTCCCCAGGCACCACCCTCTCCGTCTGCCCACCCTTCCTGTTGAACGCAGGTCCTTTCCCAAGCCATCGCTCTACTTGGGCCTTTGACTCTCAAGTTCTGGAGTAGTTGTAGGCCAGATTTGTGAGTGTCCAAACATAGCATGTGTACATATTTAGGAAAACATGGAAGTTTAAGATATGCTCAACTGGAGCCTTGAATGCCAGCTCCCCTCTGTGCCAGAACAGCAAGGGCAGCCTTGGGGTTGATAAGGAGCCATAGCAGCACCACATCTGCGGGACACTTTGGGTGTGATTGCCCATCACCCACTAGATGGGACAGGTGGTGGGGAAGGGAGGCAGTGAGCACCAGGATGAGATGAGAACTCACCTATGGCCCCATCCCTCCAAGTGACACTTCCATGAAGGCCTTAGAGGAGATCTTGAGGATACAAGCCCAGGAGTGTCACAGGAATCTTAGGGAGGATGTCAGAGTTCCATATCCCTTGAAAATGAGCTACAGTGGACCCCTGAGTTACAACCAGCCTGACATACCAACAACTTGGGTTATGGCCAGAATTTTAGTTTTAACTTATGACCAAAGTCTTGGGTTAAGACACAATGTTGGCTGTTTGTGCTTCTAGATAGTCTCAGATACAGATTTAACCCTTAAAGTGTTCTGGAAGGAACATTACAACATGCTTTCCTGTGTGGGGTTAATTGAGAAATCCTGGGCCAATGTCTCTCTAAGGACACTGAGATCTGCCTGTATACAGGACAGAGACTTTGAAGGCTATGTGGAGGATCCTGAGCTTTCAGTTGACTAACTGGAGTTACAACCAGCTCTCATGAATGAATTGAGTTTGTAAGTCAAGGGTCCACTATATTTTACGGAATTTAACTTAAGCTTTGAGGGACTGAGAAGTTCTACCTCATATCAAAAGGGTCTGGTAGTGAATATTATACTATAGCTCAAACCAGGGTAGTTTTAGGGATACCCTGAGAGTGACCTAGCTTATGACACTCAAACACAGTGGACTTTGCCTCCCACACCCAGAAAGATGCTCTAAGCATTGGGTCTGGACTAGACGGTTGGTGCCTGGAGAACGGGCAGTGATCTGCTCTGCCCCTGAGGAGATGACCCAGCAGATGCCTGCATTCTGGCCCACCAGACATGACCCTGTTGGCACCTCTCTTTTTGTTTCATTTATTTTCTCTCCACCAGGTCACAAGCACCTGACCAACGTATTCCCAAGTCAGGTGTCTGCTGCTCTTAGGCTCTGAATTCCAATGGCAGTGATGCCCTGTGGGCTCGCTTGGGGTGCTGCAGGCCACCAAGGCTAAGTTAGGGGAGACAGGCATGTGCCAGGTTCACTGGGCACAGCCCTCCCCACACAGCCTTGAACTCTACTGCTGCCACCTTGTATTCTCTCCTCGTTCCCGAGACCCTGGTACCAGTTCAGCTTCTGACCACCCACAGACATTCTGTTCCAGGGAAGGCAGCCAGCACAGACCCTACAAGTTCCCTGGAACTAACTCCCACACCACTGTCTTCGCTGTGGCCAGTGGAGGGTCCATCCCATGGAGCAGTGTGGGTATGGGTGCAGGCAGAGAGAGCAGGCCAAGCCGACATTCTTTGATCTTCCTCTTCCCATGATAGCAAGGAATGTACAGCCTTTGATGCCATCAGCCTGGGCCAGCTTTCAGGCCACCCCCAGCCACTGTTAGTTGTGCAGCCAGCCGCAGCCTCTGGGGAGGGCAGCCCCACCGTCTGTCCAGGATCACCTGACATCTTGTTCAGTGTGGGTGGTGTGGCACTCTCATTGACCCACTTCCACAGATCCTCATAGAGACTGGGTGTGTGCATGCATGCTGCTGTGTCTACTTTTAGATGCTCTGTCCCTGGAGCCCAGGCTTTTAGGAAGCTCATGAGGACAGGTTGCTGGGGCTGATGATGCCACAGCCATAACCATGACAGACTTGCAGGCCCTAGTTCCTGATTTTTTTCTGAACCCAACTGTCCAATGCTTCAAGCCTCAAGTATCTTCTGTGTACCTCTTTCTTACTGAAGTGCACCAGGGCCTGTTGAGTTCAGAAACCAGCACCAGAAGAAGCTGCCAGTCTTAGACCCTTAGAAGGACCAGGGGCCAATTGGAAGTCATTAAAGGGCTCAAATGGAAAGAATTGCTGACTGAGATATGGAGCTCATTGATGCAGGCTGCAGTGGCCACACACCAATTGGTCAGTCACCCATGGTCCTACAAAAGAAGGAGCCCAAAGAACAGGGCTGAGGACATCTGAACAGTGCTTGTTCAGGGTCACCAGGACACTCAAGAACCAAATATCTTTCAGGGTCCAGGATGACACTCAGAACTTTCATGTCACTGTGGTGAAAGATTTGTCATGGCCTGTCCCCAGAAAACAAGACCTACAAAAACAAGTCCAGGCGAGACTCTAGCTTTAGAGCAGGAAATCCCACAGCTCACCCAGTGCTCCAACACAATTTCAAAGTGGTGACAGAGGGAACTTCTGCTTGGGGCAAAGCTATGAGAGCCAGAACCCGGGGTTGGCACTCGGGGAGAGGTATGACAGCAGGGACCTGGGCTGGGAACTTGGGGCAGGGCTAGGACATTTGCTGACTTGTGACCTCAGACTTGGAGTTCCAAACACTAAGAACATACATTTTTAAAATCCAGAAGCTTTTTTGAGGTCTAACATACTGCCACCATCTTTTGGGACAACATGTGTTGCTCACAGTGCGTGGACTTTTCTTTAGGATGATCACTTAGGGGACACGGTAGACACCAAATATGCCTGCATGTAAAAGTCAAACCTTCAGGCTGTGACACACATTCCACCAAAGCAGTCAGGGACACACAGACCAGGGCAGGAGCATCTGCTGAGCACCAGGGGCAGCATCACCTTGGAGGAAAAATTAAAAATTTGAAGAGACAACTAAAAGAAAAACTCCTAGTGTCCAACACTGAAGGTGCTGACCAGGGGAGAGATGATTCCAACCAGCATTTAATAGGGTTCTGGTAGAACAGTGGGCAAATTTATAGGGTAGAGGAAAATTTACCCTCACCTTGACTGCACTGCAGTTGCTAGCCTCCTTGCTGCCCTTTGTCGCCCCACAGAAATATTCTTTCTGCCCAGCTGCTGGAGATGTTCTGCTTTCTCCACTAGGCAAGGGGTGGGCATTCTCCACCATCTCATTTAACAATCAGCAGTGTTTTAATTCTGGCGGTGGCGCACTAAGCTTACGAGGGCCCCTGGATCACTAGGTCCAGCCGTGGCTGTGGAGAGTTTGAAGGGAGGGACTCCCCAGCTTATTCCCATGAGCTGCACACCCTTCCTGTCCAGGACTTCGCAGTCTCCAGCACCCTCAAGTTTGCTATAGAGAACAGGACCATGCATAGAGACAAATGAGGAGTGACATGGTGGTCAATCTCAAAGGGCACCTGAGGTTGAGGAAATGAAGGCTCAAGTGGCTGGGGACATGTACTCCGAAGTCACCCTGGTGCCTCAAGTCCATGGTGAGCTAATAAGTGCTTAGGTGCATTCAAAACAGAGAGCATAAGTGGGACACCATGCCTCAAACTAGCCCTGTTACTGATGGATCAAAGGGATGATGGCAGGATGTGTCCCTCTGGGCTGATGGCTAGCTTCCCCTACCTGGGCCTAGTGTGCACCTCCAAAGCCAGCCTGGCACATCTTCCAAGGAGCAGGTTTTTGCATTTACCATAGGATGAAGGAGGAGGTGCACTGCTAGCTATACGTGCTTCTGTAGGTGCTGCCCCTTGCCAGGGCCCAGATTCCAGCCCAGGTCTGGCATTTGTCACCACGCCTTCCAAGGGGAAGGCTGATGTGGACAGAGGCAGACATGGACTTCTACTGGCACCTGCCATCAGCCTACCCCCATACCTGAGGCCTCTCCATCCACGTGTGTTTTACCCCAGACCATGTCATACTTTGGAAACACTTTCATCTCTCCAAATGTCCACATGCCTAGTTCTGCTGGTGAAACTCAGAAATGTCAGCTTTTACATTTCCTCATAAGGCCACAAGCTGGAATTTCAATGGAAGAGGTGTAAAGTGATTATTCAATGCCAGTAAGACAGAGCTCCTTCAAAACAGCTTATCTCACTGAATTTTAAGTATGCACAGAAATCCCCAAATGAAGTGAAGAGAAGGAGACGTGCTTGAGACATGTGCCTGGATTCCTCATTTGAATTCATACATTCTTTGTGCGTTTCAGCATGAGTGTCTAGAGGTGCCTTATAGCTCTCTAAATATGACTTCCACTCTTTATAAAAGGTGGGGGAAATGACAGCAGGGACAGGAGCTCAGCCTTGCTTGCTGGAGGGTGACAAGTTCTCAGAGGCCCTGAAGGGTTTCTGTGGCTGCCACCTCTAATTAGCACTGCTGGGATTGAGCTCAGCCTTTCTGAAGACAGAGCTAGCATCCAGGAGAGTTTGACAAAGCGTAGGCACTGTCTGGGCAGGTGGCTGACGTGCCTGGTTAGTGTGAGTTAGCTTCAGGCCCTCGTTTGGGAAATTAGAATGGTGGAGGAATGTAAAATAAGTGAAGGATCTCTGTGGGCTCCTCTGACCTGTGAAGAGTCACAGTGCCTGGCTGTGGAGGGTCCCAAATGTCCATCCATCTGCAGACCTTCAGCCCTCAAAGCACTTGTGAGGCATCTGCACGGCCTGGCCAGTACCTACGGGTCTAGGGAAGTCTGGATGGTCACTGGACCTCCAGAGACCTTGTCGGCTTCCTGGTGGGGACACAACATGAACCATGTAACCCCATTCCTGTGTGACACCTCCCAGTGTGATTTTAAAACAGGAAAATATGGTACAGACAGTAGTGATAGCTGGGAGACTCAGATTGAGGAAGGGTTTGAGATGGAGCCTTCAACCTTTGTAAAGTAAGTACAGATCAAGAGGCACAACCAGACCATCTTGCTGCTTTTTGCTTGAATAGTATTCGAATTTCCTACTTTTTCCTTCTCTTTCCTTTTTCCTGGACACTGATCAGAAGTAGATTTCTTGGCTGGTTTTGAAAGTTACTTAGGACTTGAGCATCTACTACATATGGCAATTAAAATTTCCATCTGTCCTAGTATGGTGATATTTGGATCTGTGTTGTGTCTGATAATTCATGGAGTGGGTTGATGCTATGTGGTGAGAAGGAGATCTGGTTTAATGTCACCCCTGTCCCCTGCATGGGTCATCTCTGGGTACAGCTGACTCATGTCCAGGTACTCCTGGGTATGGACCATGCTCTTCCAGAAAGCCAATTTTCAGCTAGGCATGGTGCCACACACCTATAATCCCAGCACTTGGGAAGTTGAGGCAGAAGGATCCATGCAAGTTCAAGACCAGCCTGGGCTACATAGTGAGAACCTGTCTCAGACAGGAAAAAAAGCCAGCACCCTGCCTTGGTGTGAACTGGGTTCATCACCCTCTTCACTTCCTGTATTCGTCACCCAGCCTCCCCAGCAACCTTCTCCTCCCCTTTGCCTGGAGGTCAGGCACTCACATCTGAGCTGATCTGCCACCTTGTCACCTGCCTAACTCCAGACCAAGAGCCCGTGTGCATGAGTGAGGTCACTGGACAGAGACTGGCGAATGTGCAGGGTCAGAGCTGGGTTCTCCAGGCAGGTGGCAGCCAGGACTTCTAGCCATGCTGTTGCAGTGTGAGAGAGCACACATTCACACTTGTGTGGTGGCCTTTCTTCAAGGCCATGGAGTCTTGTTACCTTGGATCTGCTGTGATCATGAGGCTGTTGAGCTGTGTGAAGCTCTTAGAAGAGCATCTGGTGCCCCCATAGCACTAGGGCCCATGGGCAGGGGTGACTATAGCAATACCTCAGTTCACAAATGCTTCTTTTTGTGAATAATTTGGTTCACTAACAAGCTCTCAGCAAAATTTTGCTTATGTTTACAAAGTCCACATTGGGTGATAACATGACTGTGGCCATCTTCCACACATGAACCCAAACACAGCCATCTTCCTCAGAACTGGAATAGATTAAGTTCATGAACCGAGGCACCACTATATCTGTGTAGCACCTGGGTTTCCCTGTGCACTGGGCCCTCCTGCACCTGAGACACCAGTACCCAATCACCGAGGCACCTACTCACCACACCGTATTCACCCCAGCACCCATTCACCACAGCACTGCTCACCACAACACCATTTTCTTCAGAACATCCATTCACCACAGCACCACATTCTCCACACCTTATTCATTCACCACAGCACTGCTCACCGCACAGCCACATTCACCACAGAACCATACCCTCCACAACACCCATGCACCACAACGCTGCTCACCACGCAGCCACATTTGCCTCAGCGCCACATTTGCCAGGGCACCATTCACCACAGAGTTGTTTACCACAGCACTGTTTAAAATATTTGTTGAATAAATAGATGAAAACATTAATTAAAAGAGAAAATCTATTGGTCCCAGAGTGTGAGCCTATTTCTAAAATGTGCAGAAGTGACTCTGTGGGATTGAGATGTACTCTGTGTGCCAGTGTGATGTCACTATTCTGAATGTGATGCACGCAGCTCTCTCTTCTCAGGTTTTATTGGAGACACAATAAGAACCATTGGGTAGTTACAGGAGCCACACAGAGTTCTGGCTTCCGGCTGCCAGGTCCTCTTCACTGCCTCATGGCAATCTGCAGAATGCTTCCTCCAGCTCCCGAGTCCTTTCCAAGTGGCCCAAACCTTATTTATCATTTATCACTGTGCTTGGTGTAGTGCATCATACTTGAAAACATGGGTTGACTTGAATTCCAGTTCCTTGGTGGGTATGAGGTTTGGGAGCCAAGCCTCCTTTGACTGACAGACCAAGAATGGAATCTGACACTTGAAAAATCTTTTGTGCTGTGTACCGTGGAAAAAAAAATAGATAAATGAAGAGAATATTCTCATACCGCTGAACATCCTGGCCAACTTAATCACCATTCCAGTATCTTCACCTCCTTTGTTTTCTCCTAGGACTTAAAATAGATTTTGAGTGTATTTCTTGGTAAACACGGGTGAATTTTAGTTTGTTGTTTTGGTTGCTTATATTTTGAACTAATTTTGGGTGGATATTATATACTTAATTTTGTGTAGATGGATTTAAACTGACTGTGATATTCTAATACTTCTTTTTTTTTCTGGTATCAGGAATCAAACTAATGGCCTCATGCTTGCCCAGGCAGGTACCATGTCACTGAGCTACATCCCAGCCCTATTCTAATACTTTTATAGTCTAAAGGAAATTTAATTTGCTATCTAGTATGTTTTCCTAATGATGAAAAGAAAAAAAGACACCTTCAGTTATCAAAGAAAGAACTGTGTAGAGAAGGGTTCAGTAGACTTGTCAATTTCAAAAAGGTTCAAATATTACTGTTTCTTAATTATATAGGGTAACAGTTAACTTTAACTGCCTCAACTTGGGTGGCTTGGGACCTGGCCATAGGGTGAGTAGAGCACACTTCTGGGTGAGTCTGAGTATGTCATGGAGGTGTGGCTTGGGGTCTACATCTGGTCCCTCTCCCATTTCTCTCTGGCACCATTCCCCTGCTCTGCTTCCTGGCCACCAAGAACAGAGCATCTTCTTCATCATGCCCTCCTCCTATTATGTTTCTGACTTGGAACTGGCTGACCATGGACTGAATCCTCTGAAATCCTAGGCCTAACACTAATAACCCTAACCCTAGCCCCTCTCTAACCCCTCTCCATGGGCCCCAGAGGCCAGATTCTGCCATGCAGAACTATAAAGGGCAGGAGTGCCTGCTCCATCTCAAGTATTAGTACCTGGGAGGATCCCCTGAAGACTATTAACCTCAGGTGCAAGTACAGTGATCACTCGCTGGTAGACTGTTAACCACAGCTAACTCTCTGAAGGAAGCTGAAGTTCCTTCTTAAGAAGAAACAGCTGCGGGCGTGAAAGGGTCAAGGACTCCTCCTGAAATCAGAGAGGGAGATTTTTGTGTTTCTCTTCATAATGCTTGGTCCTGAGAAGGCCCACTTGCAGGTCCAGAGAGGCCTTGTTATGCCAGTGCAGGTCTCACTAAAATACTAAGTTATACAGGCTGGAACAGAACTTGCAATCCTCCTGCTTTAGCCTCCCAGGATACTGGGATGACAGGCATGCATACCTGGAAAGCTTGAGATCTCACTCCTGTGGGATGGAGCCGGCTCAAGCTTGGCCAGCAGGTCCATGGGGTTGGTGAATTGGGGTGGACTCCTGCAGGCTCAGTGCTCTTGCACACTGAAGGCTCTGAGGTGCATCTCACCCACCACCTCTTCCCTCTGACTACTGCAGATTTCTCTGCCACACCCAACAATGGCCTCTGTTTGCCTTCCCAAGGCCAAGCCCTGGTGAGGCAACTCCACTTTTTCAGGGAGCACCCAGTCTATTGCCCCCTGCAGCTTCATGAGCGGGGCTCAGCTTTATGGTTGCTGGCTGCCTTGCTGATCTTTCTGGGGCCTGGGATCCTGGGACAAGGCTTACAGGTCTGAGGTGTGCCTCCTCCTGCAGCCCCAAACACATGTAGCTGTGACAGTCTCTTGAGTTAGTTTATGTTATTGGACTGGGTTTGGTGTGTGAGTGGGAGCCACAGAGGTCTTCATGGTTATATGGAGAGAGCTACTTTCAGCACAGAGGCCGGGACTGTGGCTCGGCACACCCAGGGGGCATTTGCCAGCTTCCTAGGGCCTTCAGCTCACTGGGTCTCAGGCGAGGCTGGGAAGGATCTGACACCTGTCTGGCCTGGGTGTGGCCTCAGGCAGATGAGGCTGTCTTTTCGGGACACTGAGTCAAATCCGATTCCTGACCAGTGACCAGAGCAAGCCACTCCTGGGCTTCTGAATCACCACAGCCTCATCTGAAAAGTGAGGTCCTAGGCAGGATGATCTCCATCTGACTCAGAGCTTGGTCCAACAGTGGGCAGCATGGAGCCACAGAGCTCCATGTGAACCCAGAGAGCATGGTGGGAAGGGTGGAGTCTCTGCTGGCTTTGAGGGGACAGACACCATGGTGCATACCTCCAGGAGATTCATGGGGGAGTGTGGGCCTAGGGAGGACTGGAGCTGGGCCTGGGGTCAGGTTCCTTGATGCACATGGAGGGCGGTGTCTGCACTCTACATCCTGTCACCACATGATACACATGGTAGGGACCACACCACTGCTGGGGTGCTGTGTGGTCCTCTGCGGGACATAACCATCTGTGTTTGTGGGTACCAACTACTGTAGGAGGTGACAGTCACTGGGTACTATTAAAGTGCATTCTGTTCCACACCTGCTGTCCATCACTGCTTGGTATCTCTGGGGATGTGGGAATGTACAGCTAATGCCCTGTGAGTGAGACATGCAAGGAGCCCTCCCATGGGCAGCCACATTGCCTGGTGTGCAGGGGACAGTGACTCACATCCTCTAGATGGCAGGTCACACTGTGGACAGTGGGCAGGCTCTCCTGGGCTCTTCTGGGTGTCTCTTCTCTGTTCGAGAGAATTCCATATGGCGGTATCTCTTTCCTCCTACAACCTGTCTTCTCTTGCCACTCTGTCTCCTTATCAAGTCCTCTTCCTGGACCCTTCCTTACATGTAGGTCACCCATGAAAGTTAGCTGTCGTCGTCATCATCATCATCATCATCATCATCATCCATGGCCTACTGTGGCCACTCCAGCCCAGGCCATTGACATCCTTTGCCAACAACACAGGCACAGCTTTCCCATCCCAGTCCTGGCCGCCCATCCCGAGCTGCTTCCCAGGTGGCTGTGTGGGAGACAGCTTCTGGCTGTGTTGCTTTTCTGCTTAATCCACTCTAATGCCTCCCAACCACCCTGAGGTGAAGCCCCGGAGGGCTCGGGCAGACTTTCTTGGACTGTCTGAAAGCTGAACAAAGAAGACAGGCAAATGAACCGCACCTCAGGGGGCACCTGGTGAGTGGTACAGAGTCAGGAGCTGTGCTGCCAGGCTTTGAATATCTACCCCATGTCATGCTTTATTATATTGGTATTTCCCCTTCACATTGCCCTCTGGGGCTGGTCTCAATCCGTATTATCATCTTCATCTTGCAGATGAGGGAGCCACGGCAGGACCAAGGGCACTGAGCAAGTTGTATAGGTCATGGGTGGCAGAGCTGGGGGACCGGAACAGAGGACTGGAACCTGTGTCTTCACCTGCCTTGGTGCTGGGAGGCCCTCGGCATCAGGAGTGGGCCAGGCGCAAGCTGGGATTTTAGTCTCTGTGGAGGTAGATTTAGCTTCCTAAGAAGAAGTGCTTTCTTATATAAGGAAGGAAATGATATTTTCTTACCAAATTTAGTGCAACCCACTCTAAGTGGAGAAGCCATTTGCAGAGTCACGGAGGAGGAATTCATATCTTTATTTTCCAAGATAAACGGAAAGAACACTGGCTTCTGGTTTCTATGCTGTAAAAGGAGGGCTGCAGCTCCGAAGCACTAATGTCATTTTCAGTTCTGAAATGCTGACCATTTACTGCAAAATGAGTATCTTAAGTTCTTAAGGCAAAAGTCTGTAAAATGAGAAAAACACATTTTTAGTTTAAACTTGTATATTTTATAATTTAAATAAAATGGGTGGGTTGCTGAAAGAAATATGGCCATCTGTTGCTGGAAAAGCTGTTCAGAACAGCAAACATTTTATTCTGATTACATGTCACGGTTATTCTTTGTTGGGGCTGGCGCTTTGGTTATCTGTGGTTGCATAACAAGGCAGCCCCAAACTTAGTGGCCCCCAGCAATAGCCATGCACATGGTATGGATGAATCTACTCTTTGAGGGCTCACTAGGGAGATCTAGCCTATGCTCACCCAGCCTCCCAGGGAGCTAGGAGGTACAGGGGTCCCATGGAGGGCCCTACTCAGTCCTGTAGGGTTGATGCCACAGTCCCTGAGTCATTTCCCGGGCATGTAGGCTGGAACCTGTGGCCTCTCGTGTGGCTGGGGGCTCTCTCCACATGGGGGATGGGCTTGTAGGAAAAGCATTTGGAAAGAGGGAGGGAGTGGCATTTTGGGAACTGTATCTTGCAAGTGTCTCACTAGGGTCTTCCCATGTCCCTGTAAAAGCACCCCACTGGAATGTCTTCCCTCGGAGGATGAAGGTCTGTCTGCCAGTCCTGTGATTGCCACAGTGCCTGCTGTGTGGTAGGCCCAGTAAATTCATGATTGTTGAATGAATGAAGACCCCAAACACTCAATAATAAGAAATCTACCAAATAAAAAGTAGAGAAAAGATCTGAACAGACATGTCACCAAAAATGAAAGAGGGATGGGACACAAACACACGGAAACATCTTGAGTCATTAGGGAAGCACAAATTAAACCCCCTCAAGATGTTGCCATGTTTTTTCTAGAAGGGCTGACATGAAGGTCTGGCCACACCGAGTGCCAGTTGGCAAGAGGTGACACAATCAGTGTCCCTGAAATTGCAGTGGGAAGGTAACTGTAAAGCCACGTTAGAAAAGATTGGCTGCTTCTTAAAATTTTAAAAGTACATATGATCCAAGATTTCCAGTCTTGGTGTCAGGAAGGTTGTTAGACATTAGTGGGCCTTAGGGCAGAAGAGGATCAAAACAACAAGCTTTGCCAGTTAAAGATTTAACAAAAGCCTTGGCGTGCAGTGTGTTTATAACCATGTGCAAGGTCTCAGCCCCAGAGTTGATTCAGCACAATGAACCCTCAAGGCCAGACCTTGTGCACAGTTGTATTACACAGGAGGCCAAATTGTCCGGTCATTTATTTTAAAAAATAAATCAAGGCATCCACACATCTGGTTGCCATGGTCTATGGCCCACTGATTTCAGGAAGGGGACTTAAGAAAACCTTCATTCAAGATCCACCCACACTGGACTAGAACCTCATTTAGATCAGAAGTGTTGTTTCATAAGTGTCCTTAAATATATCTGCTAGGATGAAATCCCTGGCATAACAGCATGCTTTAAGGAAATACTGACCATCTGGAGAGAACCAAGGCATCTTGCAGCAGTGAGGCACACGTGTCTCACGTTTGCTTCTGAGGCACAATGAGGAGGAACGTGTTCACCGTGAACACAGCTATGGCAGTCGCCATGGAGCCCAGAGCCCTACAGTTACTGCTGTAGCTTGGTCTTGCCCACTTTCACACCTGAAGGTGTGTTTTGTCTGTCCTTGCACGGTGTAATGAGTTCTGCCTGCCCCTCATGCAGCTGCCTGTGTGTCTTGCCTGAATCGTTCACTTAAGACCAAAGAACTGAAGAACATTGGCCAGCTTTTCACAATGTTAGGACCTGGCTTCCTGGGACACTAGAAATCTAACTAAATTAGCTAAAGCAATGAAAACATGCCCTCATCCCAAGGCTGTACATGAACGTTCATGGCAGCTCTGATGAAATAGCCAGCATCAGGGCACAAACCAATGTCCATCCATGGCCAGAGGATTTATGGCCAGGGTGTGCCCACACAGTGGAACATCACCATTTCTCACAGCAACACCCATCTACCTCACATGTTGCATATCAGTATGTTGGTTGAGGACAAAACTCTTAGATGATGGTGGTTCCAGAAGATTCTATTGCTAGTGACATTGTAGCCATTGTTGGTTAAGTGCATTCTCCGATGTTTTTGCACAATGATGAAATCACCTAAGGACACATTTCTCAGAAGGCATTCCCCTTGTTAAACAATGTATAATTGAATAATGAATGGAAGAAACCAGATAAAAAGAGTGCATACAAGAAAATTGCATCTCTATAGAACTCTAAGGGATGCAAACACATCTTCAGGGACAGAGACCAGGGCAAGGAGTGAGAGGTTACAAAGGACCATGAGGATTGTTGGTTGTGGCTACTGTAACAAATTATCATACATTTTGTAGCTTAAAACAGCACAGATATTGTCTCTGATGGTTCTGGAGGTCAGAACTGCAAAGTGAGGCCATGGAGCTGAGCTGGGAGTTGGCGAGAGAAACGCTCCCTCTCCTCTCTGGCTTCCTGGCTGTGTCTCCAAGGCTGGAGGTTCCTCTCTTCCCTCTCTGTCTCTCCCTTCTCAGGAGGACCTTTGCTGTCACACTGGGCACACCCAGAAAATTCCAATCATTCTCCCACCTGAGACCCTAATTTATATCCTCAGGGTGCCCTTGACCAGTGAAGGCAGCTGACTTCCCAGGTTCTGGGACTGGGATGGGGCCATTGTTCTGCCTACCCTAGTGGCAAACTTTGCCTGGGTGTGCATGTGTGTGTTTACACTTACCAAATTATGTGCGGTGTGGACTTTATTATATGTTAATTATGACAAAAGAAAATTTTTTTTAAGACAGAGAGAAAATATATTTTCTAGAATGACTATGTCTGAGTTCTGAAACAGATGTACTAGATGTGCTTTCTGAATTATCTCTCTGATTAAATATAACTTTGGATTTAAACTATTATCCTCTACCACCAGTGCACAACAGAAAATTGGTAGCTGACCTCACTTTGTTTCTGTACACACACACACACAGAGTTCCTCAGTATCCACAGGATCATGGTTTCAATCTGGATCAGGTACTGAAGCTAGTGCAGATTTCAAGACCCTCTCCCCATATTAAAATCCATCAAGCCCAAGACTCTTTTATACAAAGGGGGTGGTATTTGCATATAACCTGTCCATTCCCTGCTGGATATTTTAACTTATTCTTAAATTACTTAATTCCTTAAATCCTTAATACTTAATTCAGTGTGAATGCTGTGTTGTTATACTGTACCATTCAGGGAGTAATAACAAGAAAAGTCTGTACATATTCAGGACAGGCACATTTTTCCCAAAATCTTTTCTACCCATGTTTGGTAGAATCCACAAATGTGGAACTGATGAATGTAGGGCCAATATCTCCCTCACCTGCTGGTTGCCAGATCTTCCAGTAGCTTTCATGTCTTACATCTCTGTGTACTCTGAGAATTGAGAATAAAGATTTCAGCATTGTGGTTGCATTACTACTGCTGAAATTCTTTATTTTCAGTGCATTCATTTACTTTTGCAAAAGAATGTAGTTTTTATTCTTACAAAACCTATCTTTACAAACAACTCATTTTCTGAGAAGCATTTACAGATTTATCCAGTGGTCACAATGGGTTTTCTATGGTTCACAAGTCGATGCTTAACTAGGAGAATTTTATGTAACTGGGTGCATGAAAATCCCATTTGGGGTTATGGAGGAAACTGAAATGTTCCCTCATCTTTCTCAGTCCTCAGGGTGATTCTGAAGCAACCTCTCTATCTCCTCTTGCGAGTACTCTTAAGAGACAGTAGGGAGAACCCTCTAATCCCCAGGCCAGGTTTCTGAGGGGTGGGGGTGCCTCCCTGGGGCCCCTGGACCGAGATAAGGCAGTAGGCAGGGCAGGCCAGGTGAAGTTAGGGGGCACCCATCATCCCTCCCTAAGGCTCTGCATAGGTTGGGGGGAGGGGGAGCAGAAGGGCTGAGTCTGGAAGGTGCCTCCCTTGCTGAGACATTCCACACTCCTGCAAACACTGTCCCGGGCCCCATTCTTTATGGGGGAAAAGAGACCTGGAAAAACATCTCTAAGACCTCAGCAGGTACATCAGTTCAGCCAGACACAGCTTAGGAAAAACATCATTTTTTGTCACTCCATTCCATGGTGCAGGGTGAATCTTGACCTGGAACCTCCATCCCCTTGGCCTCTCTCCCAGGGCTTCTCCACACTTCTCTTGCCCTGTGGTATCTGTGCTGCCCACGTCGCTCCCTGCCACATCAGCACTGGGATGATGGCCAGTGTCCACAGAGCTCACCCACCCTCTAGGCTGTCAGGTAACAGAGGTGAGATAAATCCAGGCCAAGAGAGGGGAAGCCCTGAGAAGTGAGAAGCTGGGTGTTTTCAAGTGATCCCACCACTCAGGGGCCCCTAGGAAGGGAAGTCCTCCCAGGAGGGGGTGATTGTCCTTTGATGGGTGGCGCCTCCTGTCAGTCCTGTGGTTATACACACCCCATTGACCTGGTAAAGGATGGTCACACCCCAGGGGCTTCTGATATAGCCTCTCCAGGAGTCTCTCAGGACTTTAGTTCAGGCTCTGAAGGGTTATTAGTCACATGGCTCTGAGTCTGTACCTTTATTGCATGCCCCTAGGATGTGGCTTAGTGAGGCGTGAATGGTGCTGGGTTATTTTCTCCATCTCTAGGTCCCTGTCATTCAAATCTGGTTAAACACACATCAGAATAGTTGATGTTTTCAGTTGCACACATCGTCCTGCCTTACAGAGATTCAAATTATGAGTTTTTTCAACTTTGTCCTTATGAGTATGAAAAATGTACCCATACCACAATTGTTTTTCACCTTCGGTACAGGATTCAAGAAACTACATGGCCATTCAACACTTTATTGTGCAATAGGGTTTGTGTTAGGTGATCCTGCAGAAAGGTAATCGAAAGCAAGCTTTCTCAGCATGTCTGAGGTAGGCTGGGCTGGGGTAGTTTTCAGGTTAGGTGTACCAATGTATTTTTGATGTTTTCCATTTACCTTGGGCTTATGGGGAAGTGAGCTGCAGATTAGCTGTGGTTGCTTGTGAGTATTGTTTTGGGAATTTGTTATAAATCTATATTCAGTTCCATCCTTCCCACGCTTCTGTGGGTGCCTCGGCTGTGGGACTTTACTGTTAACCCTCACTTCCCAACCTCACCCCCCTTCTTTCCAGGCTGTCACATGTCAACTGTCATCGTACCTTGTATTCTGAATCTTTCACGGTCACCTTACTTCTTGTTACTTAGTGACTCATCTAGCATCAGGGATTAGTGAAGGGCATCCTCAGTTCAGGAAATGTCTTTCACTTGGACTTGGGGACCGATCTGACAAGATAAAGCATGACATCAAAGGCATAACCTCAGGGTAGAATGAACTGCTGGGCTTCTTGCCTTTTCCTCTAAAGAGTTAAATTTTTTCCAAGTTGGTTGTCCTTGGTCTGGGCTGGTTTATGTTGTGACTTTTCTCTAAGAAGATTAATGTGGGAGCCATTTGTCTGTGAAGAAACCTTTGAAGAGAAACAAATGAAAGAGGTAGAATTCAGTCCAATCTAGTCTAATGAATTCAATTCGATGCATAAATAACCTTGGGGAAGGCGGGGAACTGTTACCTGCTGTCTAGATGCATAAGCCCCCTGAAATTGTGCCCGTAGGCAGGACCAGAACAGCAGCAAGGGCAAATCTAACTACATTCTGATTAGGTGCAAGATTAAATTATATGTATGGGCAGTTCAAAAGATTGCTGGACTCAAGCACCCAGCTTCTCTCTTGGGCTTTGAAAAATAACTCTTCGCCAAACCAACGCAGTCTGCCATTAAGATGAGAGAATGGGCCGCCCGGCGGCTGCTACGCGACTCAGGGCTTTTTGTCATGGTTTCCAGAACACAATCGATGCACACAGTAAGACACCAATAGGTGTGTAGCACTTCTGTCCTTTTTTCCTTCTGGGAGAAGCTGGACTGAGTTATGCTTCTGCTGGAAGAGCACGCAGATTTTCTCTCTCCAATGCATGATATTTTTCGGACTTTTAAATTTTTGGCTCATTAAGTGGGGGTATAAAGATGGTCACCTGTGGCTTTCTTTGCACTTTCTGACTTTTAATGAGGCTGAATGGCTTTCCCTATGATTAAGGGCCATTTGCATTGCCTTCCTTGCTTTGGAAAGGGCATTGTGCGGATATTTTTCTGTATTTTGTATTTTTAAAAAACGATTTATATTATTTATATTATATTAAGAATTTATTCTTTGCAAAACAAACTGTAAAAGGCATTTTGTGGTAACTTTCATTGAAAATAAGTTCCTCATTTTGGTGTCCAGTGTATCAACCTTTTGCTTTACTGTAATCTTTTTATAGCTGGCTTAATAGGAGTTTAAAGACTTCACAGAGGTACTGTTTCTTCTGTATTACATTCTGAAATATTTTCCTGTATTTAGAAAAATCTTTGCTGTTTTGCTTTCTTGAGTTTGGTCCTAAATTTACTTGGAACTGGATTTTGAGAACCACAAGCCACTGCTTGTTCCATAAGGGTCCCTAACTGTACCTTTCCGGGTTGGTCACTGAGATGTTATGAATACATCTCAGTGGGCTTCATGTCATTACTGGGCTTCATGTTCTTGGGCTTCATGTCATCACTCAGTTCCTGGGCTTCATGTCATCACTTGGTTTACTTTGCTTCCCTCTGTTCCCAGTTAGTGACCCAGCAGGGTGCTGCAGGGCAATGGTTGGAGCCACCTGGGGTCACAGGGCCTGGAGTGCTGGTTGTGTGCTTTTGGCAAGTCACACAGGCCTTAGTTGACTCTGTCTCCCCGTGTTCTCAACTGTAGTAAAAATGGATTGGAGGCAGCTCCCCAGTACCTGTGGAAACACTTTCTTTGTTCCCATAGTTCCCACATTTTAAGTCTTGCCTTTAATGTTAAAAAAAAAAGAACACACACACACACACACACCCCTTCTGCAGTCTCCCTCGTAGCAGAGGTACATCTCACACTGTGGTCTCCAGAGTCATATATGTCACATGAGATCTTTGTGGGCAAAGGAGGTGGGGGTGTGGGAGGGACGCACCCCAGGTTGAAGCACTGAGGAGTTGTCCTGTTCCTCACATTCTGGAGGTGCAGTCCTTGCCCCCAGCCAGCCACCCTACCTGGGGTTAGAGAATAGCCTTCAGCTAGATTTGGGGAGGAGTGGAGGGCCAATCTGAAGGCCCTAGGAAATTCCTACTCCTCTTAGTTAATAGGGTGACTGTCAAAGAGCAAGATGCAGGTCACAGGAGTTGGGAAAGATGAGGATGAAGAGAAGCAGCAGCCCCAGAAAGCAAGTTTTTCCCACTTTCTGTTTTTATTTCATCCTGCCCTGCAGAATGTGGAAAAGGCCTATGGCCTTTCCCCTGGGCAAATAGTCTCATCCTTCTGTAAAGTTCAGAGGAGTTTCTCTCCTGAGTTGGAATTAACTAGAGAAAAATAAAATTATGTTTGCAAACTATGAAAATAAAAACTCCAAGACAAACTGAAAGTCTAGAATGTTGAGGAATGGTTATACATGTGAAAGCATTAAAATGTTTTTCTTTTTAAGAAATAAATTACTATACTTTCTTTGATATGAAAGTTTTGTAAAGACATGTCAGCATAAGCAGAATTTACTCATTCTTTTATCTACTAAAATTCACTCTAAAGTTGTTATGGCTTATTCTAGATGTTCCCCCCAAAGCCTCATGTACTTATAGGTGGGGCTTTGGGGAGTGACTGGATCATGGTGTATGGTACTGGATCGTGGGTGTGTGATACTGGATTGGTCCACTGATTGGTTTAGCACAGTTCTGGGTGTGGATGATGGATTACTTAAGAGGGATGACCCATTCTGGGTGTGGGTGGTACCAACCAATAGGCTTATAGCCTGGATGGAATAAAAAGGGAAAGAAGAAGGAAGGCTTGCTACTTACTGCCTCCTGCCATAGACTGTGTCTCCTCTGCCAGGCCCCTTGGCCATGCTGTACTGCCTTGGAGCCAGTGGAGTATGGACTGAAACCTCTACGAACTGTGAGCTAAAATAAACCTTTCCTCCTTTAACTTGTGAGTGTTGGGTATTGCATCTCAGGAATAAGAAAATTACTAAGGCAAGAGTGATGTCTATAAGAAAAACAGAAGAATGAAAGATGTTTAAGTAGCATTTAACAGAGGAATCTTTGAAACTCTCAGTAAAGAAAATCTAAAGTTTCACTATTTCCAGTTAGCTTTGGAGAAAAAAGAGCACTCATTCATTAGATTAATAAATATGTTGTCAAAGCTCAGCTCTACCATGACTGTTAAGTGTAAGGGCAAAAGTATTTAATCAACAGAGTAGTATTCAACTTGCAAGAGGTCAAAAAATACCAAACAAGGGTGAAATAAGTTATCAATTCTGACAGGGCTGGAGTGAAAGTCCAGTGTGAAAATAAGTTTAGTACTAACTAGCTCCCTGCAAGTGCAGGAGAAGTTTCTAAGATTTTTTTTCTGGAAAAGAAATCAGGAAATTAGTATTTATCTCATCATTATATTGAACAAAATTATGATTTCTGAAAAATTGGGTGAAAGACTTTTATTTACTTTAATCATGAACTATTATATAATAGCATCCCTTTAAAATTCTGTAAAACCTCATTAACAGCATTCTGATCTTAACAGATTAGCTACTTACATAGTGAAAGAGTGGAATACTTGTTAAAATAATATTTTATTTTGAATTTATAAATTTGAAACTGTCTCTTAGCCATTAAAAAGAAAAGAGTAAGAGGGTTATAGTTCTCATTTCTAGAAAGATTGAGATTACCCCAAGCAGTCATTCCATCCCAATGTTAAGTAAATTTTCCCCCTAATTATTCAGTTTGCTAACTTATTCATGTGTGAATCCATCAAGGCTTTGGAATCCTGAGTCTGCACTGCTCTGTGCTGGCAGAGGACACCAAGATACCCAGGGTGGCGGGTATTGCCCGGGTCTGGAAGTGTCACTGTGAGGTGTAGCAGTGTGCGAACCAAAGCGTGTGCGCCAAGGCTCCGTGTGAATAGGAGTCAGGCATGCGCGCTGCTCCTGGGGATACCCTGCTTCCAGCCCAGAGCAAACCCTCCAAACTGTGAGGGTTCAGAGTTATCCTGGACAAAAGGGACACAGGATCATCAAGAAGCACTGGTAACCACAGGTGTTTCTGAAGATTGCCTCCATGTTTACACTTCTAGTTGTGTGCCGGGAGAGCCCTGGGGTTTGAGGTCCATGTGGAACTTCAAGGCCATTGCTTGCTATAACTACAAAAAAATAATAAATAAACAACACAATTCCTTGTGATTTGGAGCCAGAAGCCTAAGATGGTGGCCCACTTGGATGTGCTATCCCTGGAGCCCACTGCCCGCTTCATGGCTGGTACCTGCTCACAGTGCCCTCAGTGGTGGATGTCAGGGGGCTGTCAGGGCCTCTTTCTTAGAACATGAATCTCATCATGAGGCCCCACTCTCATCACCCAGTCATGTGCTAATGGCTCCAATGCTCAACACCATTGCATTGAAGATGAGGGCTCAACATGCACTGGGGATCGCACACATTCTGCCATGGGTGTCATCCAGAGAAAGTAGATTTAAACTCAAGTGCAGGGGGCAGTCATCCAAATAATGAACCCCAATCCATCTGATATGGGTTCCCCTTGCAGTGAGGTGGATGTGAGGGGCCACAGGAGGCCAATGGAGGAGGAAGGGTGGTGTCACTGTGCAACCATGCACCCAGAAGTCCAGGTCCTGCACATCTGCAGTGTACCTGCCTGTTCTGCAACAGGTTTGCCCTAAGCATGTGAGTGAGGTGTTTTGAAGGTGTTAATAAAGGCATCCAACAATACACAGGAGTTTGGCCATTGGACAAAGAACAGTACCAGCTTGTTGTGCCTCCCATCTCACCCAGTGCTGCGTCACTGATCCATACTGTCAGTCCCATATAGACAACCCAGAGGTCCATGTGCACAATGAGAACCCTCTGCCCACTGCTGGTGACTCATCCCTTAGACCACTCCATCTATTCCCAGGCCGAGCCAAAAGGGGGAAGTAGCAGGTTCTATAACTGCTGCTGTCCAATTTGGACTGCTGACTCTGCCTGATCCACCTGTAGAGAGCATGCTCCTGTGAAGTTGCGGTTCAAAGTCTGCAACCTCAGTCATTCGTGGATTTTTCCTTATAACGTAACTAATAACGCCAGAAATCCACACTATTTCGGGGAAACTACAAATATCCTCCACAATATTTTTGCGGGGCGGGGGGGAGGTTTGCCAGTAGCCAATCCGAGAATGTTATTCAGTTCTCCTTGCTGCTGATTGGTTGCTGCCCTGTAACCCATGTCCGCAGATACACCAGCTTTCCCGCATCTTAACAGGCTGCTGAACCACATGTAGCTCTCTCAAGTGTTCTCAGTGTTGTTTTTCTTAAAGCCTTAAGATGCCTAAGGTGCCACCAAAATGCCCTGCACCTTCTAAGGTTTTATTCATACAGTATTTTATTAAAGTAAATTACGTAACTGTGGGAGACATAACAGTTAGGGTTTAAACTATAAAAATAGGCATATTGGGCCGGGGATTAGCTCAGTGGTTTTGCCACCTGCTGCGCAAGGAAAAAGACCCGAGTTCAATCGCAGTACCAAAAAAAAAAAAAAAAAAAAAAAAAAATAGGCGTATAGAAGCATTTTTCTGGCCCTATCTAAAATTTGCCGTTTTTCACAATTCGTGGGTACTCTAGGAACGTAAACCCCACAGATTTCAGGGGTCCAATGTACTATGCAGACTCTGATAGCTCCCCTTTCTTTTCCTGATGCTGGGAGAGCAGCAGGTGGCAGGATATCATGTAGTGCTTCCTTGTCTTCACAGTGCACGTGACCGGTCCCAGAAGGTGTGAAACTGCACATAGAAGGCTGCATACCAATGCACTGCATGCTTAGCCACTGTGCTTGTCTGTGCTGACCCAGAATGAGGGCTCCTTAATAGCATCTCCTGCCCTCCAGAAGTGGAGTGTGTGATGCTGGGGTGTTCTTGGTGATGGGCTCTACTTTTATAGGGCATAGGTGTTTCCTCGGGCACTGTACCATGTTTCTGCTCCTTTCCAGAGCTCTGACCAGAATCCTAGGGGATTCTCTTACTGCGTTGGTGCTCCCATAGGCCTTCCCCAGAGTGATCCAATTCATAGGGTGGTTCTTGGACTAATATCGAGGCTTGGAATTGTTTCTCAGCTACTTTTGCTTGAGGAAAAGCCTGGAGGAGCTCAGGCGCCTAGGGACTCCACTAAACAATACAATGGTCTTAGCATTTGTGCTGAGTGTGGAATAAAAAGGTGTCAGCACTCCCACATTCCCAAGAAGAATGTTTTGATGTAGCATGGGTGGGAAACAGCAACAGAGCCACTTTTGTCTTGCCCGGTTAAGTAACCCCCAAGTACTCAACTGCCAGCTCAGGGCCTTGCAACTTGGAGGTATGGATGGCTTGTCCTCTCTGAAGCTGTGCCCTACTGTTTGGGCTGCCTCTGGCTTTTGTCTGTGGAAAAGACTCAGAGGCCAGCATTACATCATAAATATGATGGAGTGCTGACATTGTCTTTCTTTTTGTCCACTGAGCCAGATTTGGTGCCACCATTCTGTGGCCTGCATGGGGAGATGCAAACAGCCTGGAGAAGGTACGAGAATCTGCTGTTCTCCTTCCCTCTGAAAGCAAACAGTCCCTGACTTCTCCCATCAATGCACACACTGCAAGAAGCATTTGTTAAATCTCACACAGAAGAGTGGGTGCTGAAATTTTCTCCAGTGTGACTCAGGATTCTGGGACTGTCAGGCATGGCAGCAAACAACAGATGCCCTACCTTCACCTCTGATTAGCCACAGTCAGATGCCAACCTTGTCCAGGCCTCTTGCTGGCCACAGCGGCTATTAAAGGGATCGGGTAATGTTTACTTTTGCAAATTTTGAGCAGTGTCAGGACCTCCAAGTAGCCTGGATTATTCCATAGTTTTCACCCAGGAGGGACGAGATGACTTCGTGGGTATCCACTTAGCCATTCTTCCAGTTATGTCTTCACTGCTCACACCCGCAGTTGCATTCTGCAGCTGCAGTTTGCAGAGTCAAAACTCACTATTATATCTGTCCTTATGGACCACACCCAGCAGGGAGCATCTCTTACTAATAACTCTACATGTTCCGAATCAGCTCTGGCTCTTCATGATGGCACTGGTGGCTTCATGAGATGAGAAAGGGGCCTGGGTGCCATGCTGCTCCATCTCTCTGTGCATTCAAGGAGGCTCTCACAGGATGTTGGGCAGATGCCTGCCCTGTGTGCTTGGGCTTCCAGAGCCAGAACCATGAGCCAAGTAAACTTCTATCCTTTCTGAATTACCTAGTGGTGAGTATTTTGTTATAGTAACAGAAAACTAATTAAGATGTATGCTTTTAAATTCTCCAGTTGATGCTGATAAATAAGCAGCAGTGGTTGTGCTGGTCATTAAATGTTTAGCAACTCATGGAAATATCACCTGCAGGTGTCCCCACTCCTCCACCTATCAGTATTGACGCAGCACTTCCAGGTGGGGAGTCCGAGCTTACAGTGAGGATGTGCTCCTGTAAGGAGGATGCTGTGTTCTGTGGGACACAAGTGCCCTGGGGCCTCAGAAAGGAGGCAGAGGAGAAAGACTGAAAGCTGAGAAAGCCAGGTGCCAGTCTGTGTTTAGTGATCAGGGGAGTGTGTGGCTCGAATCCTCCAGAGGCAGATACCAACTTAGAGCTGGAAGAGGGAACCACAGGGTGGGGTGGGCACTTGCAGAACAGAGAGGAAGCTGAGAGGGCCACGTGGGGGACCCCTGGGAGAGGAGGGTGCACGCTGAGGTGGGAGCCGGTCCTGGTCAGCCCAGCAGGGACTGTGAGCCCTCGGACTCGCAGCATGCGTGGCTGGCTGTGGCTGGGGCAGCCTCCCTGAGCTCTTTAGCTCTCTGGGCCTAGGACCAGGCTGCCTCCTAAGGGGCGTGGGTGACACCGCCCCCTGGCGCCCACAGAAGGCAGCGTGGGAAGGAGACGGGATAGTGAGTGAGTCCACTTGGAGGTGCGTGGGTGCCCTGGACTGAAGCTGGAGTCCTGCTAAGTTCCTTTGTTGGGCCTGCACCCCTGGGATGGTGTTTGAAGGAGGCTGGGCTCAGATGAGGTCATGAGGGCAGGAAGAGAGGAAGGAAGAGAGCAGCAGCAGCGTGCTGTCTCAGTTCTGGGAGGACACAGCAAGGAGATCACAGTCCCAAGACAGGAAGGGGGCTTGTGCTGGAAACTGGGCAGGTGAGCTCCTGGACCTTGGACTTCAGAGTCTGGCACCAGGTGAAGTGAAGTGTTGTCCAAGCAGCTTACTCTGGCACTTGGTCACAGCAGCTGAGACCTAGATGCAGGTGGAGCAGGAGTGTTAAGGGGCTCCCTGGGCCCCAGCAGTCCTGCTCTGTGCTGCCTGGGACACCCAACAGGGCTTGGGTTCAGTGTGAAGGTCACGGAAGAACTTCATGTGCTGGGAGTGAAAACCCCAGTGCAGTGATTTCCAGGGAAAAGGAGAGGGGAGGATGTCAAAACGACATGGCTGGTTAGAGGAGAAGCTGTTTGTTCCTCAAGGGGCACCAGGGAAGCCAGGGAAAGCTGGAAGGAGAGGGGACGTGGGGAAGCATTATTTGTTGTTGTTGTTTCTCTGCTCCTTCTTCTCCTCCTCCTTTTCCTCTCTCTCCCTCCCATCCCAGTTCTCTCCCTTCATCCTTCCTTCTCTTCTTTCTTCCTCCCCCCCTTTCTTTCTTTTCTTTCTTTTTGGACAAAGAATGACCCCTGGCTGAGTCCTGATGACTGCACTCCAGGAGAGCAGGGATTTCTAGCTGCAGGCTGGGGAGGAATTGCTGGAGGCAGTGGGAGGAAGAGGATTCCAGCCCCTGTGAGGAGTGGGCCAGTTCATCTTCGGTGGGTGGATGGGGGAGCTGTGAGCCAGTCCTGGCCAGTGGTCGTGGAGTGGGCGGGGTCAGCAGGAGAGAGAGATTGGAGCAGAAGACAGAGGGACTAATGTTGCCGGTGGGCACCCCTGGGGCCCTGGGTTGTGGTGGGGTTTCTCCAGGATGTCCAGGTACATAGGCACAGGTGGAGGGTTGGGGGCTGGGTTAACAGAGCTCAGGGCTGTTCCAGGCTGCCAAGTCTGTGACTGCGGAGAATGGGTGAAGTGCTGAATGTGTGTGGAGGGGGTCACAACCACAGGCTCAGGAACCCTCGGTGGGTGTGCAGCACTCCAGGAAGAAGAGCAAACCCTGAACAAAGCCAGCATTGTGAACCGCAGATCCCTGTGGGGTCGCAGAGCTGTTGGCCTGTAAGTGCTCCTCTAGGAAAGGGGAGGTAAGGCAGAGGGAACCTTGAGGCTGAGATTCCGAAGAGCACAGCTCTGATGGCCAGGAGGCCTAGGGGAGTGAGAAAGGGACCAGGCCCTGGAGGGGGTCATCCTCATGCTGAGGATGCCTTATGGGCTGTGACAGAGTGTGGCTGGGAGATCGGTGGTGGACCAGGAACCAGGCAGGTCACCTGGAGGTGACCACTGAAGCACAGTCCACAGCATCGTCCTCAGGACCTTTTCCTTGAGGCGGCGTGGAGGAGGCACAGGGTGGCCAGGAGAAAGTGCACAAAAACCCTCTAGTGACAGGGAGGCGAAGGCAAGGCTGCTTCCTCTTCCCCAGCCAGAGGTGGGATGGGGTGGGAGAAACCAGCCAACCCTTGGCTACAGCAGCTGGAGGACAGGGGTTGCCCCAGGGACTGTCAGGTTCGGGTCAGGTAGAAAGGCAAAGGCCTTGCTCGCAGTAGGTGTTCTCCATCTGCACAACATGATATACACACAGATCTTTAATCCTTCCCATTGGGTTAATGTGACATTTATTTTAAATAAGATGATTGCTAAGACATACAGATTTTAAGACTCATTTCTTGCTCAACTTACACTGCACATCATGTTCTACTCCTTACCAAAATATTTATTTTTTCCATCCTTGTTTTCTTTCAGAGTTAAGACATCTAAGCAGCTGTTATTTGGTCAATCGGGATGCATTATAAGTGTTATGTTCGTCTGAAGACTTCCCAGTTTTGTTCAAACAGTTACTAGGTACTGATACTCTATTTCACTTCTTATTGCTGCAGCAGTTGTAACATATGCAGGGAGCATTGCTGCCCCCTGCAGCAGTGTAGGGAAATAGCACTCAGCACACTGTGTAGCCTGTCTGGTCTCCCCTCCAGCTGTCAACAACCCGGTGAAATGACTCTGAAGACTAACGGGTGAAATGTGTTACTGTAGCTGTTAAAAATAAATAGTTATTAATGGACAACCCTAAGGAAATTGATATCACCCTATGAGTGCCTGGCCCCAAGACACAACAGTTAGTGAGATTATGAAGATAAACTCCACACATTTCCAGTTTCTGTAGTATATGAACTTGAGTTTAGTTAGTGTGGATATTAAGACTTTCCCACTTTCAGCTCTTAAAAAGAGCATGCAAATTACCCATAAACATTATCAATCCATTTGTTAGGCCAGCAGACTCAGCATGGCCTTGGAGCTTATAAACACGAATGCTCACTCCGTCCTGACCTGCCTGGATTAGCTAGGCCGGGGCGCTCTGCTACTGGAGCACAGAAGTCCCCCTTCTCTGTGTAGGATATGCCCCCAGACCCTGATGGACCCCTGAAACTTCAGGTAGCACTGAATCCCAAAGGGGCTCTGCTTCGTCGTGAACATACATTCCTAGGATAGGATTTAACCTGTAAATCTGGCATGTGAAAGAATAGCAGGAATATTTAATAATAAAACAGAAAAGTTATTCATAGAACAATAAAATAGGTCATTATTAAGTAAAATAAAGGCTCCTGAACACAAGCACTGTGAAAGCCCCTCGGTCCTCTGGTCACCGAGATGACACCCAAGTGACTAATGGGCAGGTGGCACACAGGGGCTGCAAACGCTGGACAAAGACACGATTCACGTCCTGGGTGGGGTGGGACTTCATCACCCTACTCAGAAAGTGAGCAATTTAAAGCTCATGTATTGTTTATTTCTGGAATTTTCCGCTTACTATTTTCAGACCACAGATGAGTGTGGGTAACTGGAACTGTGAAAAGCAGAATGCTGTGTTACCAAGGCCTCCAGAGATGGAGACACCAACCCTGCTTAGTATGAGAGCTGCTGGCATGGCCTTGCATCCCTGAGCCAGGTCCATAGGTTGACTACCCAGGACATGGAGAGAATGGTGGCCTTGCAGCCCTTACCAGGTCCCCAAATCAGAATCTGCATTTTAACAGGATCCTTGGTTCTTTCAAGTCTGAGAAGCTTCCTCTAAGGGAGGTGGATGATGGATGGTGAAGATTCTCCTTTGCCTGCCAGTCAATAGTTCCTGGCCTTTTTCTCAGCTACTAAGTCTCCAGTTTTGTGACCAGTAGGGCAAATGGCGGTATCTTGCTCATTTTGAGAAGAAGACAGTAGATATTATTTTCATTGCAAAGATTTTCTGAGAAGTCACCTTTGGTAGCAAAAGCTTTGCTAGGCAGAATGAATGGAAAAACATAACGCAGAGCTTGGAAGAGGGAAAATGAGCCACTTCCTCTTGGCACCTGGGACTGAGGATTGGGCCTCCTGTCCCCTAACGGGAACCGGGTTGGATCTGCCCTCTCTCTCTCCAGATTGCCAAGCACTTCTGACTCGGGTGAAGCAGAAGGAGATGGTGCTGTGTGAATAGGTGTTAGACAGTCAGTGGCTCCTGAAAACTCGGATTAAGTCCAGACCTGGTTCCTAGGGAGCTTTGTAACTCTGGGTGTCAGTGTGGCTTGTGTCACCTGCTCACCTCCTTCTTGTAGATACTGCGAACCCCACTAAGATCGTTGGTGCAGGGCAAGTTTGCAGACTGGGAAGTAGCAATTAAACATAGCAGTGGCAACATCTGCTTGCATTTTTGCACTGAGTTTTAACAATGCAATTTTGGAAATTTTTACACCAATTTTATTTCTGATATAAGGAGCAACCATCAACAAATGTTATCAGTGAGAGGCTCTTAAATTTTAATTCTTGAATTACCTTATCTCAAGTTTCCTTAGCCCATTACACAGTCACTTTTACCTTCAGAAAAGGAATGTGTGTTTGGAACCACCGATGTATCTGACCTGCAAACGTCTTTCATTTTCTAAAAAATTATCTAGCTCCAGTAGGGAAAAAAGAGTGGGTAGGCTTAATTTCCAGTGGGAAATATTGCTTTAATTCAGTGCAACTGGATTGATTGTTTCTCTCCTGCCTAATGGGTTTCATGCAGTCCTGAGAAGACAACATGAATAAAATATAATAGCTTCCCTCAAAGGGCATAGACTGGTGGGGGAATGGGGAAGTGGGGCAAGATGTTTAACACAAGTATGAGCTACAAAGAGAAGGACGCTTACCATGCTTGTCTTAACTGGTTCTTGTTGCCTCTTACACTGCTGTCTCCTACTTACCCCCTCTTCTGAGAGTTCTGGGAGGATGATGGGTCAGACAGGTAGCTTTGAAATATCTGGAATCTGCTTGTGAAAACCAAGAAGTGCCTGGATAGCATAACCAGAGGCCAGACAGCTGCTCAGAAAGAGTGCCCAGTGCTGCCCAGTGGCCAGTGCTGCCCTGGGATTGGTGCACCTACAGTGGGCCCGGAGTGGCTTTGGCGCTGTGCAGAGAAGGAGGAGGAGGGTGGGGGCTGGTGATGTCCTGAGTCCCCAGCACCTGGGCCTCCAGCAGTGCTGTGGGTTCAGGAGGCTGAGCAGAACCTGAGGGAGCTTTGCCACATTTGGCTAAGGATGCCCTGACGTAGTCTGCCAAGAGGTGCTGCACCAGCTGCTGGTAACTCTGCAACCAACAACTCAGGCCCTTCCTAAGAGGAAACCTGAGAGCCTCATTCAGGAGAAAGGAAAGAAGAATCCAGTTAGAGTGGTGTGGGGACTGGGAGAGCAAGGAAACAGGAGGTCTGGAGGCAGCAGAAGACCACAGCCCAAAGCAGCATGTTGTACATTTCAAATTACTGACAGGATGGAGCTTTAACATTCTCACCATAAAAAAGGTGAGGGGTAAGTTAATCAGCTTGACTGAATCTTTCTTCAATGCATTCGTGGATCAACACATCCCATCATGCCCTATAAATATTCACAATTATTACCTCTTGTCAATGAAAAAGAGAAAATGCAGAGGCCTATCTGAGAGAGCACCATGAGGTTTTGAGCACTCTGCAGACCGAAAAACAAAGATGCTATGTACCCCTCTGCTTCTGCCAGCATATTCACGAAAACTCTTTGTACTACAATAATCATAATCATAGAAAGGAACGAAAACAATAACTCTTGGGCCCTCCCTAGTTACATGAGAGAACAGGAACAAAGGGAGGGAGGCAGAGGCGTGGCAGAGGGCAACCCAGCGTGCAGACCCAGGTCATGGCTGAGAAGAGACCTGGGTGTCCTGCTGCCCGCTTGCCCAGTTGGAGGTGACACATGGTGATGTCTGTGATCTGCTTCCAGGGGATCTGTGAGGAGAAGGTGGATGAGACAGGAGAGAAACAAGGTTGTTCCGTTGTGGCGACGTGTGAAACCAGGCGCCAGGCACAACTGTCTGCGACACTTTCTTCAAGGTCTGTGCCGCTGTCCCCTCTCTCCTGCAGGCCTTGACCGGCTTCCTCTGTTGGCATCTGTGAGGGCTGGACGCTGTGTGCAACCCTGTCTCCTGGTCCTTCTACACAGTCGGCCAGTTTCACTCACACTTAGGACTGCACATGCTGCCCACATGCCCATCTCTACCTGGTCTTCATTTTGCCCAGATGCAGCTCCTGAGTTCCCATGGTGTTGGTGCCCCCTGCAAGCCGCTGAGGCAGAGAAGTCCAGGACAGTTCCCTGCCGCTTCTCCTCCATCCCCTCTTTCTATGAAGAGCTTCACCATCTCTCCTTGTTCATGCCAGGCACTTGAATGTCACCCTGGATTTGACTTTAAGTACCTGATCTCCTAGTCCTTCCAGTGCTGTGGCTGGATGAGGTTCGTGTCCAGGGGTTCACCTGTTGGGAGCTTGGGGCCTAGTGTGACAGTGCTAAGAGGCCCTATATCACAATTAGGGCAGTCATGCCACTTGCCATGAGGACCAGACCCAAGCCAGTGCCAGCATCGTGCCCCAGAATGTCCCACCCTGAGTTAAAATGAGCTTCTCTTCTTCCCCTAATACCTGGCTGCAGGCATCTCAGGTGGCTACAGAGCCTGGTGACTTGTCTGGTCACCTCCCAGGTGTCCCCAGTTCTCTGGCCTCTCCCTCTCTCCTCTGGACAAGGCAGCAGTTGTTACCCTGAGCTCTTCTTCCTGCCACACCCAGGACTGTGGCCAGAGTCTCCTCTCACAGGAAAGCTGGTCACCCTTGTGCTCCTGTGTGGGCACTCAATGCTAAGAGCCCATCGGCAGCACTTGTGGAACCCTTAAGGTGACTTCCCCACCCCTGCCCTCCTTCTCATGCATCTCCACCCTGCCCTTTGTGGTTCAGTGGAGTGGAGGGGTCTGTGCATCTCCAGTTCACTGATTTTATTCCCGTGAGCCTTTGCACCTGCTTTTTGTTTTTGTTTCCTGGGCACCTAGCAAAGTGCTTAGCACACACCTGACACTTGCTAAATAGTTCACGACATTCTGAAAACATAAATAAAGACATTATTCACTTTTATTGAGATGTCTGTCTTTGTTGGCTTGTCTCACCAGTTGAGTTAACAATGGCTTTGACAATGAGTATCAAATCTCAGCCCCAAATGGGCAGACATCACTCACACAGAAACCCATTCCACATCCAGCACTGTGACTTCCTTAGACAGCTGTGTCATCAGGAAGTGAAGATGAGGCCGCAGGTACAAGTCAGACACATTGTTGGGAGCTTTCTAGTTTTCTTATGAACAGATCTACCAGCCAAGAAGCTGAAATAATAGAGGATTGTACATGGGCAATGTATGAGAAACTGGTATAATTGATGGCAAACATTACGAACAGTAAGACAATAAATAGAGCAAAGTGGATCAGTGCTGAAGGCAGCAGCTGCTGGGAGACAAAAAGTGATACTGATATTGTTAATCTCAAGTGGAGAATGCTGTAAATTCTGTTTAGAGATCATCAGTCACCAGCCCCGAAGAAGGCAAACAGAGAAATGTGCTCCAGATTTTCAAAGCAATTGAGAAACAGACTCAGATGGGATCTTTTGGCAAGAAATCATATGATTACACACATTCACCCTAAATATTTCAGGGTTTAACAGGGATACGAGAGGGTGGGTGGGTCTGAGAGCAGATGAAATAAGGGGTGAGGAAGTATCCTGTGCCGCAACCACGTTATCCACAGAGTTCTGTTTTATTCTGCAGATGAACACAGCCACACGATTTCAGGCTGGCTGGCTTGGAAGAAGACTCCCAGAGAGCATGAGGAATACAAAGGAAGCAAGCAGGGTCATTGCTCTCCAGCTCCAAGGTCACACCCAGCCTTGGCAACCTGGGGCTGGTGGAAAAGCTGTCCAGCTTCTCCTCTCTGGGCCTGGTGAGCTGGACAACCCCGGGTCCCTGATGTGGCCAAGAAGCTCTGAGAGTGGGAATGACCTAAATGAATCCAGCCAAATGGAACAACCCAGATCTGTGGGAGAGAGCAGAGGCCAGGCCTTCACCTCTGTTCTCCTGGGCACGGGTGCTAGATGCACACGCATATGAGTCAGGTTTTCCTGTGGGAAGCAGCTAGCCCAGGTAACTCTGTTCCTCTGAGGACCTGGCCTGCAGGAGCCCTCTTCTGTGAGTGCAGAGCGATGCTGCTGCCCAGAGTCCTGCAGGACCAGATGCCCTGAGGCTTCTGAAGCTTCATATTTTGGCCACTGAGGTCCCTGCTAGGACTTCCTCTGTCTGCCTAGGGCAAGGCAGAGGGCTGGGGAGTTAACCTCACAAGCAGCTGCCAGCCCAAGGTTGGGAGAGCAGAGGTGGAAGACTTCAGGGCTTAGCCCCTCCCTTCCAGCATTTTACACTTTTCTATCTTCTCTACCCTAACTCTGTCTTCTAATGCCTCTTGCAGATTAGCTACAATTTTTTGATGTCTAAAGCTGTGGCAGATGGGACATGGCTATAGAAAAAAAAGCCATGGACATATGCCTTTCACCCTCTGACCTCATCTTCCAAAGAGAGGTGTCCCTCTGACTCTGATAACGTGGGCTTGGCCTCTAACACACCTTCTGCAGTGGCTTAGTTTGCCTTTTGCCAGATTTTATAGTCATTTTCTGAAGAAGAGTTAGTTTGATCTAACGACTTTTCTATTTGAAGCTAGACTGCTCACTGGTTATTTTTGATTGAGAGTTAGACACTGTGCCTGAAAGTAGCTCAACAACAGTGTTGTCAACACAAACTGTCCTTTTCACGAACAGCTTTCATTTTATTTTTGGTGGAGAATGTGTCTTCTGTTTCTGGTTGGCTTTGGATAGTTTCTTCTCAGCCCTGAAGTTTCACCATAGTGTGTCCATGTGTGGCTTTATCTTAGTTTTCTTTCTAAATATATGGACTTGACTAAAGTTTTAATTTTTAATTTAAAAATTAATTAAAATTATAATTTAATTACTGTCTTGTAGTTTTAAGAATACAATTGAAGTATCCTTTATCCAGAATGTTTGGGAATACAGGGTTTTGGATTTTGATTTGCTTAGATTTTGGAATATTTTCATATACTTAATGAGGTATCTTTGGAGTTGAATCCAAGTGTAAATACCAAATTTATGCATTCATTCATGTTCTATATACACCTTATGAAAATAGCTTATAGGTAATGTCATACATTACTTTTAGTGCACTTGCATTTTGACCTTGACCTGCCACATGAGGTCACATGTGAAGTTTTCCTCTGTTACATGAAGTCTTGGGCAAAAATGTTTAGATTTAGGAGCATTTTGGATTTAGGATTTGGGGGCTGGGGATGCTCAGTTCACACAGTCAAAAGCTTTCCTTTTTCCCACTTCAAGTTTTCACGTCTGATACTGTCCTTAGCAGTCATGAGACAACTTTGGAAAAAATGCAAGCTGAAAGAGCAAGTCCTGCTTTTTCTGTGTGGGCACCAGACAGCCCTGCACATAGTGTTCCCAGAGTGTGGTTTTAATGCAGCGTGATGTGCTCTGATTCTGAGGTGCACCGTGTGGAATGAGGTGAGGATAGAAGTCCTACCACATGTCCCTGAGGAGCAAAGCAGCACCTGTGCATATCCTAGTGACTTCTGTAGTGAGCACCATATGTAGTCATTACTGGCTACTCACTTGGGGCCAGGGATTGTACTAGCAAGCCCAAGAGGGCAGAAGTGACTTTTAACTGCGTGTCTCCTGCAATACCTGCAGTGCTATTTTTGCTCAGGAGTAAGGTTGTTCTTAGGAGCTGGTGACAAACATAATCTCCTGGCTATTGAAAGGGCAGCATGGTTGTGGTCTTGAGAAAATATCATTCTGGTATAATAATTCAGGCCTGATGTTTGCTTTTGTTAATTTTTTTTTTTATGGTTTAAACATACTTTATTTGTATGTATAAAATGCTCTGTGTAGTTGACCCCAACATTGTTCACACTGACTTCAAGAGTTCCATTTTCCATGTTCAAGTTGCTCAGTTGTTGCTGTTGGTTTGTTTTCTTTCAGGATCAAGGTGGGTGCTTTCATATAAAATCTTATTTTTTATTCCTTCTCTGGCAATTCTTTGCTGGATTCTTTCCTTTGCATAATTATACCTGCAATGGAACCAACATCCTAAAGTCACCATGATAAATCCTCCTACACCAACATCATATGATCTTCTAATTCTGTCTTCCCCTTCCCAGGTTCGCCAGGCTTTTGTGCAGCGGCCGTGACCAGAAGTTCGTGATTCCCGTGCCAGCAGTGTCCACCGGGCTGCTGGGCGGAAGCTGCACCGGCCTGCTTTTGTTAATGTTAAAGGCTTGGATAAGGATGTTTTGTTAAAAGCTTGAATAAGGATGAATTTTTTTTAAAACTTAAAAATTTGAGATTAGCTGTCACTATGTGAGAGTTAAGCTGGTCAGCTTGATTGGTTTAAGAATGCTCAGGGTAACAGCAAAGCACACATCTGGGTGTGTCTGGGTAGGTCATGGAGGCATGACCTTGGGGACTATATGTGGTCCCTGGCCTCTTCCTCTCTGCTACTATTTTCTGCTTTGTGTCCCAGCCACCATGAACTGAGCACTTTTGCTCTACCAGGCCCTTCTGCCATGTTTCTGCCTTAGAGCCAGCCAACCATGGACCAAATCCCCAGAAATTGTGAGCCAAATTAAACCTCTCCTCTTAAATTGTGGGTATCAAGTATTGTAACAGTCAGTATTTACTAGAGAAACAAATGCAACACAAGATATACAAATTTTGGACCTCGTCCCCGAATTAGATTCGCGACAAACTCCCAAAGCATGACACAGTCCTGGGGTCTTACTGGAGAACTTTATTTTCTGGCCAGGACCCATGTACGCTGCAACCAAGTTGGAGGACAAAAGGCCCTAACTGAAAGGAGGACTGCATATTTAAAGGAAAAAAACCACAGAAAAAGAGTCCCTCCTCCCATTCCCCTGGGTTACGGATTGTTGCAGAAACTGGTTATAGAGGCCAGGATAAGCACAGTTAGTTCCTCCCATTCCCCTGGGTAACAGTTTGTTGCAGATCACCTGAAACACAGTTTCTGTTTATTTTACCCTGTGGTTACATGCATTGGTTAGGGGTGGGGTTTTCTCCCAGGAGACAGAGTGCAGTTGAAAGTCACACATTTGCAAAATGGAGGAGAATGTTCTCAACATGGTGCTAGTATTGCCAAGTTGCTAAGTTGGGTCTCACACAAACATATATGAATTTACAAGATTGGCTTATAATGGCCACCCACAGGGTTGGATGAGGAAGAGTCCAGAGGGTCTTGTCTGCACACTGCAGACCAAAGGATTTAGTTGAAGGTCTGGAGCTCACTGCTGCAGTGTCCTGTGAGTGTATGTATCAGGAGGCCAATGAGTCTGCAATGGAAGGCTGAAGAGTCTATGATGGAAGGCTGAAACATCTACACTGAAAGGCTAAAAGATATGTGCCAGAAGCCAAAGAGTCTGCACTGGAAGCCAGGAGATGACGACCAAGGCAAAGACTGGAGCTCCTTGGAAGGAACAGAAGCAGATCTGCCCTTCATACCATTTAGGTGATGAGCTGCCCTGGGGTGGATCTCCCACACCCTAGGGTATGGAATTGCTGAGTGGATTTAGTTAAGCTTCTCTTAACCAAACTTCTCAAATTGACACAATCAATCAGCCATCACAAATATTGTGACTTGGCAATGGAAAATCTGACTAATAAATGCTATGTAACTCTCAATCCTCTTGAGATAGCCTCCCAAGTGTAAGGGTAGACAGATACCATCACTCTTGGCTAAGGATGAATCTTATACAATGACAGATACAAGGTTTGGTCATAAGCTAGAGCCATGAAAGAACAGTGCTCCAGATTGTAAATAATGTATGTAGTAACTCCCATCAGCACACTTGGTCCGTGTTTTTCTGTGCACCAGCCCCTTCCCTTGGTAGGACGTGGAACCATTACCAACTTGGTGGAAGAATGAGCACTTTTGAGAAGTGGGTTCCTCGTTTCCTCTGCCTTTCTGCTAGGTTGCTATAGTTTAATTTGCCTTGAGATAAAGAAAGAGAAGGTGAGCATATTGGGTTACATGCTACTATTTTAAAATCTTATTTTCTCTTCAAAAACATCAACTAGCCACAAAATGTACATACTTTAAAATGGAAGATGCCTGTGAAATTTCTTCATTTTCATAACTAAAAATTCTTAGGCCTGGTAAAGTAAACATTAGGAAATAAAATTAGAGCTAAGTTAATAAGCTGACAGTTGGGCCATTGCAACTGCTGGAAGCATTTTGGATTCTAATGTTCTATTTCCTGGCTCATTCTGCAATTTGGCTATGCTTAGGAGCAAATTTGGTTTAAATTGTAGGTAAGAAAGGAAGAATACCAAGCTCTGTGTAAAATAACACCTTTTCTTGTCATTTACTTTTACATACTTATCATTTTGGTTTCTTAATTTACCTTTTGGTCTTTGAGTTACAAGTGAATACTTTGGAGAATATAATTTAGTAACTCTTTAGCCCCTACCTCTAAGGGAGCACTTGGTAACTGGAGAAAGGAGGCCACTCGGGTAATAGAACAAAGGGCAGGCTGCTGGGTGTGTGCACATGTGTGTGTGAATATATTGATGTTATATGCAAATATGCAGGTGTGCATACAATGTATGTATGCATGCATGTAGTATGCATATAATGTAAATATTATGACAGCATGTATATAACATAGGTGGATGTACATGATGCATCCATGTATGTGATGTGTGTATTATGCATACGTGTGTATGCATGTCTCTGTGTATGTATGTACACAAGTGTGCATTATGCATGTGTGTAAGTGTGTGTGTATATATGTACATGAGTACATCTATTAGTGGACCCCACTGAAGCTCTAGTTCAGCAGGATATGGCATATTTAATTTTCAACATTAGGTTTCTAATTTTTCTTTGTCAAGATTTCTTTTGATGTTTCCACATCATTCTATTTTGCGTTTCCACATACATTTTATAAGCTATTTGTCAACTTCTACGTAATAGTTTATTGGGGTAAAGTGGAGTTGGGTTAAATTGACATCAATATTGAGTTTCTGGCTCCTTGGGCAGCTATCTCTCCTCATTTATGTAGGTCTTTAACTCTTTCAACAGTGTTTCCTCCTTTTCAGTGTAAATGTTGTGTTTGTATTTTGTTAAATTTATTCCTACATAATTCATATTTATGCTCTTGTATATTTCATTGTCTTTCAAATTTTTAATTTCCAACTGTTTATTACCAGTACATAAAAATATAATTGGTTTTTATATACTGACCTTGTATCTATGGTCCTGTGAAACTTATTATATTTGGTAGCTTTTTTGTACATTTGTTGGGATGCTCTACATAAACAATCATGCCATCTTCAAACAGAGACAGTTCTAATCGCTTCTCAGCCTTTTGGCTAAGATCAAATGTAAACAGAGACAGTTCTACCTCTTCCTTTCAGGTTTATGTGCCCCTTCCCTTCCTCCCTCTTTCCCTTCCTCCCTCCTTCCCTCCCTCTTTCCTTCCCCCTCTCTCTTTCCCTCTCTTCTTTCTTCCTTGCTTCCTTCTTTCCTCCTATCTCCTCAGACTTGCTATGATTTTAATACCATGTTTAATGAAAGGATGAAGGCACACATATTTGTATGGTTTTCAATCTTGGTGGGAAAGCACTAATTCACTAAAAATTAAGATTGATGTCTAATAAGCTCAACCTGACCAAGTCACACAACCAATGATAAATGGCACAATCAAAACTCAAGCTGGCCAGTGATTTAGCTCAGTTGTTGCGCAGCCTGCGCCTGCCCGGCAAGTCCCAAGGACCCGAGTTTGATCCCTGGTACCAAAACAAAAAAACAAACAAACCAAAAAACTCAAGCTAAGATCTGACTGAAGCCAAAATGCATGCTCTTATCATGGTGCAGTACAACTACTTTCTTGAATGCAAGTATTTTTTTTAACATTGTACAACTTCTGTATCCACAGAATTTTTTTTCCTGAATTTTTTCGCTGCTAGTATATTATTGGCAGATAGTAAAGCTAATGACTGATGTTGATTTTATGCTCCGTTGCATTGCTGAATTCATTTATTAGCTCTAAAAGTCTTTTGGTACTTTTTGCCATTTTGACTTTGCTGAGTTTAAAAGCTGTTGTTTCCATGAAGTGCTGCTTGACTGAGCCATCCTGAATGCTCTGCCCTGTACAGCTCAGTGTGGTATTTTATGCTGTCCTTGTAAAAGCTCTCCCGTTAGAAGTCTGGGACCATGTTGTGTGACTGTGGTGATTCTTACAGTCCCTCAGGTACTTGGTGGTTCAGCATTTGGCTTTTGTCTGGTCACATAATATAGGGAACAGGGAAAGGGGACTTTACTAGGACCACTTAGTCTTAGTCTCCTGCGAGCCATAGCAGAACAAGGCATATTAATTTATTATACAGGAAAGGTAGAAAAAATGAGACTTGGAGAAGAAGCTGAGCTTTGTGCCTGATCAGTGCTGCTCTGGGCAGTAGAGACAAAAGCCCCCAAACTTGCCGCACCTTCTATTCAGTATATAGGGAGAAACAAATGTAACAGATAATGGGGAGTGGCGGAATTCCTAGATCAATGAGGAACTCTGCAGGTGAAGATTTGGTTCCTCCCAGGATGTCTCCCGCAGGTGTGGTCTTGCCCTGGCGCATCACAGCATCACCAGATCATTGAGGTCTCAGTTGTGACCTGAGGCCAAAATGGAATCATGTCTGGAAATGCCATAGCTGGGCTGTAGGCAGGAGAACTAGGCCTAATCAAATGATTTTTCCCTAAAATTATGTAGCATTGCTTCCAACATATCTCCCTTTCTTTTGTTTTATGTGAGGGTGTTTTTGGGAAAAGTGAGCATACCCAACAATGGCTTGACCCTATATATTCGAAGGATCTATAGTGTGTTTGACTGGGTTAGCTGTCTATAATAGCCATAATTTCTCTTAGTTGGGCCTGTAAAAGGATTAAAATCTAATAATTTTTTTAAACCATGTTGGCAATAAAATAACAAAATTTTTGTTGAACTTAAATAAATGTTACCTTCAGTTATACTTTTCTATTGGGTGTTTAAGACCAAGTTATGGTGAGACCTATATTAAACAAAATTAACCTCTTCCTAATAAGGTCAAATAAGTCTCCGCAGGCACTGTCTTGGAACCATGCATAGAGCCTCTTAGCTCCTCTGTCAGTGTCAGCCATCAGGATATGTCTGGGCCTTGCTTGACCATGTTGCTTTCTGCGAAAGCATGGGAGATTTTTTTCCTCCAGGTGACATTCCTTTGGCACACTTTTTTTGGATCTTACTGTTTTGGTGTTCAGCAACCTCCCTGCTCAGGAGGTTGGATGACTCACCAAAGTTGTAGGATCTTGGAGAAGGTTCCCTCATGTCATGGATCTTTTTGTTGTAGTTGTTGTAGTTGACCTTGAAGGGCCAGGGCCAGGACCAAAATATTGGCTGTCATCTTAGCCCAGATACCTTTTGAGTTCTGGTCTCTAAACTTTGGTTGTTGAACACCCAGAAGAGAAGATCAATAACATTAGCTTTGTAAGAGGAGTGGTGAACTCAACTATTATAATTTTACCTGGATATTAAGCATTTTGGAATAAAAACATAGTTATAAGAAAAAAAAGATTGATGTAGTTGTAGGTGTTTTGGAGTTAATCTTTTAACAGCAGAGTCAATTCTCTTCTATTTGTAATTTTCTGAGGGTTTTTATTGTGAATAGATGTTGAACTTTGTCAGATGACTTTACTGCATCTATAAGATTAACATATAATTTTTCTTTTTTTAGGTTGATTAATCTGCTGAATTGATTTTTGGGTTTTGAACAAAGCTTGTAGTCCATGATGAAACCCACCAGCTTGTCTATTGCTAGATTTGACTTGCTAACATTTTGTTCAGTGCTTTTGTGCCTGTGTCATGAGGGATATTGCTATGCACTTTTTTTCCTAGTAATGGGGACACATGTGGGACAGTGTTGGACCTAAAAACTAGATTATTTACAAACAAGCAGCAGTTGGAAACCACTTCCTGGTTGGCATTTCATGTGTCCTGACTCCCACCAGGAAGGAGTTTTGTGATAAATACAGCCCTTGCTGATCTTGGGAGTCCTGAACCATCATTCTTTAAACATCTGTACACAGTATGTGTAAGGGACACAAAGCCATGCTACACACAGTATCATTATTCTTGGAGAAAGAAACTAAAGGTGGAATAAAGTGGCGCTGTCCATATTGTGTAACTATGTATATGCTTTTAAATAACCTTTTTTTCTTTTTGGTACCAAGGATCGAACTCAGGTCTTTGCGCTTTCCAGGCAGCCCCAGGAACCGCTGAGCTAAATCCCCCACCTTAAATAAACTTTTGACACAAAACAAGAGAAGAGAAGGCAAAGAAGGAATGCTCAGAGACACAGGAACAATGGGAAGGTGTGTCGCCCATGTCCAGAGACCGTGTGCGGTAGCTGGGGCCTGAGGGTGGCATGGGAGTGTTGGCAGCAGGTTACAGGCATTGCTGGCTGGTGGATCCCTGGTACTGGAGACTCATTTGGGTTGCAGTAAGGATGGGAGCCAGGGACACAAGTAAATAAGTATAGATAGATAGGTACACTCTTTTAATGTACAATTTGTAACAGGAGAATTTATAAAATAATACACAATGTGGACATGTATACCCACCACCCAGCTTTATCAAAACTTCATATTTTGCCATATTTTTCTTTAAAAAAACTAAAGAAATCACTGAATCTGCTTACACCTTTCTTCCCAACCCCACACTCCCAGCTTCAATTGTCATTAATTTGATGGCTTTCATTTCTTTCTCTTTTTTTCCCCCATACTGGGGATTAAACTCAGGACCTTGCACTTTTGAGGCAGGCGTGGCACCAGTGAGCTAAATCCCTGGCCTGATGTCTTTCATTTCTGTGCATATTTAACCCTGCTACTGCATTTATTGTGTATACATAAATACTATGCAATATTTGGTGGGTCTGTGATCTGAATATAAATGGTATTATACATACATTTCTTTCAGCATGTTGCTTTATAAATACGAAGTAGAAATATATCCATTTATCCACTGGTGATAAAGCTTAAATTCTATAAATATTCTTTAATTTAGCAACTTCCAATATTGGGTGTCTCAACTATATCTGAGATTTTATGTCACAAATGTGTGGCCCTGGACATTGCTGTGCTTGCTATGGAGCTCCCCTGGAAATGGTCACATGCCCACTGTGACCAGATGTCACACCTGGCTCTCTGAAGGCCACCAGCAGTGTGTGAGCTGTATCCTTCATGTCCCTATCATGACATTTGACAATGACAGACTCAGACCTTGGTTATTGGGGTGCTGGCCTTCAGGGGTGAGGGTACCTGCCCCTGGGCCTGGGTGGTTCTGTGAGATGGCTGCTATAGGAAGAGCTAGCCTGCCTCACCTGCTGCCCTGCTTCCGGCTAGGATGTGATGTTTCTTCCCACATCACACTGTTCTGCCATTAGCCCAGGCTTTCAGCCTTCAGGACCAGGGGTTACATCACCTCTTCAGGTTGCATCCGGAGCTGCCTGCAGGTTGGGGTGACTGAGCCATCCTCTGGAGCCACTCCCAAGGTAGCAGATGAACATCTGCTTCTACCTGGTTGTGTGTTTCCTCTTCAGGCATGACTCTGTCACCTTCATTTTCGAATATTAGTAGACTTTAAGAGCAGCTTCAGGTTTATGGGAAATTGAGCACAAAACACAAAGATTGCCCATATCCTTATTTCTCACCCTCCTGTTCCCCCACAACTAGCATTTGCCATCTGAGTGGTGCATTTGTGACAGCTGGGGAACCAGCATTACTGTATTATCATTAATAGAAGTTCACATTTATGTTAGCATTCATGCTGTGTCCCAACAGATGCTTTGTGGCAGTCATGTCAGGTGTCCACCACTGCAGCGTAACACAGAATAAGTTCTTTGCCCTCAGAATCTCCTGTGCTACATTGTTTCTTTTCTCTCCTTTCCCCAGGCTCACAACTCCTGGAAGACACTGGTCTTTATGACATTTTTATAGCCTTGCCTTTTCCAGAATGTTCTAGACCTGGAACCATAATGCAAAGCCTTTCCAGATTGACTTCTTTCCTTTTTTTATTATCAAAGTGATATTTATTAATAGTGTGGTCTTGGTCAAATATTTTAGTCTCCATTTAATCCTTAAATATTTGATTCACAAAGTAAACATAATAATTGGAGCATTAACTGAAATTTTTTTGAATATAATACTCAAGTAGTAGAAAAAGGAGATGCCAAATTCTACGTTTCCTGTTACTTGTATAGGATTTTAGTCAATAATTCCCCCTTTATATAAAACAACATAGCTGACTCAGAGAGAAGGTGAGCCGGTCCCAGCACCCGGAAGGAAGCTCCCCCACCACCATCTCACGTTCCTGGGGCAGAGAAGCTCAGCTTCTTTCCTTTTTCAATGTGTGTTTAGGACTGCTCCACCTGATTCCATGGTTTGATAGCTCACATCTTTTATCTACTGTATAAAATAAATTTTATCCATTGCAGAGAATATTGTAGAATGATTAGCCATTCACCCATTGAAGGATGTTTTAGTTTCTTCCAATTTTTGGCAATTTTGAATAAAACCACTACAAACATTCTTGTGGACATAAGTTTCCAACTCCTTTGGGTAAGTACTGAGGGGTGTGGTTTCTGGATGATATAGCTCTGCCTATCCTGGGTTTTCTAAGAATACTGAGCTGTCTTCCTGGTGTCTGGGCCATGCTGTATTCCCACCAGCAGGGGGCAGAGTTCCTGCTGTCCAGCTTTGGTAATGTCTGGGATTGTCGGGATTGCGGATTTGATCCACTCTAATGAACCAGTAGTGGCACCTTATTATTGTTTAAATGTATAGTTTCCTAGTGGCATATGTTGGTGAGCATCATTTCACAGGATAAGTGCCATATGAATATCTTCTTTTGTCAGGTGTCTTTACAGATTTTTTTTCACCCGTGAACTCTAATTTTTTGTATATTCTGGGCGACAATCCTTTACCAGATAAATGTTTTGAAAATATTTCCTCTGTATCTGCAGATTGTCTTTTCATTGTCTTAGCCATGTCTTTCACAGAGCAGAGATTTTAAGTTTTAAGGAAGTCCAACTTTTCAATATTTTATTTCATGGATTGTGCCATTGGTGTTGTATCTGAAAAGTCATCGCCAAACCCAACATCACCTGGGCTATCTCCTCTTATCTTTTAGTTTTGAATTTTACATTTAGGTCTCTGAGCCATTTTGAGTTAGTTACTGTGAAGTATGCAAGGTCTGTGCCTGGATTTATTGCTGTCTTTTGCATGTGGATATCCAAGTTCCTACCTCCCTGTGTTGGGGACTCTTATCCCTGGGATCACTGTTGCCCCTTTCTCAGAGCCCAGCTGATGCATCTATATGGGCTGTTTCTGGGCTCTTTCTGATGCCCTGTGGCTCCACTGGTCATTTCTCTGCTGTCATCCTGTATTGATTCCTGTAGCTCTGTCATAAGTGTGAAGTTGAGTGGTGCTGGTCGTTTAGCTTTGCTGTTCTTCATGAATACTGTTTTAGTCATTGGTTTGTTGATATCCACAAAGTTTCCCTCATTCAGATCTTTGTTTCAAAATACAGAATTTTTTTCTCAAAACTTTAAAAACAGAGGTACTATGATTTCTACCAGTGTCACGTCTGGACATACAGTAAAACCTTGATTTGAAAGCATAATTCTTTCTAGGAACACACTTGTAATCCAAAGCACTTGTATAGCAAAGCACATTTCCCCATAAGAAATAAAGGAAACTCAGATGATTGATTCAACAACCTAAAAATATTCATATAAAAATGATTACAATACAGTAATATAATATAAAATAATAAAGGAAATACAGAATATATAAAAAACAAACTAACTTGCACTTACCTTTGAAAACCTTCATGGCTGGTGTGAGGGAGACAAGAGAGAGGAGAATTATTGTGTAGGATGACTTTTCACTATCACTAATGGAATTACTGCTATCAGCTCAATGGTGTAGTATTCTTTTCCTGTAACTTTAACAAGGAACCTGTCCAATGACACTTGCTTTTGCCTCCTTTTGAAGATTTCTCAAAAATGTGACCTTGCATTGTCATTAAACAGATTCATTCACACTGCTACAGCCTTACTCAAGTGGTGCTTTCCCACAAAATTTTGTAGTTTCCCACATTTTATACATCTTCCTAATCTTATTAGAAGCGAGGGATTCCTCCACCTTTTTCTCCTCCTCCTCTGGAGATGAGATCTTGTCCATAACCAACCTCTTGCTGTTGAGAGACAAGAGAGGATCACTCACAATCCTGCAGAGAAAGAGAGACAGAGACAGAGGAGAGAGAGAGAGAGAGAGAGAGAGAGAGAGAGAGAGAGAGAGAGAGAGAGAGAACCATTGGCTCAGTTGTGATCATGTGATGTTTGGCATCATGTATTACTCATACTATAAGACACCACTTGTTTATCAAGTTAAATTTATTAGAAATGTTTAATTGTCTTGCAAAAAACTTACAGAACAAGTTACTCGAGGCCCAAAGTTTTACTGTGTGTATTTCCTGGTTTCCCTGTGATTTCTCAGTCCTTTCCAAAGTTCTACTGTCGTCATGAACTCTGTAATGAGTCTCATTGTATATGGAACTTTTCCCCATATTTGGCATTATGTTGCTAGGCTATTTCCTGAATAGGAAGTTACTTGGCTTCAGAGTAAGAGCAGGGGCAGGGGAGATATTGACAAATTGCTGTCTTGATAGCTTGTGCCACTTTATAGTTCTTGTCAGGGTTGAGCCTGCTTATTTTATCTCACTGCTCAGCACTGAATTCTACCTAAAAATCTATCAGGCATTTGTTAATTTCATGGGCAATTTCTTTTAGTTTCTGATATCAAGTTTTGAAATCCCATAGTATCATAATTTTCCTCAACGCTAAATAATTATGAACTAGCTTATCAGCACACTAGGGAGAGAGAGTACTTATATATGAAGGGTGATGAAAAATAGGGTGTTTACATATTTAAAATTTTTATTACAATAAAAGACATTTTCCATTAGTCCCCTTCAAAAAACTCCCCCTTCTATTGAATAAATTCATCCCATTCCCCTTGCCACTTTCTGAGGCAGTTCTGGAAGTCCTCTTTCATGAGTATCTTCAATTGTGATACTGTGTAGGCTCTGATGTCCTGATTTGAACCAAAACATTTGCCGTCCATGGTTATTTTGACTTTGGGGAAGAGCCAGCAGTTGCACAATACCAGATCTAGGTGGATGAGAACACAGTATCGTGTTTGTATTTGACAGAAATTGCTGTAAACATTTTGCATTGAGTCAGCCACAAAAAGACACTCACAAAAAAAGATTTCCAGAATTGCTGCAGAAAGTGGCAAGAATAATGGGACAAGTGTGCTCTAAATGACAGGGGGCATTTTGAGGGGGGATTAATGATGATCTCTTTTTTACTATAATAATTTTTTAAACATTAACTGTTTTTTTTTTTCTTTATGGAGGATTGAACTCAGGACCCTTTTTCGAGGCAGGTGCAGTGCCACTGAGCTAAATCCCTGGCCCTTAACTGTGTTTTTTGATCACACCACATACCTTTGTTTAGTAGTTATCAAAATAAAAAGTTTCCAATACACCTTGTGCTCCTCTTCATGTGTTGTATGAATTTGTTTGCATGGACATTTTGAAATTAGAATCATTAGCTGATTATGTCAAGAATAAACCTTCAATCAGACATCATGAGTGTCCACACCAGAAGCAGCCAGTGCCTGTGAAGGTGGAGATCACGGGCTTCGGAGATGGCTGAGAGGAGCAGGAAGTGTGCTGTGCTGGGTCCATGTCTGGTTCTGCCCCACAGCTGCTTCTGTCTGTGCTGTCAAGTTGGGGAGGGGAGGGTGGTGCTGAGTCAGGGCAGCGGCATGGACCTTTGTGTGGGACACAAACACTCCAGCCTTAGCCTCCAGCTGCTCTGTGAGAGCTACAGTTTTTATTTTTTCACAGTTTTAATTTTAAAATCTAGTAGTAGGAAGGAATAAAGACCAAGTGTGTATATGTGTGTGTGTGCACACTTGTGTGTTATCTCGGAGCCCCCCAGCACCTGCAAAAGGCCTTGACACCCACACAAACAGAAGCTCCTTGACTTACGAAGATAAACCCATCCCAAGTTGAAAATATGAGCTAAAATGCGTTTAATCCTCCTACTCTACTGCTCTCCCTTGCTACTAGGAGCGTAGAGCACAATGGGATCTCGGTTGTTTCCCCCTGTGGTCCCTGCCGCTACCTACCCATCAGTCCAGGAGAACATCTGTACACATCTCACCAGGCTGGGAAAAAGTTGAATTGAAAATCCTAAGTGTGGTTTCCACCGAGTTTCTGTCACTGGGTGCTATTGCAGGGTGGAATCATTAAAAGCTGAGTCATCATGAACTGGGAAGTCTATGTAGTTTGGGGAAACAGAATTAGCATAGGCTAACACTTACACCCAGATGGTGTGTTTTTGGTGAACTGTGCCCTTTAAGCATCATCACAGCTCTCTGGGGGACAAAGGGGCCTTGGAGGAGACAGCCTGTGGCTAGGACAGACCTGGTGGATGGCTGCATGCTGAGCTCTCTCCCCATAGAGCACTTGCTCTTCTCAGACCGGAGCTCTGCCCCTCTCTCTAGTAGGATAGGGCAACACCCACCTCTCCTGCTCTCTCCCAGGTGGCTGGAGTGTGCTGAGGTGCCTTGGGGGCTCAGGACGTCCTCTGGAGGACCCCTTTGCCCTCTCTAGGGTGAAGTCCCAGTGCATGGAGGGCTGACATGAGTCCAAGCCTCCATATTTTGGGGCCACATACATCAAGTGGACAGTAATAATGTGACTCAATTCATCTTTACACCTGAGGGCAGCACAGTGCAACTTCAGCGAGGCAGCCTGTCTGTGTCTCCTTGGCCAAGGCTCAGGTGGGCACCTTCCTCCCTGCTCCTGCCCGTGTGGTGCCCCTGGCATGTGGCCAGCCCCTCACCTTGGCCCCGGGACAGCAGCCTCTGAGCAGGAAGCCAGGTGGGGCAGTTGGTGACAGTATCCCCTGCCAACTGAGCAGACTCATGGGCACCTCGATCTCAGAGCAAAGTGAGATGACTCCCTTGGGAAAGAAAACGAGAGCCTGTGTTAGAAAAATTCAAGAGTGTATCAAAACAGCTGCTGGTCCCGGCTCCATGTGCGCTGGCCCTTGTCCTGGCAGCCCTGGCACACTGTCCCCCAAGGTCTCGGTTTTCCTCTCTGTACAACAGGCTCAAGGACTTTGCCATTGGTAAGGCTCCTTAGAGTAGATGAGACAGTAAGGGGGAAAGTGCTTTGTAAAATGAAATCTATGCACAAGTCGGTCACACCTATTTTCATAGAATATACTCCTCATGCTCTCCGATTGGCCCCTGGCCAGGAGCCCGGTGTCTGTTCAAGACTGCTTGCACCCGTAGCTGCTTCCCTGTCCGACAAGGCATCACCTTCACCCTGGCCTGGGCTGATGAGAAGGAAACTGCACTTTGTGGGTCTTTCTTTGGATTTGGCAGCAGAGGAGAAAACATCACTACTCTGTGAGGCAAGCCATAAAGTGGGGTTTAGCCCTTCAACCTCTTGTAAAACGAGAAGACTAATAAAACACAGCATCTGGAACGCGTTTCATAGGAGTCAGGGCTGATGGAGTCTGCGGAAAGTGGGCAAATGGTGGGTGGCAGCAGTGTGGCTGCGAAAAGGAAACGGGAGAGTTCAGAGGGTTCGGCTTCTCTCAACTCAGCTCCCTGACTATGCATGGGAAACTTGTTCTTTCAGACGCCATGGTTCAAAGGCAAGTTTTCCACCTACACTTTGAAATGAACAAGGCAGTACTGACCCTTCAGTGAACACAGAGTAATTCATTCCTGCTACCCACTCAATGGTGCTTGGACTTTTTTAAAAACCCTTTTTATTTTGAACTAATTTTAGGTTTGAAGAAAAGTCTAAACAATGCAGAGTTTCCATACATTCCTCACTCAATTTCCACTAATGTTAATATCTTATATGATGACAGTACAATTCCTTGAACCAAGGAAATGAGTGCTAATATTTGATTAGCAAAGTAATGACCTTATTCTATTGCCATTAAATTTTCCATCAATATTTCAGCATCTTACCCAGGACCCCACATTGCATTTGACGTCTTTTCTCTCCTGTAATGTGTAATTTCTCAATCGGTCCTTTGTCTTTCATAGGCTGGACAGTTTCAAAGAGTGCCTGTCAGTTACTTTGCTCAGTGTCACCCATCTGGGCTGTGTGACATTTCCTGCCCTGTGGCCTGGGAGGATACCACTGGACAAAGGGTGTTCTAATGCATCATGGCACAGCTCGGATCTCAGCATGTTGCACTGCTGTGCTGTTGACCTTGATCCCTCAGGGAAGGTGACTTCTCATGGGCTTCCTTCTTTGTAAGGTTGCTATTATTCCCTTCCAAGTTAGCAGATATCTTCGGGAAAATGCAAAAAGACCACGCAAATCCCATTTCTCCTCATCTTCTGTCCATGATTTTAGCATCCACCAGAGGGCACTTCTGCAAAAATTACTACTGCTATGTTTGCCTAGTGGTGATTTTCTTTATGCTTCTTTTCTTGTACACTGATTAATTGGACGTTTACTATGGACACCCCTTGTTTAATGACTGAGTTCTGTTCCTGAGACTAGGTCATTAACTGAATCTGAAACTAAATGAGGAATTGTATGTAGTGTATACATTACAATATTCAGAACAAAGAAATGGCCAAAGGAAACTCCAACTTGATGACTTTGCTTTTATTTGTGTAACTCTTACATGCAGTACTGTAATGTATAACTGAACATAAAACCACAGTACTGTGCTGGGCAGTGCAATCAGCCAGAATTACACTACTTACTGTAGAGTAAGCCACCATAAGGCCACAGTGCTACTCATACACTCACGTTCCTGTGTCATAAGTCCGAATGCAGATCCTAAGTCTGAAAGGCAGGTAATAAGTCAGAACAGCACGTCTGTCTTTGTCATGAGCAGTCAAACAGGGAGGTCATCAAACAAGGAGTGCCTGTGTAAGGATGAGTTCTCCCTTCACCTCTTTTCATTAACTTAGTAGAACAGTTTTAAACATCTGTGTCAGTAAGGGCTCATGGATGTCTATTTTCCACAGTGTCTTGTGATCTGATCTTATCCCTACCCTGCTCCTCTGGCGGTCTGGTCTTTGGCCTTGGGTCTCTGGGCTCAGGCAGGCTCCTGTGCCCAAGCTTTTTGAGCTCATCCTCACTCTGACACCACCACGTGAGTCATGGCCAGTTGGGTTTCTGTTCGGCTCTTCCTGCAACTGCTCAGAGCCTGACTCCCGTCACTGGTGAAGAGTGCTCTGAAACAGGATCTTAACACATGAGTGTTTACCACCACTGGGTGTCACCCTTCCAGCCCTCAGTGCAGACTGAGCTGGAGCCCCTGTGTGCACAATGACACATGTGTGTGCACTGGGCCACACTTCCATACCACCCACCCGTCAATCAATCCACCTATGAAAACCGTGACTTTATACTGATAGTTCAGATTGAAGTCTAACACCATGGAGTCCACTTAGCTCCCTACGTTCCCTTATCTGTAACATCTTTTTCTAACAGTGAGAAACTGGTCTCCTCTAAATGTGTGAGGAGCTGGGGTGGGTTCACTCTGTTACAGCTTGGCAAAGGGGTGTGCTGGAGGAGTCCTTTTAGGAAGGAAAGAAGGAAATAAAATGAAAGAAAAGAAAAGAGCAAACGGAGCCATCTCCAAGCCTCGTGCTTGTGTGGAGGAGGGCGGTGGGTGTCTCCACTGCTGTTCTTGCTCTGGACTGAGGATCCCCTGAATCCAGGCTGCAGCTCCAGTCCAGGTTCAGTGAGAGTGAGAGAGAGAGCCCAGGAGCAGGAGGCTGAGCAGAGTGCATTGCACAGGGAGATGAGTTCTGGGAGAGGTTCCTGCGGATCCAGTGTGCAAACATGGACAACCTGGCTCCCAAATGAAAGCAACCATAGCTCTGCTTCTCCTCCTCTCCATGGAGGCTGTGTTCAGCCCTTGGTACCTGTAGGATTGATCCAAATGCCCCAAGTGTATCAGGCTCCAGAGATGCTTTCGCCCTTTGTATGACACAGTATGGTATTTGCATGGAGCTGCTGCACATCCTCCTGCTATCTTCACTCATCTCCAGGTGGCTGATGATACCGAGTACAGTGTCTTTGCTCTGGAAGTAGTCATTACTGCCCTGTTCAGGGAATGATGACAAGAAAAAGTCTGAGCATGCCCAGTATGGATGCAATTTTAAAAAATTAAAATCTGGAACCAGTTGTGGTTGAATGTGTGCATGTGGAGCCCATGGGCACGGAAGGCAGACTGCATTAGAACTGGCTGCCCTTTGGACCCCTGTCCTGCCTGCCATCCACCTGTCGCTGGGAGTCCTGCCTGCCCATCCTATCCATGGTGCCATGATGATAAAAAGCTTCTAAAGGACAGCTTCTGATCTAAGGGGTCCACAGAACTCCCCAGAGTGAGGTGAATGCTGTGCTGGAGCAGGGCAGGTGGCAAAGCATTCCCAGCCGCAGTTCAAAGAGAGAAAAGGTGAATGTTTTTGCCCCTGAGAACTGTCTGCAGTCTGATGCAGTTTATGTGTGAGTTTCTCGAGATTTGTGGGTCTCTGAGTACCTCTCTGTCTGTCTTCATACTGGGATTCATGTTGAGGCTGCTCCCCATGAGGTGACAGGTAAAAGGCCTGGGCTTCTGTTCCTGCTGCTTCTGTGGAGGACTTAGCTCTTCTGTGAGTTTCCTCCCCGCCGTGTGACACAGTATCACATCTCAGTGGGTGTGACTCGAAACCAGGGCTGCTGAGCACAGCTTCCTTCTCTCCGTGAGGAGACTTCCTGTACAGGGTGACTTAAAACAACCACTTCCTCTCACCAATGGTAAATGCTGGGTTGGCATTAGCTAGATTAACAGAAGAGTCCTGTTTCTCAGTGGGTTTTGATCTGGGCAGTTTAAAATATGGTAAAAGTGTCTTGTTAGTAAGTGTCCCAGTGCTGTGACAAAATCCTTAAGATGAGCAATGTAATAGGAGAAAAGTTTATTTTGGTTCATGGTGCCAGAGGTTTCATTCCATGGTCACTGGGGTCCATGGTTTCTGGACCAGTGGGAAGGTGGAAATCATGGCAGGAAGTGTGTGGTAGAGCAGAGCTGCTCTGTCATGACAGCCAGAAGGGGGAGGGAGGGAGGGAGAGTGAGAGAGAGAGAGAGAGAGAAGCTGGGGACAAAGCATGCTTCAAGGACATGACCCCAGTATGCCCCGGTGACCTACTTCCTCCAACTTCCCAAATCCCCCACCACCTCCAATAGAGTTTTAAGGTACGAATCCATGCAGATTGACCTATGATGAGGTTGGTGCCCTCGGGACCCAATAGCCTCCCACAGGTCCCAGTTCTGAACCCTCTGCCTTGAGGACCAAGTCTTCAGCACAGGAGCTTTGGGAGACACTTAAGATTCCAGCCTCAACAGGATCACCATCAGAAAGCAAAGGAAGCTCCAGAATCGTCAATATGTGAACTATCAAAATGAAGTCTGACTTCTGAAGCTGAGATGTCCTAGCACCATGGAAGGGACAGAGGCTTGGGCTGTGATCTGCAGGGCTGGGTGACCTTGGAACTGGCCCAACCTTTGGAGCTGCGGTCTTCTCACCTACAAGGTGACAACATGGTGCCTGTCTCCAGTTGGCTGCCACTCCAATGGGATCATTTGGGTTCCAGGTGTTGTAAAGACTGTACACCCCTTGTGCCTAGCATTAGCAGGATGCCCTCCCCAGAGGGCCCCTCATTCCTCCAAGCCCCAAATCGCCTGGTTCCACAGCCTCTCGGGCCATGGACTGAAGGAGCTCCCTCCAGTGTCTGGGAGGAATGAGGGGACCACGGTGAAGTGGGGCTGCCTGGAGGTCGCTCAGAAGATACAGGAGGGATAGTTGACCATTAACAGATTGGCAGTGAAGAAAAACTTAATATTTTAAAATTAGATGATAAACTAATTGAAAACCTAAGTAAAACAACCTGGGGCCGTTCATTATGTAGAGGCAGCAGTTCTACACTGGCTTACACTATTCAAATCTGATTTTTTCCCTTTCCCTTTCATTTTCTTCTCTCTCCTTCCCCTCCCATTTTTTTCCCTCTCCTCTTCCTTTCTCTTTCTGTGGTTCTGGTGTGGAATTATCTTACATAGACAAATCACTTCTTGTATTGGGATGTGGTTCTAATTGCAAAGAATCTTCCTTCCCATGACCATGTATCTCCCTCCCCTTTGAGTCTGCTCTTTAGGATTTCAATCTCACTTCATGCTCTGGGTCAAACTGTGTCCTTTCCAACTCATATATTGAAGCCTTAATCCTTCTACCTTATATTTGGACCTGATTTGGAAGTATAGTTATTGGAGATATAGTGAGGGAAGGTGAGGATATATGAGGGGAGGGGAGGCTCTACTCCAAAATGACTAGTGTCCTTATCAAAAGGGGAAATTTAAACCCAGACATTCACACAGGGAAAATTCTACATGAATATCAAGGCAGAGATCAATCTACAAGCCAAAAATGCCCCCAATTGCCAGTAATCTACCAGGAACTAAAAGTGAGTCATGAAGTACATTCTTCCAGCTCTTAGAGGTGACCAGCCCTGTAGGTCCTCATCCCAGATTTCCAGCCTTCAGAACTAATTCAATAAATCTTTGCTGTTTAAGTCACTCACTTTGTGGTACTTTGCTATGACATTTCTAGAAAATGTTTCCATACAATTTTTTATGTTCTTTATGTATGTATGCATTTAGTTCCCTTTATTATTTTAGCAATGACTTGAGATATTGGTACCAAAGAATTATTAAAAGCTTTAAAAGAAAAACATTGGAGTTATAGAATGCATTAGAGGAAGAATAGGGAACAATTCTGAAAAAGAACTCATTTTCCTTAGCACCTGTCATAAATCAAATTAACTTGGATATAGGAAAAGCTAGGTTGATATTTAAACATATGAAAAAAATCTTCAAAAGTTATTTGTCTAGCTTTCCCCTTCCCTTCCTTTCTTTCTCCTCTCTCTTCCTT
>NW_004624749.1:10157760-10197543 GCF_000247695.1 Heterocephalus glaber
CTTTCTTTCTTTCTTTCTTTCTTTCTTTCTTTCTTTCTTTCTTTCTTTCTTTCTTTCTTGCTTGCTTTCTCTCTCTCTCCTTTCTTTCTTTCTTGCTTTCTTTCTTCTTTCTTGCTTTCTTTCTCTCTCTCTCCTTTTTTCCTTCCTTCTTTTTTGCTTGCTTGCTTTCTTTCTCTCTCTCTTTTCTCTCTCTCTCTCTCTCTCTCTCTCTCTCTCTCTCTCTCTTTCTGTCCAGTGCTGGGGTTTGAACTCAGAGCCTCACACATGCTAAGCATGCTCTCTGTACCTTCAGCTCTCGGCTAAGGTTTTGACTTGAACTTAAAGCTCTGCTGAAAGCTCCACAAGGGCAGTGACCCTGTTTATTTTCTTTATCACTGTATTTCCTATGTTTTGACAATGTCCCACACAGAATAGGTGTGCAATACTTCATTATCGATTGACTTCTTTTCTCTAAGGAAATTAACTTGATCTTGTGATGAAACAGTAGGCAAATGCCACCATTCCAGTGAGAGAAAGGTGAGCCTCTGATTTGGTTGGTCTGGAAGTGGCCTATCAGGGTCTGTCTGTTGAACTGGGAATCACCAGATGTCTCTCTCAGGGTAATCTCTGCACTACAAAGAAATAACTTCCATACTCCCTGGACTCAAGAGGCCAATGATCTGATTGTGGACATCAGACTCAAGTGGAGATCGTCAGCAACAGTGCGAGGAAATTTTCACACATGTCCATGAAGGTGTGGGGGTCAGAGGAGGAGGAGTGGATGTGGCTATGGGATTCATGGAGGAAGCAGAATAGAGTTCCCTTAGACAGAGTCTTTCCAGCTATGCATCTCTGTGGTGCCAAGAGGCTGGATTTCCAAAGGGCTGGAATAAACAATGGAGTCAATGTGGTTTGACCTCCACAGTTGGTAGGTTGAGTGGAGAGTTGGAGCAGCATCCCAGGTGGCCAGGGCTGCCATCGTGGAGAAGTGACTATGTAGTCACTTGGGGTCCTGTGCTCAAAGGGTCTCACTGCAGCTCATGCACTGCTGATGTGTGCTGAAATTCCTAGCGACTTTTGGAAGGGGCTCCACATTTCCACTCTGTACTGGGCTCTTCCCCTTGTGTGTCAGGTCCCGCATTTGCCACTAAGGGTGTGTGACCATGTGAGGATGAGGCTCTGGCCAAGTCCAAGGGAGGAAGGAGTGTGGAGGGAGAAGGAAGCCTGGCCGGTTGCCTCAGGGATGTGATTAGCTGCAGGGCACCATGTTTTTAATAAGTAGAATTTTGAGTCTTTTTAAAATTAAGTTTATTGGTACATTTTAGGTATTCAATACAGTCACACTCATCCTTGGGATCTTGTACCTTTACATGATGTATCTTGGTTCTTATTTTTTCCCCTTCCCCTGCCCTCCTTTCACCCCCTCCACCCTTCCCTATTTACAGAGACTTTGTTTCCATGTTTTCCTTTTCTCATATTTTTTTCTTTTCCCTTCTTTTCTTTCCCCTACCCCTCCCATTTCCACTACTCTTTTAGACCTTTTCTTCCTATTTCACAATATCAATTATACATTTTGATCCTTATTTACACTTTTAGTTTTTCATACCAGAGAAACTGTTTGGTATTTACATGTGTCTCCTATTTATTTCACTTAAGACTATGGCCTCAATGTGCATCCACTTAGCTATAAATGTCTCCAGTTTCTCACTTTTTATGGCTCAGTAGTACTCCATTTTATAAAAAACTCCCATCTTCATCCAGTCTCCAGTTGATGGGCACTTGGGCTGTTTCCAAGCTTTAGCTATTACAAACTGTGCTGCTATGAACATGGGTGAGCATATATCACTGTGGTATGATTCTTTTAATTCTTTTGAGAAGATACCCAGTAGAGGAATAGATGGGTCAAATAGGACTTCCAATCCTAGTTGTTTGAGGTATCTCCACACTGATTTCCACAGTGGTTGTACCAGTTTGCACTCCTACCAATAATGGAGAAGAGTTACTTTCTCTCCACACTCCCGCCAGCATTTGTTATTGGTTGATTTCTTGATAGCAGCCATTCTTTCTGGGGTGAGTTGGAATCTCAGCGTTGTTTTCATCTGCATCTCTTGAATGACCAGTGATGTTGAACATTTTTTCATATGTTTATTTGCCATTTCTACTTTGTCTGAGAAATGTCTGTTCATTTCAGATGCCCATTTTTGAATTGAGTCTTTACATTTGGGGTGTCTGATTTTTTTCAGTTCTTTATATATTCTAGATAGTAGACCTTTGTCTGAGGAACAGCTGGTAAAATTTTTTCCCACATTGTAGGTTGTCTCTTAGCTCTGTTGGTGGTTTCTCTTGCTGTGCAGAAGCTTTTTAATAAGATGAGATCCCATCTGTTGATTCTTTGTGCTAGTTCCTGTGCTACTGAGGATTTGTTCATGAAGTTTTTTCCTATGCCAATGTCTTCAAGAGTTCTGCCTAACTTATCTTCCAGCAAGTTTAGTGTTTCTGTTTTAATATTTAGATCTTTAATCAACTTCAATTTTAGTTTATTGCATAGTGAAAGATTGGGGTCTAGTTTTAATCTTTGGCAAGTTGAAATCCAGTTTTTCCAACACCATTTATTAAAGAGGCTATCTTTCCTCCAGTAAGGATGGTTAACTCCTTTGTCAAAGATGAGGTAGCTGAGTATGTCTGGAGTTGTTTCTGTATCTTCTAGTCTATTCCACTGATCCTCAGGTCTGTTTCTTGGCCAGTACCATGCTGTTTTTATCACAGTGGCTTTGTAGTATAGTTTCAAGTTGGGAATTGTGATATCCCCTACCATGTCTCTGTTGCCTAGAATTGCTTTTGCTATTCTAGGTCTCTTCTTGTTCCAAATGAATTTTTTGGATTGTTTTCTCTAGGTCTGTGAAATATGCTGTTGGTATTTCAATTGACATTGAATTGAATCTGTATAGTAGTTTTAGAATTTTGAGTCTTGCTGGAAAAGACCCTAAGCCAAGGTGATCACTAACAACTCTTATGGCCTTCATGGTGCACTGAAATAGTCTGAGGTGGGTGAAAAGGGGTAGCTACTGCCAAGTGTTAATAAGATCAAGCCCCAGAGTAAGTTCAGCTGTACATATTCTTATTGGCTGAATAACCATTCAACCAGTAGGCACAATGCTGTAACATAAGCTGTCCTGTGAGCTTGGTGAATACCCTGGGATTCATCCTTTTGGATCTCAGGCCACCACCAGCCCTGAAAGGTTCATTCAAGTTACCATGACAACAAGATAAACCAGGATTCTCTAGCTTGATTGTTGGCACTGGGCAACTGGTGGGCAGACAAGGGCCCGTTTGGGGCAGAGTATTTGTCCTAAGGGTAAAGATCTAGGACTCTGGATACTTCTATCACATAAGAGTAAAGGCAGGCAGTGTCTACAGCATGGAACCAATCTACAAACCTTGGATACAGTTATCTTTACTAATGACAGCCTACTTCTAACTTCAATCTTGCTACAAGAGGCCACCAGCTTTTTCCCAAGGAAATCTCTTCCTGAAATGAAGTACAATCATTAGAGGATTCAAGTATGGGTGGGAAAGTGAGTAACAGGACCAGGCAGTAAGCAGGCTAACTTAGGTCTGGACTTTTAAAATTTCTGCAACTTGTTACCTTGGACACACACAGCATCACATGACCTATTTGGGAAAGTTTAAAATTAAATAAAAAACAGCATGACAAAGGCTTTAGGCAAGTCTTGGAAGTTACACACTGTCTTTTCTGTCTTCTGGGTCTTCTGCCATGGATGTTCCTGTCCAGGTCCTGTGGTCCTTGGAGCCTGCAGGTACTGGGGTGAAGGATGAGGATGCAGGTGTTGGAGCCAGGGAGGATTCAGACTTAATACCAGACATTGGTCAGTTGTGCTGAAGGTGGAGGCTCCTCATATGGGTGCTCCTGTGATAGGATCAGGTTCCAATTCTGCCTCTGCCTTGATGGGTGGTCTGGCTGCTGCTTCACTTCTCTGGGACTGAGTGGCCTCACCTGTAGGAAGTGTAACTGGATGGGATGTTCTGCAAAGAAGACTCAGATGACTCCCAAGCATCCTGGTTTATATACTGCTCTGTGTTCATATGTGGAGGGGATGTGAGCAAGATTTCCAACTGGGATACGTTCAGTGCATTTGAAAATTTGCAAGCTTTTGCAAACAGTCGGTGCTACTTAGGAAATGACTCAGGCTTGCTGGTGTATTAAGTCCATCCTACATGGGGAAGTTGCTGTATAGTGAACTCCCTCTTATTTATTTATGCACATATGTATTTACTACATACACTCTGCCCTGCTAGATAGGATTTAAGGTAAAATTTCTTCCTCTCTCCATCTTCCTGACAATGGATCCATGGTTCCTATGCCGAGCACTAGGTGGCGACGTTGTGTTGTGAAAAACAATTTACTTGCTTGGAGCGCTAAATGACGGGGTAAGCCTACTTAAAAGTAAAAATTACTCTTCCAATTTTTGCTAATTTTAGAATCATATTTCTAGAATTTTCTCACTGTTTAATATGTGACAAGAAACCTTATTCTTGAGTTCAGAGGAATTAGATTTTGTCATTTTTTTAAATTAAGGTAACAATCCAAGAATCTAAGTAAAATAAATAAAAGAATATAAAATACCTTCTATGGTATAAAAGTAATTGGAAATTTCTCTGTAAAGGGAATTTAGAATTTACTCTGAAAATATTTAGGCAATTGATAGAAAGATTTTTTAAATTCTCTATTGATGAGAGTGAAGAACCTACCAGCTAATCAGTTTGGGGGAGTAGATATTTCAGGGGAAAAATATCCTCTGTGCTGAACATGTCCAGACTTTTTTTGTCCTTATTCCTTAAATACTTGCATAATGACTATTTACATAGCATTTGTATTATAGTAAGTATTATAGTCATCTAGAGATGATTCGGAGTACACAGGAATGTATGCATGGTTATATGCATATACTGTGCCACTTTATATAAGAGCACCTGTAGCTTTTCCCGCCAGGGTGTGGGGAGGCACCCAGATCCACACTGATACTAAGGGATGACTGCTTTTAGGGGGAACAGCCTTCCTAAAATGCCAGAGTCCGTTTGGGTTGATGTCATCATGTACTTTGGGGGAATAGATGTTAATGTAGCTAACTCCAGCATCAGGGCATCACTGGGAGAGGGGAGTGACAAGACCTGGATTAGGGGGTGGTGTATTTTCCCCTGTCTGACTGTGCAGAGGATGGACTGGCCTTTTCCACACACATGGGTCCAGGGGATCCAGGTCTGCTTTCCTCCAAGTGTATTCTGTTGACAATGGGCAAGTGGGGCTGTAGCAAGGATGGATGATAATATGGCCCTTGTCCTGCTATCTTTGTGTATCACTGATGTGAGATGTGACCTTGCTCACCTATGGACAGACACACACCCAGCCAGAGTCTTGGTGGTTTAATGCCATAGTTGGGCTAACAGCCCTGGAGCTGGATGGCCCAGGTTCCTCTTGCTTCCAAGGTAGGGAGCAGATTTCTTAGGGTCTTGACTTGCTCATTGGTAACATGGGGTCATTTTAAAACTGCACCTCTGACTCTTAGCATCCTTGCAAGTACTCAGTGAGTGAGGGTTTTAAAAACATTGGATTCGTCACTTGACACACAGTAGATAAAACTTTGTTATCCCTTTTGTTGTAAAAGTTACCAAAGCATCTCTACACCCTCCAGCCAGTTATTGGCCAAACTAAGCCAGGCCTTTAACATAGCTGTATTTATATTTTAATTTAATGGATATAAATGTATTCCCTTATTGGTGTTTTTTTCATATCAAATTCATGAGTTCTCCCATATTTAAAACCATACATACCTTTTCCTCATAAGCAAAAATAAATAAACAAAAAACTGTGTGAATGAACAAAGCTTCCAGAGTGACTTAATCCCACATCAGCTCTGCGAAAATGTCCTCACACTGGGGTTCAGGGATTCTTAAGACACAAGAACATGAAAATCTGATGTGGATTTGATGTCCCAGAATTATTGAATTTTTAGATGTTTAATGTTTAGTTTAAATATTTTTCATTTTTATCTAACTGAACAGGTAAAGATTGAAGGGAGGCCAAGGACTATGTATTAAACACAATTCTTCAAAAGTTTTAAACTAGTGAAATTATGTTGTTGTTTCTATCACGTGTCATTCTCTAGGGGGAAGTTCTTAAGCCTGTGTTCATGGCAGAGGTGTCCGAATTCCTCGCCATCACCAGGAGGACCCTGTGCCCTCCATACCTGGTGCCTCCATTTCTGTCCTCCAAGCCCCCACCCCCACAAAGCCATGTCTGGGTTTCCTCCTTCAGACAGATAAGTGTCCTCCTCCCAACAAGTATGACTTGAAATAATGAACCCTTGGGCTCAGAAGAGGCCTTCTGCAGAGTGTGACAGGATGTAAGGATGCACTGTCATCCCAGTAGGTAAAAGGAAGGCTGAAGCCCTGTCACCAAAGGGAAAAGATTCACCATGATGATGACAGTGAGGTTGGAAGCTGAGGCTGCTGGAGAGTCTCCTCGATGTGTGTCCTCGATGGAGGTCCCACTAGCATTCCTGAGCAGGGCCTCAGTGTCTTGTCACAAGTAGGAGGTGGTGACTCTTGGCATCTGGCGCATGGACACAGAGACCCCAATAGTCATTCTGTCACACACAGCACAGCCCCTCAAAAAAGAGCCATTCAGTCTCCTGTGTCAGTAGGCCTGGGTCAGAGGAACTTCCTGTTTGGGCTTGGAGCCCTGCCAAACAGTGAGGAAGGGCAGATGATAGTGGTGTCTCATCTCCAGGCCCCAGAGTAGCTCCCAGAATGCCGTGCAGTGGAAATGTGCAGTCTTTTCTTGTTGCCCTTTCAGTCACTGTGTCCACAGATGAAAGCTGTGCAAGGGCTGTTTCAGAAGATCTCTGTTACCTTTTAAAGAAAGTTACACGAACTAAGCATTGTGTACTGCTAATGTTATAGGGTTACATGGACATCAGGCGAACTGTCATTCGAAATGAGCCTGGTAGACCTAACCATTTCACTGGCATGGAAAACAAGCTGAAAGAGCTTTAAGGACTGGTGTTCCATTGCAGGTGTATAGATGGTTCCTGGCTTGTGGTGGCTTCTCTGAGGACTTTCTCATGTTTTTGATCCTCTGACAGGGACAGTGTACCCATTGATCCAGGCTGTTTTCACTCTCATTTCAGGATTCAATCAACTGTGTGAAACATTCAGGATCTTAAATATCCCCAGAGGCCATGTGTTGGAGGTGTGATCCCAGCCTGTGGTGCTACTGGGAGGTGGTGGGATCTTCAAGAGCTGGGGCCTAGTGGGAGGAAGTGAGTGGGTGTGGCCCTCAGGGGATATGGGAACTACTCCCCCTTCTTCTCTCTTTGGATTCTGGCTGCCATGAGCAGCTTTGCTTCCACACTCTGCCCACCATGATGTATTATGTAACCCCAGGCCCCAAAGCAATGCAGAAGCCAAGCATGGACTGAACCTCTGAAACTGTGAGCCACAGTAAATATTTCTTCCAATAGTCCATGGTTTGATCTCACAAGTGCAGGCAGAGATGGGGACTCATAGGAAACTTCAGTGATGGGAAACAGAGTGTGGGGCAGATCCCAGCCATGCAAACTCACTTCCCTGGGATGAAAGTCCACACTGAAAGCTCAGAACTAGAGGATTTCCAGTTTCTCATTGCTTGCATTGCTTCTGCAATATGATACCTCTGTTGGAGGCAGCACACAGTCAGGTACTAAGGGAAAATGAGGAACCACACTAGGAAATGGACACACAAACACACAAGACTACACTTCTGGGACTTTGTTAGTGAGCGCAACTCATGATGCAACTCAGAAGATTGGAACTGAGAGTCCTGGCCTCTGCGATTACTTATTTTCTGGCACAGTTTCCAACTTGAAGCAGGCGCAGAGCAAATACTAGTAGGCAAGTGACCAAGGGACCTTTCCATTCTGGTGCCTGGTGTTTTATGTCACTGAGGGTTGCTTCAGAGCAGGAAGCAGAATCCTCACTGCCCATGCTCACTCAAGGGCCAGCTGCTTCGTGCATGGGGCTGGGGACAGGGGACTGGGAATGGAGTGGCCGACCTCGGTGGCCAGGGAGGAATAACTGTTTTCGCCATGTCCCTGTGGCTTTTTAGCTCACAGTTACTCAGTGGTTGTGTTTCTTCCAAGCCCATAGTGAATCTTTATGGGGAGCCAGCTGAAGTTGTATCTTTTTATTGGGGAAATTACAGTTTTCTAAGAAGCCCCCTGATGTCTCATCAGCTGAGCTGTGCCATCCTTTATACCCAAGAAGCAGAGTGGGGCACCAGGCATCTCCTGCTCTAAACTTGGCTGCAGTCTGAGGCTTCTTGGTAGCCATCATGTGTTTATATTTATAACCTACTTTTCAATTAATATAAACATAATTTATGGTATTTAGTAAACAAAGAAGTTTTTAAACACAATTCCTGATGGTCTGGAACTATTTCTGACAATGCTTCTTTTAAAACTTCATTATTGATCCCCATGTTTGCAGTATGTAATGATTACATTCATCTTGGAGGGTAGGTCCATGTACATAGTGCATCTTCAGTCTTTTTATTCCTCTTCCCCTTCCTGGATCTCTGGATCCACTTCCCATTTGCAAAGGATTTACCTTCCCATTTCTTATTGCCTGTCTTTATTTTATTTTTTAAAAAATTATTTATATGTTGGGTCTCTCATATAAGAGAAATTATGCGATGTTTAAGCTGTGTGTCTGATTTATTTCACAATGCTTTCTAAAAAGAAAACTTTTGTTGTAATGGTGGTCATAAGCATAATCTAAACTGATTGCATCTAGCCTGAATTTAGATTTAGATGAAGCAGCAATGGAGTTCAAAGACAAATGACTTCCTTAGGAGCCTGTTCAGCCAGGATGCTGCTGTTCATCTTCAATAGATGTGTCAGATTGGGCAAGGACCCACCCTGAGGACCTCATTAACTTAGTCACCTCTTTAAAGGCCTTGTCTCTAACGAAGGCTAACAGAGGCCCTGGGAGTCACAGCTTCAGCAAAAGGACTCTAAGGGAAACAGTTCAATCCCTAACTCCCCCCAGGGACTCCAGGAACCAGAGACATATCACTAACAAAGGTTGACGGTGCCAAGAAGGGCTTGAAAAGTCAGAGATACCAAGGTAAAGACTGCATTGGAAACAGAGTCTGGGACTGAAGGTTTTCTCTTGGTCCTCACAGGATTGACACTGCTGGCACATTAACAGGGAAAGAGCAGGGACAAGAGGGAATGAGGTGTGGAGGGGCGGGAAAAGCACGTTTCAAAGTGATTCTGCTTATTTTGATCAGTGAGAAACGTTACAATATGCAGTTATCTTTGCTCTGGTGTACACTTTTGCTTCAGAGCAAGAGGAATTCAGGATTCTAGACAAACTTTGATGTTGATAAAATCAGAGTTCTCTGGGGAAGGAGGTGGACAGAAATGATTCCCGGACACTTGTGAATGTAACAGTCCTGCTGCATGTGACATGAGACAGTTACTTCCCTAGTGCCTGGAAACCGTGGCATTCAGGGCCAAGGCTTTCTCACTATGGAACTGCTTGTTTTTCCTAGTTATTCAAATATGTGTTATTCCTATATCATTTGTGTGCTATTAAATATTCAAGCAGTGCTGGAAATGTATAAGGAAGTGAAATCAGCTGCTATTCCAGGTCTACAAATCACCACCATGAAGTATTTTAATGAACATTTCTTCATGTTCTGCTTTATGCAGCTACATGTGCATCTATAATTCATTCCATCAGTTTGCCTTATTTATAACAAAGCGCATGCACATGTGTGCATGAATGTTCATGTGTGTGAATGCATGTGCGTATGCACTGTGAGAGAGGATGTGTTTGTGTGCCTGTATGTGAGTACACCTTCCCTGTCCTCAGTCTTCTGCTACTCTGGGACCCATGCTGGCTGTCTGGCATGTACCCTTCTCTCTTTTCTCTAGGGGGTTCTGACCCCCTACCAATATATCCATATGTGTGCTCAAACACACATGCAATTTTATGATTAATTATGATTTACACACATGTAGCCTCGGATGGCTGTATCTCTAAGCACACACACATGCTGTTCCTCTACCTTTGTTCTCATGAGTGTTCTGCTCCTGTGTCTAACCCTCAATTTGCTCTGCTCACTGAGCTTGATTTCTGTACCTGCCAGACACTGGATTTCCCAGGCACCCCTGTGCCTGTGTCACCTAGCTCCTTGATTATTCTTTGTCCCCCTTCTCTCTATTGTGGAGCGGATGGGACACTTGCTACACTTGCTAGGGGCAGATGCTATGCTGGATGCTCCAGTAGCAGTGCCTGGGTAGCTTTCCTGAGAGCAGGAGGAGAGAGAGAGAGAGAGAGAGTGTGTGTGTGTGTGTGTGTGTGTGTGCGCGATTATGTGTGTGTCAGGAGGAGAGTGTGTGCCACCCACTCCTACTGCTACAGATCCAGCTGTCTGGTTTACTGCTCTGAGTGCCCCTGCCATGGCTTTGGAAATCTGTGGGGCACTTCCCTGACCTTCCTGACTTGGCCACTGCTTTTCACAGAGGTAGACATTTATTCTTTTTCTCTCCCTGGAGTGACCTACATGTCCCATCCAGGGACCTGAGTCCTTTCTACAGTAGTCTTTCCCTGCACCTGTGTGCCCCTTCCATACCACCTCTCCAACCTCCATGTGGACAATGTGCATTGCTGAATGCAGCCTGCCTGGAAGTGAAGCTGTTTCTGTAAAATCATATTCTCAGTCCTCAGGGGGCACGGGCTTCTCTTTGGGGGTGCTTGCGTGGTGGAAAAGAAATTGGCCTGCTTTTCTGATTCATATGCTTTCCACTGGTGAAAATATTCATGGCCTAGTCCATGACCTCAGGGGAGTAAAAGTGAAAGGATTGTAGTTTTGATGTTATGAAATTGTAACTCCAAGGGAAAACCAAATATAATTAGTTGCTCACTTCCAGTAACACACACTAAATAAGTTGCAACCATGAGCATAGACCAAATACAAAATAATGGAAATATATGACACTATTATCCAGCTTAAAAGAAGGTTAAGCTTTTATGCTAAAAATTGCATAAACACTGAAGTTATGAGGGGTTGTACTGAGGTAGTGCTTGTAGATGAAGAAGTGGACAAGCTGGTGATGGACATCTGACTCTGGCTCTTCTCCAGCTGCCATCCTGGTGCCTTTTCTGTGTTCTGCAGGCACCAATTCTCCATGACCATCCTTAGCACAGGGACTTGGTCTCCAGGGCCCACGACACCGTGCCTGAGGTGGATAACAGAGACATGCAAGGAGGGATCCTGTGGGCCAGAGGGACGAACTGGGGTCTCTGAGGGGCCCATGGAGAGCCTGCTTCAGCAACAACCACAGACCTGTGAGCAGGCTGGGTGCTGCTCCTCCTGGGAGGACTCTGCCACCAAAAACAGTGCTCTCTGGGGAACTGTCACTGAGACAGATGGTCCTTGCTGTCAGTACTTCCAGGAACATGCAGAGAAAAAAGATGTTTTGTTTCTCAAAAGTGAAGCTTTAGCTAATGGAATGTTTCTATGATCACAAGTACTTCTGTGACTAAGTACTGAAATACGGGCCTGCTATGCGTGTGTGTGTGTGTGTGTGTGTGTGTGTGTCTTTATGTGTGAAAATGGGTCTAATATTATCTTGGCAATTTTAATGCAGGCCAAATCCCTGTTGACAGAGTTTGGCCTTTCTGCTGTGTGGGTGCTGGGACATTTAATTGATTTTAAAGAACATTTGTGGCCTGCTGTGGAAGGGACAGATGAGTGTTTTCCTTAGAGATTGGAGAATGGTGGGTGGTCGGTGATCAGAAGACAGAGCAAACCCCTTGCTGGGAGTGGGAAGCTGTGCATCCCACCTTCTCTTTCATCTGTCCCTGTGTTAGGGTTTGGGTCTTAAATGTCCCCAAAGGTTCATGTTTTGAAAGCGTGGTCCCAGCTGGTGGTGTCTTTGAGAGTGGTGGGAACTTTAAGAGGTGGAGCCTACCTGGAGGAAGTAGGGCACTTGGTGGTGTCTTTGAAAGGTGGATTTTGTTTTTGACATCCCCTGCTTCCTGTCTTTGATGAAGTAAGCAGCTCCATTTCACCATACCCTTCTGCCATGATGCTCTGACTCTCCACAGCCCAGAGTCCGTGGACTGACACCTCTGCCTCTATGAGCCTGAATACATCTGTCCTCTTTCAAGTTGATTCTCTTAGGTATTTTGATCAGAGAGGGGAAGGTGTCTAGCATGCTCTGTAAGTGTAAGCAGGTCATTTAAACCCTCTGGAATGTTCAAATCAAAATTATATCAATAGCTAAAGGCCTAGAGTGATTAGCTTAGAAAAAAAGAAAGGGCAAAATGATAGAAGAATTGTTCCATTCACATCAGAGATATATATATATATATATATATATATATATATATATTCCATTAAATCTGAAAACATTTGGAAAACATTTGAATATTTGAAAAACATTTTGAAAACATTTGAAAAATCATGTAATAGGCAAAGGAATCCAGTAACTCCCAGCATCTTAGTCACCTTCTCCTCACTGGCACATGACACCCAACCCCCACAATTTAAAGGAGAAGAGACTGATTTTGGTTCATGCTTTCAGTGTGGGTCAGCTGGCTCCAAGGCAGAAATGGTGCAGTGGAAGGATCAGCAGGAGGACAGCTGCTCAGGTCATGGTGGTCAGGAAGCAGAGAGAAAAAGATGGAGCTGAGGAGGGAGACACACCCTTCCAGGTCACACCCCCAGTGACCTGCCTCTTCCCCCCAGACCTCATCTCCCAACAGCACACTTAGCGGCAGAGTTCTCCAGTGGACGAGTCCACCAAGTACAGCACTGCTGTCATCCAATCAATTCATCTTCCCAGCCCCACCTCTGAACACACGAGGCTTTGGAGAGATATTCCTGATGGAAACCATGACACCCAACATGTAAGTTATAACTAGACATTATTTAAAATCCTGTTTAGTAATTATTTCAGTGCTCAGATCCTTCCCCTGATCATTTATTTATTCATAAGTTCTGAAGTTCACACTGTGGACAGTGGCTGCAGGTACTGTGGAAGCAAAAGGAATAAGTTCCTAAAGAACTAAGGCAGGTGGTTTTGGAGAAAGAATGGGAAATGAAAGGCAAATAAACTAATTCTCCTCAATTGTATCCCTCACTTCACTTTCAAGAAAATGCCTGTGGTCTTGTGTCTTGTTTCTATTCACACTATAAAACGTAAGATAGAGCAACTGCAAAATGTTCATACACACTCATACATACAGCATTTCAGAAGTTAAAACCAATCCCAATGCCAGGGAAATGTAAATGTGAGGGTATATGGACCCTGCCTGGGCAAATGATGCAGGGGGGTATAGTCAAACAAGCATCAGATCTGGGTCTGAAGTTGCGAGTTCAGATCCCCTCCCTTCTGATGCTCCCTTCTGGTACTTTGATTACTAACTTACCTTGCAGTTTCATTTCTCTTGTCTGTGAAAACAAGGGCTGAGAGCACCTTCTTCAGGCTGTGGCTGTGATGAGGTGATAAGGTAATGTGGAAGGATCTGACTTTCTGGCCACTTTATGTCCTTTACTGTGTCAGCTTCTGTTCACCACGCTTCCTCTATCAATCTGCAGTTGCTGTTTTTATTTTACTCAAGTCCTCTATCATACAAATTACACAGGCCTTCCTTGGTCTCAAGTAGAGTGGAAGCTGCTGTAATCTGGGATTAAGGTTGCTGGTTAACAGTTCCCGTTTACACTACAGTGGGGCTTCAGAGTTTCAGTGTCTCCCATGGGCTTCAACATGGTCTAGGTTGTGGCCATCTCTACTTTCCATTGGCCTCACCTCACCAGGGCTCCACCCCATGGGCCATCGTTTCCATTTCTCTCTGTGCTTGTTGCAAGCTGCACATGCAGTGCCTCACTTGCAAATATCCTCTGCCTCTTCACAGGTGGCCAGCACCAGCAACGCATACTGTTGTGATTTCAGTGTCAGAAGTCCCCAAAAGTCTCATGTGTTCAGAGGTGAGGCTTTCTGGCAGGTGATTAAATCATGAGTGCTCTCCAACTTTATCAATGGAGCAATCTATTAATGAGATCATAATTTGATGGCATTTTGGGGAAGTAACACAAATTTAGAAGGTAGGGCCTAGCTGAAGAGTTATGGGGGGTGACCTTGGGGACTCTCTCTGGTCCCTGACCCCTTCCTCTCTGGCTCTCTCCCTTTTTCTTTGCTTCTGGGCTGCCATTTGAGCAGATTCCTCTGCCATGCCTTTCTGACATGATGTTTCTGCCTTAGAACAAATCTACTGTGTACTGAACCCTCTGAAACCATGAGCCAAAATAAATCTGTCCCCATTTAAGTTGTTTTCTCAGGTACTTGGGCACAGCAATGAACAGCTACCTACCACACCTATCTAGACAGTGCCTAATACACGGCAGGTGCCACTCAGTGCACCATGTGTTTGAAGGAGCTCTCCCTAGACACTGGGATGCCATCTTGACATCTTGTCCCCCCTACAAGACCTACAACATATGGTGCTTTTGCTGACAGGGAAATGTAGCATCTCCTACTCTAATGACACCCAACTAGTGGGGCTGTGCTCCTGGCTGCTGGCCCCAGGGATTTATGTCTCTTGTAATGTAGATGTCACAACCTCCTAATGCTGTCCTTGCTAAAAGTGTGATGGGTCCCATCTGAGCTCCTAAAATCCATGCCACAGTTTAGTCCCCAGTGTAAACTTCTGAATGCTGCTGTTGGACAAGGTGGAAGTTTCTTGGGAGGTCCCTGGACTCCACAGCAATGAGCAGTGACAGGCAGACACAGTGCATGGTGTTGCTTCTTTGTGCTCAGTGTGCTGATATTCCAGGGCCAAGTTGGGACATGCAAGGATGCCCCAAGGTTTAAAATAAAACAGAGCACTCTTTCCAAAGAGTTCCTGACTTCTAGTCAAATGGGTGGACTGAGCATGAAAAATTAGTTTTCTCTGTTCCAAATACCAAGAAATTCTGGATGAAATATTTTTAATGCTCCTAAAAGAGTACAGATCAAGGAAGGGAGTTCAAGAAGAAGCAGAGCTGAACTGAGCTGGCTCCAGGGCAAAGGCTCCAGTGATGAAACTTTCTTGCCAGTGTGGGATTGGAAATATATTTGTAGAATTTGCACTAAGCAGGAAGCAGAAACTGAGCTTCTCCATGAAACCAGGGGCTCAGGCATTGCTGCTTGTCCTTGAATAGCGACCAGAGATATGCCCACTAACCCGAGTCATAGCACAGATTGCACCGGCCCCTCGCCATCAAGGCTGTAACTAGAATCACCTCAAGTCAGAAGCTCAGCCTTTTGAAAGTTTTGGTGGTTGGACTCGAGACTGATCTTGCTGCAGAGACTGAGGGTCAGGGCCTGTGATAGGGTTTGGGTGCAGGCAATTGTTAATCCAGTACTCAGAGATCTCTATGACCCAGAGAAAGAAAATGCCTGCACTCACTGCCGTGGGGATGTAGTCACAGTCACAGAGAAGAGGTCACAGTGACAGAGAATGTCAGTTCCATGAATATCAGGTGAGCACGTGACTGAGGGAGAAGAGGCGGGAGAAAACGGGAAGTCAGCCTCAGTAGCTATGGGCACAGGAAGTGGAGCAGATAAAGGATGAAATAGCAAACATGACAGAAAAATAAGAATTTGTGGAATGCAACAAGTAGATATGAAAAACACTCTAAAATATAGCAACTTTAACTTTTATCTAGACTAGTTAAATCATAGATTAGACAGAAATGAAGGGAGACCCAGGAAGATGGAAGAGAAGCCTGGGGTTGGGTGTTGGAGACAGAGGAGAGGTGGGGAGAGAAAGAGGGACAGAGAGACAGAGACAGAGACAGAGAGATAGAAATTGTAAGGAAAATTAAGAGGTAAGATATACTTCTTGTGGCAGGTCTAGGAGATGGAAGTGTAGAATCAATACTCAAAAAGAAAATGCTGGAATTTTCCAGAAATGAAGAAACCTTTGCATGAGTAAGATGAAGGATATTAGCTTTATCAATTCACATAGAAGTGTTGTAACAAAACTGCAAAGTTCTAAGAGTAAATTCCCAAACTCCTGGAGAGAAAACCCCAGCAGTGCTCACCCACAAGGAAAGAGCGGCCTCAGGAGCATAGGGTCCCTTAGGAACCCAGGAAGGAAGGGGAGGAGGTGAGGTCTCTGAAGTCCAGGGGGAAGCACTGCGATTTAGAATTCTTGCCAGTTACATGCATGTTTAAGTGCAAAGACAAAATAAAGACATGTTTTGTATACACAGACTTGAAATTACAGTGAGGTATGTGATATGTATGAAAGAGTGAATTTAAACAGCAAGAATGAAGCCCTGAGCAGGAGGCCAGGAGTCAGAGCGGGGATACAGTGGCCAGTGACATGCGTGTCCACTGCAGAATAAGACGACCACAGTGAGAGCAATGCTGAGACATCATGTGAGTGAGTTTATAGGCCATGTAGGAATAACACAATGTGAATCATGGGAATTTGGATTTGAGAGGAGGGAAGTTCGGAAGGAAGTTTTTATTAAATTCTTTCATGTTTGCAAAGAGAATAGAGATGTTAATTTTATACTTGTTTGGACAATAGAAATTTAAATATGTATTGTAAAGTTTTAAAGGCAAATACACAAATAATAGATGTGTAATGAATAATTTATAAACTGTGAGAGGAAAGACAAAAAGATAGGATGAGAAAAGAATATTTGCCTCAAAGGTCAAAGTAGCAGAAATAAGTTCAAACATATAAAAATAATGAATTATATGAATGGACAAAAATTAAATTACAGATATGAACAGATAATATCCACCTGTTTGGCATTTTCAAGAAAACACATTTAAAGTATAAGCATGTAAAAATTTTGTAAGACATGAGACTACATGCCAGGTAAATACGAAAATAAAGTGATGAAGAAATAATATAAAAATAGGAAAAGAAAAAAGGACACATTTTATAGGAGACTGAAGCTTACCCAGGAAGTCTTGCCAGTAATGATAGAACACATATAAATCACAGTAGCACAGTTCTCAAACCAGAGCAAGAACTGACAGACATCCGAGGAAAATGACAGTCCCAATAACAGTAGGAGCTGTAACCTATTTCTTTCAGAAAATGATGACTCAAACATCTAAGAAAATTTGGCAGTTCGGAAAAACACAGCAGACAGCTTTGATCTGACAGTTCTGCATAGAATTTTGCACTTGACACAGAAAACAATTTTTTCAAGATTATGTGGGGCTTTAAAAAAAATCTCATATATTTGTCAAAAACAACTCAAATTTCAAAAAATTGATATTGTACAACTATCTTCTCTGACAGCAGTGCAATAAAATTAGAAAGTAAAGAGAAAGACCTCAAAAGCCCTCTAATATTTATGAAAATGTTTAGGAAAAATACATGACTTATTAAAATGCATGGGTTATAATCCATAAGCTACAAAACCATAATGAGAGAAGAAAATGAAATATGCATGACACTTTGAAAAATATGGAATGCTGTTAACCAGTTCTCAGAATGAAACTTGAGAGCTTTCAGTAGGTTTATTATAAAATACCAAAATTTACAAATCAATTAGCTAAGTAGTGAATTCAAGAACAGAGGAGAAATTCAGCAAAAGCAAACTAATGGTTTGTTCCTTTTCCAATTCTTGAAAATTTCAGAGGCTACCTCTGTAAGCATTGCCTCTGTCTCATTTTCTTGTCTTTATTTCTTCTTTGGTGCAGATTAGTAGTGAGCCAGAACTTGATGTCCTTGACTTTTCTAGTTTTCTCATATTTTTATCTTTCTGGATTACAGTTCATTAATTTTTTCTTCAGCTATGTCTAATCTGCTGCTAAAGCTGTACTTTGTGAACTTATTTTTGATTTTCATATCTTTTAATTATAGATATTATAATTTTCCAGACTACTTATATCATTTTTATAGTTTCCTTTTCCCTGAAGATAACTTCCAAACTTGAATATTGTGTTTATACAGTGGTACCTGTAGCTCAGTTTTTAGCCACATCAAATAACTTCACTATCGAGTCTAAGTTTGTTTCTCTTGCCTGTTCTTTCTTTTTTATAGTGTCACATGCCTATGCACACACACATGGTTTCTTTGACTGTGTGTTGGCCATTGCATTTGAAATACCATTTGCAGGTCTGATATGAGGTCTAAGATGGAGGCATGCTGTTCCAGAGGGGATTCATGTTTCTGTCTGTTGCATCTTTGGTAATGACATCAGCTTGGGGGTAATGTTCATCTATTTAACAGTCTGCTGTCATCTGGATGATCCAGGTGCTGAGGGCTCTGGCTCAGGTGCTGCTGGGGACTCTTATATTCTGAGAGTTATCTTTAGTGGTTTCCAGTTAGTACAGTCTGGTTCTTAGTTAGAATCTTCCCTTGGGCATGTCTGGACTGTGACCTATGTCTCCTTTCCTGTGAAATGGCCAGAACCACTGCTCACAGCTCTTTGGTGGAGGTTGGAGATGGAGTGCTTAGCAAATGCTCTTTGAGGTAGGAGTTTAGCTTTCTAGATTCCCACAGTTTTCAAGAAATCCATGGCAATACATTGTAGGAAATCCTGTGTTTCTTCTTAATCTCTCCCTACTTCTATGGCTGTTCTGTGTCTTAGAGTTCTGGGAAAACTCCCTTACTCTTTTGATTTCCTCCTACATAGCAAGTATCCATTTGACATCTCTTGAATGTTTTGTTGATATCTCAAATCTAACATTCCCAAACCAAGTCATTGATCCACCCTCATCCCCCAGCTCACATGGGTGCACACTCACCATTCTCCAGCCTGGTGCATTGTGTGATGTACAACTGGAACCCCAGCACTCAGGGACACCCCTCTCAATAGGACCTCAAGAGCCACCACTGTCCTCCATGCTCCAAACCACCAGCACTGCTCCACTTCCTAGTCACTGGCATCCTCTTAGGTTGCTTCTGACGCCACCTGAATGAGCACAGAGTTGACTGCTCTTGCTAGGCATACCACTGCAATGTTAAATCCCAGGCAGCATGACTGTTAAGATGTAATTGAATCCTCCCTCCCTATCCCCACCCTGGCCCCCCAGTGCCATTCCTTAAACTTGGATAAGGTCATCCCATTGGCAATGATACAAATGATAAGAAAAGACCCTGGCCCCTCATTCCTGCCCTGGTGTCTACTTGACCCTGCTTCTGGGCAGGAGGAACTATGGCTGCTACAGGGACCTCTTGTTCCACCAAGAGTTTACTTTGCACCTCTCTGCACCTTCACTGGCCCAGCACTCCTCACTCTGGTGCCACATCCTGAGTGAGATCTTTGTTGACCACTCAGTGCCAGTCGCCAGCCCTGCCCTATGTCTGACCTAGGGGAGTCACATTGTTCCTTTTCCTTCATGACAGTTGTATTAGTCACTTTTCTTATTGCTGAGACCCAATACACAAAACCTTCAACTTAAAGGAGGGGAGGTTTACTTTGGCCCAAAGTATTTAGAGATTTTAGTCCATGTCAGCTGGCTCCAAGACAGGGCAGCATGGCTGAGGGGCCTGGCATGAGAGTGCTGCTCAAGGCATGGCAGACAGGAAAGAGGGAAAGAAGGGAGATAAAACTTTCCAGGTTACACCCCAGTGACCTCCTCTTCTGATCAGATCCCCACCTCCTAACAGCAAGTCTCCATAATCTAGTCACCTTCCACAAGCCCTGCCTATGAGCACACGAAGCTTTGGGGGGACATCTAGATAGTAACCACGACAAGAGTCATCCTTATCTGAAATTGTCTACCTGCTCCTTTATTTCCCCATCTACTGTCTGACTTCTAGACTGGAATGCACCTGTTTTGTCCTAGAATAAATGTGACATTGAGGACTATCTGGCAGGTACATATTTGTGATTGTTAAAAATGGGGAAATTCCTGTGTGTTTGTGTATTGCTTTATTTTCAGACATTCAGGTTGTATTTGAATATTTAATGAGTTTCTCTTTTAGAAAGAAGAGTGGGAAAGGATGAGGTGGTAGGATGCAGTGTGCGCTGGGGACACCCCTAGGAAGAGCTTTCTTCCCCTGCTGGAAGTTGCTAGTGATTCATGGCCACATCGCCCTGAGTCAGCACATGTGCTGCCTGTGGCCCTGGCACGGGTCTTCCCCATCACGGGTCTTGGTCACCAGCCTCTCCCCTCCCAGGCCCTGAAAATCATTCCTGCTCTCCAGTACGTCTCAGCAGGGGCAAGGTTCTACAAACGTCTTGTCTCATGGAAGGAGAAATACCATGTGTTACCACTTCCACGACACATCCAGAGTAGGCAAATTTGTGAGATGAAAATAGATTACCAGTGGCAAGGAGGATGGAGTGGTACTGATGAGCACTCAAGGGGATTTGTTTTGAAGTAGGGAAAAGACTTTTGGAAATAGTGGAGATAGTTGTGCAACATTGTGCATGTAATTAATTAGATGGAATCTTCCATTTAAAAATGGTTAAAAATGGCAAATTTTGTTATTTCTACTTTGCTCTAGTTTCAAAAATTAATAAGGTAATATAAAAAAATTCAATATGTTATATTAAATGGGTAAATTGTATAATTTGTGCATTATTTCTCAACACAGCAGGTTTTTTCAAAGAAAAAAAGCAACACAAAACATACTGTTTTAAATTTATTAGCGTCTGATTCTTTCAGATAGTTACAGGTTGCATTTTCTCCTTTTAATTTTGACAGATGAATGTTGTAGGTAGACGTGAATGAAGCTCATGGGAAGTGTTTATCCCATTAATGAACAAACAAAGGAAGGAAGAAAAATGTTTAGATGTGCAGATTTTGGATCTTCAGTTGGAACATGGCTAGTATTACATGGTGATTACCCTTTGGTGCTCTGTGCTCACTTGATGTTAGGTTTATTTTTTCCAACCAGCAAATGAAAACAAAGTGAAAATGAGTTCCTAGCTATTGAACTGGAATGATGAAACTTAGGCTTTTATGATAGAATGTCTCAAAGCAAACAGGGAGAAGAGAGGGAAGCAAGCTGAAAGTCTCAGGCCAAATTCCTAATTATTCCGGATCGCATAACTCACATTTGGAAGGAAGAAGAGACTGTGTGGTGAGTGGAGATGAAAGGAAAGTGTGAGTGACGTTTTTCTGTAGCTGCGCTGGTCACCACTGGGTGAAAGGTGAGCTCAGGGTGCAGGCATGCTGCCCTCTGTCCTGCAGGTTAATTCTTTATTTTTACCTGTTCTGCTGCTGGAAGGAAAGTGAGGCCCACCTTTTTGTGCAGGTTATGACCTGATGCTTTCCTCATCTATGATGTTGCTCATGTGTTTTCACTGGTGCCTTTACAGGTATCCAGTTTCTCAAAGGCCCAGTCTGCAAATCACGCAGAATAGATCTTGAATGTGTGCACAAAATTCAGAGGTTTAATAAGAATGACTGATGTTAGCAAACTCTAAATTATACATGGGGTGGAATATCTTAAGCATGGCTTACAAATTTCTTTTAAAATAAGAAAATATTTTTCCACACAGAGGAGGAGGCTTCCAGGCCAATGTACCACCGCTCCCAGCACAGAGGAGGTGAGCCGAGGGGGCACCAGCAGCACCCTCCAACCCCGTCAAAATGAGAAGACATGTAAACAAGCCTCAAAATCAGACTTCTGGATCACCTAAGAAAATATTTTTCCATAATTAACACAGTTATGAGAGGCTATCAGGTTCCCAAGCTCACCCAAGAAGATGATGCAACTGTTCAGTTTTGGGAATTAGACACTCAAATCATAGACAAGGTTGGACTATAGGGCTGAGGGTATTAATGTGTCTAATTTCCCCTCTCAGCCCTGTTTTAAACCCTAAGTGTATCACAGATTCATCCTGGCTGAAACATCTTCCTCTTCTCCTTTGGTTCCTGGGAAACTCATGGAAGTTCTTTTTGGTGGGGATTTTCTTTCCTTGAAAAGATGTAATAAGCTATTGAGAATGTGGGACTGGGGCTGTGTTTTCTGGACCATGGAGGAAGCAGCTCTGTATCTCTGGTGGTGATTTCTGTTGAGGAGAAGGACCAGGTGGAATACCACTGTGGAGGGATTCCACTGTAAGAAAGCAGTGAGGTGTCTTAAAGTTGGAAGAGTGAGGAATAGAAAGCATTGAAGAGATTTCTGGAGGCAATGACTCCTTTATTTATGAGAGAAGACATCACCAACCGGAAATCCACAAGAGCTCTCACAGAATCAGGTGTTTAAACTGCATCTACTCATCTCTAATCTATTCCATAGAACATCTGAGCTGAACTCCCATTTCCATTTTAGAGTGCACAACTGCTGGAGTCATTAAATCTTATTAAATCAGCCCAGACTACTGGGAGTTGTAATTGTCAGTTTTTATGCCTTATGTAAAGGCTTATCAAACTATAGGCTTCCATAATTGTATTTGAGGCATTTCTTCCCAGAGCACAGGCAAATAATTACAAAAGCCAAGGTGTTGAGGGATTCTACTTCTTTTATGTTTGGTCTTAGAAGATTAAACATATGGTAGATTTTGACCCTCTAGCAAAATAATGAAATGAATTAATTTCTAGATGATTAGTTACATTTTATGGTGACTATATTGGCTTAATAATGAAGAAAAGCCATATGTACACAGGCTTCCTTGTGGATGTAGATGGAGAGAAGAGGGGAAAGCAAATGCTTTGTTATGAAGTTGGAATGTTGAATTTATGTTATTGCCATTCTACTCCAGACAAGCGACGATGGTTGCGGGAACTGTTAATCAGCTCAGGTAATAAGCACTGAGATGACTTATCCCCCATCTCTTTCTCCCCAAACAGAAGGAAAAAGCAACACTACACAGCCTTATCATTACCCACAAGACCCCAAGAATCAGATAAAAATGAAATTGCGATGGAATCAAATAACAACCTAATTTTTCTATTTTCAGCTGACATTTGCAGAAGGCTGTAAGGTAAATTTTCTCTCAAAATTTTTTTAGAATTGTAAAAATTGTATCGGTGCTTGACAGTCCCTATTGTTACAGACCTTCTGTTCTTTCTGATTTGTTGACAATTGGATTATTTATTGACATGTTTTGCTTTTTTCATTTTTTAAAAATCTCTGGGGTAGATGAGTTAGTTAAAATTTAGTAGTCTACAAGCTCTTGATATAAAATGTCTTCCCTCATGTTCTGTATTGTTCTTAAGTATTTCTGTTTATCAAATACCATCTCTAGTTTATTTTTCATTCTTTTTCTTAATATTATTATTTTGACATTTTACTTGCAAGATAGAGACTTGAAAGAAAAAACAAATTAACTTAGTTGACTCTGAACACAGCACAGGTTCTCTGTTAACATAGGATTCGCTTAGTTTATACTTTGAATTTGGTTTCCTTTCTGTTTTATTTATTTAATGTTATGTTTTCATTTCTTTTCTTTTTTTGCTGTGCTGGGGAACATGCCCAGGACCTTGTGTCTGCGAGGCAAGTGCTCTGTGCTGAGCTGTGTGCTTCTCTCTCTTTGGGTTTCAAGTGTCTCTATTTGTGCTAAGGCTTTAGTGGAAGAAACTTCCTCCAGGGCAAGATGACCCTGAGGTATTTGGGTCAGGCTGTGTGTGTTTGGCTTGGGACAAAGTAAGCAGCTGTTGGGTTGCACACTCTAGACTGTGCCAAAAATAAGAATTTCTTATTTATGGAATTGCCATTACATTTCTTTACAGCATATCAAATTTTTAGTAATTTAGGGTTAAACTGTGGCATGAACTAGAAGCCTTGGAATGGTTGTGTGTTTCCGGAGGGTAGGGAACATTCAAGGCATGAAATGGAACATCTCCAACCCTCTCACTCTGACCACCAGGCGAAGGGAGGCAGCCTTTATTTTGAACTTTATAGTAATTTTTTCTTGTTTTTATTTATAACTACACCAGCTACATATAAATATTATACAAAAAATTATTTTTCCCGTTTTGAAACTTACATAAGTGGGCTCATACAGGGTGGTGTTTTAAATCTTGTTCCTTTAAACAATGTTTCATTTGTAAGTTGTATCCCCCTGTTGTGTGTAACTGGCTCCTAGTATTCTGTGGTGTCCCACGGTGACTTTAGTGGACTCATTCTTCTATAGGTGAACTCTGGGTTTTCCAGGTTTGCCTGCTATAAGCCCTACTGCAGTGTCTTGGTTACTTTTCTCACTGCTGAGACAAAATACCTGACACCAAAGTTAAAAGAGAAGAGATTTATTCGGCTCACAGTTTGTAAAGGTTTCAGTTCATAGTTAGCTGGCTGCAAGGCAGGCATGGCAGAAGGACATTGCAGAGGAAAAACAATTCATGGCAAAGCAGGGCAGGCAGAAGGCAGCAAGCAAGTGAACAAGTGACAATAGCAGCTTCTTTCTGTCCCTTCTTCTGAGGGGAGAGAGGAAGGCTTTTTATAATGCAATTCAATTTTATTAGTGCATGTTTGCAGTGTATAGTGTTTACATCCTCCTTGGGGAGTAGGTAAATGTAATGAACACATCTTCATTCTTTTTAATCCCCTTCCCTTCCCCTTTTCTGCCCATCTCTAGACATGTAATGATCACATGCATTGTGGGGAGCGGGTACAGTACATGCACACAGCACCTCCTAATTCTTCCCATTCTCCTGTTCCCTTCCCTACCCTCCTTCTCTTGCTCCCCTTCCCATTGTAAAAGATCTATCGTCCAGTTTCCTCTGTCTGTTTTTTTTTTTCTGTATACTTCGTTATATTTTGGATTTATCATAGAAGAAAAAACACAGATATTTGATCTTATGTGTCTGATTTATTTCACTTGACATTATATTTTCAAGGTGCATCCACTTTTTTACAAATGACACAAATATATACTTCTTTATAACCAAGTAGTACTCCACTGTGTGTAAATACCACATTTTCTTTATCTGTTTGTCTGTTGATGGACATGTAGGCTGCCAAGTTAAGCTATTATGAATTGTGCTGCTATAAATATGGGTCGGCATTTGTCACTGTAATATGATGTCTTTAAGTCTTTTGGAAAGATGCTTAGAAGGGGAGTATCTGGACCAAATGGAATTTCTACTTTTAGTTTCTTGAAGAATCTCCCTACTGCTTTCCGTAGTGATTATACAAGTTTATATCCCCACCAGAAATGTAGAAGTGTTTCTTTTTCCCTGCAGCCTCACCAGTATTTGTTGTTTGATTTCTTGATGATAGCCATTCTTTCTGGGATAAGACAGAATCTCATGTTGTTTTAGTTTGAATTTCTCTAATGGCCAGAGATGTTGAGCTTTTTCTTCATGTATTTATTGGCCATTTGTACTATTTTTAAGAAGTGTCCATTTTGGTTGCCCATTTTTGATTGGGTCTTTTATTTGAAAGGGGTTTAATTTTTTGACTTCCTTATATATTCTAGATATGAATTCTCTGCCTGAGGAGTAGCTGGGAAAATATTTGGTCATTTTGTGGGTTGTCTATTCACTCTGTTTGTTGTTTCTTTTGCTGTGCAAAAACTTTTTAATTTGATATGATCCCATTTGTTGACTCTTAAGGTTTTTTATAAGAAAGGGGCAGCATGTCCAGTTCAGCCTTTGATCCTCATGGGGACAGGCAGGATCCAGTGAACCTGGTGGCTGGAAATGGACACAGAAATTCAAGGTGGCTATAAATTTTGCAAATTCATTGAAATGTCTTGGTTGAGGACAAAATGAATCTCTCTTGGTCCAAAAAGATTCTGAAAGTGCAGGAAATTGCTGCATTTGATGGTTTCAATTATGTACCTAGAATCTGTGTCATGTTCAGACTTGCTCCTGTCAGGGTTCCTATAGTTCACAGAGGGACTGTTGATCTCTCTGCCTCTTTATTTTATCAGGGGCACCACAGAGTTGCCTGGTGGGGCAGAGATCAGAGGGGGCTGAAACATCAATGCCACCTTTGCATACCCTGAGGCGTCTCACAACAGCAACATTTTACTCATAGCATATCCAGTTGAGGTGTCAGACTCCAAAGTCCAGGTCCTGTGGTGCACATGTGGCTCCCTCCATCTGGAGTGCCACAGAACAAAGTAAATTTATCTATGTACTTCCTCTCGTAGATAGGGCGATGAAGAAACATGACTGCAGTTAGTACTGTGATCAAAATAGGAGCAAGTTGGGGCCTGTAACTATTGCTGGTTGACAGAAATTCTGAAATTCTGCTGGAAAAATGTGGCTGAGTCTCCCTGTCCCAGGAGAGACTTATTAGGTTCCTTATTAGGTTCTGGTTTTGTTCCCTGGAAAGTCCTCTGTTTTCCCTGGCTCTAGGCTCTGGCCTTGAGCTAATCCCTGTATTAGTTGGTTTCTCATCACAGAGACCCAATACCCAGCACCCACAACTGTAAGGAGGAGAGATTTATTTTGGCTCACAGTTTGTAGAGGTTTCAGTCCATAGTCAGCTGGCTCCAGGGCAGGATGGCACAGCAGAGGTGGCTAGTAGAGGAGAAACAGTTCATGGCAAGGCAGCAGGAAGCAGAGAGAGAGATCAGGGAGGAGGAGGAGGAGGGAGATAGGTCCTTCTAGGCCACGCCCCCAGTGATTCACCTCCTCCCACCAGGCTTCACCTCTCAATATCACATTTAGCTATAAACTTATCAGGGAACTAATCCAGTAATGAGTATCAGGCCCCTGTGATCCAATCACCTTCCCAAAGCCCCACCTGTGCATGAGGCTGTGGGGCAAACATCTAGATCTAAACCGTAACACCTTCCTTTTCTGTCACTTTTCTTGGCCAAGTGTGAAGAGGGTGCTGGAACACAGGTCCTCTGAACAGATTTTTCTGCCTGTACCTAACCTTGAGAATTAGTGGCCTAGTGGTATTTCCACACATTGCACACTCCTCCTTGTACTTTTTAGCTTGGGTGCTGGCACTTTCATCTGGACAGGTTCTCCAACCTTCTGTGAGTTTATGGTGTATCTGATGCACCTTTATCATATGCCAAAACCTACTCTGGTGATTGTTTCTGAGAAGCAGCTGCCCTTCCAGGCTTGATCTCTTCTGCAGGTGCATGCTGGACCTCCAGGGCTCTGAAAAGCCTTTGGATTCAGCTGAGGCTCTCACAGGCATCAACTGGATTCTTTCTGAAGTTTTTTTTTTTTTTTAAATAAACTTAGGGCTACACCCTTGGTTTGGTTGTTGTCCAAGTCCAGGTTTTACTGACGGCGCCCTGGGTTTGACATTTTCAACAAGGCTGGGAATGTTTATCTGGCTGGAAAATTTGGAGATAAGAAACTATTCTATTTTCCAGCTAGCAAGTTTCAGTCTTTATTTCTCATCTGAATTCTTGCAGATGAACCCAGTTCTTTTTAAAATCCACACCATTCTTGTAGCACGCAGTCACATTCAGCCATCGGACACCAGCCACTACTACTGCTATTTGTATTTGGCTGGAAGTGTCTTCCCCATGCTGGGGTCTCCCAGGCCTAAGCTCTGTTGGTCATAGGTGGCAGTTTTACCAAGTACTTCTTTTCCCTGTTCCGGCCTGCATTTGCCACCTTGAACCAAAATCAATCACACACAACAGAGACACAGACAAACACAGACACACACACACACAAACGCATGCATGCACAGGCAGATCTTTACCCCAGTACCAGTTTCTCTAGCAATGAATTGTTGCTGTACAATAACCACCTCTAACTTCAGTGGCTCAAACCCTAATCATTTATTTTTCTGGCTCACAAGCCCTGAGGATGGGTGTGCTCTAGTTTTGTCCCATTGTGGCTGCTCTCAGATGGGCCTCTCTGTGCATCTGTAGCCCCCATGGAGTGGGTAGGATGACTGCTGCTAATGCTAAGCTCCATGTGCATCCTACTCTCTCTTGTCCCCAGAGGGCTGGCCAGGACCTGTCCTTTCCAAGGCAACTGGCCAAGTATAGGGCAGTAAGGAGAATTGGAAAATGTCCTATAACCCTCTTCTTCATTGTGTGTGCTGCCATCTTATTGGCTAAAGCAAACCCATGGCCTCTGTGAGAGTTGCAGGCAGGGAGATATTTTCTGATGGCAGAAACTTACAAGGCAGTTCATGGATGTGGGTGGAGTTAAATGGCGAGGCCAACAGTGTAGTCACTTCACCATAAAGGCCATGTAGATATGAACATGCACATTGGTCAGCACAGACACATCTGGGGAGATGTACGTATGCATATACAAGTCTTCCCTTAGAGTGTGTGGTAATACAACCCTTTGATCTCAGTCTTAAAGACTTGGTCCTAACTCGGTCAACATGGAAAACTTCATTGTTATTGTTGGGTAACCCATATGGTAGCCGGATTGTAATGATCATAGCACCAATATGTCTCAGGCTCAGTCAGGGCAAGGACTTGGTCTAGTCCTTTGTGCATGTCACTGTAGCTGTTTTGTCATGACAGACCTTCATAATGAGCAATGGGGGCCCTGCTGGGACCAGGACTGAGCTGGGACAGCTATAAGCTTTGCAGTGAATGCAAGATGGAATATTTAGTATCAGTTTAATGTGGAGTTTTTAATGCTTGAAAGAAATCAGCATTCTGGTAATAGGTGGGGGTGAGAAGGAGAGCTACGGGGTCTCCCAAAGCCATTCCCAGGGAAGCATCAGGAGATTCCACATGGACAGAGGAAAGAGAGTGCTGGTCCAGATGGGAATTTGCTTCTAAGAAGTCAATTCTGGGTACAAATGAAAGTCTTCAGAAATAATATCTGGGTAGGTGGAATTCCTTGCTCAGGTAATAACACCAATCTTATGTATCATGTGTTTGATACGAATTGTTGTTAAATAAAATACCTTTGCTTCCAAAGTGTCTCCCTGAGGAAGTGGAACATCTCTGTCTGTTTCCCACCTGTGGTCACTACTCTCTCATCTTTGCGCACACCCAAAATGCTGCATTCAAACCCACGGGCCTGTGTAGATGGCTTTGTAGCTCAGATGAAAAACAAAAAGATTGAGAATGCACCTCTAAAGCAGAAAATCCAGTGATTGTACTGAGTATGGAGTCAGAATACTCCTGACCTAAGTAACACAACTAACGCAACTAACATGTGCTGCCCGTGGCTGTTTGGGGATGGGAAGGTTGTCTTCACGTGTCACCATAGGGAAACTGAAGGAACAGAGATGCGGAACTGGCAAAAGGCTCCAGACTAGCAAGTCCCTCAATACCCAACCTCGAGAAGCTTTTATTTTTAATTTCTTTTTGCTATGAAATAATTAATTGGACACCTTGGATATAATATGTGCAAAGTTTAAAACTGAAAGTGAGCACCCATCTCGCTGCTTGCCCGGCTCTGCATGGCAGGCCTGGGAGGTGCCCTCTTCTCCCCACTGTAGCCACACTTGAGCACACTGCGTTTGTTACCATTGTAACTTTCCTGAGAGTAGCTCGGAGATGTGCACATGTCATGTTTTAATTGTGTCTTGCTGCTGTGCAGGGGAAGCCATGCTGCATGTTTCCTTTGGTGTCTTGTGCGGTACATTCTACTTTTTGGTTTTGGTGGTTACTCCCGTGTGTATGGTCACAGTGGGTTTCATCTCCCTCCTGTACATCATCCTGCTGTATGACTCCACCATCTTTTTATATTATACCCTTTGTCCTTGATTTACACAGAACTAATTGAGTTTTGTGACTGCGGTGAGATCTGGGTCCCATTTCATTCTTTACCACCTCTCCGGACTGCCCAGCACTGGGATACAGCATGTGCTTCTCCCAGGTCACAAGGCCCTGCTGCTGACCACATTTCTAGATAGGGGTGAGCTGTTCAGATGTGACCCTGATACGCCAACCTTTACTATTGCCCCATTACAAGCTGTGCTCCACTTATAGCCAGAATGGGCTTTTGAAAGTGTAAATATAATCATGTCTTTTGTTTAAAACTTACAGTGGTTTCTGGTGGTCCTTACATATCAGTCCAAGTTCCTCAGTGTATTTTCCCAGGCCCTTCATGGTCTGACTTGCACTTATTTCTCTAGTTTTCTGTCTCCCTCATGCTTTTTCCTTAGCCACATTTTGGCATCCTCTTTAGAGTCATCTTTGCCTCCCCAGCTGAGAGCTAAGTCCTGCTTTGTGTCCTGCTATTCCCCTTGGAATAACAGCAAGACTATTGATCTTCCTTTGAAACAGCTCCCATGTTCATTCTTCCCTTCTTTCTGTTCCCACACTCTCTCCTCTCCCTGCCTTGAAATTGTGCCACCTGACTTGCATCAGGAGTTGGAGAAAGTATCAAGTTGAATGTTGACAAAAGAAGGCATTTATTCTTCTCACAAAATGAGAAATCCACATTGACCAACCCAGAGCTGATTCTGCGGTTCAGTCATGTCAAGGTAAGCTGCTTCATCTTCACTATTGCCTCATAGTCACAACGTAGCTGCAGGAGTTCTAAGCATGAATGGAAGGGGGGAAAACTCTCTTCTCTTCCCTATTATTCTTTTTATCCAGCAGAAAAGTATGTCTCAGAGATCAACTGGGTGACTGTTTCCTTGTTGCTGTGCCAATGCTGGGCAGCTTGGATCTGGACCTCTGGCCACCACAGAGAAGGTACCGGCTCAGAGACAAGGGTGGGCATGGCTGGATGGCATCTGGAAAAGTCCTCCCTGTTTCTACTCATGAAGACCAAGGTCCTGCACAGTGCTTCCTGAGGATGAGAGGTGTGTATCTCTGATGGATCAGATAAAACCTTGAGTTCAGCTACCCAACAGGGCAGCCAGACCCATGTGAACTTGTAAAAATTGAAGGTAGTTAATCTACATGAAATTAAATAAAGGATTCAGTGTCTCAGTTGTAACTGTCACGTTCCAGAGTTTGACAGGGGAGCTAGCAGGGATTCAAGGCCTCCCTACGGTGGCAGAGATTCCTATAACTGAGAAGTTTAGATCCTCCTCAGAGAGCTGGGCCAGAGGGAAAGCCCTCTGTTGAGTGGCTCACACAGGCACTTGCTATGCTGACAGCAATTAGAAAAATCCTGTAAAAACAATTCACTGCATCTATAGCCTCTGCTCTTTGCTGTACTTGGTTATGGGAAACCCCATTCCAGTAAGTTAGCTTTAAAAATTAATCACAAAATCAATCCCAGGCACAATTTATATCCTTCTTCTACTTTGTAATTAATAGACAAAATTTTTAAAAGGCCGGGCTCACTAAAGGTTGAAGTATAGAGTTAAATTGTCAAACAAATGGTGATGATGTGCACTGCCAGCAGAATTACTGTCAATAAGTGTGTATAATGAAGCCACTTAATTACTCAGACCATTTAACGAGCTCCATTACTGTAAGTCCAAGCCATTAATTATATTGCCAGCACTTACACTCATTAATACATGAATATAAAATAAGAAAGGAAGACTCAGTTACAATGTAATAGTAATCCCAACAGCTGCACACCAGTGGTGGGGGTCCCTGCACTGTCACTTGTAGGAAGTGTCTGGAAGGTGTGTGCCACCCCCACCCCCATCAAAAGGTATTTAATATGTATACTTAGAGTTTTTGTCATTTAATTGAAGTTTTAAAATTTAGTTTTAAATAATTAAATATCCACAGGAAGTTTTAGACATCCTATGCACTTACCCTTCACCCAAATTTTGCAATAGTTACTTTGCAAGCAGCACCACCAAATACCAACAGTAAAGACCCAGACCAGGATGCTGCTGTCCCCTCGTGTGTGTGCCAAGGTTGAGGACCTTCCCATTGCCACCCAATGCTGCACTGTTACCCACTCCTAGTCCCACCCCATGCCCTCACTCCACCCCCCACCTGGCGCCTACTGGCCTCCACTCCACGTTTCCTGTTGTCATTTCTGAGTGCTATAGAAATGGAGTTGGAGTTTTGCTAATCCTGACCTGGTTTTTTCCACTCATCTTGGAGACCCATGAGAGTCCTTGACGTGGTGTCAAGAGTCTGCTTCTCGGTATGTGAGGTGTAGCTTCTTTTCTGGCTTCTTGAATCAATAAGTTTTGTGTTTTGCCAACTCTAGAAAATTTTCAGCCGTCATTTCTCCGAATGCCTTTTCAGCCCCATCCTGTTTCTCTTGTGCTTCGGGGACACTGATGACATGAATCTGGGACCCTTTTTGTCTCCTCAGGCCCCAGAGGATCAGTTCTTGGTTTTCAGCTGGGTTAGGTGATTTTCATTTTTCTCTCTCCCAACTCTCTGACTCTGTACTTTAGCTTCTCTAAAAAAAAAGATGTACTTGACTTCATTCATGGAGTTTTAACTTTTAGTTTATTAATGGAGTTTTAGCTTTTGGTTGTTGTTTTTAATTTTCCCAAACTTCCATTTGTTTCTTTTCCTGGTTTCTGTTTCTTCATTGAGACCTCATGTGATTCTGTTGGTTTCATGAGTGTTTGCCCTTATTCCTTGAAGCATGTTTATGAGGTTTGCTCTAAAATGGGCATCACGTGCTTCTAAACACGTGTCACTTCTCTGTCCAGACCTGCCACTTGTTCATTATCATGCACATTGAGATTTTCATGGCTTTTGGTGGGACAGTGTTTTCAATCAGGTCTTGGGTGTTCTGAGTACCAGGTGCTACATGGTCTTTTATTTAAGCAGATGACTTGTTGGCCTTCCTAGATGAGTGGGCACTTCCTCGCTGCTGGTATGGGTGGGTTTGGGATCCTCATCATGTTACCCTTCTGCCTTAGCCTAATGGGGCTGGAGCATTTTGTTACTGCTGCTCACAGGGTGTCTGCCAACACCTCAGTGACCTTAGTGGAGAAAGTCTTGACCCTTGGGGCTCTCTTGGATGCCACTCCATCCCAGAGCATGGGTTCCCATCTCTGCCTTGGCATGGTTCCCACTGACATTGTGGCGTCTCTCATCTCCAGAGGTGAAAACCCTGACTCAGCTTTGCTGAGACTCCTGTCCTGGTAGACATAGGCAGGCGGGTGTGGGGTCCTGTTTCCCCATTCTGCCCCTGGTGAGGAATATGGTGGGGGCTGGGGATTTTGTCACTTTGGCTGGGGTCATGCCATTATGAGGTCAATGTTTTCCATCTCCCCAGGCTTCCCCTTTCTTGAACCCTGGGGTGGAGCCTTCTGTGCCTAGGTTCTGGATTTTTGGGGTTTCTGACTTCTCTGGTTCAGAATATATAGGGACAAAAGGAAACCTGGAAGCTTGTCACTGTGCTATCCCCTGGGTCTCACTGTCCTACTGACCAGCTGTCTTTGACTCTCTTTGAGGCCTTTGTTTTTTGTTTATATGTAATGCCTGGCTGTAGTTGGAGGGAGAATTTGGGATCCAAAGCAGAGGTCTTGATGCCTTCTTTTGCCTTAAAGCCCCACCTAAGCTTGGACTTTGCCTAGAAGTCCCCTTTCCGGCATTGTGTAGGTCACTGGCAGCCAGGTAGCTGATAAACCCTCAGAGTCTTAGACATTTATTTCTCATGCATGTTCCTGTTTTCTCTGAACTCGCTCCTGGGTCCAGGTGGCTTCCTCAAATGGCACTTCTAAGACCTGCATTTTCCATCTGTCATTCCTGTGTCCCTGGGATCTTGTAGTTGTTTCAGGCAGCAGGTGGGGAGAGTAGGGGATGCACATCCTTATCTTCAAGCCAGGCTGCAGGAGGGCTGCTGCTCCATGCTCCTGGTCACAGAGTCCAGGGTGGTGGAAGGCAGGTGGGGTGATGTAGTGAGGGTTGTGGCTGGGTGGTGGCAGCCTGGCAACATCCCCAGCCTGGAAGGACTCTGACATCACGTGGCTGGTGAGCTTCTCATATGTGTAGTTATGTGATCATGTGATGATTTAACAAAGGTCTGTTCCTCCTGAGTGACAGTAAACTCCATATAGATTTATAGGATATTTTTATTTATAAAGTTAAAATATAGTCATTTATCCACATATCTCTGAATTCTGCATTTATGTGCTCTTTTCAGAAAAATAAAATTGCTTTTTTATGGGACATGCATAGCCCTTTGAACTCATTATTCCTCAACAACACAGTACAGACATTCCTCCTTCAATGACCCATCTGTTTAATGACTATTCAGACTTTCCACTGAGGCATGCTTTTTGGGCTTACGGCCCATCTCTATTTTTTGTACAGTTCTGTACATTTTGATAGAGCCTCAATGTCTTTTTTTATACAGTACATCTTGTTTATACAGCACTTTAATTTTTGCTGACTGTATTGTACAGTGCAGTACTGCAGTTTTTGTAACAAAAGGTGTGGAGGGATGAGACCACCCAAGCAGGCTAGTGAAAACAAAGAGGTACAGACTTTATTCACCTGGGCAGAGGTGGACTGATGGCAAGTTAAGAGGCCATCAGCACCAAACAAAGGAAAGTTAAGAAGCTTTATAGGGCATTGGATGAGAGGTCTGATGCTTAAAGGGTCAGAGCAAATTTTTGTGCTAGGGATCGATCCATGCAGTGATCAAGGCAGATGTGTGGATATTTTCAGGCGACTTGACACTGAAAAGATTCTGTACTCTGTAGTTGTTATCTCTATGTTGGGAACATCCCATCCTGTGTTCTGTGTCTGAAATAGCATGGCTTTTGTCAGGCAGAGACAGCACTAGCATTGGCTGCCTGTTTTGTTGTGGTTTTTGTATCTTGTCAAACTGTAGCTTGCAATTAAAGAGCATATTCATTAACCATTTCATGACTAGGTCAAGCCTGATGGTTTTATGTTCTGTTATGGTTACAGTACTGCATGTAAGAGTTATGCAAATAAAAGCAAAGTCATCAAGTTGGAGTTTCCTCTGACCATTTCTTTGTTCTGAATATTGCAATGCACACATTGTAAACAATTCCTCATTTAGCCATCAATTCACTTATCGACCTAGTCTCACAAATGAAACTCAGTCCTTAATTGAGGAATTGCCTATGTAACAACTACCTATGCTGCAGTTGTGCTGCATTAGGTATGATAAGCCACCAAGAGGTGACTCCAGTCTGAGCGAGAATCTATGTAGGTTCCACACAAGTCACAGACTCCTTTTACACAGGGGACTTGAGCACCGGCAGATTTTGGTACCCGGTGGAGATCCTAGCCCCCACCTTCCACAGGTACTGAAGAGAAGACTATAAATATGCTTGAAATTCACTTCTATGGATCATTTTCAGAGAAAGTATGAAAGAAGCTTGTTTTTCCCCAATAGCTCTGTAGTATTTATTAGCACTGCTATTTTATAAACTAAACTAAACTTTCTAAACTTCTTTTATTTATAAAACAATCATGATTGGCCCTAATGTTACCTTTCTAGTAAGGTTGGATATGGGCTTATGAGGATATGATGAGGTTAAGCAGAAAGAACACTGAACAAGTGTCTGGGACCCAATAATTCTACCATGTTAGCCATTAGTGCTTTTGTCATCTTCCTCAGCATTCTTTTTTCAATTTAATCCTTAAAAATACTAGCTGCATAGTATAATTTTTTCAATTTTATAAATATCCTGACAATTTTAAGAAGTAACTGAGATAATTTAGCTATATTTTTAGGCATTGACATAGCTCACATAATTACTTCTAATTTGTTGTCCTGCTAAATTAGACAATATACTATGGGCTTTGAAGCTACCAATCAGAAACTGCAAATATTTCATAACCAAAAGGAAGACTGTTGATTTAAGTAATATGGCTTGTCTCTGATTAATGGTTCAGCTTAGGAGTTTTTGACTTTACAATAGTAGATAGTAATATGCATTTGGTAGAAATCATACTTCCTATTTTGAATTTAGATCTTTTCCTGAGCTAGCAGTGTGGGGTACAATATTCTCTCACAATGCTGAGCAGGGCAGACAGCACATCCCCAGTAGGTCACACCATCACAAATGGAAATGACCAATAGCTTTTACATAGATGCTCAATAAATCACACGAGATACTCAACACTTTATAATAAAACAGGCTTCTTCTGGACAGTTTGGGCCAACAGTAGGCTAATATAAGTGCTTTGAGCATGTCCAAGGCAGGCTGAGCTCAGCTGTGATGTTTGATGGTTGGGTATGCTACATACATTTTCCACATTCGATATTTTCAACTTATGATGACCCACCATAAGCCAATGAGCATTTTTATGGGGATAAGCTGTCTGGGGCCCAAATATGTGAGGTTTTGGGGCTGGAGCACCTTCTGTATACCAGTCATGTCAGAGTCACCAAAGAACTAGGCCATGCTGATCCAACTATGTCCTTAGGTCATTAGATTTCAAGGGCCTTTGGAGTCTGCTGTGCTGATTCATTCCCAACTCACCCACAGTTCTTTTTGATCAATCCAGGCTAACCAGAAAAGCCAAGGAAAGAAAATTCAAACTCTGCCCTTGTGGCAGATGTCTTCCTTCAAAGAGGCTCAGGAAAGTGGCCTGACAGGTGTGATGTCCCAGAGGAAAGCATTTGAATGCCAGGTTAACATTGATCTGCCTTCCAACCTTTGTCCCCATATATCAAAGCAGTTGGGGACAATTAGGGGATACTTTCATGGCAATGGGGACTAAGAAGGGCCAGTGTCCACAGCTGAAGGACATTGGAAGCTGCGTTTGATAATCAGGATTGCAGACACAGTATAATTTTCCACTGTCTAGATGACTTATGCTCCTTGTGCCTTAATTCACAGAATTCCACCTGAACCCCACAAATGGCTTCCACGGTGACCTAAGCAGAACACTGCAGACAGTGGTGAGGAGATTTGGACCTTTTGTTTTGGATTTTTAACATGGCTATAAAAGTACCTTAGCTTCTTAACCCTAAGACCATTATGTCACAAAAACTTAACAGTCATTCTGATTTCACATTTCCCAGTTGGGATTTTCATTTCAAAATGTTTGTTAGGTTGGGATCAAAATGAGGCCTTGGATCCCAAGGCCTTAATGGCTTTAGTTCCTCTTCTTTTCTTCTACATTGGTGTTTCTGTGGAAGGAAATGGGTGGCTTGTAAAGTTCCAGTCTGGACGTTGTTTTTGGTTCCATGTAATTTTCAATATTCTTCAGTTTCTTGTAACTTTTATAAGATCTAGATGCTTGATCAAATATACAGAGTCCACCAAGAAATGTATACATACTTCAGGAAAAGAAAAATACTATGGTGTTTTTTAAAAACAGATGGTATTACCCTTGTATGGGGAACCCTAGAGGATGTTGTGTATTGCAGAAAACCCACTACACTGTTGGTCCTTAGAGAAGAAATTGGAAATGCATGTGCAGCAGTCTTAGTGACCAAGGTTACCCAAGCAGCAGTTTGTTGTGCTAATAAATGTCTGGAGGCCAATGGCCACCACTCTGAGCACTTTTTGTAATTGCAGAAGTCAGAGGTAACTTGTATTAATCTTATGATGTCTCAAACAATTTAGTATTAAAATATTTATGCAAGTTCTTCATTTCCCAAAGTGTGTATACATTTTTTTGGCAGACTGTACATGTATATGTATTTATATGTATATGCATATTTTTTCTGAGTGTACACTTCATAGTGGTGTACTTTCAAGGATATGTACATAATGTCTGGTTATCTCTTTCTTTGGTGACCTTTATCAACCATTGGTAATCTTTGCCTGGACTCATTAATGCATTAGTGTTGATAACATGTACTCTATCTCACTTCATTCCCTTATAGCTGGGATAATTCAAGAAAGACACCTTTTCCTTCTCAATCCTTTGGAAACAGCCTAGTTGTGGACATAAGTATTCAAAGGATTTGGATACTTTTATGTATAGATTTTATAGAGAAAGCCTGATAACTGCTTGATTCCCTCTCCACACTTGTTAAAAACCACTGTTAACATAATGAGTGGGCTCCCTAACTTATGTCCAAGGCTGATTAAGAAGTTGAGGTTTTTGTCTTTTAAGTGTCACTATGAACTTCTAGGTTAAATCACCTTTAATGTGCTTCAGTCTATTGTGCTTGTTCTTTGTTGATGGCCCAGTTTTTCCATTGGAGGCCAGTGGGAGTCTCTTCAAAGTCAGCTCCTGAGCCTGGTGGGCAGGGCGCTCATTGCCTTCTCAGTTTCCTTGCTTTCTGATGTGACAGCAAGCTCTAGGTTTCTCTTGTATGTGGGGATCACCTGCTCTTCAAGGGGCCCTACTTTTCATAGTGAGAAATGTTATTTGACAGCTGTAATCTGAGATGACAGCCCTACTGGGTTTATCTGTCTTTCTAAGCTTTCATTGTATACAACTAGGAGATATGTAATATTTTAAAAGATAAGACAAGAGTTCCCAATTCAGTCTATCTGGATGGCGACTTTTCACTTGTCCTCATTAATCTTGTCTTCTCTCAACCATGCTGAAAAATCTTAGTTCACAATACTCACTTTGAGTTGTCCTACAGAACACATAATGGAACAATGCTACCACTACTACCAGTATCATGAAGGTGAATCCAGAGTTCTGTGGGTTTTTCCTTTTGTCCTTAAGATATATCTGTTTATAGATGTGTAGGTTGCATTCTTGAAGTCACAATCACAGTTTCTGTATGAGCGGTTATGCTGTGGATTGATTACCAGATTTATCTGTTTTATTTGCTTTTGCTTTCTAGAAATTGCTTTAATAAATAATGTACAATAATCTTACACTTTCAAAGTCAGATCCAACTAAACAAAATATATTCAAAGAAATCTAGCTACTCTCTGTTCTTTTCACTTTATTTTCTCTCCTTTATAGATGGCCACTCATGGATAGTAAGCTTTAAAAACTTCACAAATAATAATCAAGAGTCCACTTTTCACACAAAGAACTTTGCTAGTTTTGCTAGGTGACCCTTTCACATGTGTTAGAACCACATCACCTGGAAATAAAATGCAGATGCTGTGGCAGATTGCCAAAAATAACATTTTTAGATGATTTTCTTTCTTTCTTTTTTTAACCAAAGTCATTTATTCTGTCTTTAAAATCTGGAAATAAAAAGCAAACAAAAAAGAATGGATGTATAGTTTCATCACATGGAGATCACCAATGTTAATATTTAGCCCATTTTCACCTCACCTTATTTTCTACCCAGTTTCCTTTTAAAATTAGAACTGTAATAGTACTAAAAGTTTGTAATTTTTTTGTGGGTTTACCATGATATCTTGAAGAATTATCTTTGTCTTTTAAAATTTATTTTGAGGACTGCGCAGTATTCTAAATGTTTACTCATCTATTCAGCACATAATTAGGGAACTATTCTAGTGCAGTAGGAGTTGTGATGGTCCTGGAAAAGCAGAAAGGGAGACAATGCCTGACTGTTGTGAGCTTACACATCCCACGCACAAGTGTGCATGCACACATACATCATTTTGGATTTCTCTAATGTTGTCTGTTTCTGGTATATGTAATTACTTTCTATGATTAACCACTTAACTGTTTACCCTGAGCATTACTTGGGCAGGTGTCATTTCAACCAGTTGATTCTCATTCCACATGAGATACACTCGTACATCTGTTTATTTATTTTATATTGACTATTTTTTGCGTACTTTTAACTTAAAATATTATATTCACATTTGATGTTTGTTTCTGGTGAAATCTAATAATAAACTCTGGTTATTTTCTTTTATTAATCCTTGTTTATTTTATTTGTGAAAAACAATCTGTAATTTTGTGCTACAGTCTATAAAAGCTCTTCTCAAGAATATATTAAATATCATTTTTATACTTCTGCAGAGCTCAGCGATATTCTATTTTTTTTCCCCATTAAGTTTATTGGTACATTTTAGGTATAAAATACAGTTACATCCATCGTTGGGATCTTGTACCATTACATGAGTATCTTGGTTCTTATTTTTTCCCCCATTCTCCTGCCCTCCCTTCACCCCTTCCACCTTTCCCTATTTGCAAAGACTTTATTTCCATTTTTTTCCTTTTCTCATATTTTTTCTTTTCCCTTTTTTCCTTTCCCCTAC
>NW_004624749.1:10203992-10216628 GCF_000247695.1 Heterocephalus glaber
CTCCTGGTAACAAATGGCTCAGGACTCTTCTGGTCCTGTGTTGGATACATATGCGTGTGTGTGTGTGTGTGTGTGTGGTGTGTGTGTGTGTGCATGACTATTCCAGGGTATGTGTGTGTGCATGGCCCTCTGCGTGTGTGTTCCAGGGTGTGTGTGTGCATGGTCTCATGAGTGTGTATGTGTGCACAGAGTGACATCCTGCTCTCCTCCTTCTTTCTCTGGGAAGACTGGCTGGGATGGAGATGTAGGTGGGGATGGGAGTGGGCTTGGAGGCCCTGCATGGTGGCTCACATCTCAGCTTTAGCAAAGGAGGAAGAAGGGGCTTCTGGGGCTCGATGTCTCTCACTTGGTTAACCTGGGACTCAGGCCCTGTGTCCCCATGTTTGTCTTCATCACACCCCTTGCAGGAGAAAGGAGCACTGGATTCTCATGGATTCAGATTCTTAAGCCTGTTGCAGTGTCAGAGCAACTGAGTCACACAATGACTTTATCAGGTATGCATGGTGTGACTCCTGGTGAGTCATCCAGCCTGGCTGCGTCTCCATTTATTTGCTGTAAACAGGGCCAAAAAGAGAGGATGGAGCAGGACAGACAGTGTAAGCATCTCCTGAGAATCTGGGGGCCTCCACAGTGCACTCAGGCCACTGCTGATGGGCTCAAGACACCACGTCACTCAGTGTCACCTGGACTCTAACCCAGGGCACCTCCCCAGATGCAGGTGTGGTGTCTCATTCAGTTCCTCAGTTTTGGCTGTGTCTGTGACTCACGTGGGTCTTGCTGGAAGGATGAAAGACTGGTGAAGTCTGCTCAGCTGATCGATACTCTGGGAATGGAGGCCCAAGTACTGTCACTGGCTGTGGAGCGGCAGAGGACTTGAGACTCCGTCTCACAAGGCTGAAAAGCTGAGAAGCTGTCAGGACTCTGGACAGCAGTGGAAGTTTGACAGTGTCTGGGACAGGCAGCCTCAACTTATCACTTTGTGGACCCCTCTAGGGGTGACAGTCCTGAGATGGCAGCCCACATGCCCTGGGGTGCTCTTGGTCCCAAGGAATGGAGTGTGTGCCTGGCCTCTGGGCTCCCTGAGGAAGGAGCCTGGCCCTGCTTTATCCCTGGGACTCTGTAGGGCAGTGGAGCCACTGTGCAGACTCCTCAAGATGAGAGCTGCCAATTCCTGGGTAAACAAGGAAGTCTGGAAGGAAATGCTGGAACTCATAAGTGCACATTCATGCTTGGGGCAGATGCATATATGAAAAAGGCTGGGAGAGCTGCAGATTTCACTGCTCAGAAGAGGAGACTGAGGCACATTGGCTCTATGTTAGAGCATCCCCTCAAGCTAACCTGTATCCTTTCCTTCCCTCCCCTCCTCTTCTCTCCTGCTTTCTGCTTCCCTCTCTACTTTACCTTTTTTTTGGTTTCTTCCTTCCTTGGAAATCTCTGTCAAACCACTAACTGGCTGCTAATCAAAGGAACAAAGCCATCAGAGGTAGCATGATAAAGAACACAGTCTTTTTTTTTTTTTTTTTTGGTACTGGGGTTTGAACTCGGGTCCTTGCACTTGCAAGGCAGGCAGTGGAACCACTGAGCTAAATCCCCAGCCAAAAGAACACAGTCTTTTCGAAAGTAGTCAAGAAAAGTCATCAAATGCTGGGCAACTTAGGGAGGAGATTCTGCCTCAAAAAAAAAAAAAAAAAAAAACGAAAATGAAAGTGGCTGGGGTTGTAGCTCAAGGTTTGATCCCCAGTAATACATGTGTGCACACACACGCACATGCACATGCACACAAACACACACACGCAGAGTCATCATCAAACAAATATGCCACTGTGACCCATAGCAAGTATCAGCTACCCTGGCATGAGGGAGAATCTGATCTCCAGTTATTCCATTTTGTCCCAGTAGCCCAGGCTGCCCACGCTGGCTGGTTTGAGCACAGAAGGCTATTTGCTCCCAGCCCCAGAGGCTGGGATCTGAGGTCAAGGTGTGGCCAGCTCAGTTTCTGGTGATGTCCACTTCCTGTTGGGTGGACACTGCCTTCTTATTGTGTCCACATCTGAGAGAGGAGGAGAATGGACAGACAGGCTAGTGGCTTTTCTCCTAAGGACCTTAATCCTATTGGAACAGGGTTAACCCTCATGACTTCTTCAGACAGGGCTTTCTTCTTGCCTTATCTCTAAATAATCTACCAGGGCTTCAGCATATGAATTCTATATTTTTTTGTAGTGGAGACACTGTTAATTCCAAAGCAAGTATGATCCCAAAATGCTCGATTTTCAACCAAACTATGAAGCATGATAAGAAACAAGACAGTGTAGCACATTTGTAGGGGAAAGGACAGATTTACACCGAGGATATATCAGGAACAACCGGCACAGACCTTAGGATGATTGTCTTCAGGAATGCCAGCCTCTTGTTCTGGCCACCAAATCATCATTCGCTGAGCATGCGTGGAGCTGGAACACATTGTGAACTGTGTGTGAGGGTGGGAAGTGAAGCCTCTTGGGAAGAGGTGGCCAGTGTGGGCATGGCTCGGAAGGGTGAATATACAGCAAAACCTTAGATTGCGAGTAGCTTGTTCTGTGAGTGTTCTGGAAGATCAGCAAACATTTCTATAAATTTTAACTTGATAAATGAGCAATGTCTTGCAATACAAGTAATACGTGACACTAAATGTCACATGATCACAATTGAGCCAATGGTTCTCTCTCTCTCTTTCTTTCTCAGCAGGATTGTGGTGATTGTCTCCCAACAGCAAGAGGTTATGGATGAGATCTCGTCTTCAGAAGAAGAGGAAAAAAAGGTAGAGGAATCTTTCACTTCAAATGAGATTAATGAGATGTGTAAAATGTGGGAAAGAGGGCAACATTTTGCACAACTTGAATAAGGCTATAGCAGTGAGAGTGATGAATTTGTTTAATAACAATGCAATGTCATATTTACATGAAATCCTCAAAGGGAGGCAAAACTAAGTGTGATTGGATAAATTCCTTGTTAAAGTTGCACAAAAAGAAAAAGATTCTCTGGGGCCGGGGATTTAGCTCAGTGGTTCTGTTGCCTGCCTCCCAAGTGCAAGGTCCCAAGTTCGATCCCCAGTACCAAAAAAAAAAAAAAAAAAGATTCTATTGAGCCAATAGATAGCAGTGATTCCATTAGTGATAATGAAAGTCATCTTACACAATAACCTTCCTCTCTCTTGTCTCCCTCACACTAGCCATGAAAATTTTCAAAGGTCAGTGCAGGTTAATTTGTTTATTTTTTCTCTATATTTTGTATTTTCTTTATTAGTTTGTATTATATTATAGCATTGCAATAGTTTCCACTATTTCTTATGGGGAAATTAACTTTGATATACAAGGGGTTTGGCTTATAGGCTTGTTTCCAGCATAAATTTTGCTCAAAAACCAAGGTTTTACTGTATATATATATCCCTCCTCCTGCCTTGATTGCTGCTGCCTTTTGCCTACCATGCCATGGAATATGGTATGGAGTATCTTCTCTACCAGGCCCCTCTGCCATGCCACCTTGCCTTGGAGCCAGCTGAATATGGACTAAAAGTTATACAAACTGAGCTAAAATAAAACTCTCCTTTTTTAACTTGTGAGCATCAGCAATGAGAAAGTAACTAAGACAGTGGATAATGAATACCAAAGTACAGTGAGACAAAGGAACTAGACCTGGTATCCAGCACAGTGGGGTGACCATAGCTCACAGCACACTGTCATATTCTTTATAAAAAACAAATGGAGAGGGGCTTGAAGGATACCAACAGAAAGAACTGATGAGGATCAGGAAATGCTAATGACCCTGGATTGATCAGTGTACCCCGTGTGCACCTGTGGGAAGATCGCCTGAGTCGCAGGAATATGTGCAATTAGTTCATGTTAAAAAAAAATCTAAACTGATTTTGACTGAAGTTGACTGTAAAGTGGTGATTTTCTATGCTGTCATGGGGAACAATGGTAAGAGATGCATATTGGTAAAAGTAGAATACAGAACCGAAATCCGACTGCTGTCCTATAGCTGCACCCTCAAGCTGTCCTTCTCCACAGGGTCTCCACACTAGGGGCTACTCAGCTATCAGTCCCTGGGCTTCTGCCTTTTAATCTATCTTCTTATTGACATGGCTGTTCCTTCTCCTTTTATCACTTCCAATTTAACAACTGAGAAATCTTGAAAAAAACTGCATTTGTAACTGGAAAAATAATCAGCAGCTTCAGCTCCCATAGCAGGGCTGTTTCTTCTCATCTTCAGTCTTTCTCTTTCACACTCTGAGGTTTGAGAATTAATTGTTTAGACACAGAGTGATTTCAGTGCATCCTTGCTGAATATGGCTTGGTGACATTCAGCCTCCTTCCTAGAAGAGACAGATGATTCTGGAAGTGCAGCAAGAAGTGGGTAAGATAAGCCTGCAGTATTTCAGCATTTTGCAGGGCCAGAGGAAAAAAGTGCTTAAAGAAAAGGGGGTGTGGGTAGGAGTGAATGTGGGTGTATTTCACAGGGGCCAGGACCTGGGGGGCAGGGCCAGGACTCCCAGTGTCAAGACTGGGATGATCTGAATGATGAGATAAAGTGCGCTGGTGTGCCATCTGAAGTGTGGATCACCACAGGTCCACGCTAACATAAATCAACGTTGAATAAATGAATAAATGGGCCAATACCTACGTAGATGTTCTGTCCTCAAGGAGCTGGGGTGCAAGTCCCTGTCCTCCCCTGAGACCCCTTCTGATGAGCAGCCCCAGGAAGCCGCTCATCATCAGGACAACTTGTGGGGAGGTGTGGAGAGGGTGAAAAGCATCTCTGATGCTTTTCTCCAAACTGACAACCCATAAACAAAACATCAGATCACCCTAATCTACAAGGAGCTGGGCCAGTGCTCCTCCAAACTGCCAAGGCCAGCTGACGAGGGATGAGGAGCTTCTGAGACAGTCACAGCCAACAGGAATCTAGGGGGACACAAGGAGTTGATGCCTGGGACAGAGAAGAGATACTAGATAAAAACTGAGGAAATCGGAGTGTGTCTTGGGCTTTAGTTTATTACACTGTGCCATGTTGATGGCAATAGATGTGCCACGTGAGTGTAAGACACTGACAGGGAACCTGGGTGTGGTGTGTATGGGGTCTCTTCACTGTCTTCATAACTTTTCTAGAAACCTATAACTATTCTTTAAAATGAGGTCTATTTTAAAAAATCCAGTTCCCCCTTTGAGCACAAGGCAGAAATGTTAATGTCCACTGTCCCCGAGTTTGGGGTCTCTGCTATCTCTTGGTCACTGGTTGGTTTGATTTCTTGACAGCAGCCAGAGCAGGAACAGATAGGAAATCCTCTTCCTTTTATTGTACATCATAAATCCTTTTATTGTACATAACAAAACAGCAGAGGACTGCTTGTCAGGATCCATAAGAGGCCCTTGGGGTCCACTGAGTCTTGGAGAAACTGGTTTCCATGGTGCCAACTTAGTTTGCCAGTAATTTGCCCAAAGTGGTCCCTTTGTTGGCAAGGGGTGACTAATGCTAGAGGGGCACTGTTTTGAAGGTATTCTGAGCCTTACTGTGGGGAAAAGAATGAAACTGAGGCTTCTGACAGTGTAGGAGTAAATTTCAGCTGTTGATGTAAGAAGATGAGGGTGTATAAGAAGTAATACCTTAAGTAAGAGGCTTAGTTGCTGTCCCAGTAGGAAAAAATTCACTGGAAAGGTTTAAATGAAACAAGAGAGAGTAAGGTGGGGTGAAGGGAGTCAGAAAAATTGGGACTCATAGCAGCAGAAGCTGTTTCCCCAAGGCCTGCAGGCAGGGCAGGAGCAGCACTGGGTTTATGGAGCAGGGGTCACCCCAGGGCAGCGTGCAGCAAGGTGATCAGAGAAAGGCACCCAGGCAGGCCTCCCTCCTCCTGGTCCGATCCAGCAGGGTGCCTGAGGGTCAGGAAGCCCTGAGTGACTGTAGGGTGTCCAGCCTCCTGCAGCAGCTAGCAAGGCAGAGAGGAGAGGAGAATGGCAGGCATGGGGGATGGAGGGTGTGATGACCATGAGGAACATCAGCAGCGCCCAGGACCCCAGTGAGACAAGTTTCCCGGCTCTGTCTTTCCTAAACTGACCCCAAAGCCAGAGGAGGACTTGTTCCACTGTAGTCCTCTGTGCTGGACTTTCTTCCCCACAAAAGGGATGGGGAATCCTTCCAGGGTGGCTGAGTGTGTGTCTGTAGCAGCACAGTGTCAGGATGAGGCTGTGCTGAAAGGACAGGGGATCCGGTGAAAGGGACATTTCCTAGCCACATGGCTGTGATAAGCAGGGACATGGCAAGCACTCAACAGCCAGGGGTTCTTTGTAGGTGCTCAAAAGACAGAAGTCATTGCAAGCAGTGCAGGAGACAGGGTTGCAGGAGATGGATGAATGCCACGAGATCGTTTTCATCATGTTATGGATTTTCCCAAGTAGGTAATGTTCAAGTGCATGTGTGTTCCATTAATGCTGTGTGTTAATAAAGAAAGGATATGCACTTGCTTAAGAAGGGATAAACACAAAGGGCTGTGGAGAAACTATGGAATCAAAAAGAAAAAAAGGAGGTGCTGAGACCTCAGGCAGAAAGGATTAGCTAACTTGGCACCTACACAGCTTCCAAAGGATGAGTTACCTTAGTGTCCTCTGGAGGGGACAAATCATCTCAACCAGGAAATACAACCGCCCATGACTCTACTAACTATAACCCAGTCCTGAGGAGAAGTACACAAGGTTTAAATAATATGTGCCACTGTAGGCAGCAGTGCACATTGGAGCCTGACCCAGACCCTGGGACACAGGCCAGGAATCACTGCCAGCCTTTTGAATACACTTAGCATTCTGTGGAGCTATGAGAATTTACAGCACACAGAGTGGCACCAATCAAAGTATGCTTGTTTTCTGTTTCTGGAGGCCTCAGTTGAAATCCAGGTGTTAGAGGTCCTGGCTCCCTTTGAAGACTCTAGGGAAGGTTCCAGAATCCTTCTGGCCACCACTGCTGGCCCTGGGCAGCAGTGCTGCCTCCCCCTAGACGCCACCTCTTTGTCAAATCTGGCCCAAGAATTTCCTAGAAGAATCTTGCCACTGCATTTAGGGGGTGTCTTCATTATTCAGCGTGGTCTTCTTACCTCAGAATCCTCAGCCCAATCACAATGGCAAAGACTCTCCTGAAATAAGGCCTTATGCACTGATGCCTGGACTTAGAGGATAGACTTATCTTTTGGGTCTACTCACTATTCAGCCTATTGTGTGTGTGTGTGTGGGCTAACTGATGGGAATAAAATATGGAACAAAACCTAAGTAGAAGGTTTAGAATTGAAAAGTCCCCCTGAATGGTGACTCCTTGTTTCCCTGCTGCTCAGCAGGAGTAAGGTTCCAGTGACAGGAGATGGAGGGGTCAGGAGAAATGGTGTAGCATTGTGCCGTAGCTGACAGTGTGGGACTGTGCACTTGGGCGTCTTGAAGAGGTCAATGTTCTTCCCACCGTAAAAACCAAGTCTCACTGAAATTTAAGTCTTGAAAGGAAATGGAGGCTGATGATTTGTAGAGGCAGTTTGAATGACCTTGGGAGAAGGGATCAAGTTGAATAGCCACATACCTCAGCTTCCTGAGCAGGAGGAACTCCTTTTCCCTGGGGTGTGGTAAGATTACTGCCAAACCAGGGAGAAATCCAAATATTACTACCTACTCCCGGGAAGACATCAAAACAAGCATATCAATAACCCTAAGGACATTTAAAAACAGTACAAAAGTAATTTAAAAAATGAAATAAATCCATAGTGTTGATAGTTCAGAAAAGTTCTGAACACAAAGAAGAATGTGTGTAGTAAATTTTTTTATGCTTGATTTATTGATACCTTGGGCCTGTGAACTATTGAATATGCCTTTCTAAATTCATTAGGTTTGGGCTGGGGATTTAGCTCAGTGGTTCCATCACCTGACTTGCAAGCACAAGGTCCTGAGTTCAATCCCTGGCACTAACAACAAAAACAGACCTGATCTCATAAATTCATTAGAGTCATTTAAAATATTTTTGAATATGTAATTAAATTCATAATCAATTAAAAAGTTTAATTACCACATGTTTACAGCACATAATGCTTGCATTCCTTGTGTGGGGTTGGTCCATATACGTAACGCATTTTCATCCCATTCCCCTCCAGACCCTCTTCTTCCGACTCTTGGTCCCTTTTCCCTTGGAGAAAGATCTGTCTACTTACTTCCAATTATTAATGTTTTATTCAATGTTTAAAGTCTCAAGAAATTTTGGTTTTCTGTATTTATTTTATCTTATCAAATATACTAATTTGTTAAATTAAGTGCTAAATAAATTCCAAATAATGGATATTCCATTTCACACACCTAGGCCCTTCAGACTTTAAAGGCCATATTCACTGATTCACTTACTAGCTGAGACATTTTTGAAGAGGGGCCTGTCTCGAGGTCATCTCAAGCCGGTGGAGGGTGACCCAACCTCCCTCCCTCCCCAATTCTGCCTTTGGAGATGTAGCTCAGTGGAGTCTTCCTTCTTTGAGGTCTTCCAAAGTAATCCATTGACTTTAGGGTTTACCCAAATCTCACCACAATTCATTCTTATTAAATTACTCTCCCACGCATATTGCTATTCTAATGGAGAATTGATTTTTATGGAATAGGTATTTCACTGCAGTGCCTCATTCTCTATTCTTATTTCTTTAACTAAATTCTATTTTCATGCAGGAAAAGAATGAATATCTTTTCCCAGGAATATGCATTTGCTTTTTTGTGTATTTTTGTGCATATATATTTCCCCCTCTGAAAACTAATTGTAGACTATCTACACAACTACTTTGTTTTGTTTTGTTTTGGTACCGGGGATTGAACTCAGGTCCTTGTGCTTGCACAGCAGGCGGCAAAACCACTGAGCTAAATCCCCAGCCCTACACAACTACTTTGGGTGCAACGATTACATCTGCATTTGTCCCTTTGCTTTCTGATCAGCTCCATAGGAGATCTGAGATGCAGCCGACTTTGGTGCTGAGTGGTCACAGAGGGCTGCTCCCTCCAGACATGGAGATGCATAAGATGGCAGAGCAGATGAGTGGTGGAAATGTTTGTTTTCTACTCCTAATTCAGCAAGTTGACTCAGAATCCACTGAAAGCAGCTTTCAATGAGCTTTGAGCCTTTTATGCTTGTTTGTTTGCTTGTTTGTAGGATTTTATTCCTGGGAAAGGGATAAGAGAAAGTTTCAAGCAGTCTTTCCAACCCAGAAAAACTGAGGATAGAAGTGTGCAACTTTTGGCCAAAGTGGGCAGTTGGGGTGACCATCAACACAGGACCATGGAAAGGTTGAGTGGTGCTCACTAGAGAAAAAAAATCCAGGACAGAAGTCCAGTTTGCTCTGTGATGTGTCCCACTGTCTTCTCTGAGATGGTTTAGAGACTTCATGCACATTTTCTCTTTGCTTTTTGAAGTTTCTAGGAGATGTTGTCTAGGTCCATTTGGTGTTGCTGTAAGAAAATACCAGAAATTGAGTAATTTATAGAGAAAGATTGCTTTCCTCACTGTTTTGTAGGCCAGGAGTCCCAGAGCAGGTTGCTTGCATCCGATTGGTGTTTCAGAGGCCTTGCGCTTCATGGTAACCCAGCAGAGGGCATGGCGGGGAGGGGGGCAATGGACCCAGCGTGCCACCCAGGTCTCTTCCTCATCTTATAAAGCCACACTCAGTACCTCATCTAATTCCTCTTCCTTCCCAAAGGTTCAGTTCCAAACGTAAAGTTTGGGATTAAATTTCCAGACCATGAACTTCTTGGGAGCCATATGCAAACACAGGAGATATCCTCTGGATGTATAGGAAAGAAAAGTGATGCATACAGGGACACATAAGGTCAGACACATAAGGTTAGGAAGGGGAAGGCCTCTGTCCCTCTGGCTGAGACCTCTAGATGAGGACAGGCATGAAGCCCCATATATGTGGTGGCTGCATGTCTGGGCCCAGGACCATGGCTCTACTTGCTCTCTTCTGGCCCTGCCCCTCCCTCAGTGATGATCAGTGCCTGCCATGATTCCATGACTCCATTCACCATGTTGTGTGCTGGGCTTTAATTCTCAGGAGTGCAGGAGGATTCCAGACACAGATAAGAAGAGAGTCCCAGAGTGAAGGTGATATGCAGAGGACTGTAATATTGATTATGTCCAAAGCAGGCTGTAAAGAGTTAACCCCACAATTGGCTTGTTTGTAGAAGTAAGTCTGGCTGAAGCCTACATTCTGAGGTCAGAGTAACTCACACCCAGATTCCATTCCCACAACTAAAATCTTCAGACTAGAAGGACAATGTTCTAATTACAACCATATATTTTGTCTATTCTGTTCCTAATTCCAGAATGCTTTGTCTTGTTGTTTATGAACCTTGCTTACATTAATTTCCATAGAAACCACACATCACCTTCACTCCAGTTGATTGCCAATAAAATTCAGTGCCTGGGACTGGCCAGTGCCTTTGTTGGTTACAATGGCATTAGTCGTTCTGGCACCCTGCTTTCTCTCCTAGTTCTGTTTTAGTGTATTTTTTCCTTAGGCCTGCCTCACACACTGGGCAGGTGGGGACTAGAGACTTACTGCAGGAGTCTTTGGCAGTGGCAGAAATACAGAGAGGAAAACTCCATGGAGGGCAAAAGGCCTGCTGGACAATTGTACTGGGAATGGGCTGGGTGCTACCAGGGTCAGCGAGGTCAGCATCAAACTCTGCTGTTTGCTGCAGGCAGGAAAACCAAGGTTCCCCTCACTCACTGTGTGGCCTTGGTCCTGTGTGGAGCTGAGCTCTCCCTGACTAAAACTGTATGTGCTAGACACATTGTCCCCTACAGCCAGGTCCAGGTCCCTGAGAACAGAAGGGTGCTTGGCTCTCGTCTCCTTTCTTTGCTTGGTGTGTAATGGTGTCTGTCCTCTCACCAACAGCTTTTGGGCCACCCCTGAGCACCCTCTGTATGTCGGGACTACTGGGCTGCATGTGTTGGTGATAAAGACTTCCATCTGGGTAGATGTGACCCTGGGGAGGTGGAGGAGGATGCTAGAGAGGCTGCAACGTTGGGCATGGAGCAAGGCTGATATGAGACATGGCCAGTGCCTCACGTGCTATCCTGACTTACAGACTGAGGGCCATTTGGTACCATTTTACAAGGGTGCTTGTGACACAAAGCTGCTGATATTGCTGGGTGGTGCTGTGAGTGTTCCAAGCTGTCCCTGTGTGGCTGTGGACTGTGTCACACTGTGCGTCACACAACGGAGACATGTTGGCACCTTCTGGCTGCCAATCATCTGGCCTCCTGTCCATGTGCATCTCCTCACTTACCAGGGTTGTTCTCTCATTGGGTCCCCTCCTGTCCCAGTGAGGAGAGGAGCAGAACCTTCCCGAGGTACCCCTTGGTCAGTCTCAGGGGCAGCTGTCCTGTTTTCCTGCCTCACCAGCTGCAGACAGCAGTCCTGCCTCGTGCTTGGGTCTTTGACCTTTGACCCAATCAGTGCCCATCTGCCCTCACTGGTCCCCATCCACCCACACTGGTGCCCATACATCCTAGGCTACTCCAGTTCATCAGTTCATCTTAGCCCTACAAGCAGGAACGGATGACATCTTTTATAATCATTAAGAATCATTACAAAACACAAAACAAAGCAAAAAAAGTAAACCAGCCCTTTAAAAATAAACACAAATATGAAGACCATAGGCTACTCACAGTAGGAAAAAGAATCTCTTCTAAGAAATTCACTCTGCAGGGTTCTTTTAAAAATCAATTAAGAACTACAGCAGCAGTAGGAAGACAGACAGCGTGGCACAAATCCAGGCAACAGGCAAAGTGCCGTGGAGGAAACGGCCTCTCCACTCATGAAGAGTGTTTGGCTTGGCATTTCAGGGCTGCATTGCCAATGTCCCCAGGTGTACAGGGTGTGGATCCATTCTAATGAGAACACATCTTACACCAACATCTCGTGTGCTCAGGCCTCAGCACCTCACCTGGCTGCTGAGGCTGATGTCCCACAGGGGATTCATCCATCTGGGCACACACAGCAAGGGACCCAGGCCTCTGTAAGTGGTGAACTCTAGGATGAAAACACATGAAAAAGCAGTTTGCATTTGTCTTCCATTCAGAACTGGAATTGAGTGATGTCAATTTTGCATTTGGCATTGCAAGGTAGGCTCTTCATATTTGGCATAAATTTATAATCTATGCTTTATTTAAGTACTCATATATGTGTGCTCCATTAAAGAAACCTATTGAAAAGATCAAGCAATGAAACCCCCAGATACCTCAGTGCAGAGATCTCTGGCCTGTTCTTTTGCATTATTGATAGAGTCGGAGTTGTAGCCTATTCCTATTTTATTTCCACATCACTGATGGAACAAAGTCCAGCAGACTTAAGAGTTTAAATGGGAAATATGATAATTTCTGTGTTAGTCAGCTTTTCAGAGCTGTAACAAAATACCTGAGATAAATTAAAGGAGGAAAGGCTTACTTTGATTCATAGTTCCAGATGGTTCAGCCCATGGCTGGCTGGTTCCAATCGCTGTGGGCTGGAGATGAAGCAGAACAACTTGCAGAAGGGTATAGTAGAGGAAAACTTCTCCTTATGTCAACTGGGAATCAGAGAGAGAGAGAGAGAGAGAGAGA
>NW_004624749.1:10216728-10234534 GCF_000247695.1 Heterocephalus glaber
AGAGAGAGAGAGAGGGAGAGAGAGAGAGAGAAAGAGAGCTGGAAGGGCAAAGTGAAAGGGGCCAAGGACCAGATCTAGAACTCAAGTCACACCCCTATGACCTACTCTCTTCACCTATACCCCACCTCCTGTCCCCATGACCTCCCAATAGTGCCATCAAATTATGATCTCATCAATGGTTTAATCCACCTGATGGATTTAGAAGCCCATCAGATGGTAGCCAAGCCTTAGTGTATGAGTTTAGGGGTCATTTCACATTCAAACCACAGTACAACGTGCCACGATTCCATTTGATCCATATAGCGCTTCACTGTACTAGAAAATTCCACACTGCATTTTATCTAAATAAAAACTTAAATGTCAATTTATAAATACCCCTATTAAATGTCATTTATGTTAACTTTTTTCTCAAAAATATATTAAAAATGGAAATGCTAGAGATGGATAATCACTATTGACAAAGAATCAGGAACAGTGCACCTGGCAAATTTAAATTTAGTTCACTATGAAAAAAAAAATGCTATTCCAAATGTGTTGTTCAGTGTTAGACACAGCTGCAGCTATCTTGGTGGTGACCACCATTTTGCCCACTAGGTGGCCCAGCAAGCATTTTAAGCCTAAAACTAACAAAGTTGTTAACATGTTCACCTCAGCAAGCTGTGCTGGCCATTGATGCCTGGACTGTTTCTTGATTGATGTTGAACACTTTCATAATTTTACTCTGGTTGGCCCTGGCCCTCTTGATCTAGTATATTATATAAACCTCTTTCTCCTGTGCGGGGTACAAGGATCAGCCTATCTTTTCGAGGCCCCAGAAACGCTTCTGTGCCTAAGCCCCAATAAGTTGGACTCTGCGGTCTTGGCTCTGTCTGTTTCTTTTCTTTGGTCCCACGCACCTTGCAGTTGGTTTTTATTTGCCAGGACTGTGTTTTTCCAAAGTGTGCACATGCATATGAGTATTTAATACAGATTAAAATCCACCCTTTTTTTTTAAGACACATTAAAGTTGAAAAACTGTGCATCATTGGAAGAGGAGAATGAAAGGACTTCTATAAGGTCTGTGGATCTTTACAATGAGTAGTAAAGATGGTAAAAGCTGAGTGAAGAAAATTACTTTGAGTGTGCAAATAATTAGTGATGGGTCAATGTGTTTCCTGTTCACACCCACTTAGACCATCATTGGTTACAACAAGCTGTGGCCTGAGAAGCAGAAGATCCACAGAGAGTCAAGATGATGAAGTTCTCAGCTGTCCTCTGCCTGCTGTCAGAAACTCTCTCCTTACCCTCACTCTTTAACCTTAGACAAATCAATAAATTTTGCTTTACTTCCTATTTTTGTGCATTCCAATATACATTTTTTTGGCTATGATATATGATAATTTTTCAATAAGTCTTCATGTAACTTTTGTGTGTGTGTGTGTGTGTGAAATTGCTTTCAGGGTGTAGTAGTGGGTGCACATAAAATGATATATTGTAATTGAGTCTTCCCAGGAAACTCCTCAGCAAATCTGGTTTGTCCTATAAAGCTAGTGCTGTAGAGGGTAAGGGTATTTTTTTGGCCTTTCTTTCAGCTGGCTCATTAAGGGGAGCTCTGCAATAGTTCTTTCATGTGACAGTTCTTTGTTTTCAGTAGGAATTGGAAGTGTGGACCTTTGCATCATTCATAAGATGAATCTGGCATTGATCCTTTGACTCCCTTGTGCTGTGCCCTTGAACGTGAAGTTCCCGTGCACTGGTTCTGTTCTGTTTGTCAGTGTTTCTAAACCAATAAGGTGAGTGCCATGAGACCTGGGAGTTGAGGGCAGATTGGGTGAGGAGGACACAGAAGAACAAGGAAGAGTTTGGTTAAAATAAATTTATCATTAGATGTGAATGTGCAACATTCCTCAAGATTAGAATTTTTTCCTAAAAGATGGAGGAAATATCCAATGTGATAATTGCATTATAAAACAATTATAAAATCCATATGTGTGACACCAAAACCAAAGGGGTCCTGTAGGATGAGGCGACATTTGAATCAAAGTCTAGAAAATCTCCAGGTAGTCCAGCATGACCTTGGGCTTCCTTTTAGGAACTTTTGCTTTTCAATGTTTGTTTTATTTCATTAGTTTCATTTTGGAGGAAAGAATTTCAAATAGTTTTTTGCAAATATGCTGGGGCTTAAAATGAGCAGTTACTCTAGTTGATACATTCCAGGGAAGAGATGCTGGTAGGTTATTCTCTTGAATGATTAGGGGAAATACTGAAAGTTTTGCCAAACACAAAGTATAAGAAATTCTAAAGAACAAGGAAAATCATTCTACTAACCTCGTCTGTAGTTTAGTTATTATCAAAACAACTCAGCCAGCTGGAGACACCAAATGTTGGCTACATTTTTGGACTTTGGCAGGTCTGAGTAAAGCTGCATGAGTTTTTGTATGAACACACATTATAACCTGATTTGAATAAATGAAAAGGAGGACAATTAACAGTGTATGGTCGGAATATGTTTAGCTTTGTAAGAAACCATAAAACTGCCCTCCAAAGTAGCTGCACCAGTTTGATTTTCTGTTGAAATGAAGGCGAGTTCCTGTTGTTATACACCCTCACCAATATTTGGTATTGCGAGGATTTTTTATTTTAGTGATTCTAATAGGTGTATATGGTATATTGCTACTATTTTAACTTACAACGCCCTAATAATATAATGTTGAGCATTGATCTATGTGCTTATTTGTCATCTTGGTATCTTTGGTGAAATGTTTGTTCACATCTTTCCCCCATTTTAAACTAAATTATTTGTTTTCTTTTTGTTGAGATTTAAGAATTCTATGTTTTAGTTACAGTCCCTTATCATATATATATTTTGTCAATATTTCCTCCTAGTTGATTGCTCACATTTTCAATACTCTTTGCAGAGCAAAAATTTTTAATTTTAATGAAGTATAGCTTATTGATTTATTTTCTTTCATGGATTATGCTTTAGTGCTGTAATGAAAAAGTCATTGCCAAACTCAAGGTCACCCAGACTTTCTCATGTGCTATGTTTACAGTTAGGTCTATATTTCACTTTTTTAAGGTAAGTTCTTTTTTTTTTTGGGAAGTGGCTGTCCAACTGTGCCAGCTTTATTTGTAGAAAAGACATCTTTTCCCCATTGCATTACCTTTGATTATTTGCTAAGGATCAGTTGACACATTGGTGTGGGTTTAGTTCCAGGCTCTTTATTTTATTGCATCGATGGAGCCATCTCTTTTTTTGTACCAGTATCCACTGTCTTGATTACTGTAGCTCTACAACAATTCTTCAAGTTGGGTAGAATTGGTCCCTATTAGAAGGTTTGATGGTTTCTACTTTGTATGTAGCTCTTACTCCATTCTTTCAAAAATCGAGTTTATCACAAGCTGCCCATTGCATCCCCTTTTCTTCTTCACATATTCTCTCTCATTTCATACATGGCTTGTTTGCATATGCATGTCAAAATTTTAATTTTCCCTGGGCTGTTATTTCCCCCATTTTAAGTTTGACATTGTCAGTGTGGGCATGTTAGCATACACAGTGAATAATTTTAGGGTTGCTTTAAATAAATTTCTGTCTCTGCAAAGGGACAGCTTGAATGTTGCAGTTCACATATTCAACTGTAAATTACCAAATTCCTGCAGATGAACTCTAATATATGCTATTTCTTATTTGATAGTTGTATTTCATTATATGAGACCAATATTCATTCGCAAGAAATTGGCCAATGATGTATTCAAATGATAAAGAAATGGGATGTGAATATAACTTCTGGTGCAATGATAAACTTGAATCACTAAGTTTCAGGATCACTTAATCGATACATTCCACATTAGTCAAATAATGTCCCATGGTATTTGTGGCAGAGGCAAAAGGTAGGGAAGGCTGCTGAGATTTCCACTTTAATATTCTATGAAGACTTAAGTGCACATAGCTAGAGGCTTGGCAAAGGCGTCCACTGAGCTGTGTGTGATGTATCAAATGCTCTCTAGCCCTCTGGTATTAATAATTGTTTTGAATACTGCCATTGCCTTGGAAGTTGCCTTTTTAATCTGCATTTGTACAGTGGTGTTATTGCAGCGATTTGTTTACTGCTTTTTCAAGCTGGGAAATTACAGGCCTTCTCACTCTTCTACTTTAGTTTGTAGAGCTAGCTTTATGTTTACCATGTCAAGATTTCCCTTTTCAGGAGATGGGCAGCAAAAGGACAGAAAACAAATCTGTGGCTCAGAGATATCTCTGTCCTGGTGTGAACTTCATAGTGAGAGGAATGTCACTCTGTGGCTCCGGGTCACTTCCCAGAGGCTCCAAGGCACAGATTAGCAATGCCTCGCCTTTCTTCCTTCTCTTATTTTTTAAATAACACCAAGTGTCTGATGGTAGGGATGTTCCATTCTGTCATGTGAACATTCAGAACCATGCCTGAACTGAGGGCCTCAGGCTTCTAGACACCTGTGTCTTGGTGGCTGGGTGACAGGGTGTGTTTTGGGTACTAGGCAGTAGCTGATGCCATTGCTAATGAAAGATGCTGTTTATACTGGTACCAGCAGAGTTCCCATTTCATAATAGCTGTTTTTGAGCTGATGGAGATAGTGTCCTATCTTAATAAAATTGATAAATCCTGAACATGTTCCAATAGTTAGATGGAAGTCAAGAGTGATGGTATAGATATGATTAGTTCCTGAAGGTTCATGGGCTCTTGGCCTGGTTCTCGACATAGAGGAGACCCTGAAGAGGTAGAGCTTGGAGTGGGGTTGCTTAGGTCACTGGAGCATGATGTCTCCTGGAGGTATTCAGAAAGAGCCAGCCTGCCAGCTGAGTCCTCACTGGCATCCTTTTCACCATGTGATCTCCCCTGTCATTGTGATGCCAGCTACCAGGAACTAAATAGGTAGGACCACCAAAAAGTAGACTGTCATCTGCCCACACCATGCTGTGAGCTAAACAAACCTTTCTTTAGAAAATGTCCAGCCTGAGGTATTTTATTATAGCAACAGAAAGTGGACTAATACAGCAAGAGTGCCAGGGAAGGGACATGTTTCTCTTAATTTCTACAGCCAAGGGGATGATTCTGCTCATGAATGTGAAGATTGTTAGAGGCAAAATAGATCTGGAAAAGAAAATTCATGGATTCAGTATGTGATCTGTAAAGTTGTGCAGTGGAACAGCCAAGGGCTAATGTAATACGTTCAACCCAAAAGAGGGTCTTGGGCCAGAGGGATAATGCAGGAAGAAATGCCACCTGGACCATATCAACAATGTTTCTTGGATAAGCCACTTAGAGACACAGCGTGGGTTCCTAAGGGAGCCCCAGCATTGGAAGAAATCTGGAGTTTACTGTGAAGTGAAGGTAGAATTGGCAGAGTAGAGGAAGAGGTGATGAGAGAGTCACTGAGAAAGATGTGGCCCCATGACTCCAAGAAAGCAGGATGGGGGAGAGACTGGGTGTGGAAGAGGTGTCTATGCAGATGCTGTGTGTCAGAGGGGAATGATGTGGGGTCCCTTGGGCTTGGGAGGAGCAGGGAGGTCAAATGAAAGAGGAGTGACCGAAGGAGACAAGGGAAAATGCTGAGGCAGCTGTGAGCACAGGAAAGTGACAGCGTGGTGATAGAAGGGGAAAAAGGGGCAAGAACATGTTTTCTTTTCAGTGATGAAAAGACATCAGTAAATACCGGGGGACAGTTCTTCAGAGGTCGCTTACATTTCTGTACATCTTGGACCCAGCAATGATAACTTCTGATCAGAACTGCTTTGCAAGAATGAAAGTAGTGTTTTCCTCCGAGCAAGGGGCTAATTTAATCTCTGACCCGTGAACAAGGTAAAGGGGGGTTTATGCCTATTATAAAAGACTCAGTGTTCCTAAGCACAGGGTTCCTGCAGTGCACCACAGTGAATGCAGCCATTGCCAGCCTTCCTGCATCTTGTGAGAACTGCGGCAGGGATCCCACTTTACATATGCTGAGCTTGTGCTGCTTGTTAGGTGAACAGTAAGATCCTTCTTCTTACCCAAGTGTGTTGTCTCCCACCATCACAAAATTCTGGCAAGCTCTTTATTGTCTCATAAGTAGAGTTGAATCTCAGCCTTTCACAGTCTTTATATAATGATCAAAGGTAAGAAATCTGTGGAAAAGGAGGGAAGGGATCATTATAGCCAAGGATTCTGAGATCACTAAGAGATGAAATGAGTTGTAGAGCTGAAGATTTAAAAAAAAAACCCACCAAAATTTAGAAGACTCCCCAGAAGTGGGCCAAATAGTTCTAGCTCTTGATGTGCAAGCATTATCCTGTCTGGATTGCATTCCTCTGTTGTCAGCTAATGCTATGCTAACCATTTTAGCAAGTTTCAAAGCTAGCACAGAGGAAAACAAGGATATTGTTTGTTATAGTATAACCATGTGCTTTTATTTGAATGTACATTTTGTGACCCTGGTTGTGGATAAGACTTGACATTTACTGATAGTTCATAAAAATAATTTCAGCTCAAAGTTGTATGTGTATGAGTATCTCTCTCTCTCTCTCTCTCTCTCTCTCTGTCTCTCTCTCCCTGTCTCTCTGTGTGTATGTGTGTCTTTCATTTCTCTATCAGTGGGTTAGTGGAAAGAGGATTTCTTGCATACACTCTAAATGTATCTCCCAAATTAACTCTTTATCGAATAGAACATGAAATGGTACAGAGTCAGTCCAGATGGACATGCTGGGTCTGCTTTCAACTCTATGAGAGTAGTGGGAATCTGTGCATATTGTTTGTTTCCCTTATAAAACTCCCAAGTCAAAAAACCCTATCCAAGGAATTCTGATCCTGCACACTTATTTCCTTATAATACTGATCATTTTGTTAGAACTGAGAAGTATTGTCATTATGTTCAGAAAAATGAACTTAATAAATAATTTTGTTTCTTACAATTTGCTTTCAATTTAAAATTTAAATAAATTTTAAGAATATGTTAACCTAGAAGAAATATCTTTTAAAGATAAAATATGCTTCAAGGTAATTGTGCATACACGTGGATAAAGTAATTCCCTGTTATCTTTAAATAAAAGCCATTACTTCTGCTGGTTCCTTGGCTGATGTGTCTGTCCCTCTGTCTTGAACTCTTTCTGCAAGGATTCAGTTGGTTTTGATTGAGCACATTTTACAGAAGAAGGTGTGAGTGCCTCATTGCATGAGGCACCTTTGTCTTTTCCCATTACAATCTCATTGGCATGTTAGATTTTAAATTAACTTCTGAGATTCTACGAGGCAGCTTTTAAATGCAAGTAGTTCACAATCACTGACATTCATTTTTCTTTTGTGAGAAATATTTTAGTACTCACAGGTTGAGTTCATGCCATTCTTTCAATGAATGCAGCAAATACAAATCTGGTGTGACCATGTGGAAATAAACACAGTGATGGCTCAAGTCAGAGGGATGTTGGTTGCTGGGAGGCTCCCTGAGCATTTTGGAATCATCCTCCTTGAATATATCTTCTTTGTTTACATTTGGGAACTACAGTCTCCCAGCCTACTGGGAAGCCATTTATTTATTAGGACATAGAACAAGGGATCTTTTTTGTACCTCTTTTCTGGCATTCTGGTGAAGATGACAGGCCTCTCTTCAAAATAGCTTTACATGCATTAAACATGTAGAATCACACAGTACAGCAGGTGCTGTTGGTGCCATACCCAGATTCCCTTGGAGTTCTTGTGCCATTTCTGGGGTCCATCTCTCAGCTTTGTGTTCTCTGCTTTTGGATCTGAATGTTTGAGTTTCTCTGGAGCACAGCCCTTAGCCTGTGGAAGTTGTTGCCGACTACAGAAAGTCATGGTGCCTGGGAGTTTATATATTCTGAGTACCCTTAGCTCGTGGCTGACTGGCCCTAGGTTTGGAAAGTTCAGTCCAATTGGCTCTTGTTGGGACAAAGTCTGAGTTCTGATATGCACTCCAGAGCACCCAGCAGAATCATGCTGAGATCAGGGCTTCTCCTGCAGTCCAACCCCAGCTTTTTTTTCCTTCCCTCCTTCTTCTCCAGTCCTCCATCCATTTCTCCTGGGAGCCTTCATTCATAAACTGCTCACACATGCATCCTCATCTCAGAGTCTTTTGTCTGGAACATCTGACCCTAGGGAAATCAGAAATCTTATACTCAAAGTATTTTTTTTCAGTTGTGCCATCCTGTAATCCTGTAACTGCACACAGCGAACTCACCCTCAATGGGTGCAGAGCCAATAGGCACAGCTAGGAGATCAAGGAGTGAAGAAGGCTTTGTTAATTATGCAAGAGGTGCACTGGGTTCAACTCCAAAGCCCTGTCTTTCCAAATACAGAAGGTCAGGGAATGCCATAGGGTGCCCCATGCACACATAACGCTCAGCTTGTCTTGTGGGGCTGGGCACATTCCTGAGCACACTCAGTTCAGGGACATGCTTCTTTAACATCACATTTCAAAATGGCAGGTGGGAATGTCCCAGGAAGAGAGTGTATCACTATGGTGAGATTATAGTGAGGAGAGTTTGCTCTAGGTCCCCTAAAAGAATGCATCAGAGTTAGTCAGAGATTTGGGGTAGCTCCTGTGGCTTTCCCTGAAGTGGCTTATCTGAAACAAAAAAGCAACTTGAGAGATGGTAGCAGTTACTGTAAAGGGTGGCAGCTTTTCCCCTAAAACGTCCCCTCCTCATAGTTCTGTTATGTGTTCCTTTACTGACACAACACACACCAGGGCTCTGTGGCTAGTTAAGTGATGACAGTTGACTAGAAACATTGATACTAAGAGAGGAGACCACCCCTCCGTATGGAATTGGGCAACTATGGGTTAACTGTGTTATTGGGCAACTATGGGTTAACTAGGTAGCTATGCTCTCTGTGAAATGCACCTGAGTAACTATGACAACTTCTGTAATCTGTTACCAAAGGAGTATAATGGATTCAGAAAGTTTTTCCAGAACTCCCTCCCCCTCCCCTGCTGCTCTGGTTTTTGTAAACCCTGATTGCTATATTCCTAGGGAAACTCCAGTAAAATTAAGCCTCATAAATGTAAAAAGAGGTATGTAAAGAAGAACAGACTTCTATTTGGGGCTCTCGAGACTGACTGGAGTCACTTGCCAAGCTGCTGGCATTAAAAGTTGATTTGTTCCTAACTCCCTGTTAAGAGTGCTCTGTCCCAGGTCCTCACATTTTCCTGCTTCAGTAACATGAGGTACTCTTGGCAACTGAGTAGCAGCATTGCTGGTGCTATGATTGTTTGCTGCTCACATTCAAAGTGCAATTACCACTGAGACAATGTGGATGTAATTCTTCCTCATCTGTGATGGACAGAAGAATGATGCCTCAGAGATGCCCATCCATAGTTACTGACCTCTGAACAGATGACCTTACAGGGCACAGGGAAGCCACTTGACAAAGTTAAGTTAGAGATCTTGAGATAAGGAGATTATTCTCAACCCACTGTAACAGGCAAGGTCCTTATAAGAGGCACACAAAAGTGCTGGAATTGAAAGGCGGATAGGATGATGGAAGCAGATGTTGGAATGTAGCAGCCAAAAGTCCTAGCAGGTTTCAGGAGCTGGAAAGGGACAAAGGAATGATGGTCCTGTAGAGTCCCTAGAAGGACGAGGTCCTGGTGTACTTCAAACACATCTGGGTTGTTTTAAGTCATGGAGTTTTTGGTAAATTATAACAACAGTGATAGAAATAGAAGACACCATCCAAGTTCATACACCCTTGAACTCTATGCCGTCATTGTGGATTCACAGACCCCAAGTTAAAAAGCTTCCCTAGAGGCCAATTCCTGAGGAGGATCTCCATTCCTTCATCAACAGCACAGGGATGGTTTATCATAACTATGCCTAAGGTCTTCCTTGCTGCTTGATTGACTGATTCCTGTGTCCTTCACTGCCTTTGCCTTTTGGCCCCAGGGAGTTTGGCAACTTTGGTTAGGAAATGGAATGCTGAGACAAATTCCCACCCTGGTAGCTGGTCTCACCTCAAACTAGGGAATGCAGGCTTTACAAGCAGTACCAGACTAAAAGGACTCATGGCTCAGTCCTGTGTGCAGCAAAGTGGCACCCAGGAGGGTGGGTAGCACCAGGGGATGGGCAGCAGGTCTCAGTGATGCCAGAATGACCACGGAGACAGAAAAGGACATTGCACCCATGAAACACACTTTCAATCACTCACCAGCACGAACCGTTCTGCAGAGACCTTCCCAGCTGCCACCTGCTATCAATGAAGACTACATTCTAAGACCTCTAGTAGTTGCCGGAAACCACAGAATACCAAACTCTATTTACACAAGGTGTAATCCAAAAATATGGTTGATGTTTAAATTAAAAAGAATTTATTACAGTAAAAGACACATTGCCCAAATTCTTCTCAAAATATTCCCCATTGCTTCAAACACATGTATCCCATTGCTTGTGCCACTTTCTGAAGCAGTTCTGGAAGACCTCTTTCCTGAGTGTCTTTTAGTTGTGCAGTTGTAGTTGACTCAATGTCCTGAAATGATTCAAACTATTTGCCTTTCATGAATTTTGACTTTGGGAAACAGCCAGAAGTTGCACTGTGCCAGATCTGGTGAATAAGGTGAATGTGGACACAGCATCATATTTTTATGAGTTTCCTTTCTGTTGGATGGCTCTCAGCAGCAGCATTTTAAAAAATCTACGATAGTGAAGACACTCAGGAAAAAGGACTTCCAGAACTACTTCAAAAGGGGCAAGAACCATGGGAGAAGTGTATTCTAAGTGAGAGGCCGTAGTTTGAGGGGGGTTGATGGCAATTTTTTTTAGTATAATACATTTTAAATTTAAACACACAACATATTTCTTGATCACCTTTTGTACCATTTTTAATCCTACACTTACATATCCTACACTTATGATAAAGTATAATTTATTCAGTAAGAGTTTAACAATTGTAATTAATAAAATGAAGCAATTATAACAGTATACACCAGTAAAAGTTATGTGAAAATGGTCTCTTAAAATATGTTATTGCATATTGTTACCTCTTCACTTAAAGAAGTACTTTCTAGCTTCTCTTTGGCTTGAATACCAACATTATTACTCTGGTGTGTAGAGTCCTTGTTAGGAAAGTATAGACTACTAGAATATAGGCACTACAATACTGTCACAGTTGACTTGATCCCTGGGATGGCTGCAAAGTGACTAACAGGCAGGTAGTGTATACTGCCAGGATACACTGGGCAAGAAGGTGACTCATATTCTGGGAAGGATGCAGCAGCATGGAGTGAGATTTTGTTACCCTACTTTGAATAGTGTCTTCTTTAAAACTAAATGGATTACTGATTTCCAGAATTTGTCTTTTAGTATTTTCAGATCATGGTTGGCCACAGGTAGCTGAAACCATGGAACATGAAACCTTAGATGGAAGGAGCCAGCTAAGAAATAAGGAAGAAGTGGGCAAAGCAGAAAAATCACACCAAAAGAGAAACTGTGGTTGGTACAAAATTGCTGTAGGGGAGAAGCAGCCACAAAGCAAAGTCGCAGAATGTGTCACATGGGAGATAGGAGTGGAGGTTGTTCTCCATGGACGCTTAGGAATTGAATAGCCAGAGAGATGGAAGGAGAGGTGCTATAGACGACAAAATGACGTGGCTCAATGACGTGTGGAGGTGGAGGGGGCAGTCTGCTGTCCCTGCTAATCATACTGCTAAGTGTCAGCTCCTAGCTGTCTCCCAGGCTGGCTCTGAGTCATGGAATGGTCTGTACCCAGAAGGGGCACAGTGGCAGGGAGGACAGAGATGAGGAGGTACAGGGCGGAAGCAAGACAGAGCCAGAGTGGCCAGCAGCATACAGGATGTGGTATTGTGCTTTATGAATACCCAGTGCTCCCTTAAGTAGGTCAGTCTGTGGGGCTCATCGATTTTTGCGGAATGGAATTTTGGTGCATTACTAAAAATCCATTTCCAATTTATAAGGTTTCAAGCTGAAAGAGCTGTTTTTCAGCCTTTCTTTATTGACCTCAAAAGAGTAGAAAAAGCTTCAGAAAAGTGATAAGAAATGGAAGAAATTGCATGAGTTCTTCAAACCATACAAACAAATCCTTTTTCTGTATCCATTTCCCAAGTATGTGGGGAATAGTTTGGGATCTAAGGTTTTGCTTGTTGTTTTTTTTATTTTCCCCAAGCACAATTGACTCTGACATTGGAGATATTCAGAGATGGGTTGAGTCAATACTTTGTGCTTGGAAGGACATCCAAAGTGCCATGAGCAGCTCCTCCATTCCTTTCCAGCCTTGCCCAGAATTTATTAGAATCAGCTTCCTCTACTCAGAGAGGCAGGCGAGTCCTGAACAATCCCCTACTTTTCCATACAGAGATCTTTTCAGAATGAGATTGAGTTAACTGCTATTGTGTTAGGAGTCGTCCTAAACACCAAAAATAGCTGAGCAATCAGGACTGTGGACCAGAAGCTGTTGTGGCTATGCATGGCACCTGAACTTTCATCCCTAAGCCCAGTCCATCTCCTGCCCTGGAGTCAGGGGGCTGGGCAGGCCAGACCTGCATGGCCTTCTATTTCCAACTGAGCCCTGCGTAGACCTCCAGGGAGAGAAGGGGTCACACACAGGTGAGAACATCTGCCCCCACTCACATGCCCTGTGTCCCCGCTGTCTGTGTCACTTGACCCCATGCCATGCCTTCTGGCTTTCAGGTAGGTCTGGCAGGAGGGCTGGCAGGGCCAGGAGATGGGAGGGGCCTGAATTTCCACACCTGGCTCTATCTGCAGTTCTTCCGGTGGTGGGTACTGGCCCTTCTGGACATGCGGACTCAGTGCCGGCTGGATTGACAACCGAAGTTCCAGCTGTGGTAGGTGGTGCAGACCTGGGGTCCACCACCACCCCTCACCTCTGCCTCCAACCACAGCTGGGATGAACCTCTGCCTTACTGTCTACACCATGTGCTCAGTGCCCAGCTGGTTCTGTGAACCAGTTTCACAGAATTCATGCCTCTATTGGAGATACTGGGAGGACTTCCTGTTTTCCTGATGAAGCCCTGAGGAACTTACCCTTTGTTGTCACTACCCACCTGGATTCACCTGCCACATGCCAGCACTAAGTTCCTAGAGCGGGAAAGAGAGTGAGTCAGGGAGAATGTCTGCAGAGGGGACCTGCTTACCCGTGGGCATCCAGGGAGCCCTGCACCGGGAACCAAGGACTTCCTCCCTAGGACACTGAGCCATCACCTCCTGCACCCACCCCAGCAGTGTAAAGAAAGGTTTAAAGTAACACACAGCTAATGAAAATCTAGAACACACTGAACAAGAGGCTTACTATCCTGACTCTAGCTCACAACTTCCTGGAGAAATGAGAGAATAGTGATGGCCGTGGTGCCCACCCAGAATTGAAATTGTCTCATTCATCTCTCTCTCCCTCTGCCTCCACCCACTCACAGCTGGGAAGGCACAGATGGTCAGAGGGATGGAGACAGAGGGACAGGCCTGACGCTGCTCCATCCCATCCAGCGGATCCATCCTAAGACACCCACAGACAGGACTCCTCCTCCAGCGGCCTTTCCCCTAGCCTCCGCAGAATGATGACTGGGATGACACATGGTGGGTTCTGAGAGTTCTCAGATGTCATCCAGTGTGTGATAGATAGAAATCTGCTTTCTAAAAAGACTCCCATTATATGGGAAAGGATCAACGATGGTGATGTCACCTGACTATAAGCAACTCCTCTACTCCTGAGAACATTATTCTTGCCTCTGCATTCTCTTTTAAACCTATTATTCTCCACATAAAAGATAAAACCTTTTTGGTTTGCAGATTAGGAATAGCATTCTCACTTAATCAAATCTTGCTTTTTATACTCATTTTGTTACATTCTCCTGGGATGTGGAGCCAGCTGGTGGAAATTTGCACCTGGAGGAGTTTACAACGCCCTCTAAGTCTGTTAGCAAAGATCTTTCTCTCTGCTGTTCCCAGTTCTGCTGACTGGGCATTAATGGGTGACCTGAATCATCTGTTATTTTGAACCCGTGCACAAGTTGTTCTCAAATTTGAAGGAAAAATAGAGGAAGGAAAAAAATGCAGAAAGAGTTCCTGTGGTACTCTAAATGAGCAAACCTGTATCAACTGAATAATTTTTGTTTCTTCTTTGACAGAGGCCCCTAGCTGATTTTCTGTCATTTAATGACTTAATTGTTTTAATGACTCCAGGGATTCTTGTGGAGCGCTGTGTGGTGTTAACTCTCTGAGTCTGTGTCTCTCGCTGTGCAATGATTAGACAAGCTGGCTGTCTTTTGAATGCACTGTAGATTGTTCTTTCTTTTATGTTGTTGCTTTATGAAGGTGTTAAGAATGCCATTCTGAAAGATGGGACTGGCAGATTGTTGAGTTAAATTGTGCGTGGTAGGAGTGGTGAATGTGTCATACCTAGCAGTTTCCATGCAACATGGCATCTTTCCAGATAGATGGGATCTTCTCCAGACATGGGGGCATTTGTCCAAAATGACGCTGCACCATTGTGGGGTCCACAGGGTAGGAGCAGGTGCTTCCATGAGGCCTCTGATTTTTACTCCTTATCCCCATGGTAGGCAGACAGAACTTAAGATGCATCCCAGGAATTAGGGACATAATCTCTACTCAGCTCTAAATGCTGGGCTGTGACAGATAATGACATTTGCTCATTCCACTTTGTGTAAGGATATGAAACGTGCTTTAGAGGAAATGTCATTTTAAGAAGGGAAGTGCAAAAGCCTGAGAACAGTAGGAGGAATTTTTCAGAATACATAATGGTGCATCAGTGTCTCCTATCAAGAGACAGTGACACTGAGGTGTTAATGTGGTCTTCCAGGGATTTAGCTCTGTGGTGTCGCACCTGCCTCGCAAGCACAAGGTCCTGAGTTTGATCCCCAGTACAAAGAAAAAAGTGGCCTCTTTACTACCGGTTTTTGTGTTGAGGATTATCTTGACTGTGATTCACTCCCATCCCACCCTCCTATCATCTGGGCCTCAGATAATGAAGCTGGAAGATGCTTTTGTGAGCTCATGGTCCTGTCCTGGTCTGGCTTTGCTGTTTTTAAACACCCCATCCAGGTCTACATTGTGTGGTCCTTCTCCCTTGGGCAGCACAGAGGTTCTAGATCTCACATACTCTGCATTCAAAGACTTTCATCTAAATTCAAGTGATCGAGAGAGATACAATTGTGAACTGTCCTTAATGGGTACTAATTCTTTTTTCATATCTTTTAAAATTCAGGTGAAATTCATATAAATTAAAATTTACATTCACAGTACTGTGTGCCCACCACCTACTTCATATCTAAAGCATTTTCATCACCCTGAAAGAAAACCCCACTAAATCACTTCCTGTTCTCACGTGTTGCCGAGATACTTTCAGTCTCCACTGATTTACACATTTTGGATAGTTAATAAAAATGGAATTACATGATATGTGTCCTTTTTGGTCAGGCTTCTTTTACTTAGCATATCATTTTAAAATTCCTCCACATTGTGGCATGTATCAATACTTTTATTTATGCTTGATGAAGTCTAATTTATCAGCTTTTAAAATCTGTGACCCGTGCTTTGTATTACAGCTAAGAAACCACTGTCAAGTCTCAGGGGCATGAAGATTCACTCCTATATTTTCTTAAGAGTCTTAGAGTTGTAGCTCTTATAATTCTAAGTCACCGATACATTTTGAGTGAGTTCTTGCACATAGTGTGAGGTAGGGGTCCAGCTTTATTCTTCTTTTATTCTTCTTCCCTGTGCCAGTATCAGGCTGTTTTGGTCACTGTAATATGCAGTCAGTTTTGAAATTGGAGACTATGACACTTCCAATATTGTTCTTTCTCAAGACTGTTTTGGCTCTTCTGGGTCCCTTGCAATTCTGTCTGAATTTGAGGATTGTCTCTTCCATTTCTCTTTTAAAAAACTCAAAATAAAAAAGCACATGCAATTATCATGGAAATTCAATTGAATCTGCAGGTCACATTGAATAGTATCACTGTTTTAATAATATTGTCTTTCCATTGGGGCACACAGATGTCTTTACTTCTATCTATGTCTTTTAATTTTTTCTGCTATGTTTTGTAGTTTTCAATGTACAAGTCTTTGATCTCTTTGATTAAAAATGTTATTGAATTTATTGGTACATTTAGGTATGCCTTATGATCACATTCATCATTGAGAATTTTTACCTGTCCTTGATTAAATTTATCACTGGGTGTCTTATTTTGGATTTCTGCTTTGGAGACTAGTTGTAAATGGAGGTAATTTTTCTAAAGGTGAATAAATTTAAGCATTGATATGTTAACTATTATTGACAAATTATCTGGAGTTTAGTTTACCTTTGCTCTAATAACACTTCTCATTATTAAGTTTTTACTTCCACAATTCTTTAAAATAATGCCTAGTTAATAGCTTCTCATTATTAAGTTTTTACTCCCACAATTCTTTAAAATAATGCCTAGTTAATAGCTAAAGGTGGAAACAGATAGAAATTCATTTATGTTTATCTTCAGAAGCTACTCGCAGTGTGCCTGATCGATGGGACATGTGGCTTTCCACAAGATGGCAGAGCAGAACAGCTGTGATGCAGTGTTGGAGGAATGTGGGCCATTGCACTCTGGCTGAGCTGGTGAGTCCATTATTTAGCATTAGATTTTGTTGTTGTAATTTAGCAACTACTGAAAAATCATTCTTTAAAGGCATTAATCTTTCTCCTTTTCTTTCTTCCTTTCTTCTTTTTATTCTTTCCCTTCCTCTTTCTCTCCCTCCCCCTCTCTTTCTCTCTCTCTCTTCCTTCCTTCCTTTCTTTTTCTCTTTCTTTCTCTTTCTTTCTTTCTTTCTTTCTTTCTTTCTTTTTTTCTTTCCTTCCTTCCTTCCTTCCTTCCTTCCTTCCTTCCTTCCTTCCTTCTGTCTTCCTTCCTTTCTTTCTTTCTTTCTTTCTTTCTTTCTTTCTTTCTTTCTTTCTTTCCTTCTGGGTTCAAGCTCTGGTACCAAAAAAAAAGGGGGGGCTGAGAGGGAGCACCTGGTCTCCCTTGCTTCTCTCCCACAAGGGAGCGCTCTGTGTCCCTAAAGACTCACACGGAGACATTTCTTCCAAACTAGAAGAGACTTTCAATCTGGTTGGCAATCCCCCTCAAAAAGTAGACTTTTTCCTAGCCCATGCCTTTGACTACTCAACCCCTACATATTTCTTCAAACCTTGTACTGTCACAATGCTTATCTCACCTGCAATAATGCAGCCTCCTCCTGTGACCACAAGCACGACACTCCCTAGTGCCTGTATCCAACTGTCATCATTCCCTTAGCCAATTCCAAGCAACTGGTGTGGGATGGTCTTCAAGATCAATGGTGATCTCCCTCAGTGGTCTCATGTTCAGCAGTAATGCCACTAGAACACCATATATGAACTGGGGAAGAACCTAGGAGAGAAAAAGATCACTTAAAAGAGGAATATATGCATGCCCTAGAAGGAAAGAGGATAGGAAAGACTGCATTCTCCACAGTCCATTCATGTTCTTTCAGTCTGTAGCCAGTAATTCCAATTCTGTTTTCCCAAAGAAACAGTTCAGGTTCTCATTACTGAAGAATCCCAACCTCAGTGCTCTTGCCTGTACCCAGGTCTCTTGGATTTGTCTTTCTCTTTTTCTTTTTTTTCCATTGGTACCTTTTATTGGTATATTTTAGGTATACAATACATTTACATTTGTCATTGGGAACTTGTACCTTTACATAATGCACCTTAGTTCTTATTTTTTCCACCTTCCCAGCCCTCCCTTCACCCCCTCCTCCCTTCCCTATTTACAAAGACGTTGTTTCCATTTTTTCCATTTCTCAGAATTTTTCCTTTCCCTTCTTTCCTTT
>NW_004624749.1:10278435-10295359 GCF_000247695.1 Heterocephalus glaber
TCATTCCTGGAAGCAAGCATCACCTTGATCCCCAAAGCAGAGAAAGACCCAACTGAAAAAGAGAACTATAGGCCAATCTCACTAACGAACATAGACGCAAAAATCCTTAATAAGATACTGGCAAATAGAATGCAGAAGATCATCAAGAACATTATACATCCCGATCAAGTGGAATTCATCCCAGGGATGCAGGGATGATTCAACATATGTAAATTAATACATGTAATATACTGCAATAATAGAGCCAAGGACAAAGCCCATATGATTATCCCAATAGATGCAGAAGAAGCATTTGACAAAATCCAACACTCATTTATGATAAAAACTCTACAAAATATTGGAATAGATGGTCTCTACCTCAATCTGATAAAAGCCATCTATGAAAAAACCAACAGCCAATATTATACTGAATGGCCAAAACCTGAAATCCTTCACACTAAAATCAGGAACAAGAGAAGAATGTCCACTGTCACCACTCCTGTTCAACATAGTTTTGGAAACATCAGCCACAGCAATTAGACAAGCGAAAGAAATAAAAGGAATAAAGACAGGAAATTAAGAAGTCAAATCATTATTATTTACAGATGACATGATACTCTATATAGAAGACCCCAAGAACTCCGCCAAAAGTCTTCTAGACTGAGTAACCGAATTCTGTAGAGTAGAGAACACTAGGTCAGCACACAAAATTCAATAGCTTTACTGTACTTGAATAACACACTCACTGAGAGAAAAATAGGGCAAATAATTCCTTTCACAATAGCATCCAAAACACTAAAATACCTAGGAATCAACCTAATGAAAGAAATCAAAGGCCTCTTCTCTGAAAACTACAGCACCCTGAAAAGAGAGATTGAAAATGATATCAGAAAATGGAAAGACATCCCTTGCTCCTGAGTAGGAAGAATCAACATAGTGAAAATGCCCATACTTCCAAAACTGCTACATATATTCAATGCAATCCCAATTGAGATCCCAGCAGCATACTTCACGGATCTTGAGAAAACAATCAAAAAATTCATTTGGAACAAGAAGTGGCCTAGAATAGCAAAAGCAATTCTAGGCAACAGAGACGTGGCAGGGCGTACCACAATCCTCAACTGGAAACTATACTACAAGGCTACTGTGATAAAAACAGCATGGTACTGGTAAAGAAACAGACCTGAAGACCAGTGGAACAGATCAGAAGATGCAGAAATAACTCCAGACACACTCAGCCACCTCATCTTGGACAAAGGAGTCAAACACTCTCACTGGAGGAAAGATAACCTCTTTATTAATGGTGCTGGAAAAATTGGGTTTCAACTTGCCAAAGATTAAAATTAGGCCTATATCTCTCACCATGCACTAAACTAAAATCAAAAGGGATTAAAGATCTAAATTTTTTGAATATCCTTTTATTGGTATATTTTAGGTGTACAATATAATGACATTCATCAATGGAGATATGCGCCTTTACATACTCTCTTGGTTCTTATTTTTTCCCCTAAAGATCTAAATATTAAAAGAAAAACTCTGAACCAGCTGGAACACAGCTTAGGTAGAACTTTTGAAGACATTGGTGTAGGAAAAGAATTTATGAACAAAACCTCAGTTGCCTGTGAACTAGCACAAACAATCAACAAGTGGGATCTCTTCTTATTAAAAAGCTTCTTCACAGCAAGAGAAACCACCAGCAGTGTGAAGAGACAACCCACAATGTGGGAAAAAATTTTCCCCTGCCGTTCCTCAGACAAAGGTCTACTATCTAGAATCTATAAAGAACTTAAAAAGATCAAACCTCCCAAATTTAAAGACCCAATCCAAAAATGGGCATCTGAAATGAACAGACATTTCTCAGACAAAGAAGTAGACATAGCAAATAAATATATGAAAAAATGTTCAACATCAGTGGTCATTTGAGCGATGCAAATGGAAACAATGCTGAGATTCCACCTCACCCCAGAAAGAATGGCTGCTATCATGAAATCAACCAATAACAAATGCTGGTGGGGGTGTGGGGAGAAAGGAACCCTTCTCCATTGTTGGTGGGAGTGCAGGCTGGTGCAACCACTGTGGAAATCAGCATGGCAATACCTCGAAGAACTAGGACTGGAAGTCCCATTTGACCCAGCTATTCCCCAGTTATTTTGGGTATCTTCCCCAAAGAAATAAAAGAATCATTCTACAGTGATAGATGTGCACCCATGCTCATACCAGCACAATTTGTAATAGGTAAAACTTGCAAACAGCCCAATTGCCCATCAACTGGAGACTGGATAAAGAAAATGTGTGGGTTTTTTTTTGTAAAATGGAGTACTACTCAGCCATAAAAAATGAGAAATTAGAGACATTCATAGCTAAATGGATGCACATTGAGGTGCTATTGTTCAGTGAAATAAATTGGACACACGTGCATATACCAAATAGTTTCTGTAGTGTGAGAAACTGAAAGTGTAAATAAGGACTAAAAGGTATAATAGATGATGTGAAATAGGCAGAAAAGGGGCAATGGGGAAGGGGAAGTGGGAGGGTAGGGGAAAGAAAAGAAGGGAATGGAATTAATATGAGAAAATGAAAAAATGGGAACAAAGTCTTTGTAAATAGGGAGGGATGGAGGGGTTGAAGGGCGGGCAGGGAATGGGGAAAAAATAAAAACCAAGAGAGATTATGTAACAGTGCAAATTTGTAATGATTAATGTCATTATAATTCATACCTAAAATGTACCAATACAATTATTTAAAGAAAAAGAGAGAGAGACATTTGAACAACTTGGGTTAAGACTAGGATTTTAGTTTTAACTTATGAACAACATCTTGAGTTACTACCTGAATGCCCACCACTTGTGCTTACAGATGGTCTGAGATACAGATTTAACCCTTAAAGAGTTCTGGAAGGAACATTACAGCATCCTTTCCTGTGTGCGGTTCACTGAGAAATCCTAGGCCAGTGTCTCACTAAGGACACTGAGATCTGGCTGTAGGAGAGAGACTTTGTAGGCTGGGTAGAGGAGCCCGAGCCTTCACTTGACCAACTTGAGTTACAACCAGTCATTGTGAATGAATTGAGTTCATAAGTCAAGGATCCCTTGTAATATAAACTTCACAGACAATGGTCACACAGGCTGTACAAAACTCTCTAACTGTGAACACCAAGCCCCTGTGATGAGTCGGAATTGCCCTCCCAGAGTTCCCTGCACCTTGTCCGCATCAACCAGTGCTCCATCCTCTTGGAGGCGGTATTGTTCAGATGTTTCCCCACCTTGGGTCAGTTTTCCCTTTCTAGACCTTGAAGGGAACAGAATCAAGCAGCGAGCCCTCTTTCCTGAGGCTTCTTTTAAGGGGCCTGGCATCCTGTGTTGTTGCAGGACCGTGTTCTAAGGCCAACATCTCTCACTGAAGCAAGCCCAAGCAATTTCGTTTCTACTGGACAGGGGACAGACTGTGGAATTAACACAGAGGTGGACCATTGCCCAGTACATATTCAGTAATAAGATGTTAGTTTCTGACACTGATAGTGACAGCAAGAAATATCCCTGGCCTCCTTAATCTTGCTTCAAATGAGGTGAGAAGTACAATACTCAAACACTGTGTCTTTATCTTGAGAACTTAAATAAATTCCCCAACTCTAAGTAGACCAGAATGCTTCTCTAATGTCTATGTATTCATTTTTTCTATATCCTATTCCATTGAAGTACACATAACATAAAATTTATCCTCCTAACCACTGTTAAGTATGGTATTAAGTGCATTTAGATCGATGGGGAACCATTACCACTGACCATGGCTAGAGGTTTGCATCTGCCCGAATGGAAGCATTGGACTCCAACTCCCCATTTTCTCACCCACCTCACTATTCTTCTAGTTGAAATTGACCCTAAATTATCTTCTCCCAGAAGTTGCAACCTTCAGTAGACTCCAGAGTTGCAAGAAGGTCGCACCAGACACTGGTCCAGTGGGACTATTGTCTAGGGATGAGAAAGATTCCTAGGGCTTCCCAAATTTTCTTCTTTCCTGCTTGTGCTGATTTGACCCTAGCTGAAGATGGTTTACTTCAGAATGCTGCTATGCACTGTGCTGAGAACTTTACCAAAACCTACCCTTGTCTGCTAGTCTAGGATTCCTGTTACACTTTGCCTGAATTCACCGGAACTATATAGGACTATGGACCCACTATCCTGCCTCATCACTCATCTTTCACAGTGGAAAGTTCTTGTTCCTCTAGTCCCTTAGTCTCTTTGATGGCTCCTCTGTAGATTTTGTATAGCCTTATTAAATCTTTCAACACAGTGGCTGGGTAGCAGGTATGTGTCATGGGCTTTCTGGGAGGGCTCTGTAAGGAAGACAAGAATAGCCCTGCTTCAGTAAGCTTTTATTAACTAATTTAGAGTAGGCAAGGAGGTATGGAAGAAGTTTAGATGCCTTGAAATGTAACACATGGGCCCTAACAACCTTTCCTGAGCAAAGACATCAAGGAGGGGTGAAATACGGACCTAGCTCAGGAGCAGGCAGGGGGCATCCTTGGTCTTCTGAGAGTTGACACTGGAGTTCATCAGTTAGGGGGGTACTCCTAATCTTCTGAGAGTGGACACTGGAGGGTCAGAGCCAGGTGCACAGTGTGACACTCACCCTAAGCATGAAGCAGTCTACTGGGTCTGGGATGCTTTGGTTCTTCACTACCTCTGGTTGGTGTCAATAAATTCTTAATTAATACAGTTCCTGGAACATACTAGGTGCCATTTGCTAAAGGACTGATTCTTCTCTTACTGAAGTAAAATGCTGTTTTCCATATCAGTGTGGCTTTAGAGCTGAAAATGAGTAAACAGGAATGAGTAGTAAGTTAATGCAGATGTTGACGATGAGCCTTCCTAAAAATCCATTATAGTCATTTCCCCCTACTTGCTTTCTGTAGTTTCAGTTACATTCGGTGAACTGCAGTCTGAAGATATTAAGTGGAGAATTAAAAAAGTTAATAATTCATAAGTTGTGAATTGCTCACCATTTGGTTTGGAATAGTGTGATGAAATCTCATGTTGTCCTGCTCCATCCCACATGGCATATGAATCATCCCTTTGTGTCCTCGGGATACTCTCCCTCCTGTGAGTCACTTAGGGGCCGGGTTACCAGACCCACTGTCACATTATCATAGTGCTTGTGTTTGAGTAATCCTTGTTTTACTTACTAATGGCCCCAGAGCAGGTGAGTAGCAGTCTGGCAAGTTTATCACAGTGTCTTGTTACAATTATTCTATTTTATGATTAGTTACTGTTATTAATCTTTTATTGTGCCTAATTTATAAATTAAACTCTCTCAGCAAGGTATATATGTATAAGAAAAAACATGGTATATATGGGATTCTTACCATGATTTCAGGCACTCCTAGAGGATCTTAGAACTCATCTTCTGCACATGGCAGTGCTGTTATGATTTTTTTTTTTTTAACTCCAGGACTTTTATCAAAAATAGCAGAATGCAGTGGGGTTTTGAGTTTGCATTTTATAAAATGTATCAAGTCTTTATTAAACTTCAACACTTCAGTTGCACACATAATGCTGTGTTTTAAAAACTTGTAAATTGGCTCCCGGGAAGTTGGTAAATGATTTCTTTATTTTTCTTTTTTGTCTTTATATAAAGTAGCTAAGCTTCATTCCACAAGCTGTAAAGTCCAGCAGACAACACATTCGCACATACTTACTAACTTCCCTTAATTCTCGTCACCCACCAGTCCTTAATCCTTTTCCTTCTGGGTGCAAAGGCAATGGCGGCCATAAAGCTGCACACTCAGCTTTGTCGGTGCTGTGTGTGTGTGTCCATCTAGTCTCTTTTTGGGGCCTGTGCTGAGCTTGGTAACAGTGACAGCACAGAGGCAGGGGACCAAAGAATCCAGAACAGAGGAGGAGGAGGTGTTGTTGTGATTTAAAATTCCATGCAGGAATCAATGGTCTCAAAACAGGGAGGGCCAGGGTCAGTGTGCAACTCTGAGCTGGCAGTGTGTTTGGTTGAGCTCTTGAACCACAGCCCCGAGCAGTTGCGTCCTCCACTCTGAACCATGGTTGCTGGCCATGGTGGGGCCTGCCAGTCGCCTTCTGAAGAGAGGGGCCTATCCTCCAAGATGATGAGTCTGACGGTTAGACAGGATTTGTCCCCACTAAAGCTCAGGAGGTGGATTAAACCCCTTTCCTCTGTAAATTACCTTGGCTTGGGTTAGCAACAGAAATGGACCAAGAAAAGAGCATAGTAGACACAAGTAATGAACATGGTAATGAGCACAGTACATGCTGTTCACTCCTATGGCAGAGTCTTCAGAATTTAAGCAAAGTGTGGTGTGATTTCTTTGTTGGAATCTCCTGTGTTGAAACTCAGGAAGGAGCCATCTGGCTGTTGTGGCATCAGTACCTGTATATGGAAGCCTGGGAAATGCACATAGGTGCCCAGTTTTGACAGGTTTCCACACTATCCATGCAACAAGGAAACAGTGTTTGAAGACCTCTCCAGTGCCAGGTATGGAAAATTTTTTTTTCCCCAAAAATTTCAACCAAAAGTGGGATTTAGGGAGAGATTGCAAGCTGCTAGGGACTGTACAGGAATGATTCGGTGTCTGAAGGTCTTTTTCCCACTCTGGCTGTGCCCTTGGCCATTGTGACCATTCCCTAGGATACACCCCCTTGACTTTCTTAATTCTGGTAAGAATATTAGCCAAGCTATGTGCCTTTCCTCTTGTACAAGGTACTCACAGATAAATGCTGGGAATCAGAGGCTGAGAAACCAAGGCTGCATGAAGCAGACAACCTGAGGAAAGCTAAGGGCTGAGACAAAGGCCTAAGCTGTTACTTCCAGCCACCTCCTCTATTTTGCAGAGGAAATTCTCCTCCAGGAATACGATGAGGTGAAGCACACACTAATTTACCACATAACCTCAGCCTCTGGAGAGGAAAGCAAAAAGCCTTCCTATTAAGTTCAGTGCTGGGCTCCTGTGAGTCTCTCTTCTAAGACATCTTTTTTCTTTTTTGGTTTGTGATTGAGGCAAACCTTATTTTCTCTTTAAATTAAGCCCTGAGACACCTTCAATTCAATGGGGCTGCTATTGAAGTGCACTTTTCAGGGAAAGGAATTAGAAATCTTGCTTTTGGGAAGAAACCATACTATCTTGGATGCTGCTGTTTGGCCACTGATCTTGGAGAGGAAGGCCTGACTCCTCTGCTGCTCCTCCGGGCACTGCCCCTCCAGCCTGCTCCCAGGAAGAGGTCAGAATGACTTCCACCCCATCAGGCTGGCCACCCTCTTTTCTCTGCAGCAGGAAGCAAAGCCAAGAGTGGTCGTGGGCAGTGTGGGCAGTCACTCTGACAGCCAGTAAGGAAGGCACAGGATGGCTGGGTTGCTCTTATTAACCACCAACCTCCATGTCAGCCTGGGGGTCCCCAGGCCCTACCATGACAGAGACTGAGGAGCTGCAATGGCCAGTGGATAGGTCGCTGGTGTTGGAACAGGACTGGACAGTAAGCTGGCCATCACTGTCATTGGTGGGCACATGCTGTGTGGTTGGACATGGCATCTGTCTCATTGTTTCACCTGGACTGGAAACTCACAGAGCTCACTCAAGGGCAGGGAACACCCCCATGCCACAGACAACTGACTACGCCCTTCCTGTCCCCAGGTGTTGGCTGGCACCTGTCCTCTGTGCCTTCACAGGTGCCCTGCATGACTCTGGTCTCTCAGGCCCCACACCTTCTCCACTAGGGAGTGTCCCCAAGAGCCAGGGCCAGGGCATCCTCGCCCCCTAGTACTCTGGTCCTCACAGGTCTCTGTCAGGATGGTGATCCCTGTCCCCCATGCCTGTTGTGGACTCACGTTAGTGACAGATGAGAGGCTGACAAATTTGGTTGATGAGAGTGAGAGAACATGGGACTGTGTCCAGGAGCAGCTGCTGTTGACACAGTCATATCTCTGCGGTCAGATGTCCAGGGGCAAATACTGTTTCTGTTCTTTCCACATCAGCTAGAGCAGCGCTGGGACCCGGGACAAGCTCATTTTAATACATACCTCTCATAAGAGTCCATTTACATTTTTTTGGTTTGTTCAATGTTGATGATTGTTTTTTCTTTTCTGATATTTTTGTTCTCTATTTTGATTGATAAAAGCTAGTATTCTATTCCAAAATCATTTTAAGAGCATGGTTATACTAAAATTATCAAAAATCAATTTGAGAGTGATAGTTTTAATCATGACACATTTCACAAACATCAAGTAAAATTTCCTCAGTTATTGTAATATTATCCCCAATTGTTATAAACTGTGCCATTTCACACACACATGCAGCTGTGTTCAAGCTCAGGCAGAGCTTGTCCTTCTGTCTCACCCATTACTGGGTCGCTATGATTGATGAAGGGCATGGGAAGGACCTGAAGAGCAGAAATAAAGCTGTTTGACGTTTCCTGCTGAAAAGTTCTCACAGAGAACATGAATAGAATTTTACAAATAAGGAAGCTGAGATTCTAGTTTGAGGATTACTTTAGAATTCAAGAGATGGCAATAAGTATTTGTCATGTAGCTTTCATGTGGTGGGCACTAAAGACACAGAGCCCAGTAACACATGTGTGAATCAAATCTGCAGGATGCTTAGACTTTCCACAGTCTCCTGACTCAGGATCATCAGAGGGAAAGAGAGAGCTGGTGGGACAGAAAACTTTCAGATACAGTCAGGGCAGAGGTATAGTCCAAGTCCATCCTTTCTCCTGTGACAAAGTACTTTAAAGTGGAACTTACGCACAACACAACACAAACTTACTTCTCACAGTTCTAGAGGCTGGAAGTCCAAGATCAAGGTGCTGGCAGAGTGCTTGTCTGGTGAGCACCACTTCCTGGTTCATAGCTGGTGCCTTCTCATCATGTCCCCACCCATTTCCCAAAACAGTCACCCAGGCTCCCAGGCAGTCTTCAACCCCCCTCAGACTGAGACCAAGAGGAGTTTTGTATGTCTAAGCATCCCTGTCAGGTAATACCAACAACATTCGTGTGAGTGTGTCCTGATCACCAGCACAGGCATCCAGAGCATGTTACCCTGAAACTTGCCCCTTTGGCTTAAGGATTGAGCTGAAACCACTGAGAACTAGCAAGTTCAGGAATAGGTCTCTGTTCCCCCTCTATGCCTAAAGCAGGGCACAGACTTCCCTCTGTGAAGGTGACATCTGTCATGGCCTCAGCCTGTACCTGGAGGAGGGGAGCAGCCCTTCTGTCACAGAGACAGAACCATACCAAACCTAACTAAACAACCCTTGTCCTCTGTTAGCTCTGCCTAGATACCTTCCACTTTCCCATGATTGAGTGCTCAACCCCTCTTTCTTTGGGTCATTTCTCCACTGTTTATGATGCTTTGTTAAAATGGTATATTAGACCCTGGGTCTCCAACCTACTTTGAGTTTTCACTTTTTTTTTAATGAAATCCTCATGAATGTAAAAATACTAACATCAGTCAGAATGTACTGATGTCAATCTATTTTTGTCCCGCTAAGCTATCTTGTCAGGTGGATTCATAGCCCCCAGCTGGTGAATGGAGGGGAGAGAAATTTCTCCTGTCTTATGGGGTCAGGGGTCAGGGCCAGACCCTTGGTCAGGAGGAGCCAGATATTCTCATTCATGATGTTCCCACCCTGGAGCCAGCTACCCATGGACTGAAACTTCCTAGACCGGGAGTCCAAATAAGCCTTTTCTCTTCTTCATTGACTTCTCATGGTTTTAGTCACATCAATTAAAATCTGATGAATAAATGTGGTTTTGGTCTACCTCCTTCAGGGTAATTCCCTTAAATCTCTGTAAGCTTCTTCTCATCTGTATAACTCCACCCTGCCCAAGTCTTTCTGGGTATGATCATCATGTTTCTTCCTGAACTCTATGCTTGCTTCAGTTGGAAAAAACTGGGGTGAGGGAAGGCCACACCGTTGATCTGACACTTGCCATGGGGATGGATCACTTTATGTAACTGAGAAGACTTAATGGATCATCAATGCTTAAAGCTTTTTCCAGCCTTTTAAAAAAATCTGGCGTCTACATGCTTTGAACTCTGTGAGACCCTGTATTTATCCACATTCTCTACTCCCTGCAGGTAGTGGCTCTGGGAAGGGCAAGTGCTGTGTCCTTGGTTGAGGCACTGGTGAGATGAACCCATGCACCTGGCCTGTGGGGGGCCTTCTCTGACTTTCCTGCAATTTCCACTTGGAAATTAAGCTGTGTAGGAGCTTTAGGAGGTGATGCAGTGAAGGGATGGATGCTGTTATTGAGGCAGAGGTTGGCTTTGCTGTGAAAGTGGGTTCTCACCTATGAGGCCCGTGGGGTGATGCAGCATGGAGCACTCCCATCCTACCATGTATCTAGACTCCCCAGCCCCCAGCATTGAGAACAATTTTCTTTTCTTATGAGATATCCAGAATGTGGCATTCTGTGACAGCACTGGAAACAGGGTCAGCTTGGCTCCAATCTGGGCAAATTTGTGGGAAAATAGTGACTTCTGAAGGGCTAACTGGCTCAAGTGGAATAGGTGGGGATCACATTCAGGTGTGACTCCTGATTCAGTTGTCCCTGCCCCTTGCATCACAGGGTCTCTTCTCTCACTTTACTTTGACAAATAGAATGTGGCACTGGGTGAGCACTGGCCTCTCCCTTTGTCCCTCCATCCTGTCAGAGCTCTGCCTGAATATCACCTGCAGGGGTAAAGGGGTCACTAGCATGAGGTTCCCGGGGGAGGAATACTGAGGGGATGAGTGACAGTCATTGCTACAGCCATAACTGCTCAGTGATGAGCTGGTGGCCTGCTCTAGAGCAGGTGGCAGGGGCCACCTGGCCACCCTTCTGAGTGTGGAGTGGTCATCATCTCCATTCCCAGTAGTGATGGTGTGTGTGACAGAGATTAGCACAAGAGGCTGTGAGGGATGTGCCCCTGGGTGAGACACTGCAAAGGGCAGGGAAACCTGGCAGCAGAGCTCACAGTCTCTTGCTCCCTGTGTTTCATCTGTGAGTGTTGGTGCAGATTCTGGTGGGAATCAGCCTCCATCAGGGGAGTGACCATGACCCTGGGACAGCAGGGGTGGAGTCTTTATATGAAAAAGGACAGGAAAGTGAAAACTGTGATCAGAGGTATGGTCTCTGCTTCCTCATCTTACCAAAGAGGCTTCCTGCAGAGTTATGCGTAGGGAGCCTTGAAAACAAAGCATCTCCACCAAGATCAGGTTTTATTTTGCGTTTTCCAGTTAAGCTATTGAACCTTTGTGGAGAAAGAAGCCATGGCAGCATTTAGCATCCATCACTGCTCTCTTCGATGAATTATTTAGATATGTAGGGGAGAAGGAAGTGTAATAGTGATGGTACCACCAACAATTCATATTCACTAGGTGTCGAGTTGTGCTAAATAATTTACACGCACCTCCTAAATTAAACGTTGCAAGGTTTCCATGGGTAATTACTGTTACGAGTTCTATTTTACCCTTGAGGAAATGGGAACTTTGTGGAAATCGGTGATGTACACAGGTCACAGAGCTGGCTGGGCAGGTGGGTGCTGAACTCTGGCCTCTGCTCAGGAATTTGGCTCTGTGTGACGCTGTGTGGTGTGGTCATTGAGCGGTGGCATTGCTCACTACTGGGGCTTCCCAGTGTTGTGTGGGCATTCAGGGCTCTGGTCCCCATCACACGCTGTTTAAGCAAATGAATAAACAAGTGTGACTCTTCTTCTGAGATCACCCACACAACAAACCCATGCTCTTCCCACTAGGCTACAAGTCCTCCCAAGCATATCACATGAGTCCTCATGTCACTTATTTCTGCTTGCAAATCTGGTTCTTGTGGCTGTGGGGGGCCCCTTCTGCTTTAGTTCAGTCTCTCTGTGATGCTTTGCTGAAGTCAGGACACAGGAGCTGAAGCCTGGGGCCGTTTCTTTGGGAATCCCAAGTCACAGTGGATGTGCAAAGTTGTTGACACAGTCAAGTTCCAGTGTTTACACCTGCCTTAACTCTGTCCCCAAGGTGGGCTATGGGTTCGAAAAATGGCATACTTTGATCAAAGGGCGTCTGGGCTCAAATCCTGTCTCATTACAGCGACCTTGGTCCAGAAGGGACACTAAAGCCTCAGTTCCCTTGTATGTCCACTGAGTGGCGCTATGTAGTCCCCAGGAACTAGTGAAGTCAACCAGAAACACTGGCAAGCATCTCCTACACAGTGAGTCCAACTTGAATCTGATATTAATTCCTTTTTCCAGGCTTCATTCCTTTGAGGAAGGGAAGGAGTGGCTGTTTTTAAATAGTAAAGTTTGGGTCTCATAATGTCCAAAAGATGGCTGTCTAGTATGTGTAGCCTCTGACATGGCTTGATGCTGGGTCTTTTGAGTTGTTCTATCATAGTGGTGGCACAACAAAGAGAATAAGGGCCATGAAATTGACTGCTGGAGATGGATCCCAGCTCTGCCACTTGCCCACTTTCTGACCTTGAATCACTTCCCCTTATTCTGGTTTTCTCATCTGCCAAGTGAGAAATGGTGTGTCCTCCAGCAGGTTAAAGACAATGCACACATGGCAGGCCACTGGACAGAATGAAACACTTAATAAATACCAGCTCTTATATAGTCATCTTCATAATGGGGAGGGGAACTTATGGAATTCAGGGCAGGAATAGTGGACAGAGATCTCCTGGGACCTACAAGCTGGGGAGCTGTCCCCTCATCCTGCAGCACAGCAGAGAAAGCAGTGGAAGCTCTGGAGCCCTGTGTCCCTATCTCCTGTTTGGGAAGATGTCAGCCAAAACCCAGAAACATCACATAAGCAGAAGTCAACTCTGATGTCTGGGACTTGTTACAGCGGTAATCCGCCTTGCTAATAAAGCAGTGATGTCCTATTTGCAGCTAGAGAAACTATCATAATTGGCAGAGTTTCCTCAATGTAAAGCAAACCATCTATGTTTTTCTCTTAAACCTTTGGCCTACAGTGCTGCTTGTCTACTAATGATGCCAAATGCCAAATCCAACGAGCAAGACTCAAAGAAGAGGAATTTTGAACTTGAGGAGTAAATTATTTTTAGTTCAGAAATTTGCTCTGTTTGTCTACAGAGTTTCCCATGGTTATAATTTTATTTTGGACTCATATGAAATAGAGACTTTTTTTTCTAGGAGGAAAATGTTTCCAGGATATGAGATGAATGTAACATATCATTATTTTAAACTTTTATAAAACCTTCAGGTATTGAAGAATCATTAAGTCAGAGCACGATGTGGATGAACAAGAAGTTCCCAAACTGTGAACTGTTGTTGATTTGCATCTCTCCTAGAGTGGGGCCATCTTGTGGATTTGGTGTGTTGTGACATTAATTTAAAGTTTCTCCCCATGAGTACTAATAGCCACAGCTCTCCCTAGTCCAGGGGTAAAAGCATGCTCCGTTGCTCCTCAGGAAGGGATAGAGCTACAACAAACAGAAATAGAGCCAGATTTCCAGTTTCTGAATTTCATTAGCCACAGTTTAAAGACAAAAGTTTGAAAATAAATGGCTAAGGACTCTTCAGGCTGGGAGTGAGAGAAAAGAGGGAAGGGAATCAAGAAGGTACTGGGGCTTTCAAGCAAGGACCATTGCCTGCTCCTCCCACTGTACCCTAAATCCCAAGTTGGGGTGGTGAAAGTCTTCAAAGGTAGGCAAAGAGGCACCACAGGACTTGCTTGTCCTGGGAAATGGGGACATGCAGCAGGATCCCACTCCAGCATGGCAGAATTTGCTGATGTCCACATGGACCAGCCAGACATAGACAGAAACTGTGAGCCCACAGAGGAGAAGAAACCACCTGGGAGATCCACACTTCAGAGGCCTTGGGGTGTAGGGAGAGAGGAGGCAGCAGCTGTGCTTGCAGTAATGTAGAGCTGCACCAGACAACATCTAGGACAGACTGACCTACAGTTGGGCTGTGGATGGGGTTGAGGACATCTTAGCATGGATGGATGGTGGTCAAGATTAGAGTGACTTGTGGCCAGGTTGTGGACAGGGGGAGGACATTTCAGTATGGAGGAACAGTGGCCAAGACTAGACTTCCTCCTGATGCCCAAAATTCACTGTGAGTAGCTACTCCCTCTCATAGTCTAGAATTTTTATTTCAATAATAAATGGTTTTATTTTTCAGTATAACTTTGTAATTTAATAAGTAAAATTGAATATAAAGGTTTAATATTTTATTGAGATAAAATCCACATACTACAGAATTCACCCATAAAGTATGCTTTTTGAGGATATTCCCAGGTTTATGCAACCATCACCTTTACCCAATTCCAGAACTCTCCATCACCGAAGTAGAAACTGCACCCATCTACAGGTGCTCTCCAGCCATCCACTTTCCACTCCTTGGCAATCATAACTCTCCTTTCTGCTTATGAATTCACCTATTCTGTACATTTCATAAAAATGGAAACATGGAATACTTTCTCGCCTCCCACAATATTATCAAGTTCACCCATATTGTAGCATTTGTCAATACGTCATTCCTTTTAATGGAAAACAGTTCTATGGCATCATGGATACATCACGTTTTCTTTATCAATTTATCAGCATGGATGTTTGGGTTGTTTCTGCTTTTTGCTATTACTAATAAGGATAATATAGATATCTATGTATAATTTTTTGCAGGTATATGTTAATAATTTTCTCTGGTGTTGTATCAGTTACCTATGAATCCTATCAGAAGTTACCACAGTAATTTAAAACAATAAAGTGTTATTTTCTTAAGATATATAGAGCAGAAGTCCAACATGGACTAAAGCCCAGGTGTGGCACAGCTGCATTCTCAGTAGAAGGCTCTGGGAAAGCTGTTTTTCCTGCTCTCTCCAGCTTATAGAAGCTGCCCACATTTTTTGGCTCCTGGCTGTCTTTTTCCAGGAGCAAGCCAGCAACATTCGACAGAAACTTTTGCACACTTCTGGCCTATGGTTCTCCTACTCCTATGTCTCTCTGAGAACCATTGTGACTCATTAAACCCACCACATAATCCAGAAAATCTCAGTACTTTAAGGTCAGCTGATTAGTGACCTTAATTCTATCTGCAGTCTTGATTCATCTTTACCATATGACATGGCACATTCACAATTTCTCGGGATCACAATGGAGTTGTCTATGGAGGGTATATTCTGCCTACCACAGGGGTACACCTTTGATGGGATTGTTGAGTCATATTACAATCTCTAATTTTTATTGAGGGACTACTGATTGTTTTTCTAAGCATCTGCACCATCCTACATCCCTATAGCAATTTATGACAGCTCCAGTTCTCCCCATCCTCATCTACCCCTATTAAGTCTAAGTTTTGAGTCTGCCATCCTCATGGGCACAAGGTGGTATCACATTGTGTTTTCGATCTGCAGTTTCCTGACTGATAATGTTGACATTATTTTCACACACCTAAGATCTACCTTCTTTGTAGAAATATCAATTTGAAGCCCTTTCCTTTTAACTTTCCTCAAACTTCTTGGCTGTTTGTTATTGAGCTGTAATAATTCTTTTTTTTCTTAAATTCTTTTATTGGTACATTTTAGGTATACAATACATTTACATTTATCATTGGGTGCTTGGATTTGTACATGATGTATCTTGGTTCTTATTTTTCCTCCATTACTGTGCACCCTTCACCCCCTCCACCCTGCCCTATTTACATAGACTTTGTTTCCAATTTTTTCTTTTCTCACAATTTTTCCTTTCCTTCCTTTCCTTTCCTCCTCCCTTCCCAACACCCCTACACCTTTGAACCTTTAATTTCTATTTCAAATTATCAATTATTTGTTTTAATCATTTTAACCCTTATTTATACTTTCAGTATCTCACACTAGAGAAACTATTCGGTATTTACATGTGTGACCTATTTATTTCACTTAAGAGTGTGGCCTCAATGTGCATCCATTTAGCTATAAATGTCTCTAGTTTCTCATTCTTTATGGCTGAGTAGTACTCCATTTTATAAAAAACCCACATCATCTTTATCCAGTTTCCAGTTGATGGGCACTTTGGCTGTTTCCAAGCTTTAGCTACTATGAACTGTGCCACTGTAAACATGAGTACACATATATCACTGTGGCATGATTCTTTTAATTCTTCTGGAAAGATCCCCAGCAGGGGAATATCTGAGTCAAATGGGACCTCGAGTCCTAGTTCTTTGAGGTATCACCATACTGATTTCCACAGTGGTTGTACCAGTCCGCACTCTCACCAACAATGGAGAAGGGTTCCTTTCTCCCCACACTCCTGGCAGCATTTGTTATTGGTTGATTTTTTGATAGCAGCCATTCTTTCTGGAGTGAGGTGGAATCTTGGTGTCATTTTTATCTGACCAGTGATGTTGAACATTTTTTCAAATATTTATTTGCTGCTTTTACTGCTTTTTCTGAGAAATGTCTGTTCATTTCAGATATCCATTTTTAAATTGGGTCTTTGAATTTGGGGGGACTGATTTTTTTCAGTTCTTTATATATTCTAGATAGTAGTCTGCTGTCTGAGGTACAGCTGCTAATTTTTTTTTCCCACATTGTAGGTTGTCTCTTAGCTCTGTTGGTGGTTTCTTTTGCAGTGCAGAAGCTTTTTAATAAGATGAGGTCCCAGTTGTTGATTCTTTGTGCTAGTTTGTGTGCTACTGAGGTTTTCTTCATAAAGTCTTTTCCTATGCCAGTGTCTTCAAGAGTTCTACCTAACTTATCATCTAGAAAGTTTAGTGCTTCTGTTTTAATATTTAGATTTCTAATTCACTTTGATCTTAGTTTAGTGCATGGTGAGAGATATAGATCTAGTTTTAATCTTTGGTAGGCTGAAGTCCAGTTTTTCTAACACCATTTATTAAATAGGCTATATTTCCTCCAATGATGCTGGTTGGCTCCTTTGTCAAAGATGAGGTGGCTGAGTATGTCTGGAGTTATTTCTGCTCTTCCAATCTATTCCACTGATCCTCAGG
>NW_004624749.1:10301421-10372298 GCF_000247695.1 Heterocephalus glaber
CTGAGCTCATCTATTTTTTTTATGTGTTTCTATTCTAGAGTCTCTAATCATGTCTTTCACTCTGCTCACCATCTCTGTAGTTATCTGGGAGATTATTTCTACTTTGAATTTTTCTAGAGCCTCATTCATCTGTTTTGTTACTTCCTGTGCTATCAATTCAGGATGTCCAGGTGGTTGATTATCAGACTTTTCCACCTCGTTTCCCCTAGAATTTACCCTTGGTGGGGTGGAAGTCTGAGTTTGTGCCTTGCTTAATTGTCCTCTCATTTTTGTTTTTGGTATTGTCCTTGGTGTAATTCCTGGGTTGATACTTCAAAATTACTTATTGTAAATATCTTTGTTGTTTTGTAATTAGAGCCCTTATAGAATGATTGTGTCTCAGAGGTGCCTTCCAGATATAGCTGGTCTTTAGGTTTTGAGTCTCTAATGACTCTGAGGCCATCTCATTTTCATTATACCTGGAAGGACCACTGACTAGATCAATAACAACACCTTAGCCCAAGTGATACAATCAGTAACACCATAGCATCAAGTACATCTTAGAAAATGACAATTTATGAAAGTTATTATCACATTGAACTGTGGGAATTAAATCAAAATTGAGGACCTACCCAACATATGTTTATAGTGAATAAACTCTTCAATATAGCAACTTTTCTCTTCTGGATGGGGAGTCAGAAGGAGTTGGGGATGGAGGGATAGATAGGTAGAAGGATAGGGGAGGGTTAGCAGTAAGGCCAGAGGACACAGGCGAGAGAAGGTAAAAGAGAATAAAAGAAAAATAAAGAAGAAATCTGAATTAGGGCCAGAAGAGGAACAAAAAGGTAGGTGAAGAACAATGTGGGACAGTAAGAGAGTGAGTGTGTGAGAGAAAGGAAAGAGAAAAGAAAGAAAAAAAAGAATAGGAAAATAAAAGTTTGAAAAGAGTAGGAAAAAAATTAAAAATAAGAGGAACCCCCCCCCCAACAATAATAATTTTGGAAATAAAAATGAAAATGAAGGGCCTCCTTCAGGGTATGTCTCTGCTGTCACAATTAGACAACATGGGCAGCAGTGCGCAGATATAAGTCAGTAAGTCTCAGCGAGCCAGTCACAGACTGTGAGATTCAGGCAGATTTCTGGCTGTAAGTCCCTGTCCTCCTGTAGGGTTGAACTCTGAAAGGTTGTACTGCAGGTTCCAGCTTCCCTTTCCCTGAAGATGGTCCAGGTTCCGATGGGAGGTGATGATCCCTCCAACTTACCAACTATGGTGGTCTGGCCTGCCCTGTGTCTTTGTAGTGTGGAACCATGTAACAGTATAGCCAAGAAGTCAGAGGAGCGGGGTGGGGTGGGGGTACTAAGTGGATCCCTGCTGTGGGCATGGCCAGTGGCGAGAGGTCCTCACCTTCTGGCTGGTCCCCGCCAGTGTGCTTGGCATGGGCTGGATGATGCGGGGCTCCCTGCTACCCGGGACGTCTCTATGACACCCCGTGGGTGTGCTTGGCCTGGGCTGGATCTGTAATAATTCTTTACCTATATCAGATGTATGATTTGGAAGCATTTCCTTCCATGCTTTTCATTTCTTTGGTGATATCTTTCAACCACAAAAGGTCTTGATTTCTATGATATCCAGTATATCATTTTTTTTCTTGTCACTTGTGCTTAGATATTATAGTTGGAAAAACATTGCCCAATCACAAATCACAAAGATTTACTTCTGTTTTCTTCCAAGAACTTTATTGTTTTAACTATTACTTCTAGTTTATAATCTATTTTGAGTTAATTTTTGTCTACAGTATTAGGTGGACAAAGGTGTTCATTTGACTCATTCCTTTCCTCTCATGGTAGAGAAAAGGGGACTGTGTGCAGAACATGGTTTCAACACTTGGCCTTGGGTCAGCCAGATGTGAGATCAGGCTCCTCTTAGATCTTCTTTGGCCATGCACATTGGCATGCCCTTCTTAATTCACAGGAATAGAGCAGAAGTCTGCAAATTCCACTGGTGATATCTCATTCCCCAGTTTTCCTTGTAAGTGTTTTGCTCTGCCTCTTGGTAGTACCAAGGAACATCACTATCTCATAGCTGTGGTGTCAAACAATTGGCACTGATTGTCATCAACAAACACTCAAGGGATAGAGCTGTTAGCCCACAGTGAGCTCTAAATCAGGTAAAATAGGTACAATAACCTAGAATGGAACTTTTCAGTGAGCATAAGAAATACAGGGGAAGTTGTCTGGGCTTTCAGGAAGCTTCAAAGCTATCTGACCCCTCCAAGACCTCCAAGGGCCATGGGGTTCCCAGCTTTCACAGCTACCATAGTGGTGATATTGTTGGTCTTCAAGATCCTCATGGAGCTGAGGAGAAATGCAATAGAACAATGTAAATGTCCCCATGTTCCACACATTCCACATGTTACAGATAGCTGGCCACTTTTCTGGAATCAGATTATTGAAATCCTTAATTCCCAAAGGTCTGAAAAGTTTGGTTTGAAAAATTCTTGCCAGCATTCTTCTTGATTTTTTGGGGGAATGGATGTTTTGAAGTGTTCCTTTTGCCATATCAGGAGTGCTTCTGCTTCCCAGAATTAAAAAAAAAAATCATAGAAGAATGGGACTAAACCCATTCTAGATTCAAATGCTGATTTTCATCAACACCAAGATTTATTTTTTCCCCATGTTGACTTCTCTGAACTTGAAATGCATCTTGTAGTCACCCTTCTCCAGTCTGCAGTCCCAAGGATTCAGTCACTGTCTACTGCGGACATCAGGACTGAAGGCCACATCAGCAGCTTAGGAGACAAACCCGAGACCCTATGTGGGCCTAGCCAGGACACTTATACATGGGCACTGCCATCACTTTCTAATGATGCACAGGACAAAGGGGTTGAAAAATCAGAGAAATCAACTGCTCATTCAAAAAGTACTTCTGAAGTGAATGACTGTGAATATTTCAAGAATAATCTAAATGATCAGTTTCATCTATGTTCTTCTTTTTTGTATGTAATAAAAAATATGTCTAAATAAGTCTAAATCTTTTCAAACAAATATAAAATAAGTTCTAAGTTACTATTGTTTATATAATGCAAGCACAGACTTAATTTTACTTTTAATTGATATATATAATCTGTATATAATTTTGTAGTATGATGTGATGTTTCAGTATATGTTATGTTGTGTAATGTTTAAATCATGATAAGCATGTCTGTCTCTTCAAACATCATTTCTTTTTGGTGAAATATTCAAAATCCTTTTGGTTTAGTTTTTTGAAAGGTACAGTACATAATTATAATCCACAGTCACTCTGCTATGCAAAAAACCCCACCAGAATTTATTTCTTCTATCTATAGCTTAATATCCATTGAGCAACTTTACCCCGTCTCTCTCCACACTACTCTCCTCAGCCTTTTGTAACTACCATTCTACTCTCAATTTCCATGGCATTAACTTTTTTAGATTCTACATGTGAGTAATATTATGTGACATTTGTCTTTCTGTGCCTGGCTTATATCCATAAACACAGTGTCCTCTTATTCCTTCCATGTTGTTGTAAACGATGACTTCACTACTTGAGTAGTATTCCATTGTGTATGTGTACTACGTTTTCTTTACTAATTCATCTGTTGATGGACATTAAGGTTATTTCCATTTTGGGGCTATTGTGAATAACACTGCAACAAACAAGCACGGGCACACTGGGCACAGTTCTATATACCTGTTATCCAGCACTGTGTGAGGCAGGAAGACTGCAAGTTCAATTCCCACCTGGGGAGATAAGTGAGACCCTGTCTTAAAATAAATAAAAGGGGCTAGGGATGTAGCTCAGTGGCAGAATGTCCCTGGGCTTGGTTCCCAGTATCACACACTCACCTACAAAAAATTCAATTGTAGATGTCTCTCTGATATAATAATGTCATTCCCTCTTTCTATATACACAACCAGTAGTAGAACTGTTGTTTTAATTTTTGAGAAAACTCCACACTATCTAGCACAATGGCTGTAGTAACTCACACCTCCACCAACAGTGTGTAGGGTTTCTTTTTAACCACTTCTTTTCTGGGGCATGTTATTTTGTTATTTGCTAATAGCCACTCCTATTGAGTGAGGGTGACATCTCACTGTAGTTTTCATTTGCATTTCCCTGATGATTAGTGATATATTTCATATCCTTGTTGGCCATTTATACATCTTATTTGAGAAATGCCTATTTGGGTCTATTGCCTATTTTATAAATCAGGTGATGACAATGATAGTGGTGGTCGTGGTGATTTTGGCATTGAGTTGTTTGAGTTACTTACATATTCTCAATATTTACCACCTGAAAGATGTAAATTTGCAAATATTTTCTCCAATTCCATAGGTTGTTTCTTCACTGTACTGATTGTTTTCTTTTGCTGTGCCAAAGGTCTTTAGTTTCATGCAAAAAAGGTCTTTGGTTTCCTCTTTTTTGTTTGTTTGTTGTGACTTGGGTGTCTTATCCAAATGTCTTTGCCTAGTACAATGTTCTGAAGTGTTTCCCCTATGTTTTCTTCCAGTAGGTCCATTTTTTCAGGTCTTATATTCCAGACTTTAATCATTGTAAGTTGCCTTTTCTATATGATGAGAAACAGGATTCCAGTATTATTCTTCCACATGTGGATACACAATTTTCCAAGCACCATTAATTGAAGAACCATCATTCCCCAGCATGCATTCTTAGCACCTTTGTAAAGGTCATTTGGCTGCAGAAGGTAAAAATCCAGATTCTGTTCCATTGGTAAAAATTAATTTTAAATCTTCTAGTAAGTGTGTTAAAGCATGTAAAATGTTGGTGAAATTAATCTTAGTAATATATTTTAATTTAAATGAGTATATTTAAAATATCTGTTCAAAATGTAATTAACATAAAGTTATTGAGATAGTTATGTCCAACTTGTCTTGGTTTTGGAAGTCCAAACTATGTTCCCCACTTCCCATCTGAGGAGTGTTCAGATCCTAGCTACGCAGGCCCACATGTGGCCCACAGTGACTGTCTCACCTGCTCACCTGAACTGTAAACTGCAGGTCACTGTGCAGTCACAGCATTTTTCTCTGTAGTGGGGTGCAAAAGAGCCTCCTATAACTAATTATGCCTTGGGCAGTCTGCCTTCTCCCAACCAGACAGCTCATGGCTCAGGAAAGTCCTTTCTCTTTGACTCCCTTGCATCCCCACAGATCAGCTTCCTCACTGTGGCCAGCACATGAGCCTCTGTGTGGTGACAAACACATCATTAGTTTTTCCATTTCCTTGGATGGTCACTCTTTCTGTTGGGATCCTTCCATCTCCTCTGGTTATTTTGAGATCTGTCCCTGTGGTGCTGCAGGACACTGGGTCTTGCTCCTATCTAACCCTACTCTGGTACCCCATCCCCACCCTTCTCAGCCTCCAGGGACCCCATTCTACTTTCTACTTCTGAGTTTAACTACTTTTGTTTCCATGTATGAGTGAAAACACGCAGATTTGTCTTTCTGTACCTGGATTATTGCACTTAAAATGAGGTCCTCCAAAACATGGAACATCTCGGGTTGGTGTGTCCACCCTGTGTAGGGGCCATGCCGACCTGCTCTGTATCCTTCCAATTTTAGTCCATGTGGTGCTAAAGTAAGCATGAAACATGATAGCTTAGACCATATGCTGGGAAGGGGATTCAGGAGAGAAGTAAAGCAGTAATTCTCATGCACAGGATGAGGCCACGTGTGCAGGATTCCTAGCGGAGCTTGTGAGCCACTGTGGCCGCAGCTCCTCAGCTGTCAGCACCTCTGGACATCCTCCTCCTGGTTTTCAAGCCCTAGGGGCTCTTCCAAGAAGGTGTGCAGATGGGAATAAAACAGCTGGAAATCATCTCCTCTCATCTCTTTGCTCAGGATTGTTTTGCTTGTTTTTATGTTTTCATGAGTGCATGTTTGTAGTACATGATGATCACATGCATTGTGGGGGAGTTGGTACATGAACAGGACACATCTCAATTTCTTTTTTCATCCCCTTTCTCCTCTCTTCCCCCTCCATCTCTTGGTCCCCTTCCCTTTTTGCAGAAACTCTGTTGATTTGCAAATAAGCAAAAGACATCCTTCTGTCTTCATCCTTTTGTTCTTTCACTCTGGGGACAGTGAGGAATTTGACAAGGACAAGAAGATGCAGCATTTTTCAAAGCTGTTGATTTATCTTGACCTTGACTGTGTCAGTCAGTTTCTGAGCTGGGGCCTAATTCCTCTCCAGCATCACTCAGTGTCTTGGGCCTGGTGGAGCAGAGCCCGTGGGTGTCAGTTCTTATGGCTGTGTCCAAGCGCCACACAGCAGTGCTCCCTTCCCTCAGCTGTGACATCTGGAGATGTTGGCTTCCTATAAGACAAAGACTGACCCTGGTGGGCACAAGCAGTTCGATCCGTGTCAGTGCCTTGGGGTCTGAGAGGATTAGAAGAGCATCAGGAAAAGCCCAGTGATCCTCTCCGTAAATTCACAGCTCAATTTCAGACACCAAAGTACCCATCCTGTGTTGCCTAATGACAACTGAGAAATGCTGGGGCACTGAGAAATGCAAAGCCAGGTGAGCTTCTGATTGTGCAAATATCACACTGTGCATTTGCACCAATGTGGATGGTGTGGCCACCACACAACTGGGCGTGTGGTGCAAAACCATCCCATAGACAATCTGTCACTTAACAGAAATGTCACTGTACAGCACTTATCTGGGTCCCTGGCAGTGGTTGGGGTATGTGATCTGATTCACAGGGCAGAGGCTCAGTGGGGACTGTGTTAAGGACTAACCCATGGCTCTGTGGAGCACACAGGACTGCAAGCTCGGCTGTCTGCTCTGGCTGTGTGATAGCAGGTTGGCAACCTGACCTCTCTGACTCCACCCCTTCCAGGATTCACAGAATTCCCACCTCTGAATAGCAGAGTTCAGGATAGCAGTCAGCAAAGCTTTCCCACAAAAGGCCAGATTGTGAACACTTTTTGGCCAGCCACAAGATCTCTGCCTCAACTATTCCACTCAGCTGTGGAAGCAGGAGCACAGCCACAGCCAGGGAGGGGGAAGGAGCCTGCTGTGTTCTCTGCAAGTTCTTTCACAAAAGCATCCCCAGGCACAGCTGGCCAGGACAGCAGGGACCCTGCCTAGAAGTCCACCCCCAGGATTCCTGCCCCTCCATTCTCTGGACCCCTAGGTCCCCTGAGGGTAGATTGGTTTCTGAATTAATGACTTTGATATTCAAGAGACACCAGAGACCCTTGGGAGGTATTACATGCTCCTTTTCAAGTTAGGCTTCCTTTCCTTTCCCTGTCCTTCTCCACCACCTCCTCATCAGACTCAAAAACCACTTCAGGTCCTTCTCACTGTGGGATGTCACTTGTGTCCTTACATGACCTGGGGCCCACTGGAGTTGCCCAGCACCTTGAGAGAAGATCGGACCACATAGCTCCATCCTGGCAAAGATCCAAAGTCAAAACACTGACTGTGGTTTCCACAGACTGTGGGTCACTGGTGTCTCTGTAAAGCTGAAAGATATAGGGAAGCTGGTATCTATGCTGTGGCAGCTCTGCCCTCTCCCTCCTCTCGGAGTCCTTGCAAACAATTCCTCTTCTTTCCCTGAGTCCTTCCCACAGCACCCAAATCTCAGAAGACACAGTCTGCATGGCCCTTGGTGTCTCCAGGGCTTGCTCACCCCACTGTCACCTGCAGGTCATCTTGGAGCCCTGGCCTGGCCCTTCTCCTTCCGACTGGCAGGGCCATCTCTGTGCAATCACCTGCAAAGAGCCCAAAGCTGGCATCTGGTGAGGAAAGAAAGATGACCACTGCGAAGGTGGTGGCTGCCTTCTCTGACAACAGCGTGGCCTGTGTGCCAGGCTGCCTGCCGGATGAACCTTCTCCTTTTGCAGCACAGTGGAAACACTACGGTCCATTTGCTGCCCAGCCTCCCCTGCAACATGTGCGTGTGTTTTCTATGACGTAAAGCCTGGGCAGGCTGGGAAAAGTCATCAATTAAAAAGGGTAAGAATGAACCAAAACACTGGTTTACTAAGTCGTGTGAGCTTAAAATATGCTTTTATCTCAATTCTGCCATTTCGGTTTGTTGCATGTGACAATTAATGAGGGAAGAAGACCCCAGTGGCCACCTCTGGTTCCAGCCGGGCTGCGTCAGTGGTGTTGACAGTCTGAAGGCAGTGGTCCCTGCTTTTGCCACTCAGGCTTTTAATTAGATCTTGGCTCCATGCTCATTATTAATGGCCCATTTCTTTACTACTTACTCCCCTGCGTGTATAACTTCTACAAATTAAAACAGAAACCTCTAGACAAATGAAAACATGTTTTATTTACAAGAAAAGTCTGTACACTGTGTACACATAAAAATATACAAAACAAAAGTAGAAAATATCAAAGTGTTAAAATGTGTACAAACACTTTTAAAATGCAACTTCTGGAAAACCTCAAGCCTTAATTAATTGGAAGAGTACACATTTCAGTTTAAAAATTGTCATACAAAAAAATTCCCAATGCTATTACAAAAGTTCACTGGTTTCCAATGGAAGAATTTTATAAGTATTTAATCCAAAGCAAAATAGGATGCATGTTATAAACACTAGATTTTATCACACCAATGCATTTATCCAGTTAGGCTATTTTCCGTGGAACCAATAAATGTTTCTTCACCCAGTCTTGTAAAAGCCATAAATTAGTGATAAACTTCAGAGTTCAGAGTTACAATCAGGCTTCCAGTGAAGATCCAATATTAGGTAGTGATTCTACCTTCATGGTGCCTTTAAAATATTTCTGTTATTCTTTTTGTTTATCATAGTCAGGGGGTGTAGAATGTGTGTACAGAGGGTGTGGAAAACCATATTTTAATAGAAGGATGTGTAACATTTGTTTCCTTCTCTTGAAAAATTAGAGTTTGCGTAATTTAAAAATTTACTGTAAAGGTTATATCATAAAAGTTAATGAAAAAGACAATATAAAACCAACCATGTGTGTAGATATGTATATATACAATTATATAACTATATCTACATGCACACTTCTATACTAAGAGTAAGAACTATATCAATGTCTTGAATTCTTCAAATTTCATAACCGAAACTTGTACAGAATAGACTGGATTATTTTTCTCTTTCTAAAAGACTTCGATCATTTAATAAAACAAGAATCAGAAATACGTTTTGTTTCCTTGAGCTATCAGAGGAATCCCTTTCATTTGCCAAGTGTTTAAATAATGCCCCGGTGGTTCAATCACGCAGAGTAATTTCACAATGGAAATATCAAGAGTATCAAAGCCAAGCTGAACCTCAAGTGTGTGTTCCCAGTTAGTTTCTAAACAGAGCTGCCTCTGTCTGCTGTGTGGCACAGGGTAAGTCTGAATCAGCCAAAGGTCAGAAATGGAAACACAATGGGACGCTGTGTGTCTGCCCACAATCCCCCAGCTCCATGCAACCCCCATTGTCTGTCTTCTCATAGATAAGCAGAAGGGGCCCAGGTACCCTCAGCCACATGCACTATGTCTAGTGAGGGGAAAACCTGGAGAAAGTCAATCACGTCATTGGTGCTCATGACATTTTTCTGTCACAGAGTGAGTGTGGCTTATCTAAGATGGATCCCACTTAATCCACCCAGACAGTCCATCTGGCCCTAACCCAGTGGACAGAAGAGTCTCCAACCCCAAAACGACAACTGGAGAAACATGATGGGGGAATCAAGGTGCAAGTAGATGCCAGTATTGGTCTTCACAAAGACAGAGGGAAATGACCTTGAAGTACAGAGGTATGTGACACTGGCCAGTGCTGAGTGCAGAGTGGCACCAGAGGCCTTCAGGAAGGATGCAAGGATTTCCTCAGCTCTTCCTCCCCAGAGGATGGCATGTTCTGGAAGGGGCAGAGGTGGGGAGAGGAGTTGAGTCACTCACGACTAACCACTCCTTAGAAGGCCATGTGCCTACTGGAGCTCAGCACTCTGCACACAGGAAGTTAACCAATGTCTGACAAAATCCCACCCCTCAGAACCAAAGAGTACCAGGAGGAGTCTTTGCACTGATGCACAGCAGAATGCACTTGTAAGGCTGAACGATTTAAACTTTTAAACTGGAGACTGTGCAGCCAGCGCTGTGTAAACATGTGTGCTCACATCTCCTCAGGCTTCAACTGACTCTGATTCCCAAGACTCTTTAAGGCCATAATAAATTCACAAATTTTAATTAAATTTGCATTATGTTCACCAGTCTTTCTTGTAATTCTGTCAAACTGAAAGTACTCTTTTGGAAGTACAGGTGCTACAACAGAATGCAATTTTAACAAATCTCTGAAGTGTTTTCTGGAGCTTTTGAACTTGAATATCTACATTGGCCTGAATCTATTATTTGCTAACCAAATTCTCATGCCACCAAAGGGAGGCTGTCCTGGATAATAAGGATGCCCATGAGTGAATCCACTTGGAAGACTATAACAGGGATTTTAGTAGCTTTGGGCATTTAAAATGGCAAGGCTTGGAAGATCTAGGAAGATCCCTGGACTCCGGGGTAGAACTCATTCCATCAGCACCTCTGCTGCCTCCTTCCAGAGCTGGGAAGGTTCTACTTACTTAAGTGTGTGGATGCCACCAAGCTCTTTCAGGAAATAAGGGAGAACCAGGGCTGGATGGTGTCTACTTGGACATAATTTAACACATAAGATGAAACCATCCACCCCTTCTCATAGATTTGGTAAGGAAGTTCCTTGGATGGACTTTTATTAGATAATATCTAATAAATGAAAACTTTTCAATTGCTCCCATTTCTCTATGGGAATAATGTTATTCTGCTGAGTAGAATAGCCAAGGAGAAGCTGCCAGTCTCAGTAAACTATTCTTGCTCACAGAAGCCATCCTGAAAGTACTGAAACAAACCAATCCAGAAACAAAAAAGCCTTTGCCACTAAACTCTCCCGATGGCCACACACCCTGCAAAGGAGTCTGTCTTTAATTGAGCTGCTGTCACTTCCCTGAAGTCTAAACTGTGCCATTAAGATAGGTTTTGGTTTGATATTGGAATAATAGTATGTTTAGTTAAGGTATTCTGAAATGTTTCTGTTGCACCACCAAAAATCACTGATGTATCAGAGACAGAATGTGAGGTTAAAAACCTCAGTATCGCTACCAGGCTGGTATGAGTTTCTCCCCTGCCTGCCTCTCCATCTGAACAGGTATGATTTTCCTTGTTAAAGAGCAATGCTTTCACTCATTTTTATTTAATTTTAAGGCTTTGTAATGCTGCTGACAGAAAACACACCTGTGAAAACCAGGATTGGGTTCTGAAATGCTTGTCAGTTGGAAGAATTAGCTGTCAGGTTTGTAGCAGCTATAAGAACTTGTAGAAAGCCCCATAAAAGAGGCCGGTGTGTGTCCCCTGCAACCCGGGGGTGAAGGTCCAAAGTCCTTCCTTCTAGTTTGGAAGGACAGAGTGCCACATGTGCCACCTGTGGGGTGGACCTGCAAACCAGGGATGGAAGGTAGAAAAGCCACTGCCTGGGACACTCTGTGCCTTGTGAGTGATCCTTTGAGATATTGCCTATGACTGACACTGTGGGTGAGTCCTGAAATACTGCAGGGGACAAGGGCCTCCTGAGGATGCCATCACGGACTGGCTGTTTCTTGGACTGGCCAGGTATTAGAACTTGGTCCTGATACAGGGAGCAGAGCATTCAGTGGGAAGAGGGAAGCAGAGTTGGGGTACAAAGCTGGGAACTTGCGCACCTGACCTGATCTGGGGAGATTTCTCCTGTTCAATTTGTCTGCTTGCTGACTCAGACATTCATGAGAAAACAGAGGATCTTTAAGGATGACTGCCTTCATCAGTGGCAGTCACACACTGACCTCCATGTGGCTGTTTCTAGACAGAAAGCCTCTTCTGTCACCAACAGCATCAGTGAAGCCTGTAGCCCCAGTCACCCTGACAAAGGGCAGCCCTGACCTAAGAAAGACAGCACTTCACGAGGTACTGGACCCATGGTTTTCTATCTAGTCTTTTTCTTGCCTCTTTTTTGAGTGTTTTATTTAAAATTCCATTTCCATACTCAAAGTACTAAAAAATACTCAATGGCTTGGGAGAGAATTATTCTCATGTCCACACTACATTACGGTTCAAGACTCCACACCACACTGTCTAGGATCTAGCTTCAAGTATCCTCTGTGACTCCGAAGACAGCAGTGGTACCTTATTGCGCGTGGGTTCCCAAAGGTCCTTCCTAAGAGTATGCATCCCCTGGGCCAGGCGCAGGGCACTGTGCCGTGCGGAAGCCCGGCAGCACCACCTTGCCCTTGCGGTGCAGGTCGGCCTGCGAGCCCGTGTTGAGGCGTTGCACCAGGAGCTTCTCGAAGAGCAGCGGATGGTAGGCGCCCAGCGTGCAGGCTGCGTCGTAGTACAGCTCATGGTAGTGGCAGAGCTCCGTCTGCCGCACGGAGGGAATGTATTCGTACACGTGTACCTCGTCGCACATGGACATCATGATGATGATACCTGGTGGGGAGAAAGAGGACTGGGTGAGCAGGCAAAGAAGAGCCAACCGCGTTTAGGAGAGGTGGCAAAGGCAGCAGAGGGCCCTGGCCAGAGATGCCTGATTTCCTGTTGTTTTTACATTTGCAATGTCACAACTTCCAGCAGGGGGCGGGTGTGGCTTCCGGGTGTGGGGCGGGTGGCCATGGAACACTCTGGACTCTGGTGGGCCTTCTCGGGGTGTGGTTTCCTTGACCTGTTCTTGGGCCAGGGGGCCTCCAGCCTATCTCACTGCTGGGCCCTGCACTTGGCCTAGGCTGCTCGCTGACTCCAGGCCTGTGTTTACAGCACGGGCACCGTTGGCGAATACACACTCGGCCCTCATATCCCAAGGTTCCATATTTGGGGATTCAAAGAGAAAATATTTGGAAAGAAAACTGTATCTGCACTGAATGTATACAGATATTTTTGTCCTTGTCATTATTCCCGAAATGCTACTTCTGTGGCATTTACACTGTAGGAAGTATTTTAAGTCATCTAGAGATGATTTAAAGTATAGAGGAGGAGGTGAACTTCAGCCCAGAGTACCTTAAGATTTAAGTAATAGCAGAATCTGCCCCAGAGGTTGAAAAGGCAGCCAGCTATGGTACAGATGCATGAACTGGTATGGACACACTTTCAAAGGGAAGGAAAAAGCTACTTATAATTCATTGGTTCTATGTGAAAGGTAGACAGGGAGATTTATGATACCAAAAGAGAAGAATGTTTAATACTTTAAACTGTTTTTCAGTCAGTATGGTTAATTCATTTGGCATATGCATACTGTGCATTTTAATTTTCTCAAGGCTGTTATTAGCACATAAATTTGCATTTAAATTTAGACTGTCATATAATAAAAACTGAAAATTATTATTAAATGTGTTAAACCTACATATCAGTTTTTCTAAGAGTCTTTAGTAGCACTTAATAAATTCTCAAGCTGAGGAATAAATTTCTTTGGGCTTTGCAGAAGGAACCAGGTTGTCACCCACGTCAGGAGGTACAGAACAGTGCTGTGTAGTTTAGAGTGTGGGGTAAATGGCCAGGCATGCAGGGAGGAGGGATGGGTGTTGGTGAGAACAGAGCCATGTGCTGTGGGAGCCTCCTCAGTGACCTTTGATATTTCTGAGCTGGGCCCAGGGCAAATCATTGGGGTTTAGATAAACTTTCTTTAAAAAAAATAATTAAGCCGAACTAAAAATCTTACCACTATATTTGGAGATGGGGACAAGCCATGAGCTCTTAGGATGTTTGAAATGTCTTGTGGAGAAAAATTTCTAATTGTTACCCCTAGGACCTCTACTGTGGAAGTCCCAACACAACCCTTGGTTTGAAGATTTGCCTCCAGTACTGCAGGATGCTGCACACAGCTGCACTCATGGATACACTTCATTATGGCAAAGGATGTAGAGAATGATCAGCAAGGAAACGTGCTGGGAGGAGGCTTGGAAGAGGCCAGGGACAGGCTCCCCAAAGCTTATGCCACAGTCATGAGGGGTGTCCTCCAGTGCCCAGCAATGAGCTGTGATAGCTGTGTGGACAGAACGGGTGCTCTGAATCCATGTGATGGAACCCTGGTCCCCAGTGGATGGTATTAGGAGAACTGGTTATGCCATGGAGCCTCATGAATGAGACTGGCATCCTTATAAGTAGAGATGCAGCCAATGTCTCTCCCCATGAGGCCCTGTGAGGCCACAGTGAGAAGGCAGCATCCACCAGGCAGAAAGAGATCCCCACCAAGACCTGGCCTGGCTGCACCCTGACCTTGGACTTTCAGACTCCAGAACTGTCAGAGAGTGGGTTCTGCTGTCTAATCACCCAAAGGGACTAAGAGGACAGCACCTCTGAAGCACCATCAGCCAGGGAGGCTTGTCAGGAACACAGTACTCGGGATGCTTACTAGGTGCTGCACACACATAGTGTCTGCCTGTCCTGTCCCTGAGTTCCTAGCTCTTGCAAGGAATGTGGGGCTTGCTGTCAGCCCCTTGGCTGCATGAACAGCATAGGTGCAGGGAACCCCTTTTATCACTGTGGGCAGGGACTCCCCAAAGCCAGGCTCCCAGCCACCAGCCCAAGGCCAAAAGGAGAAGCAGTTAAGCCCGCCTTAGTGACTCTTCCTCACATGGACACCAGGAGTGTCTACACTCAAAATCCCATGTGCTTTCACAATCCCATCCCCACCAGACTGACATGAGGACTTCACATCTGGTCATGCTAAAAATGCTACTGACTTCTTTTCCCATTTCCTCTCTCTGTCTGCTCAGATTTCCTGAGATGCAGAAACGTACAAATCACCTAATATCAGGTAATTCAATAAAGGATAACTTGTAAAAATCACTTAGGGAACTTTTATGTGAAATAATTTTGTTTACTAGCTATCCAAATTAATTATTTTCATCACTAATAAAAGTTTGACTGCTTTCAGTATGGAACTGGACTTTTTGAAAAGCAGATGCATGTTAAGTGCCTTTTGATGCATTCTTCCAAGGCAATCAAGGGGCATGCAGCCAGCTAGTTGAGATCTTTAAACAGAATTCAACTGTTAATGTTTCTTAGGTGGCCAAGTTTTACAGATGAGTCCATATGAGGGATTCGTCTGGAGATAAACAGCATTACTGTTTTCCAGGCAATTACGATCCAGGAAGCATTCACTTGCCAAATTGTATGTTTTAAAATATTGTGTAATCCAACATAATTATCATACTAATTAAAAGCATTTCAACTTGTCTTAATAAAATGTCATGTTACATGATTCAGCATAATTAACAGATGGACGCTTATTTATTTGCTACAAAACCTGGATAAGAATCACACTTGGACCCTTGTTCAGACATCACAAATTCTGAATGCACAAGGTTCTCTGCAAACTCTTACTTGCATGTACAGATGTATGTGTTGTGCCATTGGAGTCTGCCATAGTTTAGTCGCTTTGCATTGAGCTGAGTTAGGATTTCACCACAATAAGGTTGTTTTTCACCTGGCAGAATATTTAAAATAACATCCAGACTCATTAAGAATAACAAAATTTTCTCCTTGATGAAAATAACCTTTCACAAAATAGCAAAATGAGTTATGGATACAAAGCAGAATATATTTCATGTAACGGGGGAAAATAGTCACTTACATCAATTCTAATATACACAAACATAATTTATATGTGAAGTTAATTAGGAGTTTCTGAGGATGTCCAGTAGAATACTGCTGAACACTCTTATGAAGAAGTAGTAAAGGTCAAAGACTGAATGTGTCAGGCTAATGCATATCTCCCAGCTGTTCTGTGATTTCTCCACAAATTTGACACTGGCCCAAGGGCAGAAGGGTAAGCCCTCAAGAGCTCCACATAAGACTTCTTAAAGAGAATAAGTGCCTTTTAAAGCGATAGTTCCAGAAAACATCTATGATTAAAAGATGGATTGGAAATTTAACCTTGATGTAATAAAATAATAATTTAAGAATCATCTGCTACATTAAAGAAAATGACATAATACTTTAAGGTCATTTTTGACTCATTTATATTGTATTATTAGGCTCATTATTTAAAGGAAAATGCAAAAAGTTGTAATGAATTTTGCAAAATCACAAATAAATAAGGATATTAAGTGGCTTATTATTTTATGTTGATCTTCTGAGTTTGGATGATATATTGGAAAACTAGATCACAAAATGCATATGAAATGGAAAAGAAAGGAAGTTATGATTTATTTTTAAATATATTACTCTTGTGGATATACTAAGTAGATTGAAATTACAGCGTCTGCTTCTGTGAATTTCAGAAACATTACTTATGACACAACCAGAAGAGGCTGCCTTTGAAAAGAGAGTGTGGGGTGTTGGCGGTTTCTATAATAAAAAGCTGGCAACTGCACCCTGTACCCAAGTTGGCATGGATGAGGATGCTGGACACAACTCCTGGCTGCAGGGCCTGCCTGCCTGACGGAGCTGGGCCCCACCAGGTTTTCCCAGATACCTTCCACATGTAGGTGGCAAGCAGTCTACCAGGCTTCCTGGCCCCCGGGCAAGCTCACTTGCTGTCCACAAGATATGTAACATCAGGAGGGCAAAACAGAAGCTGTGGGATCCCAAGTAAATCATTCCTTACTCAGTCTTCCTGCAGCAGAATCAAAATGAACGCACTCTACAAAACAGCAAGATAAAACCTCTAATTGTCCAAGTGGGGACTCGAGGGAGTCAGGTTCCTCACACGTGAGCAGCGAGCACCAGAAGGGCTGAGGACAAAGAGCCTAATGACATGAAAACCCTATTCCAAAGAAATCAGTCTTTGTGGATCTTCTAAATTATCTTGTTGCTTCCTCTTAATTTGAAAACTACATGTGCCTTATAATAGGTCTGAATACACTTTCCTGCCTCTCTGGAGAAGCAGTGGTACTCATAAGACAGCTCCAGTGTGTCCCCTAGCCTACCTCTTTCTGCAAGCCCTGAAAACTGATGTAGCTCTAATTAGAAATGCCACTGGTTAATCCCTGGGAAAGCCCCCCCCCCCCCCGGCACTGATCTACGGTCATCAGAAGGTGACAACTTTTGTCTGGCACTGGACCTGCTGGGAATTTATCTTGAGGAAATAGTTTAAAGGAAAGAAAAGCTTATATATCACATATAGAAGAAACTTATAGTACATATTAGTACATGAAACTAGTAATGAGTCAACAACATAAGTATCTGATCAGATTGAACATTCTGAAACAACCAAACTCCTAGACAACTAAGGGGAGGCTTAAATGAAGATATACCTATTTAATGTAATTATTTGACCTCTGTAATATCAAAGAAATCCAAAGTCTGTTTCACCTTGGTTATAGGGCATCATTAGTGAGCAATCCTTTTCTGTTTGAGGACAGTCTTATCTAAGGCTGACATTTTAGACGAGGCATCTTACAATAACATTAAATATTAGCTATTGTGGTCCTGCCCATGATGACTCCAAGACAAAAGGACTGAGTATGTTCATCTATGGGTGGAACTTGAGTTTAGCAGGGTACTTTGCTCAAGATTCCCCAGCAAGCTGAGTGGTAGGGCCAAGATCTGCTCCTGGTCTCTGCAGTGCAAGGAGCCTGGCATCCTGGGGGTAAGACCGGTTACATCAATGAGGACCAGAGTCCTAAGATGCCAGCTCATCCTCCCATTCCCTTGCTCACTCATTCAGTCAGCAAATGCTTCCTGTGTGCCTATCCTGTGGTGTCCTCACCATAGGGGTTCCCTCACAGCACCAGTGCTCAGATCTCAGCGTGGTCCCAACTTAGAAAAGTATACATTAGAACGAAACTACTAGCACCAGAAAGGAGGTGGTTATTTGGTGTGTTTAAAAACATTTAGTTAATAATGTTATTTTCCTTCTTTTTATAAGGTCTGGAAAGCTTTAGGTGATTCTTCCAAAAAGCTGCAAAGCACGACAGTCACTCTCTGAGGTTTGGTGAAACCTTTTAAATAATATCCCTAAACTTCCTAGACCAGTGATGGCAGACCTTTCAGGATTGAGTGTCCAAATGCAACCCCAAACCCACTTATTTATTACAAAATGCCAACACTGAAATTAAACCTGAATACTGAGGTTTTAGTTTAGGAGAAACAACTCAAACATTAACATCTTTTGTCTTAAAAGAAAAACAGCATGCATGCCATAGGTTTGCTACCACTGCCCTAGATATACATGTTAATACAATGGGATTTTTAAAAACCTTATTCAGGTTACCACAGATTTCCATGTAAAGACCCTATTACCTACAGTCAAAATATATTTGTAGAGTTATTTTAAAATGTCTTGAAACATAACAATCAGTAATCAGTGTGCCACATTTTGGGTTCAGTTTTCATGTTTAATTCAATAAATATTTACCTCTCTGATGATGAGTGTTCAAAATATCTTATTGGGGAGAGCTGCTCAGTAATATGAGATCTGATGTTAAAAAGCAAAAAACATGATTTTAAAATATTCATTTGAAAATTTGACAGGACTAAGTTCAGTATACATTACAGATATTAAAACTTTAATAACATACCTTATTAATATTAAATTGAGTGCATAATGAAAGTATAGCTTAATTCATTTATATGAATATGTATTTACATTGTTTCATTATAACCATTTACATGTTCTCTAATGCAGTGATTATTTAAAAAGCATAATAAATTATTAACTTTGATAAAGTATCTCTGTATGTGACTACAAACTTCTGAAACAAGTTGCTCTTCCAACAATGTTTCAGTGAAGAAATTTTTAGCATTTACTTCCTTCAGTGCTTGGGCAATGTAAGCCTCAAATCCTATGATTTTTTTGTTCTTTCTCTCAAAGCAGAAAAAGAAGTCCTATAAAAGCAGACAAAACAAAAAATTTATTTGGTTTCTTGAGGAAGCCTGACTTCCTTCTCCACTAGTAATGGTGATACACCCATTCTGAGCAGGGGAAGAGGACTCATCCTGCCCACGGGCACCAGCACCAATTCTGATGCCAAAATATCTACACTCCTGGTAGCCAAGGAGCATTCAGATTGGTGTCTGAGCAGAAACTGCATCTGATTCTTCCTCTCTTCAACATTTATTGCTTCTCTTGTCCCAACAGAACCCACACATGCACATGTGCACACATCCAGCTCCACACCCAACAGGTAAAGGCTGAGAGTTCTGTGAGCCATGGCAGTCACTAAAGAACCAGGCTAGGGGCTGCTTATGAGGTACAAAAACAATGCTATCCTTCCCAAGTGGAAGCTTTTGCTGGATGCCTTCATCTGTCCATGCTGCTTTTAAACTGGGTAACTTATAAACAATAGAAATGTGTCAGCCACAAAGAATGAGAAACTAGAGACATTTATAGTATAGCTAAGTGGATACACATTGAGGCCATACTTTTAAGTGAAATTAATAGAACACACATGTTTGAATACGGAATAGTTTCTCTGGTATAAAAAACTAAAAGTGTAAATAAGGATCAAAATGTATAATTGATACTGTGTAATAGGAAGAAAAAGTCTAAAGGAGTAGGGGAAGTGGGAGGGGTAAGGGAAAGGAAAGAAGGAAAAAGAAAAAATACGCGAAAAGGAAAAAAATAGAAGCAAATCTTTCTAAATAGGGAAGGGTAGAGGAGGTGAAGGGAGGGCAGGGGAATGGGGAAAAAAAAGAACCAAGATATATTATGTAAAGGTACAAGATCCCAATGATGAATATATACCTAAAATGTACCAATAAATTTAATAAAAAAAAGAAATGTAATTGTCACAACTTTGAAGGCTGGGAAGTCCAAGATTGAGGCACCAGCACTCTGTTTCTGGTTTAATGATGACTATCTTTTTTGCAGTGTCCTCACATGGTGGGAGGGGTGAATTAACTTTTGGGGCCTCTTGTATTCAGGCATTAATCCCATCCACGAGAGTTCAGCCTTCATAACCTAATTACTTTTCCAAGGCCCAACCCCGAAATCCAGCACCGTGTGGGCTAGGATTTCAACATAGGAACTAAGGGCAAACTAAGCATTCAGTCCATTGTACTGAAGCCTTTCACCATTGCCAATGAAAGCAAGATGTTGTAAAATCAGTGAGTGATGGTGGAGGTAGGGCCTGGTTGGAAGAGGTGGGTCACTGAGGATGTTACCTGGAAGGGTATGTCTCCCTTTCCTGCTCCTCCCTTCTCTCTGTGTTCTGCCTTTGTGGGTTGAGCACCTTTTCTTCCACCACATTCCTCTGCCATCCTGTTTCTGCCTTGGAGTCAAGTGACCACAGACTAAAACTATGAGCCAAAGTAAACCTCTCCTCCTGTAAGTTGTGGGTATTGGATATTGAGTCCCAGCAACTGGAAAGCAACTGAGACAGATATTGACACTACGAGGGGCCTCACTGCTGTGATTATACTCAATCATGTGATTTAGAAGCCTTTGGATGTGGTTCAAGGGAGAAGTTTAAAAAGGTTTGAAAATGCCAACCAGAGAAGTTCTGAAATGCTGTAAGCCAAGCTTGATGAGAGATTCTAGTCAGAGTTCAGAACATGAGAATACTGATAGAAATGTGGACAGGAAGGACCAGGCTTAGAAGGTTTCTGTTGGGAACAAAGACTCCACTGTCAGTTGGACTATAGCTCACGTGTGTTATGTTCTAGTAGGAAATTTGTCTACATTTTGCCCAGGTTCTGAGACTTTTGGCAAAACAGATGAAGGACAGTGGACTAATTAATCTGGCAGAGGGAATTTCAAAGTAGATCAATATTCAGACTGTGGCATGGGAACTGTGGGCTGCCTTTAGCCAGATCTACAATGAAAATTAGGAGGAAACATTAGTGCCAAAATATGAAAAGTTTGTATTTTTAACAGAAAGGAAGCACTTCCTGCACAGTCAAGGATCTGGAGAGCATGGTTGCTGAACAGATTAGTATTTAAAAAGCCAAATACTTTGCATCAGAACAATAGGAAAGATGCTTTGAGGGCATCTCAGGAATCATCAAGACCCCTTGGAAGAGTTAAGTGTGCAAAATTGTAAAGCTTTCCTTTGAAAAGAAAGCCTCAAGAAGCCCAGCTCATTCAAGGCTGTAATGGGAAATGTTTTCCTGGGCTCAGCCATCCAGGCACTCAGAGGCCACTGCAGCTATAATCCAATGGAGCCTGGCTATTGCTCCACCTAGCAGCAGACCTTGGCATCATCCACATGGTGGTGGTTTTACAGGCATGTAGAACGCAGGAGTTCTGGTGGCAGGGAAGCTTCTACCCAGATTTTGGAAGAAGGCCTGGGAAGCCAGGCAGTGTGCCACAGAGAGGGCAGTTTGTGAACCTGTGAGGGTGAAGCCATTCTCTGCAGAGATCTCAGAAAAGTGGAGAAGCCAAGAGTGTGAAACATGTACTGAAGAAAGCTGCAGGCAGTGAGCAAAGCCACCTGGAGAGCAAGGCTATGAAGGCTGCAATCAGTAATACCACAAGGGTGGGGCTGCCCAAGCCCTTTGCAGCTTACATCTCACTACAATTTGCCTGGGTTCTGAACACAGAACTATAGAATTTAATGTTTGCTTTGCTGGGTTTTTGTCTTGCTTTGGTTCCATTTTTTTCTATACCTTTAGGAATGGAAATGTTTACCCTGTGCCATTGTTTGTTAGAAGTATTCACTTTCTTTTTAACTTTTATAGTCACAGCAAGAGTTTGCCTTGAGTCTCAGAGGCAACTTTGGACTTTTCAGCAATGTGAGAACTGTTAAGGTTCTGGCAACTCTTAGAGATGGACTAACTGCATTTTTCACAATAAGATGGATATGGGCCTTTTGGAGGCCAGAGGCAGAATGTTATAGTTAGATCTAGAATGTCTTCCAAAATCTCATGACTTAAGAGGTTAGGTTTTGGGCTGGGGATTTAGCTCAGTGGTTCCACCTCCTGCCTTGAAAGCGCAAGGTCCAGAGTTTGATCCCTGGTACTAAAAAAAAAGAGGTGAGGTTTTTGGAAGGTGACTGGATCATGGAGGCACTACACTCATCAGTGGGTTAATCTATTGATGACATCAGAGCGTATGTGCTGTTAGGAGTGGGGTCTGTTGGAAGAAGCAGGTCACTGGCCTGTGAGTTGGAAGGGTTTATCTCCCTCTGGGCTCTTGAACTCAGGTCCAGTAGTAAGCCTCTGAACAGCACCTACTGGACTTGAGGTGCATAGGAGCATCTCCCTGGAGACTTGACAACCCTAGATCTACTTCCTTAAGGAGACACTTCTTTTGTGTTCAAAACAGTCACCTTCAAGAGTCCCTATCTTTCACACATGCAGACTCCTACCCCTGTGTAAGGAAATGTCAGCGCTGGTTTTAGAAACCAGGGTGATTAGGGTGAGGCTGTTCCTCACTGTGGATGAACCTGCTGATAAAGAGGGTGAATCTCACTCACAATCCGAAGGCTCCCTGGCTCGAGGCTGCCCTGCTGATGGGCACTGGGCCATGTACACAGGGATGCCTAATCCCTGCAAAGGCTTTCATAGGGGCTTTGCTTAGGAGCTAAGGTTGGAGGCCAGCACATGAATGACTAGGCAGAGAAACAATTCAACACTTCTCAACATATCCTTGGAGCACAGAGCATGTTTGGAGAGCTTTTTGATAGTAGAAAAAGAGAAAATTTCATTGATTTCCTAAAAGTTCTATAGCAGATTGAGACATGGTGATTATTCTACTGCTGTCATAGAAAGTCCAATAAATGCTGAGACCGACTGCACCATCAGCCTAATTCTGGCCAGGATCAAAGAGGAGGGATAAAGTACAACTGGACCAGGGGCACGTGGTGTGCTGGCAAAGCTGCCCAGGCTGTCTCCACACCGACCCTCAAGAGGGGCCTGGCACACCCATGGTGGCATGGCTGGAGCAAGTGGATTTAATGATGGCACACCACAGCTAGAGCACAGCTTGCCCTGTGGGACTGCATGATTTCTTGTCCACTTGCTGTTTTTCTTTCTTTTCTTATTGGTAAACTTGGCTTTGTGGGACCAGGAAAGGCTGTCTGTCTGTGCCATGTAGTATGGCAGCCACCAGGAGCACAGGTTGGTGGGGACTCAGAAGCAGGAGGTATCCGCATACGTAATTCAAATTAGCTGAAATTTAAATAGTCACACGTGGCTTACAGCTGTGTACTGTACTAGTCCCTGCTAGAAAATACTAATGATTGCTCGCTAGCCAGTTACCTCATCCTCAGCATCCTTGGAAGGTTTTATTGTCATTTGTGTTTCTCACCTGAGGCTATCAAGTGTCAAAAGGATTAAGCAATGGTGCCAAAGGTCAGAGAGCCAGCAAGTGGTAGAGAAAAATCCAGTGAAATCCAGGAAGCCCAGACCCACTCTCACAGTGACATTGAACTGCAATTGCTCTTCATGCAAAGGAAGCCTTAAAGCAATTCTGAACCTTGGAAAGCTCCAGGCTGTTTGCAAACAGCAAGGAAAGGAAGTGGCTGGATGTGGCACTATCCTTTCAACACACACACACACACACACACACACACACACACACACACACCCCTGGGAAAGCACTTCTCTACTTCTCTTGGCTATGACAATCTAACTTGATCTGTTAAAATAATGTCCATAGTAATTATATCTGACAGCCCCAACTCTGCTTCAAAACTTCTGCCCTAATCAAATACCATCACATGTATTCAAAGCAATATATAAAAAAGCCTTTATTAAACTTCTGCCACATCCTATTATACCTTGGATGAATTATTCTTTCCTGCTTTACCTTTTGCCAACAAGGCAGATTATATTTTCTTTCCCAAATCAACATGAAACTGCACCAAAGATGGAGAATTTGAGATTTCAAAAGAATGATTTGGAAATAGAGGGTCAAAGATGTGTCTTTTTACAAAGGGAAAAAAGTGGGGCTTAAAGGAGCTAATGTGTAGCCCAGTTGGAATGCTTTCCTTGGATCCTAGACAGAATATTTCAGCTTTCTAGGGGTCTGAACTCACTTCATAATCTTATAGCCTCCCTGCAGGTTACTGTGTGTCCCGCTCCAGCCCTCCTGTGCCATCTCCACACAGCTGTTCTGTATTCACGGGGACCTGTGCAGCCCTGAAGGATGCAGGCTGCAGATTCACTGAAAGGAATATCCTTTGGCTCAGCCACAGGCTCTTGCATTGCCAAGGGGGACTAAGATGTACCTTAAGATCACCCTACCCATGTAAAATAAAAGGGATAATGGCCTGATGGGCCACAGACAAAGAGTGGGATAAAACCACAAACTTTGAGTACCAAAGTCTGTCTGAAAAAATATAAGGCAAGTGTGATTATCCTCTCCATAAAGCCCACATTTGAATGAGAGCGCATGGACTCTGCATGAGTGCATAGTGAGATGTGAGAGCCAGGCTCAGTGCATTTCTCACCCACCAGTGATCTTAAACCCTCTCCTTACCTCCCAGGATTACACACCCAGCTCCTGAGACTGGCATTGTATAAACAATGGGAACACAATGGGTATAGCTTAAAGAGGTCCGAGAATTCCTCCTTCCACAGGTCTCTGAGTGCCTCCACTGGAAGGTGGGCTCTGTGTGTCTACCTGGGAATCCAGGGAGCCTGTGTTTGCCCTGACCACCAGGACAGTGCAGGGGACAGGGCAGATGTCTGCAGCCTTGGTCCAGAGAAACCAGAAACTTTTACTTCCTGACTTTCGGAACACTCTCCCTCCCTGGCATCTGCATCCTTGAGCTGCTGTGTTAAGAGGCTGACTAAAAATCACCTGGCATGGTGGTGTACACCTATAATCCCAGCACTCTGGGAGGCTGTGGCAGCAGGATCAATAGTTTGAGTCCAACAGGGCAATTTAAGGACTTATCAAAACCTTTCTCAAAAAATAAAAAAGGGCTGGGGATATGACTCCATGAGAAGACCCTGGGTCCAACTCCATGACCTTGGGACCATCACAGAAGAAGACCACATATAGGTACATGGCCAGTGGTCCTAGATGAGCCTGCCTTTAGTCATTTCTGCCCAGGGGCTGGATGTGCAAGCGTAGCCATCCAAGAAGCAGCAGGACACCATCGAGTGCCCCTTTTGATGCCACTTATAACAGGTGGTCCTGACCTGCAGAGGCATGAGAGACAATAAGACGGTCCTTGTGCTCCAGCCTAAAATTTTGGAGTAGTCTGTTATGAAGTTGTGGATAACTGGGACAGTGTAGCTCTTTCCCTGGGTTCCTCTCCAAAGCCACCTCATTGCTAATTGCTCCTGCTGTGCAATGTAGGTGTCTACTCCTTGAGCAGGAAGTGGCATCCTGTCCACCCCCAGTCACCCCATCGCTGCCCCACACCTACCGATGAACCCTGAGGATGGTGGGTTGGGCTGGATCTTCTCCTTTGTGTTCTCTTGGATAATGTCCCAGAGCTGCCATATAAATTTAGGATGCAGAATGTAAAATGCTTGAGCTGGGTTTCTCTGACGGTGCTGAATATATGGAGTGAAGAGGTTGTAATCTGGCTTCTTATACCACTAAAGGAAAAAGAGCATCTAGTGAAGGACACGCCATGACAAGGAGACAGGGCAGCTTGTGGGTCAAGAGGCCAAGGGGCCAGGCTGGGGCTGGAGGGATGTAGAGCCCAAGACTCATCTCCACCAGAGACCAGACATGCTTGCTTAGAAACACATGCAAAAAGAGACCAGGGTTCTGGCCCTGGCAAGTGGAAAATGATAGAGATGGCCTGGATCCAGGTCAACAGATGTTTCCTGCAAAGGGCAGTACAGTGGACACCTGAGGGTCAGCAGGTCATATGGTGTCTGCAACTCCAGCTTACCTCTACCACAGCGTATGGAAGCTGCTGAACAGTACCTATGGACAGGAAGGCATGTTGTGTTCTAATAAAACTTTATTTATAAAGACAGAAGGTGGCCAGATTTGGTCCCTGGCTAGAATGTGCTGATCCCCAGGTATAGAGTACATATTTAAAAGTAATTTCTTCAAATGTCAGCTTGAGTGACAGAAAGCACCTCAGTGCAGCCTGGCACAAGGTGTAACCTTGGAGCCTGACCACAGCAGAGACAGGGGCACAGGTGGTAGAGGTCTTCTTGCCTGGACTGGTAGACACCCTGGGTATATGCTCCTTCAAACCTCTGCATGTGTGCACACACATTTATCACAGGCGCATTATGTGGAAAAGCCAGCAAGTTTGGCTTCAAGAAAAAAGGGGAGAGGTTTGGCTCATGGAGGTCAGTGAGCCCCAGGCTCTCTTTAAGTAGATGCCGTAGGTATACGATGGGCATGTATTCAGATCCCAATTAATAATCCAGTGACAAGAAGGTTCTGTGGCTTTGATACCTTTGGGAATGACTAGATGAGAGTTTCTGTGACAAATGAAGCGCCAGGCCAGGTGGCACTGGGAAGGATGGAAAAGGAATGTGGGACCAGGACAGGAACATGTCTTTCCCCAGCCCTTTCTCCCTCCCATGGCAGTCCAGCCTAGAGCAAGGGCCATGACCTTGTGTCTGGGCACGGTTCCCATGCACACCGATCAGATGAGCTTGTGCTGTGCCTGGGGCTGGGTAGCTGGGTGCTTCCAACAGAGGAAGAAACAAGGTGAACATCCAGAAGTTCATAAGTGCAGCCAGCTCACAAACAGCAAAGGAGCTGCCAGTATTCACACCTGGGAGGCTCGGGTTGGGAAGAAACAGTCCCAACCCACAGTTGATGCTGGATTCTCAGTGGAGGTGCACAGGAGAACTAGCCAGACAGCATTCTCAAAAAATGTACATTGAAGCCCTGTCTTCCATGCCTGGAGATGGGGCTCAGGCAGATAGACTTTGAAAAATGCTCTGCAGATGCCCCTGATGTGTGCCTCTGTGTAAGAGCCATTAGCAATCACGCAAGGTGTATGGCCAGCCCCAAGCTAAAGACAGACAGTAGTCCTCACTCCTAGAGGGACCCATGCTCTCTTACATAGCTCTCTCAGCTTGTCACCCCTTGATGCAGCCAAAATCTGTCCTCCACATTCGATCTGAGAAGGTTGAATGCTCTCTGGTCCCAGCAAACCAAGTTGAGGACATTTGAAGAGTGGACAGCATCTCTTACTTGGCTAACCTCATCCATCTTTCCCAGCCTCATTAAAAACCCAAGCTCCCTGGCTTTGCATTTGAGTATCCACCAAAAGCAGCCAGCAGCTTGCTTAGCTAGGTGACCATTTGCCTGCAGGTCCCAAATACATCCTGCTCGTATTTTGATGGCCGCCAATAAACTTGTTGCAATTCTACCTCAGAAAATCTACCTTTCAGAAGCCAAGGAGAAATACTCAAGGAAAGACTGGAACAGGCTCCATGTGAGTAACAATGAGCTGTGGCTGCTCAAAGTTTAGATTTTCTTGCCAGCCACTTCCAGTTTTATTTCCAAAGGTCCTGCAGTCACTGTGAGTGTGTGTGATGTCATCCTGTCACAACGGAAGTTGAAACTGTGAGTTTCAATGGAAGTGAAGCTGTGAGTTGAAACTCCTACCCCTCAGTGTAACTGGGAATTTCTGAGCGTTCAGCGACGCCCCATTTCCACCCATTTTTCCAGCACAACAGCCGTTGGAGAGGACATTGAGTATGCTACTGTTGATGGGCTCCACTCTGCATGCACCCACATTGGCCCAGCCACTGGCCTTTTTTCTCTGGGCAAGTCAGTCCCTATCTTGGTCCCATGACTCATAGATCAAAGGCATCCTGGACCTGAGGTGGGACCATCAAGGAAACACTCACCAGGTAGAGATTGGAGGAATAAGGAGCTGGGTCCCAGGCCACCAAAATGACATCTTTATATAAAGAACTGTCAATGAAGTGATAGCTGGGGTTGGTCAGAATCTGCAAAGACATAGAAAACATCACGTTAAAAACTCTGCTGCTTCGAAAGCATATTCTAGAAACAGGTGTAAATTAAAAGGAGGCATCAGAACAAGAAGCAAAGCACCCAGGCTCTCTGATCTCTGTGGGAGTGAGAGAGGCCAGCACAGCAGGCAAAGGCACCTGGAGATACTCTTCCACTTTCACCAGCACTGTACTGTGTCTGGAGGTCCCAGCTCCAGCCCGGAAGGTGTGACACCCCAGTACCTCAGGCCCTGCCTTCTATACAGAGCCGTATCACATGGTCAGGAGACAGGGTTGCAGGTGTGGACAGTCTGAGTCCTGAGACAGTCCCCAAAGGTCAGCCACCATCCTCCCTCCCTGGCCCACTCTGGCTCCTGTAATTGGTCAATTTCACCTGCCAATCATCTTTATAAACTCTCATTTGGGGATTTTCATGATGATCAACATGCACTTTTCCATGTTACTTTTTCTGAGATCAGGATGAATCTTACAGGGGACATGGATTTTAACACGGTGGGTTTCTCCTCCTCTCTCAAGAGTTATTATCAAATGGATGGGCAGATCTTCCAGCCAATGACAGCCTCAAATTAAGCAGGTGTGGGGACTGTTTCTCTCCTCCCTGGAGGCAGCCCGGCCCAGTGAACTGTGCAGGGAGCTGACCCTTTGTTATGGGACAACTCATCAGAAATCACTGACCACTTCATTTTTCCTATATATTTCTGAAACTCTAGAAATTTTTGTGGTTTGTTCTCAGAATAATTCTGCCATAAATTTGGAGGACATTCTTATCAAGAATATAAGGCAATGGGGCACTTTCATTTTTCATTAAACAACACTGTTCATTTTCAAATTTCCAAGTAACTAAGGCATCCATGAACCCTCGGATTTGGTGCCTTTATTCCCGCCCCCCCCCTTTAATCCCTGCAATGTTTTTCCCCAGTTTGGAGATTTAACCCAGGGTCTTTACCCTAAGCTACATTCCCAGTCTTTTTTTAAAGCTTTTTGAAACTCTGGGACAGGGTCTTACTAAGTCACTAAGTTGCTAGGCTGGGCTGAAATTTGCAACCCTCCTCCTTCAGCTTCCCAGAGTGATGGGATCACAGGTGCACGTCACCACGCCAGCTAATCCTTGCACTTCTTGTTATTTCTTCTGTTTGCTGCTTTTCCTAGGGTCACACAATGCAACCTGGAAAGTCTATGATTGTAAAAGACATGCGTCTTTATGTGTCTACCCTGATTTTCCTTTTAATCTTACTAACTTCTTATTTATATTTCATCACCTTCTTATTCCTCTGCGCTTTTCATCATGGAGTCTTTATAATTACAACGCCCAAGGATAGGCAAGTATGATGGTCATGGGTAACCAGGCTAAACTATTTACCTATGAAATGCACAACCAGGAGACCAGTCCATCCTCTCACCTGGGAGTTGATGATGCGAATAGTGGTTTTATTTCCAACATCCTTCTCATAACCACGCGTAGGAGCAGAGTTAAACCTCAACACTGCATCGTGAGAATCTAAGGGCACACAAGTGACAAGCTTACTCTTTTACTCTGTAGGATCACATAATCTAGGAAAAAAAACTTTAAAGCAAACCTTTCAATACCCGAAGCTACTCAGACATGGACAGTAAGGATAAGATATCCACACACACATTTTGCAGATAATTTACTGTTGATTTAGGATGAGCTCTTGGCTCAGGAGATTGACATCAAAACACACAGCTGCACATGCATGATGTCATGTCCATCTGAACAGACTGCACATCCCAAGGTGTCCCCAGAGCACATGGCCTAGTTACGCTGCTGCCACCTCAGTCTCTGTGAGTACTCTGCGACGCTCTGTAATGAGCAACATACCCAAGAATGCATCCTCAGAACCTGTCCCTGTGTTAAGTGAGGGAGCAGTGACTCTGTGCATCTGTATAGAAAGGCCCCAATCACAGTGGGTCTCCTAAGTTACACTTAGACACTGTATCTTCTCACATTCTTTATGAGTGACATTCTTTATGCACCATTCCCAAAGTGCTGAACTGAACTGTGGAAAACAGGTGGATCTACAGGGGCAGGTGCAGGTGCTGGGCAGGTGGGGGTGCTCCTTGGGGTCCCTGCTGTCCACAGAGCCCCAAGGTTGTCAGGGTGAGTCTGAACTGCACCAGGGCTGCTGCCCTCGCCGAGGTCAAGTGCATCTCTCACTGGGTGAGAACCACCACCATCTAGTCCACATTACTACTTTCTGCCGAAAGTTTTTGCTTAAAAAGAAAGCTAGCCTCAAGGGCATGGTGGCACACACTGTTAATCCCAGCACTTGGGAAGCTGAGGCAGGAGGATTGTCAGCTTGAGGCCAGCCTGGGCTACACAGTGAGGCCCCGTTTCTGAAGGAAGAAAGGAAGGAAGGGAGGGAAGGAGAGAGAGAGAAGGGTGAAGGAAGGAAAAAAAGAAAAAGAAAACCAGTCTTGATTTCCATGAAGCTTTCCACCTGACTCTCCACCTGGAGGCTGGGGCCATGTCATAGCTGCAGGGCTCTCTGCACTGCCCTGCACCCCATGGTCCACCAAACACGATCTGCACCCCATATCTACAGAAGCCTGCACCCCACTCACAGCTGGACAGCCCAGTGTCTGGATCCTCTGGCTGCCATCTGACAGGTGCTGTGGAAACTGGGTTCCCTGTCATGGGTGCCAAGAGGAGACAGAAAGTGAAGGTGGAAATTGGGGTGCAGGTGATGAGGTTGAGGGTGGAACTGGGTCCCCTTCCCTTAGAGTAGGCTGTAAACATACTGGTGCCACCATTCCCAGGAACCAGCCTGAAACCAGCACGAACCAGTAGGGAGGGACTTTCTGGGCACCACCTTGGCCTTGGACACTCCTGCTCACACCACATTTAAGCTGCAGTGATGCCCGTGCCACGGAGAGAGGAAGAAATGCCACAGACACATCTACTGTGCCCACCCCACAGGCCCTGCAGACAGGCCACTCTGAGGTCCTGGATCCCTGCTGGTGTCTCCGTCCCCAGTTCTCATGTGGAAACAACACATGTGCTCACTGAGTCACAGAGGGAATCTCTATGCATGAGCCTGAGCCCAAACCAGAGCTCTGAACTCAAATGCAATTGGATACCAGTGTTGAGCATCACACTCGTTACACTTTGGGAACACAGTGAACTCATGAAGGGTGCCTGGCTGAGCCAGCAAAACCCTCCAGTATTCTTTTAGGGGAAATTTTCCCAGTTAATAAGCCATGACCCAAAGGCCAAGTCTGCCGCTGCCCTGTTGCAATAAAGACACCCAAAGTGTGACACAGACACAGGCCCTGTGTGCACCCGGTCTGCAAGGGCTGAACTCAGCAGTGGGAATGGAGACCCATGGAAAATCCTTCTACTCGCTGTTTACAGAGCCGAGGGGATCTACGCTTGGTATAAACACTGCCAAAACACCTCTGAACTTCCCATTAGGGGAGTTGCTTCACATCATAAGTTAAGCACTTGCTCACAATTTTTTTCCTGGTAATGAACTGCTTTATTATTTATTTTTATTAAATAGTGTACTCAATACTCTATCGAAAAACCCAATGATATTTGAGCTAAAGCATTAGATTACACAAACAGTAGACTTTTTAGCTTTAGGGCCCTTTTATGAAAAAAATGTTGGTAACATTTTGTTAGAAAGTAGAATGGAAAAATTTTAAATGTTCACATATTAATTTATCTTTAAATAACATTTTAATAAACATAACTATAGTTTAAAAAACAGTGAGAAGGCTGGCACTGCTTTAAACTCTCTCAAGCTCGGCCAGTTGGCTTTGTAGACAGTTGGTATCTCCTCTTTGCTCCATGCAGATGTTTGCTGCAATGCGTTGCTTTGGCTGCGGTGTGGGGAGCCTAGGACACAGCTCCTGAGAAGGGGCTATTTTAAGTGTCCTCCCAGACAGCCGAGAACACTCTCCTTTGTTACTTCTGCAAAACTTGGCAAATGCTACTTGCTAAGGGTTGGTTGCAATATGGAATCTGAAAAATAAACCAATGAGCTGCCTTTTCCTAATAAACTGTTAACTCCAGACTTAATTAAGCAGAAAGCAAGGGTCTGATGCCACCCCTGCGCCTGCACCCCCATCCCAGTGATCTTCTTCATAGAGAAGAACTCCTCAGTTCACTTGTCTCTACGCTAAAGGGCTTCCAAAATGGGAATTTTTAGAAAATTCAAACAAATGGGTGAATGGGTACAAATCCAAGAATCCTACTAGTTTTGCTACATGAAAATCCACTCTTAAAATCTTGGTCTTAAAATGGGTCTTTCACTCATGCATAATTTTGTATTATGGAGCAAAGATCATTTGAAAATTCTCCAGTCAGTAAGTTGGCCATATCTTTCAAATATTGGTGCATTTCTTTATCAAGTATCAAAAAGCCTCACTGACTAACAGCCTCTTGGATTCTGTTAGGTTTCAAGGACGGGTAGCTTCCAAGCACATGGTTAAAAGCTTGAGTTTTATCACTGGCAACAACTACTATCAATTATTTTCCTACAGGTGACAGGCTCACCTAATTCCTTTTTGAGCAAATACCTGTCGAATAGCCAAATGTGGACAAGCAAACACATCCAGAAGTCATTTCCCAAGTGAGCTGGCAAGGAAGTGCTTCCTCTCTCTTCCCTTTGGTCACCCAGAACCTGACACTTGTGGGCTCAAAGGTCGACCATTATGTCTTCTGTGGCATTACAGATCATTACAGGCCTTCTGTAGCAAAAGGCACCCTCTACCTGGGATGCATTTGGGTGAGAAACACCCTGGTGGCCAGTACCCCTGCCATGTCTTCAGCTAAGGAAGGAACCATGTGATCCATCATCACTTCTGCATTCAGGATGCAGAAGCCAAAAGGAAGAAGGACAAGAGCCCTGAGCATCACTCCAGAGCCAGTTTTCCCTTGTGGACCTGGAAAGAGTCCCCGGGGCCCCTATCTGGATTTGAGTGGCTCGAGACAAGCCCTGAGAAGTCAGGAAAGGAGAGGGGGTGCCAGACAGCCAGGGACTCTGGGTTCCGAGGAGTCAGCAGCCAGGCCAGGGAAGAGGCAATGGCCCTGTACTACCTGGCCACAGCTCTCTGGGGAGCCATGCTGCCTAAGTAGTGGCCACAGAAGGATCATGTCCCTGAAAGCCTTGCAGCACTGACATGCCCACTGTTTACCCTCCTGTGGAGAGGCCACTGGCCTCTTCTAGAGGTGGTACCAGTCTGCAGAGTTCAAAGCTGTAGGGCAGAGCTACGGAGCCTTGTGCCATGCCTGGTGAAGCTGCAGGAGGTGTCAGAGCTGAGCACCTCTGTGTAGGCTGGTTCGGCTGTGGGAGCCTGGCTGGGCACTGCCTGGCAACTCAACAGCAGAGGCCAAGCTGTCCATATGCATTGTACACAGGAGGAATGAGTGGCACAGCAAGCATGAGGGGTCCAGCGAAGCCCAAGGCTGGAGAAAACGTTGCCAGGGCAGGCTGTGCTGGTCTTCAGTACAGGAGCCAAGGACATCCACCCCTTGAAGATCACTCCTGCCAGGTGGTGCCAGGCTGGGGGCCGGACACACTGAGGCAGTGCCCTGCCTTGTCCATACCCTGCACCCTTCTGCCTTCCTAGTCTTCTGTCAGAAAATGAGTAAGACTGCAATGGGCACCTGTGATCAGGGCCTCAGTGATCACCTCTCCAATGCCCCAGCACACACAAGACTGAGTTAGACCCCAGCAGTGAGGCCCCCTATCCTGGGCCAGGTGGTAGTTTACATTTCTAGGGACCAGTCTGGGGACAGAAGTCATGGTCTGCCTGTCCTTGTGACTATGGGACACTAACTGGTTGTCTGTGAGTGGAGCAGCCAAGTGTCCCTGAACCTAGGCAGCACGTACTGAGCATGGAGCAGTCTCTGTCTGCAGGAAACTCCCTGGAGCTGGGCCTCTGGTGAGAGCTACTAGGAGATCCACTTCTGTACAATGATGCACAAGGGCATTTCTGTGCTGCCTGCCCAGCTCCTCTGCTCTGTCCTGCCTGCATGCCTGCAGGTTCTCTTACCCTCCCATCACCCTGTGCTACTTCTCTGCTTCCCTAGTGCCAGCCTCCAGTCCAACTCGCACATCTGGCGCAGCCTTTCCTCCTTCCTCCCTCTGCCCAGCTGCCACCCTCATGGTGACTCATGACTCCAGCGCTTTCCTTCCTCCTCTTTCTGGGATGTGGGCTCGTCTGTGTACAGTCTGGATCCCCAGACTGCATAGAATTTGTAGGTTGTGCCTGTAGCTTATCCATCTTTGTGTCCACACAGGATCTGGAGGGGAGTTGCTACCGTACTTGCTGAATGGCTGTATGATCAGCTTTCTTGACCACTTTAAAGTAAGGTAGCAAGACGTGCCATACCCTAAGCTCTTCCCAGCAACCACTATGGGTCCCCACGCCTCTTCCTCCATCTCCTGCCTCCTGTTTCCCACCCACATGCCAGTATTCACACGCCCAGTATGCAGACTAGTTCCTTCCCCTCCCATGGAGGGTGTCCCCCCGCCTTCTGACCAGACTTCTGTCCTCTGGAGGGCGCGCCCACAGAAGTGGGACTTCAGCACGGACCTCTTGGCTGCAGCCCTCATCAGGCCATGAACTTGGCAAGTCCTTGATCTTCACATTCCTGATTCATGGGCAGATACTGAGGGGCCAACCTGAGTGTGGCTACAGCAGACCCAGTGCACAAATTTGTCTTTACTGTGGAAGCCACGAGGCCTCCTGGGTTTTCAGGAACCACTGCAACCACTGGGGACTGAACAGAGGGGCATCACCTGGCCCACAGTAATGCCAACCTATGGAAAGGAAGGCCTTTGCTTTTACAATTTATGAGGGGTCTATAGTTACATGTCCTGAAAATGGTAGGTACCAAATCTGATTCTAGAGAACGAGGTAGAGCAGGAAAGAGGGTTTTCAAACACTTCTAGGCTTGATCTTCATTTGGAATTTTACAGTTCCCACCACGAAGCCTCACAGCAGTGCATACAGCCTGAGTGGAATCTGGAAACCAGAAATAGCAAAAACCCAACTCTAGCTTTTCATGTTCCCCACAAACACAGACTTCCCAGTGTCATCTTTCAAACTCTCTTCCAACTTCAGAGTCATTTCAAAGGCTCTGGACAGGGATATTTATGCAGGAATAAAGAGTAAGGGAATTCTTGGCATGCAGGAGCAGCCCAAACACTGTACATTTACGATGCAGAGGAGTTTAGAATAAAACCAAACCAGAAGCGAGTTACTGCCTGCTTCACAGCATCACTTAAATTCCTCCTCTACATTATTAATATTGGCCCCAGAATGAGGAAGAACCACGCTGTGATTCCACCCTGGGGAGCTCTAAACCACTGCTCTTTCCTAATAAACTGCAGGCACTCTGCTCTGCTCTGGGCTTGGCTACAAGTGTGGCAACACGTGGACAATGTCATCATGAGCCTGATGTAATGTCAGCAGAGACTCGGGGACCTCGGGCCACGTCATCTTAGTTTCTCAGTGAAGAAACTTCCCATTCAGCCTCCTTGCCAGGAATGTGAGTGGAAGTCTGCTTTCTCAGCCTGCCATGGCAGTGTCTCCTATTCCAAGACAGTCTCAGAACATCATCAGCCTCTCTTCAAGGACACAGAATACACACTTGTGAAATGAATGAATTTCACACCTAGGCAGTAACAGGGTTCCCTGGGAGAAGTTGCCAAGGTGTCCAGAACTGCAGCAGGAGAGAAGAACTTGCAAGGAGAAATGGGATCCCTCTGTCAAGGAGGGGAGAGTAGGAAGGTAGAGCAGGTGTGATCCATGGGAATGGAGCCCCTGCCAGTCCCAAGAGTGCCCTGTATGGGGACTGTGCCTCTGCCTTGCCCAGCCCTTCAAACAGAAGACACCATTGTCCACAGTCCACGTGAAGACTAGAGCTGCCCAGGCTGTGGTGGTGGTGTTGGTCAAAGAGATGTCGCTGGGAAGGTCTGGTTTTGGATGTGACCCACACCCCTGACTTAAAGAAGAGCTATACTTCCACACAGCAGGTGGGCCTCATCCTGTCAGCTTTAAGGACTAAGGTAGGAATGTCCTAAGGAAGTATTCTGCTTTAAGAATGCCACAAAGCCTCTGCCTGGGTTCTGTCTCTGGGCACACTGTACACATTCTGAACCTGCACACTGACCATCCCTGCCCAACCCCTTCCCCTGAGTCTCTCCATCTCTCTATAACGAACATATACCAGGCTCTGGGAGGCTTTGGAGCCAGTCTGGCCAGGACAATAGAGACCGCGGCGTGACACGCGGTTCCCTGTTCTTAGGAGGCCCCCACCGCTTGCCCTAGTGGGGATCCAGAGGTCTGATGCGAGGCTGGGAAGGCGCACCCCATGCAGCCCTGCTCTGGTCTCCTAGGAGCCCAGGACTTGGGCTCGGATTCTGAAGGACCAGAATCCTCATAGTGCATGCTCCCTCTGGGTGACAGCAGATCGCCCAAACACCTCCTTCCTTCCGTCTCCCGTTGGCTGCTCCCTGTTTTCTGGGCTCTGAGGGGCTCTCCGGACCTACTCACGGAGCTCAGCGCATGGTGTCTGTTGGAGGTGACTGGGGACAAGCACAGTGGAGAGGACCAGGAAGACCAAAACACAGCTTGGGGACCACACTCCTTGCCCTGGAACCTCTAAGCCTTGCCCCAGCTCCCTGCCAGTGACCTCTAGGCAGGCCCGCCCCGCCCGGACACCCACCTATCTCTGCACCCAGTGACGAGTTGAGGATGGCGCCTGCCGACATGACCACGGCGCAGCTGCGCAGGCCGCGCGGGTGCAGCTGGCTCAGGGCGGTGGCTGGGACCAGGCTCCGCCACCCGAGCGCGGCGAAGGGCGGCTCGGTGCCGTCCAGGGTGCGTGGGCGCGCGCGCCTGAGCGCGCACAGCAGCTCGGCCGGGGCCCGGCGCAGCGCGCGCCGCCCGCGGAACTGCACTCCGTGCTTGTTGGCGCGCACGTAGTCGCGCATGGCCTTCTGCAGGCGCGGGCTCAGCATGCGCGCAGACGCCTCGCCTGTCCACAGCCGCCGCAGGAGCGCGCCGGGCAGGGGCGCGGACGGCCGGTCCTCATCCAGGCCTCTTAATGACAACGACACGCGGCTCCTGGCCGACTGCCGGGCCCTCTTCTGAGCGCGCCGGCTGGGGACCGGCCCCGAGGACCGAGAGTGTCCCCGCCGGGAGGGCTGGCCGGGGGAGGGGAGCCCCGGGAGCCCCAGGACCCCCAGCGCGTGGCTGTACCACCCTGGCTCGCCGCCTAGAAAAAAGTAGTCGTCGTCCTCCGAGTAGAAAGCGCTTTGGGATCTCCTCCCGACCTGAGAGGAGAAGAATTCGTCCTCATTTCCAGTGTCATCCTGGGTCCAGACCGCTTCCGGCCAGTCCGCGGGCGCTACGTGGACCGGGCCGACTAGGCGTCCACGCAGCGCGGTCCGGGGTGGAACGGGCTCGTGTGCGGCGCCCATGATGGCGCGCTGCTTGCCCTGCACCGGCAGGAGCCGCCGTGTCTCTAGGAAGGACAGGGAGCTAGGTGCAGGCTCAGCGGGATTGCTGTCGGTGAAATAGATGAAAATGGCCAAGAAGAGGAGCCCCCACGCAAATATTCCGAAGAGCATGCACTGCCTCCATTGCTTCAAATGTGGTTTCATGGCGGATCTCTGGGGTTAGCGTCTGTTCCCAAAGCCGCAGGGGCAGGCCGAGGAACCTGAAAAAGGGACAAGAGCTTGGATTAGCCAACACCTGGACATTAGCGTAGGGCGCTTACAGGGCATCCGAACCCAAAACCACGGGGGATGGCTGGATTCAGGGTCAGAGACCTCTAGACCACTCCAGCCAGCGGTCTCACCACCTCTGCTGGGTCTTGGGAGAGAAGAACCCTCAGCAGGTGCCAGACAGGGCCCACCTAACAAGCGATTGCATGGGGGCTACAGAATTCCAACTAGGCAAACATCTCTCCTGAGTAGTCTTCCAAAGGCCTCGAGCCTATCTGTCTTCTAGCAGCACCCCTGTGCATTTATGTCTGGGGTGACAGCCAGGTCTGACTCAGGATGACCTCCTCAGGCCCAAGGGTCACCAATGACACTGAATGAAGCAGTGCTCTGGTGACCATGTTTTCTGGCAAGTGTTAGGCCAGGTATGTGCCCGTGGACTTCAGTGGTGCCCCCAAATATCACCCTTCTCCCTGTGCAACTAGCACAGGGTCACCAGCCCCAAGAAATAAACATGGAAGAAACGATCATAGCAGCTCACTTGCTGTGTGCCAGCCCTCTACTTAGCATGTGTCCTGGGCTATCTCATTTGGCTTTTTCAGCATCTAGAGACTTCTGCTATATCCATTTTCTAGATGAGGAAACTGAGGCCCAGCCAGGTTAAATAACTCACTTAAAGCCACAGAGATAGCAGACAGCAGATAATGCAAACCCATCTGCTTGATTCTAGGGCTCACAGTTTAAACACTAAATTCATAGTCCATCTGCTCATCCTATCAACTGAAGTTCTAGTTCCTAAATTAGGTTCCTCACACTGTCTGTGATAAAGCATCATTCTTCCCCAAATCATCACTATCTGATATTTTTGTATTCCCTTCTGTGCCCGAATGTCCTGGCAGTGTCCAAGGCTGTAAAAGTTTCTAAGTAGTTACTCTGAGGCTCTGCAGACATCTTGGTGGCAATCAGTGATGGGAGCCAGGGCTTCAAGCTGCAATGCCCAACAAGGTCTAGAAGCTCTTTCCCGTGTTTCAAGGTATCCAATAGAATTTGGAAAATTACCCTAACAACTTTTCTGTTTCTACCACACTGAAGGTAATCGTGACACTCGTTACCCAGAGTCAGCGCTATCATCCCCAAGACTGCCCTCACTGCCAATGCCTACTGCCTGTGGGGTCCCCAGGCCACCCACAGTCTAGTTGATGACTTAACACACTTCAGCTTTGGTAATTTGTTGGAAAGACTAACAGAAGTTAGGAAGATGCAATACTTAGGATTACATTTTTGTTGTAAAGCATATATATTAGCTTTCCTGTTACTGCGACAAAATTCCTAACCACCACAACTTGAAGGAGAAGTTTATCAGCTTATAGTTTCAGAGGCCAGCCGGCTCCAAGGGAGAAAGAAGGAAAGCAGAGAGCAGGGGAAGAGACCAATAGGAAGGAGCAGGGACCAGATACAGTCCCTATGTTCATGCCCTGCTGATCTGCTTCCCCCTACTAGCCCATTCTCCTAAGGACACATTCTGCACAACAAGGTTAATCCAATTGGTGAGGTCAGTCCAGTAGGGTTGACAGTCAAGATTAACCAGCACAGGGTGCACACAGGGTGAAATCTAGAGGGTACAGTTGGAATCTGGGTGCATGTCCCTCCTGGCACATCACAAAACTACCAACCAGAAGGCTCCACTCAGCTCTGATGCCAGAGTTTTACTGGGGTTTCATCATAGGGGCATGATTGAGAGACTTGTTGGTCATGTGACTGAGCTCCATCTCCAGGGCCCCTCTCTTTCCTTGAGGCCAGGCTGGGATAAAGGTACAACCCTAGAATTTCACCTGGATGCTCTTTCTGTGGATCAGTGCCCAACCTGAAGCTGTCCTTGGGTCCATAAGAGGACCCTCATTAGGACAGCAGGCACCATCGATTGCTCAGGAAATTCCTAGAGATTTGGAAGCTCCAGGCCAGGGCTGCAGCCACATATTTAAAGAATTGTCTTCCTGCTGTAGCTGGGAATTAGTATCACCTGGTTTCCTGTACTCCTTTAGAAGGAAAGCAAGTTTATGCTTGCAGCATTTGAGAAACAAGGTGAAGTGTGTGCAGAATGGAGGGAGGTTAAACAACAAAAACAAAATCTTGAGCTGTTAGGAAGGAGCCGAAAACCTTTGGCATGTGGGTCAGTGTACCACAACATGCAAAGGAGGGATGTCTTGGTTTGGTGGCATCAGGAAGCTGCAAGGGACCCGCTGAGAAGGAAAACCTGCTAAATAATCCTTGAAGGTTGCTGCTGATCAGATACAGATTTCTTTATGTGAATGTACCTTGTTCCCAGCAGAAAAGATGGGCAGCCTCACTCATCAGGGGAGGAGGTGGCAGCCTTGATAGAGAGGGGGAATGTGAAGAGCATGGCTGGGGACAGCAGAAAGGAAAGGACAGGGGGCGTGCCTGGGTCCAGGGCCCCAAGACAATTTGTGCTTTAGGAGGTTGGCAGAAGGGATTTGTGCACCTTCTGAGCTCCACAAACGGGTGCATCACCCAGTACAAGGGATGATGGCTCCTTGTGAAGCATGATGCATCAGGGCTCCCGGCATGGTAATTATAGAAAGGAGTGGGTTTTCTGCCTCCACTCGTGAAAAGACTTCAACTTTTCATCATCCCAAAGCCTTTGCTGGAGCTTCTGTAGCTGCAAACCTTCTGTTACTAATTAAGGGAACATTTCTCCAGACGGATTAAATCTCAAGGCAACAGCAAATCCTCTGATAGCAGAATGCTCCAGAAATCACTCCAGGTAGCATGAGTCTCAGTCACCCACAAATCTGTAACAAATCCAGGGCAGAGAGACAGGGGACATCATCAATGCTAAAGCCCAGCAGACCTGTCCTCTTCTGGAAAGGACCACACAGTCTAATGGAAGGTGTGGCTGAGGAAGGGAAAGCACCTTTTCCCTAATACAGTACATCTGAAATATGGTAATGACACAGCTTAAGCAAAGTCATCTGTCACACTCGCTGCCATGCCCTATCATTAGGTGCTGTAATAGAAATGGCACTGGGGAGATGTAAGGGGCCCATCAGGCAAATCATCTGTCCCCAGGTGCTCATGGAAAGTGCTCCCTGACCAGACTCCTCGTGTTTTGTGGACTATGGTTTAAGTGACTGAGGCTCCCCTGGGAAGAGGTTGGGCAAGGTGATCCACATACCAGGTGCAGAGTGGCTTTTTCTTTCCATAGCACTTCTAAGGTTCTGATCTGGCAGCAGGAAGGTGCTGATGCCCTGTGGATGCTCTCTGCTAGCCGCTACCCTTTCTTCCTTCCCCACCTTTTCTCCTACTTCTCTTCCCTGTGTAGCCAAGTTTCCAGGACCCACCTGTTTTTGCAGGCAAAATCACCCCCCAACACACACTGTGCCCAAGAGTCCACTCAGAGGGTCTAGCAGTGCCCAAGCCTTGAACACTGAGGCCTCAGCCAGGGAAGGAACCACATTCCTCCTGGATGTCCAGACAAGCCAAGGAGTGGTGAAATTCTCTCTCCAGTTGTTCTGAAGGAAACCATACTTTGCAAACAGCACAATTTATCACCAGTTGTCAGATGAAATTATGAAATGTGAACCCTGCCGCCAACACACAGTACAGCACAGCAAGGTTTACTGCAGCCGGCTTCTCCTTTTCTTCAAGGGCAAAGAGAGGTTAATTTTAGGCCGTGCTACTTTAATGATGTCCCTCTCAAGCCCTGCAGTCCATGAATTTTATCACCAGTTTTCTTGAATAGAGACTTTTTCTTTTAAACACACATTGATGGGTGTATGTGCTATACCCACCAGCCGACTAGGTTTCCTGTGGGTCTGAGAAATACTTGTGGATTTGTTTTCTGTGTGTATGTGTGTGTAAGAGTTGCCTGGACTAATCTTCTGTCTCAATATTTTAATGCTGAAATGATAAAGATTCGTGTGTGAGCTTTAGTGAGACACTCTTGTATCTTAATAGCCCAGGGGAATCATTTTCTTTGGAGAATCATTTTTCTAAAATTAGCTCTTGTCACAGATCTGAGACACACTCAGTCTGCAGGAAGAAGAATCCTCCCCCAGCTGGAATTCTTCCGTCTCCTGCCAACCTCTTACAAATGGTCCCTTTCCTTCTTCATTTTTTATAAATGGGAGACAAGTCTCTAGCATGCTGCATGTGGAGAGTGGAGTTCATCTCCCTCCTCTCTCAGTTCCAGCCCATTCTTAAGCCAGTGTCCAGAGAGCAGAAAGAAAAAGGACAGCTGGGTCAGCTGAGCTTGGGGCCATGGACAGCAGCCCCCATTCTCTAGAGCAGGCTTTGTCAAATCTTTGTCCTGGAGAGGCTCCTCCTGAGGCTGGCAGAGCCTCTTCTGGTGACCCTGGTCTCTGACTCTGGATGGATGTGATGATGTAGCCTAATCTGCTGAGCTAGGAGGAAGGGCTCTGCTGGGATGGACAGATCCAAATGACCTCACCTGGCAAAGGCATGAGTCTAAAGCGCCGGTCCTAGGGAGACCAGCTATTTAAAACTGAGAATGCTTCTTGCTCCCTGAGGGGAAGAACCACATCTTATTCATCTTGTATTCAGAAAACCAGGTGAGGTGGCAGGGGAGGTTCCTAATCAATATTTCAAAATAGATGAAATAAATGATTGGAATTAATAAAAATAAATGGGAAAATGTATGGCACTGGGGTTGTCCACATGGGATTCTGGTTGGTTGCTGAGAGCGTCTGTGTTTTGCTGTGCTTCCTGGCCTGTTATTAGTGTCTGGCTGGCTCCAGACAAATGTATGAAAACCTGCTGGGTGCAAGGTTGCTGGATGGCCAGGCTATGGGATGGCTGGGCTGTTGCATGGTCAGGCTGCAGGATGGTTAGGCCACTAGATGGCTAAATTGCCTGCTGGTTAGGCTGGTAATTGATGGCTAAGCTTCTGGGTGGCTGGATTCCTGGGTGACTGATCTTGTGTCCTTAACAGAGTTTCAGCTCTAGTCAGGGCAGTGGTGGAGTGAACTAGCAACAGTCATCAGAGGCTGCCATTTAGCAGGCACTCAATCTGTATCTGGCATATTTTCATGTTAATTCCTCATCTCAGTTTAATCTACAAGAAACTCTTTATTTGACATTATTACTCTCATCTGGTCTATAAGATGCTAAATTTCCATAGATTTCCTTCTAATATATTGTCCCAGCTATCTCAGTATATCAAAACATCAGAAAAAAAATGCTAGGTGCTCCTCAAGTACCAATTTCACAATTTTAATAATTTTTCCGCTTCTCTGACACAAGCTGCTATGACAAGTATCAGGGAAGTTGCTCACATTAACCAGACCAAGGGATGCTCTCACACTCTCTTTCCAGGAGCATCCCATTTCTGTTTGCTGGAGTTGCTGGCTGGTGGGTCTGGGCAAAGACACGTCCAGGGGACAGACAGTGGCGTGCTTGGGTTGGATGACAGCAGGCTGCTCTTAAAGACGATGGCTTTATTTTTCTGGGTCAGGTCACTTTCCCAGGACAGGTTTTCCTCAAGTGAGACTGGGCAGATGGGTGATGGCTGAGAGGCAAAGCCTCACATATGTGAGCCACTCTGGCAGCTCCCTGTGGGGCTGGGGAGGTGCAATGGGCTCCAGACGTCTGTCATTGGCTGTGCAGTCCCAACACAAGCTGCCTGTGCACCCGGGTCTGCTGGCTTCCTGAAACAGCATTCATCTGCTTTGGACACGGTGGCCTGTTTGTGTTACAGCAATTAGCATTCAAATATTTACACTTTATACCAAATGTGCCGTGCTCATGGCTGGAGCTGTGAATTTGCTGCGGCACTAATGTCTGGTAGTCAAGAAGAGGCAAAGCTGCAGGCCTGCCCCAAGACTCAGAAGGTTAACCTGGGCTTCCGGCGTCAGTGGGGTTTGGTGCTGCAGTGTGGTGGCCAGCAGGTGGCTCTGACAAGCAGGCTCGGTGCCCGCAGAGGCCACCATTTCTGGGAGGAGTGATGGAGCTTGGTCTTCACCCATGCCTGGCAAGGCCCAGGGCACCACTGAGGGCCAGCAGCAGATGGCATCCAGTGGCCAAAGAGTGCTGCTGCCAAGGGACGGGTGCCAGGCTGTAATGGAAGCCACAGAGAGACAAGGATGGCAATGCCATCATAAGAAGCAAAGGCAGCACCAGGTGGACCAGGAGGCCCCCAGCCAGAAAGCCTGATGCTGAGAGACTCTGGGGAGGCCTGGGAGGCTCCAGGTCCAGGGTTCATCTCCATGGTGCCTAAATAGGCAAGGCTGTCAAACACAGATGCATGACTGACAGCTCAGCACAGCATCTGGCCCACATGTGAGCTCAGCTACATGATATCAGTTTTCAGGCAGGGTTTTGAAATTCTGTAAATGTGAGAGTGGAACATCATTGAGCATGGATTTAGTCTCCTGGCTTCCAGTCATGTGTGACAGTTTGCAGGAGGCATCCCTCCATCTGAATGACCCAAAATGATTTTCCCCAGTTCAGAGAAATGCTACAGGCAAATCCAGCTGAGAAGCACTAAGTACATCCTGCCTGAACAAGGACCTGTCCCTGGTGCATCAGTCATAGGAAGCGAGCCTGTCCTGGACCTCAAAGCCCATAAACATCTTTTGTGGGTTCCCTGTATCATTGGCTTACTAGGATGTGTGCTGCTGTAACTGCACACGAACTTAGCCTAAGGTAAGGTGGCTCTGTACCACATGATCCTTTGCTTTTGGGAAACTCACTTAGTTTGTGGAAATGAAGGTTTAAATGCTTGAGCATTACAAACATGAACAGAAAGTTTCTATAGATTCAAATTCTGGAAATCTCTCTGCATTTGAAACAACGTCTCTCTCAAGAACAGAGAAGAAGGGCAGAAGGATGCTTTCCGAAGGGTAGTTGTTGCTCCCACTGGAAAGAAATGTGTGGAAGGAGGTACATTTAAGAAAAGATAGGTGTCTTGGCTCCATCTCTGAAAATATCTCAAATGTAACCTGGGGGTAGGGGACAGAGGTTGCAAAGCACATAAGTGGGCCACTGAGGCAGGATCTTGCATACACAGGTTGCACTGCTACCTGTGAACAGGGAGAAGTGAGATGTAGGTAGGTGGGAGGATGTGTGCATCGTGGCTAAAATATTTCCTTTCTTAGGATTTGAAGTAAAACTGTAAAGATATTAATATCCATTAACTCTAGGTACATAAAGTTCCTTATATTTTTCTGATTTATCACATTCTTATTTGATTTTAAACAATGACAAAAGTTTTTTTTTAAAAAAACATTTGCAATAAAACTTGTAAGAAGTTATAAAAATAAGAAAGAGAAGCCATTAGTTGTGTTTCTATTCATGTCTCTATTTCCCAAGCCCTTCAGGTCACAATTCCTGCAAACAGTGACAGGAAGCAAAAAGCTAACGTTTTACACTGGACTCCTGTTGGTGGAAACTTTCCTGGAGTGACATTGTCAGTCACAAGGAGAATAATTGTGCAGTACAGGGGCTTGAGGAGCATGGAAGAGCACTGAGCTTACAGAGGAACCTGCCTTGAGGCCAGTTGTCACAGTCACCTGAATCTGGAGCCTCAGCCTACTCTTCTGTAAAACAAGGAAAATCTCAACCTCAAAGAACTGTCATAGAATAATCTATAGTTTTAAATTTTAGTTTTTTCTAGTTGATAATTGTACATACTTACAAGGCAGAGTAACATTTCACTCCATGCATCCATTGTGCACTGATGGAATCAAGGTGATTATATTCCTATTTCTATCATTTCTCTCTTTGGAGCCTTCAAGCTCTTCTTTTCTGTTTCTCATCACAAACATAGGAGGCTGCTGTTTACTCTAGGCACTGGACTGTGCTACACAACAGGAAATGCCCCTTCCTCACTAGTGACTCACTGGTGCCTGCTATCGAACTTCCCTCCATCCCTTTCTACTGTTCCTAGGAACTGCTATGCTTCTCTCTTCTACTTTGAGATTAACTTTTTTGGTTCATATTCATGAAAGAAAACATGCAATATTTTTCTTTCTATGCCTGGCTGATTTTTCTTAACATAATGTCCTCTAGTTCCACCCACTGTGCAGCAGATGACAGGATTTCATTCTGTTTATGGCTGAAGAATATTTCAATATGCCACCTTTTCTTTATCCACTCGTCTATTAGCACCTTGGCTACCATCAATGGTACTGCAATAAACATGGGAGTGTAGATACTTTCTGATAAGCCAATTACAATTTTTAAATAAGAAAATGCAAACAAATACAATAAATGCACATATACTCTATTGTTACTCTCACAAGCGTTAAGTATCTGAAAAGCCCGGCTCTACTGTAGGAACAGCTGTGACATACACCATCTTGACTCCTGACTCCTGGGGACAACAGAGTGAAAAGCAGCTTCTGACAGGACAGTGCCCAGTGCCCCTGTCTCTGTACCTAAAGATGTCCTAAGTCTGGTGTCCCTAGCCCTTTCTCCAACCTTTAATCTTTCCTATAGAGGAGTCTCAGCCCATTCACCTTGGTGTGAATCTCCTTAGAGCCCCTATCCTCCAATGCTTGGTCCATGGTCTACACTCAGGTACAGGAGCAGAGATGGGGCTGGCAATCCAATATGTTGCTAACATCCAGCTCATGACCTTGGCATGGCTTTGTTAATGCATGTGTGACACTCTAACCTCCATCTGACATTCATGGCCCCAAGATGCTGAACAGTTGCTATTAGAGTTTTCTTCAAGTTCTATGACCTTGGATCTGTGGTTAAGAGCATTTTAAGAACTGGGAACATAAGCCACAGCACAGGTGCCTAAAAGGCCATATGTCAATATGAGGTGGAGCTTGGACAGCACCTTCTTATACTCCTGGCAGTCAAAAGGGAGACAGTAGTAATGTCCATGGTCCTTACTTCCAGGGTTTTGAACATTGCCAGGAAAGAAACTGTTAGTAGAGCATTTGAAATCTGGATGTCCTACAAACTCATTCAGCTCCTGTGATTTGAGGAATAATCAATACTTAGATTCAATAATTATGTCACAGTAATCTTAGTTGATTTTTGTTTCCTGAAATACATGTAAATGAAAAGATAATCCTGAAATACACAAAAAGTCACCTAGGGAGATGTAGAGGTATGAATATAAATCACAGGCTAGTGACCCTTCTTGGTATCTGCTTTGTAAGGCTATGTAGAGCCTGAGGTGGTGGTGCTGGTAGGGATTAACACTGCCAGCTGGGTGGGTTTTAAAGCTGGAACATTCAAAATTTTATTAAAAGAAAACAGAAAGTTGTTAAGGACCTAATAGCTGGCTCCAAATTAGCCACAGAAACCACAGGGCAAGCCAGCCATGTTGTCTTGAGGTGATTTTAACAAGAGGCATGGGAGAGAGGAATGTGTTAATTTTTGTATTAAAGCATATACACACATATTTCAGAGTCAAATGCAAAGCCAACTTGAATATTTAATAGCAAACATGAGACTTCCAGGAGATTTCTTAGTGCAGGCTCTCAGCTCTGCCTCCAGGGCCTAGAGTAGAATGGGAGACCCTAGGTCTGCAGAATTGTTCTCAGGCCCAGTGGGCAGCAAGAGTCACAGCCTTCTGGTGACACTCAGAAATGCTACAGTGGGCAGCAGTCACCCGGACCTAGGTCCAGCTTATTCTCTTCAGGACTTGGCATCGGCCTTCATGAGTCAATGCTGGTAAAAGTTGTCAGCTGATGCGGTAATCTCTGAGTTTCTAACTCTGTCTTAGTTACTTTTCTCATTGCTGAGACAAAGTACCCAACACCCACAAGTTATGGGAGGAAAGGTTTATTTACTTCACAGTTAGTAGAAGTTTCAGTCCATGAACAGCAGGCAGAAAGTAGCAAAGCAATAAGGGACCTTAACAATGTCTTTCTGCCCCTTTAATCTTATCCAGACTACTTAGGGGATGCAGCATTCACACTTTTAATCCTAGTGCCCTTTCTAGCATTGCACCATGAATCAATTCCAGCATCACACACTCTAGATCCAGCCACCTATGAAAAAGCTCCAACCCATTAGGCTTTGGGGGGATTCTAGATACAAGCCATAACAAACCCTGAGGACCAGCCTGTTGTGGGTCATGTTCCCATGTTATCAGCAGCACAGAGGGGTGTGCACGTGTGTGTTCACGTGCACAAGCACATACAGGAGCATGGGCCTGAGCATGCCTTATACACCCACCCACTGCTTTGTTCACTCAGACACTCTGCAGGCACTTGAACGGCTACTGTGTACTGGATTCTGGGTCTATACTGCTAATCAGGGCACCACAGGGCCTTCTGTGTGCTGGGTTCAGGATCCCTACAGAAAATCAGCTGCAGAGCAAAAATCTTTGGGGGAAAATTGCATTTGCAGAAAACATGTACAGATTTTTCTCTATCATTATTCCCTAACCAGTACAGGACAATAAGTGTTCACCCAGAACTTATAGCACCTTCAGTATTGGGAGCCACTGGAGATGATGGGATGGACCCCAGAGGACATGTGAAGGATCTCTGCAGACTGTCCTTACAGTAGGGTCTTGGGCATCCTGGGATTTTGGCATCCAAGGAGTCATGGGACTGTCCCCTGCAGATCCCAAGGGAGGACTGTCTAACTTCTACCTCTCTGAGATGATGAGGGTGGTTTGGGAGGGGAGACACACTGACTACACAGATCTTGCTGATACATTAGGTCTTTGCTGATTTTCCCACCACAGCTGCTTTTATCCCGTGACCCTTATGCATTCCCAAGGACATTTTCCACCCACAGGTGTCACAGTCAAAAAGGAACCAGAGGGCAGTCTTGGTAATTGTGGGTTTTAGGTTCACAAATGCATTTCAAGGAGGGAAGGAGGGCAAAGCCTGGGAAGGACACCTGCTGGGCAGTTTCCTCTTTCCTGAGGGCTGATGGAAGGTTACAGGCTGGACCAGAAGAGTCCAATCCCAGCAGGTTCTCTGAAGAGAGCTTTCCTGTGCCCTGCTGACCCCATCTACTGGAGTTGGTGTCCAGGGAGGACAATGGAACCCCCCATAGTTTGGGGACTGAATGTGCAAAGACCTTGCTCCCCTCTGCACTGGGATCCAGGGGCATGGTTCCTGCTAGAAATCTGTGCCAGACACCAGGTCTCATGCCCCTGTCTCACTGTACTGTGTACCCATTACCCATTCTCTTAGTTACTTTCTTGTTGCTGGGACAAAATATCCGATACCCACAAGTTAAAAGAGGAAAGGTTTATTTCAGCTCACAGTTTGTAAAGGTTTTAGTCTATCATCAGCTGGCTCCAAGGCAGAGTAGCACAGCAGAGGAGAAATAGTGCATGGCAGAGCAGGCAGGAGGCAGCAAGCAGCAAGCCTTCTGGACTTTTATCCCATCCAGGCTACAAGTCTATCAGGTGGTGCCACCCACACTGGTGGGCCTTCCCATTATCCACACCCAGAACTATGCTAAACCAATCAGTGGACTAATTTAGTTATCACACCCTTAATCGACATTCACACACCCTAGATTCAGCCATGTCCAGAAAGCCCCACCTATGAGCACAGGAGGCTTTAGGGAGATATCTAGATACAAGCCATAACAGTACATGAAAATATTCCAAAATCCAGAACAATCTAAAACCTGAAAGACTTCTGGTTCCAGGCATTTCGAATAAGGGATACCCAGCTTAAGCCTGCAAGTGTGCACATACCCCCAACCCCATACTCACACACGTGCACACTAAACATCTGTTAGATATTCAGGTACTGTGCTAGATGATAGGGATTAAATGTACAATATAACACTCTTATCTTCCGTGATCCTGTAATTTAGTAGAAATAACTGGTCTTCATGGTGCCCACATCAGCCAAGAATATTTCATAACTAAATGAAGCAGCTGTTCAAGTATTTTACACTGTCATGTAGATATACAAAAGGTATTATAATTAGGGAATCTGCATCCAGTATCTGTGCTGATAAATAATGCTTCCATAGCACAAAATAAATCACTTGCCCAATGCTTATTCGCTCAACAGACCTCTCTTGCAAGCCGCACGCTCAGATGTAAAGTTAGCAGCGATTTTCTTCATACATGACACAGAGCTCAAGGAAATGCTAATGCCACCGCACCACAGGTTTATTACACAGCACCAGTCTTTATGTTACTCTCACTCTAATGTGCTTTTGCTCATTTTATTTCTGCTCTTGGCAAGATTTAAATAAAGGCTTTCTTCCTTTGCTCTACAAATGTTTACAGCAGCTATACTGCACTGCCTTACACAGCATTAACTACAGCACAAATACACATTCCCTGGATTGCCTTTTTAAAAAGGAAGATTTCTGATGCCTATTACAGAAACACTGAATTCATTAGCCTGAAATTTATTTAAAGTGTCAGATGAGCTGGATAAAAATTTATCTCTGGAATTCATTTCTGAATAGTGTAGGGTTATTACTTTGATTTCAAAGGAAAAAAAAAACTACAGCCCAAAAGCATTCTGGCTCTCAGAGTGTGAGGTTCAAGCTAAGCCATGATGGTCTCTGAGAATGTATACCGTATTACATGCTTATAGAATCACTTCTGACTTGATTGCCTTTCTTATTGGAGTAAAATTTTTAGTCCCAATCTTGCAATAAAATATCGATCCTAAGTGAAAACAATGGAGCAGCATGGGTTTCAACGAATGCAGTTCTGCCTTGCTGTGCTCAGAGATCCAGGCAATAAAACAAGGAGGGACATGGAAGGAAGCTCTCTAGACCAAGAAGACAGAGTAAGGGCAGTGCCGAGGAGAAAAGGGGCTGATGTAGGCTGGAGAAACCAAGTCATTGAGCTATTTTAAACCCAAAGACTAGATAGGTAAAGTGGGTCTCTATTTTCCTACTTTAAATAAATGAACACAAAGCAGAATCATGCATACCCTGCTCACACTGGGGACGTTTTCCTGGCCTTAGGCATGGAGGTTTTCTCCCTGGAGGTTCTCATCATATGTCAAGTGAGCTGGATCTTCCAAGAACTCTGACTTTCTTCCCTCACAGATGAGGAGCCTGTGGTCTGGAGAGATGAGGCAAGTTAGCTGTGGTTACCAGGCCAGCGAGGCACACACAGAATGGAGACACAGGTTTCTGGCACATGTGTCACCTTGTTCAGTGTTGTGATCTCTGCCACTGAGTGACAGAAAGGGCTAGAAACCCTTAAAACCAGCAGAACTCTGTTCTACCTGCAGGGAGCTCCCTGTTTCCTTGGCATGAGCTGGATCAGATCATGGGTTTCATTTTCGGAGTACAGTCATGCATTGCTCAGCAACAGGGATGTGACCTGAGAGATGCATCCTTGTCAAGCCCAGGGCTGTGGGAACCTCACAGAGGGTGTTCAAACATCCAAGATGGCGATGTCATCACCAGGTGATATAATCACCTGGGGCCACTATCACGTGTCCTTTATTGCTGGCCAGAGTGTTATTATATAGTGCATGACCACAGTTCAAAGTTCTGCAGCTAAACAGGAAGTTGCAACAATTGAGGAGGAGGAGGACTCTGTGCAATCATTCCAAGGAGTTAGGAATATTTTGAGGTGTCAGGTCCCCACTATCCAAAGCACAATATCCATGAGGCTAGTCCTGGCACAATTGCCACCGTAGAGCTCTGAGCACCAAGGAGAGCACATGGGGACATACTGTAAAGTCCAGGCCATCCTTTGTTAATAGAGGGACCTGGCACTGCTGAATTTACCTGGCCAGTGCAGAGAAGAACCATGCCAAGCACCTTGAGGGCCATGGTGGAGAGCAACAGAGTCCCACGGAGAAGGAAGGTGGTACAGGGCTGGGGGTGTTAGCCCTTGTGTCCAAGTGATGGAAAGCAATTACACTAGGGCATGGAATCCTGGGAACCCTGTAGCTCTTGGGAATCTCTAAGCCCTGTGCTTAAAGTGCACCTTCCTGGGTTCAACCCCAGAAAACTAAGCTCCACTGTTGGGGCCCAGACATGAACTGCCCTTGGAAGACAAGCTACCCCACCTACCATCTGTGTCCAGGTAGGGCTATGGCTGGCCAAGAGGAACCCAGAAGAGGCTGAAGAAGTGGGTACCTGAATCCTAGCTGGGCCTTGGGTATGCTGAACTCTGGGCATGTGTCCCACAGAAACAATGTTGAACACACTGATCGGGATTCTCCAAATACTCATGGATACCTGTCTGACCACACTGAGACCCATGCAAACCTGTCTTGCCGCACTTCATACCTGGAGACCGTGTAATGCCAGGCTCACACCAGCAGGCTTATGCAGGGCCTGCTTCAAAAGTGGCCTCCTCCCACCTTCCCTGCCTCCATCCCAAGCTCTCCCAGCTCTGGACTTCACACCTAACTTTCTTCCCTGGACACAACCTTTGAATGGCAAGCAGTTGGTACAACTTACTTTCAATATCCAAGGTACAACAATAAATGAATGAATAAAAATACTGTTAATCAAACTTGTAAAGACCTTACCACAACATTTACCATTGTTCTGTTTGCAACATACACTCACATTTCATGGTAGGGGTATAGTTCAGTGGAGAGTGCTTGCCTAGCATGCACCAGGCCTTGTGTTCGATCCCCAGCACCACACACACACACAAATTCCAGTGCATTCAGCTTTCCATTGAATAAGGGAAAAGTATTAAGCATTTGAGACACAAATACCTGGACTCAAATATATTTACAACACAGGCCTTTGTTTTGGGTTTTTCATGGATGATGCATCATCCTGGGCAACTTTTAAAATCATAGATCAGTTTCTTCAGCTGTAGGACTGGAGTAGCATCACAGCTTCTCCCACCTTTAGGAGGATTTTAACTGGCCTTTGTATGATAGGCAATTCACACACTGCCAGGCACTGATACTCCAAGAATATTCATTCCTTCATCCTCCTTTCTTTTTCACATTCTCAGATGGGTTCAGTAATGGCCTACAACAGCCAGGGCTTTGAACAAATCCTCCAGAAGGAACTTCCCTACCAAACGTGGCGTGGTGATCAAAGTTCTTCAATCATCTCTTGGGGAGGTGGCATGGAGAATGAGGTCTGCTGGGCAGCCTCTGCCCATTCTGTGGTATAGACATCCCCCCCCCCCACCAAGTCCAAGCCACTATTGTGATGTCACTGGGCAGAGCTGGGAAGAGATGGATGAAAGCTTGCCTCTGTACAAAGTGCATACCACACAGACACACTGCATATAAATAACTCCAGGAGCACAGTCCACAGTGAAGTGAAAGAAAATCATTAGTGATGGGTGTTGAAAATTTACTACCTGAGCTTTTAATAATATTTAATAACTGGATCATAAAATTCTTGAAAACCTACCAGCCATCCCCAGCACACCACAGCATCTCACCCCATCAAGAAGACTCCAGCTACAGAAGATTATTAATTCCAGCTACCTACAGAGCTTTATTGTTTCCAGATCCTTGAAACACATGTAGGAAGGCCAAACTTGGAGTTTCTGGAGGGGAATGTGGCTGCCGTCAGTGTGCACCTGTATAGGATGCATCATTCTTCTGGGCAAACCCTGTCTGTAAGGACAGGAAGAAGTTTAGCCCTAACACACGGCAAGCACTCCACCAACTAAGGTGGAAATAATACAAAAAATTCACTGTGCTGCTTCTCTCCCTCATAGCCTTACGGCATGCATCTACTTGCATGGCTTCATTTTATTTGAAGTCCTTCCCAGCTGGAAGCAGTATGCCAGGACATGACAATTTTCAGAATGCCTGTCACATGTCCGACTCTCTTTCTATAGGTGGGGAAACTGAGGCACACAGCAGGACAGCAAGCTGCTTGCAGTTTGGGAGGTGGAATTGGAACCCAGCATTGCAGTTTTCAAAAACGGCTTTGTTCTTCAAAGCCTCTGAGGCACTACATTCTACCTGCTTATTCAATTGTTCAGGCACCAACTCATTTCAAAAGAGATAATAAAACATATTTGTAACTTATAAAATCTCTTCTGTAGGCTGCTCAGTTCCAGGAGTGATATTTAATGGCTCTGACTTGCATATGCATCAGGCTGTCTGTACAACTACACAGCCAGCCAGCTTGACAATGTGCTCAGTAGCAGAAGTGACAGAATTAACTTCAGAAAAGCCTTCGCCACACCCAGTGCAGCACTGTGTAAGTGATGAACACAAAACACAGGAGAAAAAACTCTGGGTGAGGTGGCATTCCTGCCTCAGCTTCCCATCCTGCAGCTCCTGGGGCTGCAAAGCCTTTAGAGTCACAGAGCTGGTACGCTGGGTGTGGAGCTGGATGGGAGGACATGCATGTGTAAGCACAACAGGTGTGAGTGTTCTGTGTGCAGCATGTGTGTCTATGCACTAGGCTTCTAGTTATGTAACACACAGGAGGCTGCTCTGGCCACCGGGTTTAAAGGTCACCATGTTTCTGTGTAGCGATGCCTTCTATGAGCACCTGGGAGAAAACAACTGAGCTCCCAGAACCACCTCAGACTACAGCCCCAGCTTGTCCTCTCCTGCTTCCCATTTCAGCAAACATGGCCCCAAAGATGAGGACACAGGGCAAATGCCTTGCCCATCGCTCAGCCAAGGGGAAGGCCAGGGCATGCATGTGGACCATGAAGTGGAGCCGGAAACCCAGATGAGTTGGTCCTCACATGGGCTTCCCAAGCCAGAGGGAAGGAAGCACATGTGTGTGTCAGCTATGCAGTGAGAGAAGTGTAACTTCAAAGACCTAAATCTAGTCACACACTGCTATGTATGCACTAACCCTACACGAGACAGAAATGGACAGAAAAAGTCAAGTGCACAATTACAGTTCAAAGATCTCTTAGGACATTAAAAGACCAGGACATAGCAAGGAGTGAAGGGAGAAAAGGGCAGGGAACATATTCTGTTTAGTCACTTTCAGGACACTTTTTCCTACTTTTTAGTAAAGCAATCTATTTTAACTTTGAACAGCCTCCCATGGCCAGCCCTGGACATCACAGGATTTGTCAGTCCCAGCATCCTTGCATCTAGAGACCCAGAGTTCCATGTTGACCCCAGAGCCTCTCTGCCCCCATTCATCTAGCCTCCGTTGGGGGCAGCAGACACTTCTCTCTCAGAATCTTGTCACTATCGAGCCCAGACAGTGCTTATTCCCTTTGCTTTCTTCTGCTCGCTCCATGTTCTCTTGGCAGTTCTCTCTCTGTTCACCTCTGCCCCCTGACCCAAGGGCATCCTGCAAAATCTACTGTTTTAGATACAGAGATGGCCAAGTCCTTTCTGAGAACCTTAACGAAAACAAAAAGATGACAGGTTTCGCTTAAGTTCAAAGTCTTTCCCACTTAATCACCTCTCCAGCTGGAGCCAGGTCTAACCTTCCAGAACAGCAGGCTGGGCAGGAGTGGCAGGACACAAGCACCTGGCTGCAATGCGGGCATCCGGGCTCAAGGGGGCACCAAGTGGGCATGGGGACCAGGAGATTAAGTCAGGCAACTTCTTTTGTCCCCAAACATTTTCTGCTCTTCCCTCTTCTGACCCTCAAAACCACTGCCTGGATTGTAAATTACAACAACCAACAGTCACTTAATGGAGTAGGCATTCTGTAAGGTAAGGTAAGTGCAGAGCAGACTGACAGGAGAGCCACGTGGCTTTCCCTAGGCTACATAAGCAAGAGCCCAAACCTATGCTAGACACACAGCCAAGTTCATTTTCTGTCATGATCCATTGTGCTCCAGTAATAAGAGCCTGGTGGCCCCTGCAGCCCTGGACAGGTGCGCTGCTGTTGGCCCTGAAAGATGAGGGCCAGCACAAAGAATCAGATCATTGCTTCATTTTTGTAGAAGAATTTGAAACCGACAGTATGGTTAATTTGAGAGTATGTGTTTTATTTTAAAAAATAGAAGACAAAATTTAAAAAAACAAGAAGAATTAGAAAAAGATGATGAAGAGGAGAAGGAAGATGAGGAGGAGGGGGAAGAAGGGGAGAAGAAAGAATTAGAAGGAGGAGGAGAAGGAGAATTAGAAAAACTAGAATTCGAAAATGGTGAGGAGAAGAAGAAGAAAAAAGACTACCTTATAGCGTGTCCCTAAGGTGGAGGCCCTGGGATTTGGGACCAAGTCTGTGGTCTCCAGAGCCATCTCTCTCCCAAGGCTGGCTGTGTCAGAGCCTTGTGTCTCCCCGGGTTCTCCTCTGCAGTTTACCTGGTGCTTTCAGACTGCAAATCAGTGACCCATGGATTTCATATTAAGTGTCCAATTCTGACCTCAGTTACACTGAAAATAAACTTTTCACAGGCCATAAATTTTTAGAACTGGTCATAATAAGCCAAATATCTGTGTACGAGTCCCTGAGTGGAGACGACTGCCCTGAAGCCTCTCCTCTGAAGGGCGGGCAACTCCTGCTCCAGTCCCTGCCTTGGACTTGCGGACCAGGGACAGAGCAGAAGTGAATCCAGAAACTAGAAATGGAAGGTCGAGGGGAGAATCCAATATAAAAATGTCAATGGAGCATTCATGCAGTTTGGGGGCATCACAGACAAGTGCAACAAGCCGACCTGTTGGGCTGGGGATTTAGCTCAGTGGTTCCACCACCTGCCTTGCAAGCACAAGGTCCTGAGTTCGAACCCAGTACCAAAACAAACAGACAAATAAAACAAGCCAACCCATTTCCATTCTCTGACCTCCGAATGTGCCTTTCTTTTTTTACTTCCTGCCCCTGAATGTGTTAGTGGTGGCTGGAGAGTGGGAATATGGGAGTGCAATTTTTTTTACAAAAACCAAACATTTACACAATTTGTAATTCATTAAGAGAGTGCCATTAGGCTCTGCAGTAAGTTAGTAGCAAGATAAAGAGTATCTGGCCTGGGAGCTGTTATAATGTAACACTGTAGCAGACTCATATCTACTAGAAACAGAAACCTTCTTTACTCATCGAAAATCTATGCAAGGGGTTTCCTGGCCTGTAGGATAGAAAAGGGTAAGTTAGCCAGGCCTCCGTATCTTAGAAGCCCTGAAGGACATGGAGTTGGAGGGTGTTTGGGGGTAGTGACCAGAATATGCATTAGTGTGTGGGCCCAGGAGACAATGCGAAGCCAGGAGGGACTCCCGGGACCCCACAGACTTTTCCCTGGGCAAGGAAGAAGTGCCTTCCAAACAGTTGTGGCCCTCTTCCTCTCCCCAACGAGTATTATAGGGTACAATGGACCAAAGACCTCGCCGTGCCAGGACACAGCAGGGGCCACCTAGGCCCTCACTGAAGCTGCGAGGACAGCCACAGCTCTGATATTCCCACTTGGCCCTCAGCAGAGAGAGAGATGGAGCAGAGCCTGATCTGTGGACAGGAGGATGCTCCTCTTCTTCCCAGAAAGAATAAAGGTCCTTGTTTGGGAGTCACCAGGGCAGTACATGGTGATCCCAAAGAGGCCCAAGACGTAGGCTATCCCAGTTAGCTCAGATGTTCATGAAGGATCCACAAGCAAACCCAGGTCTTGTCACATTCATGTTATTTATTACCAGTTTTCTAGGAAGCCACAAAATTGTGTTTACTTTTAGTGCCGAGTCAACCTTTTCATAGACTCTAAAGCAGCTGGGAAAAATTCAACAAATAAACAAAACACCAGCATGTCCAGGCCAAGTTCTTCCCAGAGCCTGGGGTCCTTCGGAAACCACTCCAGTACCCAGCCATTAGGGTTTCCTGCAGAGAACAGCACTCTTAGACAGATGCACTGGGGTTCAGAGAGGGTGGGCAGCTCAGGTGGCACCCACATTCCAAGAAGTTGGGGGACTTCTAACCACAGGCCCTTACCAGAGACCTTGTTAAGGACAACAACAAAACAAAAAGGACACAGAAGCCCTATTAAGAGCAGGTTGTGCCTCAAGATAAACAAAAGATTTCATATCACTAAAAACACGAATTCATTTCCACAAATTTTCCACATTTGAATACATTATTCTAAATAGCAGTCACCCCAGGATGCTTTGGCGGCCTCATGTGGAATGTCCCAACCCGGTGCCGGAGTCTGGGGCTGCAGATCCACACTGTGCTGTGGAACGAGGCACAGTCCAGGCAATGTGGGGTCACCAGAAGGCCCCGGCTGTGCCACACACAGGAAATCACTAATGGTCCACACACAGGAAGTCATTCAAATCCACTGAAGGTGACTATGGATGTGATTGGAAACAACTACGTGGGCATGAGGTCCACTCTGGCTCTTCTCTCTGGACACCCAGGCCTCCCCAGCATCTAATACACACAGAACAGGTCCTCTCTGCCCAGTCTGTTTCATACTCCGTCTCCTGTGCTTTTGCAGAAGTCCTGCCGTGTGCCATCCAATGTCCCTAACTTCAGTCACTGGTGGCTTTTCAACTTCCATGCTTGTATGGATTCAGAGTGAGGAAAGAGCCCTTGGTAACTGGTAGGTGCCAGCTGTGTCCCCAGTCATGACTTGTGTTTTGGGAAATAGCAAAATTTCAAAAAAACAAGATAAAAACCAAATCTGGGGGAGAGAAATGCACAGTGCAGAGCACAGAGGATGTGGGACTGAGTCTGTGGCCTCCAGAGGCCTATCTCTGAGGATGAGAGTGAGGAGACGGAGATGCTGTGAAACCCACCTGAACCCCAGAGATCCTAAGTGCACACTGGCCCATCTGTCCCCAGCCCAGGACTCCCGCAGGAGCCCAGGTACAGTGGGCAGCATGCTCTTACCCAACTGCAGCCGCGGGACCAAGCAGAGTCATGTGTGTGTCACTTTGCCGGGCTCTGTATTCTGTCTAACACGGCTTCTCCAAACTCTAAGATCCATTCAAAGAAGACACGTGGGCAGGTTGGAAAACCACAGCCCAATTACAAAACAACATCCTGAGCCCGTTTCCTCCAAAGCCACCTTATTATCTCACCAGGTTCCGGTGCTATAGGCAGTCCTAATTGTTAGGATTTCATAGGGCATTTATGAATCCAAGACAACGCGCTTTTGTAAGTTCTCCCCAGACAGATCCTACACCATTTATACACTAATTATTTACCAATTACATGTGTCCCTCTATTCTGAGTGCTTTGGTGAGGGGAGGAACAAAGAGTCTCACCTTATTTGTAATAATTATAAAAAGAAAAGTGAATTCAGGTTTTCTCTGTGAGATTCACAAGTGTCACACAAATTAGATGGTTGAATGGTTTAACTTTGATTTCCTGCCAGTACTGGTAAAAAGGCTTCTCTAAGTGATGGGTGCCTGTCTCTGACCTCAGAGAAAGAAGAACAGATAGTCTGCCTGAGCTTCGGCCCCAGGTCCTTTGATGTGGTGTTTACAAGTGGGGCGCAGGAATCTGGGAGCCAAATCATGGGGATGCAGCTTGAAGAAAAGGGAGACACGCTGCTTGCTCGCCTCAACCGTAAGGGACTGCACCAGGTCACTGCAGGGTTCGCAGGCCCTCAGCTCCATCACTCAGGGACACCCACACAGCAACCACTGAGCTCAGTACCCTGTCCTGGGCAGGGAGCTTCCAGGGAAGCAGGAGGAGGGGGAAAAGACAAGGCAGAGTAGCAAGGACCTTAGGTACCTAGGAAGGGTGTGCATGTGTATGTGTGTGTGTGTGAGTGAATGTATGTGTGTTTGTGTGTGTGTGTGTGTGTGTGTGTGTGTGTCTGAGAAGGCTTGCTGAAAAAGAGAACAGGAATTGGTTGGGGCTGGTGAGAGGGAATGTGAAATAATAAGGTTCATAACTGCTGTCTGGTCAGAGGAGTCTAAAAGTGGTCCAGAGAGTGGGAAAGTGGAGACCAGGGGCTGGAACCTAATCCAGAAGCACAGGACACTCTAAAAATGACAGACCAGGCCTACAGGTGACAGGGGAGGTTGGGGCATCACTCCACAACGAGCTCAGGATTCTGCCAAGGCAGGCGATGGCAGGTGTAACCAGGGAAGGAAACGATGCAGGTTTAGGAGATGGACTGCCTCCTTGGATTGTCACACTGTGCCCCTAAAGCATGCAGTCAGCACAAACAAACAAAACTCTTGAAAAGCCTGGATGTAGACCGGCATAAAAGGGATTCCTGGTAGAAGATACTCCTTTTGGTACAAACTGTGAGGACTTCCAGTTAGGGTTTTCCTTGGAAATGATAAACACTGCAAGCAAAGGCCCAGGGAACACACTGCCCTCCAGAAACTGTAAATGGCACCATCTTGTCAGGGAAGACACTCAGAACAGAGGTGCAGTGACTTATTTCCCAGACCCCTGAACAGCACCTGCCCAGGGCTCGATGCAGAATGAGGCTCAGTGGCCGAAGGTGGTGGCACAGCTTCCTCTTCAGGAGGTAGAGACCGGAAGCAGAGCCCTGGACACCAGAGCGGGTGCCAGGCAGGCTGCTCTGCACTGAATAGCACTATCTGCATCTGGTTTCAAACGCAACCCAGCTCTAGGGCTTGAGAAAATCCTGACTTTACACACTATCATCTGAGCACAACTGATCTTTATGGAACAATCTCCTTGTTACTCCTTCACTTCTTAAAATACATCCCCATTGCTCTTCCTTTCTACTAAGCTCTAACATTATTTCTTTAACCTTCCTCTACGTCCTGTTGAACTCCAGTCCTCAGGAGTGTGCAAGCGTCTTGCTGAGCTGGTTGGCACACTCTGGCCAGGTAGCTGGGTAGGGTTATGGTTGTTGTTTATTTCCAAATGGCAGTGTAGCACTATGAAAATGCCAAAGAAATCTGTATGACTTTAATCTTCCATGCCATGCTGATCTTTTCTATGAGCTGCTTCCTCTACAACATTTCCAAGCAGAGTCTGACTACATCATATAAAAACAGCTTTGAGAATTACTCATCTACCAGGGTCCACCTGAAGTAGTAAATGACTCAGGTTGCTAAATGACATTATATTCTGTTAGAAAAACCAAGCTTCTTTTAACTGTGTGTTTTTCCCAGATTATTAAAGTATGTCTTCAATATTTAAAGCATAATGTGGTAGATTTTGGAACTTTTTAAAAAATTATTTTTGATCTTGCAGTTTTTGTCAATGGAAAGAAAAAAATCTACAGGTTTCAGCAAATGGCGAGACTAAGCTCTTAGGATATTAACAAGCCTAGGATTCAAAGTTTCCACAACGAGCAGGTACAGAACTCTTTTACTTTAACAGCTCAACCAGGAGGACTTTCATTCCTCATTAACTTTGCCTTCATTCTTGAAAAGCTTGCTAAATAAGTTTTTTTTTTTAATTTAATGTACACAAGGGACACAAAAGTAATCTACTCTACTCTGTTAGAAAGTGGCAAGAACAATGGGATAAGTGTGTTCAAAATGAGGGGTATTTTGTGGGACATTAATGACAATGTATCTTCGTCTATAATATGTTTAAAACATTTTTTATTCAAACTCACCATATTTATGATCATATCTCATACATGTTTGTATATATGTATCCACATGCATTACATAGGTACATATATAATGCACATAAACACACACACCTTGTACATAGCATGTAATCATTTTGTAATTCAACCACAAGTGAAAATATTAATAAAATTGTGTATGTATTGAAAATGTAAAGATACTTTCCCTGTTCCTAATTTCCAAATAATATAGTGTAAGATCTATGTACATAGTTGTACGCTGTGCTAGGTTTTACAAAGAGCCCAGGGATGATTTAAAGTACATGGGAAGATGTGTGTAGGTTCTACAAGTGCTGCACCATTTTGCATGAGGGACTGAGCATGGGTGGATTCTGCCACCTGTGGGTGGGGGTACCAGAACTGACCCCCTCCACCTCACACTGCAGGACAGGCTGCTCGTCCTGTTCAAGGTCATCACTCACTGAGCACCTGATGTGCAGCATGCACAGTGGCTGTGAGCTTTCTCAGAAACTTCACAGCCGTGTCCCATTCTACTATCACAGGCAGTGGGCGCCCAGGCTTGGTCACTGTTTCTTCCCTAGTCTCAAGACTGCAGTGACAAATGAAAGAGATATCATTTGGGAACATATGGCTGAATGTGCCAAGGTGCTCAGTATGGCTTGGGTCTAAAATGACCCCCAGAAACTCCTGGGCTCAGAGTTGGGGCTTTGGAAGGTGATCAGCTTGTTAACCATGCTTGATCCATTCATGCTTGGATGACATTATAGGGGCTGATGGAAGCTGATGGGTGGGGCCTCGTTGAAGGGCATGTGCCATGGAGACCTGTCCCTGGGGGCTACATCTTGTCCCCCCCCACTTTCTAGGTTAGCAGCTCTGCTGTGCCACACACTACTCCCACTGCTGTGATGCTTCTGCCTCACCAGGCCCTAAAAACCATGGAACCCTGCAGCACAGACAGAAGCCCCCAAAACCACAAGTGCAAAGAAGCCTTTTCTCAGGCTTTGTCACAGCCAGGAAACGGTAACACAGGGTTTAACCTCGTGTCTGAAAACAAACTTGCTTAGCAGCTACCTGGATGGTACCTTACTTGCTGCAACAGTCAATCCTTGTTTTCTCTTTGCAATACATATTTTTAAAAATGTAAAGCAAGCAAACAAAAGTACACATGATCAAAAGAACATGTAGGTTTGTAGGAAATATATACTCAGAGAAGCAAATTATTCAATGCCTACACAGTTTCATCTCATCAGGGAGCAGTTCTAGAACAGGCCTGGAACCAAGCTCCTGTTGTCCCAGAGCATGCACCCTGGCTCCTCCTGTGTGTGAGACCATCGCACTGAACATTCAGGGGCTGCACTCAGGCACCCCATGGACATGGAAGCCCAGGTCAAATGTGCAGGCCACTTCCTATGTCCGGATATCATAAGCTCATCTGTTGTTTTCCACACCTGTCTTGCTAAGTACAGACAGGTTCAACTTGAGCAACAGATGCAGGGTCAGGTGTGTCCACAGCCATGGCCTGCACACGAATACCCTCCCAGAGCCCTGTCACAGCTGGACATCCATGTCATACATTCCTGGGTCCAGCCTATTATGACACACTGTTCCAAGCTTTTCTTTTATCCCCTCTGGTTTTACATCTAATGCTGGGCTTATCGGTCATGAGACAACACTGGAAACATTCTAAACCAAAAATAATGTTGTCTGTGTAAGAATCAAACAGGGACACATGGTATTCCCAGGGCGTAGTTCAGATGCAGTGGGATGGGTGAAGTGTAAGGTGAGGCACGTAGGGAAGGACTCAGGTACCACTTCTGCAAGCATCGCCTTATTTTCAAGCACACCTTGTAGATATTTTCCTGTAGGAAGTCAATGCCTGACACTCGCCTGCCTCAAATGATGATGAAGTGATGTATGTAACAGCACCTCCTGAATGTATTATAATGCACCAAGTATGTTCTGCCCTTGGGATAAGGGTGGAATAGGTCCTAGGACCTTGTGGATACCAAACTCTGCAGACGCTGAAGTTGCCTGAACATAGTCCACCCAGAGCCCATGCAATGGCTGCACCTGCTCTGAATCACCTGAGACACTCGCTGCACTGCCAGCACTGTGGTGAGAGCTGTTACACCACAGTTGTGGTAGTTGTCTTGTTTGGGGAAATGATGACAAGAGAAAAGTCTGTGCACGTTCAGTGACAGACACAGTTTTTTTTTCAAATATTTCCAATCCACAGCGGATTGAGGGAGTGGATGGGGAATTCACAGATATAGACAGTTGACTGGATTAAATCAGGCAAATTATCTAATTAGTTCAACTGTCCCATTTACTAATTGAACATAGAGCAGAATATTTTTAACTACAGTATGACTCAAGGTGGGCGGTTTGGGCTGCTCTTTGGAAAATGGAAATTATACACCTCTGTAACACTTTATACATGTTATATGCATTTATATTGATATGCTTTAAAATAAAACATGCTGCACTTATTCTCTTGCCATTTATTTGTAAATCACTGTATTCTGCACACACGAAATTATAAAGTTGTATTTCCATTTGTGTCCTATTTATAAGAAATTAGCTTAAATTGAACACTAAACATATCTATTAGCTTCCCACAAACCATACATAATCTGGAGCATGTGAAAGAAGTCATATAGGAGCCCTGGGGAGAGGGTGGGCTCTCATCCTGCTCCAGCTACTTGACAGCTGTGAGTGCCCCTAATTGCTGATGTGGTGCAGGGTCTCAATCACTTGTGAGTGTGTGTCAGTGTGTGCATCTTTCAAACACAATCCTCTTTTCCTTGTGGAGATTTCTAATGGGATATATCTCCTTCAATTTCAAGATATAATTAACATAGCAATAGAAAGATTCCTCTTCTAACTGTAAAAACAAATAATTAATTTAAGAACACACTTATGGTTCCATGTGTGATGGGATTACCTGAAATGAACAAATCCTGTATCAACTGTATTTTTGTGACCTGTTTGTAGTCAGTGAAAGAAATATAGGTTTTGGCCTCTGACACTACACTTATATTTCAGAAGTCATCTCTGACCTTCCAAAGAATTGGCTTCTCAAATTTGCTTCTGAATAATGAAAGCTATTGGATTATCTAAGAGATTTACCCTTTATTGAATTTAATTTAAAGCTAAGTCATTTTAGAAACCACAATTACCCACATGGACCTCTACTTGAAAAATTTGTATAATTTGAACACAGAAAAACCAATTGTTTGAAATTTAATAAACCATTTTCCTCTCAGGCTCAAAAACCAGGAGCAGTGCAGAATAGAACTTAATGTGTGAATTATAAACTTCTGAAAACAGAGGCTTATAATCATGATTTCAGGGTTTTTCTTTACAGTGTATTCTCCAATGCCTCAGCCAATATATTTCTAAATATCCCAAGAGGCTACTTTCTGAGCCTGCTCTCTTCACCAGCCCAATAACTCAGTGCAGGTGCATAATTTTTCCAATCTTAGCCTCAATTTTTCCTGGGAAATTTCACCTGAGCTGACAGCCTTCATATAAGCCAGAATTTCATTCTGACACTGACTACCTGGATATTCCAAATTTCATGGTCCACTTTCAAAGCTCTGAGCTGAGCTCTGTTTTGTTGGCAGGCCCTTGTGTGGACAGGTTTCTGAATCCGGGGCTCCCTGTCCCCTTCTCTGTGTGGGACACCCCCACCTAGCCAGCTCAGCCTTGGCCAGAAGTCAGGAGACCAAAGCTCTATCTCCTCCAGGGCCTGAGCACAGCGATGGCCAGAAGGAGTGTGACCCGTTCCTGGACTGGCCAGATCTCTATCTAACAGCACAAACACCCAGAGCCAGGCTTGAAACCCAGCAAGGCCAAGGCTCTTCATCTTTTTGAAGCTGTGATAATCTATGCAAAGCAAATGCAGGGTGTGGTGCAGAATCCCTGCAAATCAGCTGCTATTATTATTCTCAGAGTTGCTACTGTCTCCTGGAGCTGTGGGGGAATTAACTCTCTGGTATACCATAATATACAATTATCAGTACAAGAAGCCCCAGCCCCTGGAGACAACCTGGAGAGGATTCCATCTCAGCCTTCCTTTGACAGGCCTGGAAATGAGCTCCACTGAGGCTGGGGCTCCCTCTGGGAAGCTCACTGCATGAACATGGGCCACCTGCTCTCCTGTCCTCTTTCTTATCTAAGAAAGTCCTGTGCAAGTCTGCAATTCAGTTCTCACACTAGCTTTGTAGAGTCAGGGTGTGCCTGGAATTTGGACTTCTTTCTTAAAGCCGGCCACAGGGGGCAGCAGAGGCCAACGGGGCACAGAACAGTACCCCGGAGACAATTCCAGAGTGGCCCGAAGGGCTCTGATGTCATCTGTATGCACAAAGCGGCTCTTCCTCCAAACCAGGAGGCACTTGGTATTGTGGTGAAGACAGCACCTGACCAGCCCTCACCAAGGACCAGTGCTGCTGCTGGACAGGGTCACCCACTCCCGAAAAGCCAGAGGACTTCAGCTCCTGCCTCAGGTCCTTAAAATGCATGTCACATGCAACCTAGGTAGTTTCCAAGTGCACATTCTGAATTGCACCTGCTCCCTTTCAATTTGAGGGTTGCTGGGAATTTCACATAAGAATAAATTTCCACTGGGTAAGAGACACAAGGAATCCAGCTTTTCCCTCATGTCTTTGTACGGTGTACCTAACAATGTTTACAAACAAATCTCTCAAAAGTAAAAAAGAGGACTTTGAGCAAAGTGGTAGGCAGCTTTATGACCCTGAAAGGTGGTAATCTGCTAGCAGCAGTTGGACATCTTCCACTGTCCCCTCTGTCCTTGGCCACAGCAACAGTTGGTGCTAAGAACATTGGGGATTTCTGTGTAAACGCACACCTCACTCACCTGATTCCAAAATTAGCATCTGATTCTATGTAATTATTTATTTTACACTCATTTGTGAATTTCATGCCATATGTCTTTTTAAAAGGATGAGCTTTCAATGCCTAAAAAAAAAAAAATCAAAACTTAACATACACCTAACATGAGAACACTGTTTCTCTTAGGCATGTAAACAAGTTGAATAAAACACTTAATTTAATTTAAGCAATTAAATTTTAAGATCATATTACAGAACATTCACAAGGAGGAGAAACACAATCGATTAGGAATAACAGTTCAATATACTTAAAGAGAAAATGCATTTTTAAAACAAGGTGGATCCCATTATCATACATAAGATATATTTATTCAAATTCTTATGTATGAGGCTAGGAATTTGCAAATTAATGAAGAGTTTCCCAGAGGCAAAAACATCTTCAAGATTGGGGAGATTTATTTACCTAAGCAAGAGCTGCAGAAGCCTAGGAATGAGAGTGTCATTTGAGAGAAGACTTTTAAGCACTGAGAAATGCTTGAATACATTCTAGACTTAGAGGATAAGTTTTCAGTTAATATAAGCAATAGATCTGAGACACACTTAAATCATCTCAGAAAGAGGAGAAACTCAGGGGGGGGGGGAAGAAAAGGAAAAATGCTCCAGAAACAGCACACACAGAAATTCTCCCTAGCTCCTTCTTTACTTACCCGATCTTGCTGCCTGAACTGACCACAACTCATAGACTCAACTCTGTCTTCACCCAGAGTAAACTCTTCCCCTTTCACTCCTTGTAAGCTAAGCCTAGCTGATTGCCTTTCCCACATAATAAACCATTCACAGATGTTCAAACATTAAATTGTCTCTGCCTCAAGTTCACAGTTTAAATATCTTCAGTTCTCTACCTTTACTTCCTAGATTCTCTCCACCACGTACTAAATTCACCAAATGCTGGTCTTCGCTCTGAACGCTCTCTCCTCCAGGGTCCCCAGGCAGTCTAAATTGTGGAGCTCAGAACTCCACTGAGAGCAGAGGCTCACATCAAAATCTCTTCAAGAGATTGAGCTCAAAACTCCAGCAGCTTCAAGCTACTGCCTCGAGCAAAAAGGCAAATTGTTACAATTTTTAACAGTAGCATATAGGAATTGGATGGAGAATCCCTGCATGCTGGACTCCTTTTCTGGACTGCTTGTAAAATTTAAGGCAATCCACCCACTAAGTTTTTCTGCATTTTGGTCACAATATTCAAGCACTGTTGCTAGCTGGTTTTCTAATGCACTGGTACAAAATGCAAGACTCTACTGCTGTAACAATTTTGGTTGTCAGTTTCCGAAAATGATAGAAGACAAGAGGCTAAAGGCAGATTCAAGCCCACACATCATTTTTCCTAAATTTGCAAGAGAGACAACACTTAGAGTTTGCCTTTATTGGAATCCTTCCTTAGTCATATTTTAAGTTTCAAAATGGTAGAAAAAAAAAGTTGATCGGAACTCAAAAAGAAATAACCATAAAGTCACTCTTGAGGCTTTGTAAGTGTGCAAAAAATACTTTGGGCACAGAATGTGTGGCGAGCCCGCCCGAGATTCCCTTGCCCAGGTGAGCAGTGGTCCTGGAGGATCGCAGTCCTCTCCACAGCGAGACTCCCCGTGGTGCAGGACAAAAAGATTTCATCTAATATGGCTCACCGCTTGCCACATTTTCAGCACCAATAAAAACAAATTTGCAAAAATCCCGCTAAGCAGTATATAACGCCCACTGCCAAAGTGCTTCTCACATTTTGAAACAGTTTTGAAGTTCTGCCTGACAAGACAAACATAGGAGGACCTGAAGCCATCACAAAAAGTCTCATTTAAATTCCTGGAAAGCAGTGCTCTTCCAAACACAGCTATTCAGCTCGCTGGAGCACGGCGTAGAACTTCACTTGTCTCCTGACATCAGCACCTTCTGTCCAGCGGAGACGGACGTCTGTTCCGCGCTTAAAGGAATGCACTCAACAGCCACTCCGCGCAGGGCGGCGGAAAGTAAGCTAACCCCAAGCGGAGTTCTCCACTGGCCGAGAGCATGAGGATCCACACAGTGCTTTAGGATCTCTAAGACCTCTTCCACCCCACAACACTGTAGCTACAGAGAACAAGACACCAACAAAACGCACTTCGAGCTGGAAGACTACTTTCGCGGGGGTGTGGGCCAGGGAACACAATACAATTCTTCACTTCTACCCACAGCCCAAATGCAGTGCAATAACTTAGCACCTTTACTGAGCCAGCCAGGGTCCCTACCCAGGGCGCGAGCCCCCGTGTCGGTCAGTCGCCCTCTCCTCTCTGTGTCCTGCTCCCCTTACCCGCGCTCCATCCTCCATCCTCCCACGCTGGGACTCTGCCGTCCCCGCGCCCCACTCCCCGAGCACCAACCTGCTCCCCGCCGCGCTGCGTTGCAGCCCGGAACTCGGCGGTGCGGGGCGCGCGGGTGGGGCTCGGGGACGCGCGCCTCACATCTTATCCCCGGCCACGCGCCCCGCACTCCCGTGACGTCCTGCTCTGCGGGGCTGGGACGGGGACCCTGGCCGGGGTCCAGTCCTCGGGCCACTGCCACTGTTGGTTCCTGGGGAGAGCAAGCGTCCCGGGGCTTGCGGGTCCCCTCCTGGTCGCGGCCTCAGCCGGCGGATCCAGGCCAGCGCCACGCGCCTCGTGGTCTGGACGGGCTCCGGGTCCGAGGGGCAGCGGTGCAGGGCGCGGGGCGGGCGGCGGCCCCGGAGCCCGCCGAAGAATCCCGCTCCCCGGCTCCTCCCCTGCCTGGCCCCGCCCCTCCCCGCCCCGCACCCCACTCACCAAGCGCGCGCCCGGTCCGGAGTCGTCCGCGTCCCCGCGTCCCCGCTCGGGTACAGCCCGCAGCTCTAGCTTATGTCCCGGCGGCCGCGGACCCAGCTGCGTGGGGCGGCGCGCTGTCCGCAGAGGCAGGCTGCTCTTCACCAGCCTCCATCCGCCTGGCGCCTGGGGGCTGCCTGCCAGCCCGCCGGGAGCGGGGCGCGGGCCTGCGGGAGCCGGCTGAGAGCGGGGTCACCCGCGGGGACGCGCCCTGCCCTGCTCTGCCAGCCCGCGACCTGCGCGCCCGGGGCGCAGCGCGGCACCCGCGGGTTCTCTTTGTTCCTCGCGCTCCCGAGTCGGCGCGGCCCTGCACTGCCCGGGCTCCTGCGTAGGACAAGGACCCTCCCTGGCCAGCCTGAGTTCTGGGCTCCGGGTCCCCGCGGCGCGCGCTGTCCCCACCAAGGCCCCAGCCAGGGGACGCTGGCCCGGGCCGAGGCCGGGGGCTGCGCGGGGACCACCCGGAGTGGCGGGAGGAGATTTGGAGGGCCTGGGTGTAGCGTGCGGAGAGTTCATTGGTCCCCGCGGCCCTCGCCTTTGTGCCACAGCAGCTGTCCCGGGACGTGGTCGTGGCGCTTTGTCCGCGCATCCAGGCGGTCTGGACTGGAGCCTGTCTCTGCCGAAGACGCTGGAGCCTACCAGGGCTGGGGAGAGGGCCTAGGAGCAGGAGGGGTCAGGGGACATTGCGCAGGGGGTGGGGGGCTGTATCCAGAACCCACCCTTGTCCTGGTGACTAATACTCCACTGCGTGGACTAATTTAGAAACCTCAAGTATATTCATGGAACTCCCAGAGGCTTTGCAAAGAAGGCAGGGTTTTGACTGAATTACCCAATGCGTTCGAAGTTCACCCATGCGCCCTGCGCTGGAACTGCGCTCCAGGGTGATGAACAGAGCTCTCTTAGACAGGAAGGGGACCGAGAGATGGAGAGGGGGGGAAGAGGGAGGGGGAGGGTTGACAAAAGAACTCAGATGTGTGATGTCCACGCACCAGCTCCCAAGAGGAATGGGATTACTATGCACTGCAAACATGCACTCCTAAAACAGTAAGAATTGAACAGCAAAAACAAAAATAGAAGTTACAGGGATTTGACTTAAACCTCATAGTGTTAAGCTACAGCGCTTAACGGGAGCATGGCTGAGGAGGGCAGCACAGGGCCCCAGATTGCATTACCTGCTCCTGACACTTGGGGATTCTTCAGACCTCTCTGATGTCCCCCGGATTAAAACAACAAACTATATCTCATAAATGTGGAATGGGCAGTGTGCTAACAGTGCCCCCCGAAAAGTGTCATGCCAGAGACATGCCGCAGCTGGGGATGAGGGCCCCAGAGTGGCCTCAGTCTCTTTGACTTTGGAGTTTTTGTCCCTACAATGGATACATTAGTACTGTACCTGTCATCAGAGCTGGTTGTAAGGAGTGAACATCTTTTAGAAGTGTCTTTCCTAGTGCCTGATATATGACAGCTAAAAAATTGTAGTAATTAATATATGATTGTAACCATTATGGAAACACATTTCTACGTAATACAAAAAATATTTTGCACACTTCTTAGAGGGAGTAACATTTCTTGTTCTTTTTTGCATAACCTCAGCAAATCTGATGTCTTAATGACTACCATAAAGAAATTTTAATGAATTAAATAAGAGTAGCAAAATAACAACTAACTTGGTGCTTGTAAAAAAACTATCACCTTAAGACAAATAAGCGAAGTGTTCTGCATTTTTAGTTGGATTGAGCTCATTATTTATGATTCAGATACAAAATGAAGGGGCTGCTCGATTAATCTATTGCCTCCCAGGGATCGTGGTGCTGGTTTGTGTACATGGAGGCTTGTGTTAGTGACTGTCTCTATCAGAGCATAGTGGTAAATGTCTTGACAGCCTTCAGTTTAGTTGCTCACAGTGACCAAAGACAAAAGCAGATTGTTTTTATTGGTTTACAGTTCTAAGAGGAATTCTTGAGATCTGGCACTGTAGTAGTCCTGTCCTTTAAAAATAAAAACAGAAAACAGGAAGCATTCCAAAACTCAATTTCTGCTATCTGTTGGCTCACTGGAACCTGCAATTCCTTTTCCTGTTTAAAACTCAGGTCCCAGGAAACTCCCCCACCGCCATCCCAGGCTCCTAGGGCAGAGAAGGTGAGCCCATTCCAGCACCCAGAAGGAAGCTCTCTCACTGCCATCCCAAGCTCCTAGCGCAGAGAAGCTGAGTCAGTCCCAGAACCCGGAAGGAAGCTCCCCGCTGCCATCCCAGGCTCCTAGGGCAGAGAAGGTGAGCCGCGTGGGTGCCAGAAGCACCCCCCACACACACACACACCGTGGAAACGAGAAGACACATAAACAAGTCTCAAAAACAGACTTCCAGATCACCTACAGCAACCCCAAAGGGAAGCGAGATGGAACACTCTGATACTCAACC
>NW_004624749.1:10375093-10392405 GCF_000247695.1 Heterocephalus glaber
GGAAGGGAAAAAAGGGAAAGGAAAAAATATGAGAAGAGGAAAAAAAATGGAAACAAGGTCTTTGCAAATAGGGAAGTGTGGAGGGGGTGAAGGGATGGCAAGGGAAGGGGAAAAAATAAGAACCAAGAGAGTCATGTATGGTACAAGATCCCAATGATGAATGTAACTGTATTTTTTACTGAAAATGTACCAATAAACTTAATGGGAAAAATAATAATAATAAAACTCAGGTCCCTCCAATGCCCTTGGGTCCCTGCTGCTCATGATCCCAAGTGGTGTGGAAGAAACCTGAAGCCCATGATCCCAAGTGGCAGATCTAGGAAGGTCAGTCCTCAAGCCACATCCCTAAGCTGGGAGGAAAGCATTGGAGGGTTGAGGAAGGAGGAGTGAAGGTTTTCTGACTGCACTACCACTGATTCCAGGGCTATTTTCATTTATCTGTTATTCATAGGCACCCATTTCTCTCTCATTCCTTATACTGTCCACCTTTTATAATAAGCTAGGTTATTTTTACAGGTGAGGAAACTTCCTGACAGATACTCTTATGTGCAAACCCTTATGGACACTTATGTGTAAACCAATCTCTTCTGGCCCTGATTAATGTGAGATTTTCATTCCGTAGCATGAGGAAAACACAGTAACTTCTTCCCTTGCTTGGGAAATTAGTACCTCAGGGAAGAAATCACCTGTATCTGGATTCTTCATACTTAATCAGCGAAACAAATCTATCTGTGCAAGTTGGTATAAAAAATGAATTTCAGACCCTGGCTTGTTGGGAACCCATTATTTAATCCTAAGATTGAGCAGATAATTTGTTTGCTAGTCAACTCATAGATTTGTTTTAAAGAATTCACTTAATCTTTGCCAATGTTATTATGGAAATAGAGCAGCATGAAGGAGAAACAGCCAGGGGGAAGGTCCTATCCACCTTTCTTCCAGTGCTGTCAGACAGAGGGTGTAAGCATTAATTGTGTTGTGTCCACTGGATGGAAGTAACAACCACCTAGCAGATTAGTAAGGTTCTGGGTGAGTTCCTAGACAATTGACTAGTAGACTGTACACCTGGGGGGGCACCCCAGATGTGGGTGGCACCAACCAATAGGTTTGCGAGTCTCAGTAGATTCAAGAGCGAAAGAAGATAGAAGTCTTCCCTTTTCACCATTGCCTTTGAACTTTTGTCCCCACTTCCCTCTGCCACCAGTGCAGACTCTTCAGCTTCCTAATATGGACTCATATTGGTGACTGCAGTGAGCTCCAGGCTTGACTTTTGACTGCTACTGGATTCTCCAGCATGCAGGCCGCCAATATGAATTGTCACCTCTGATTCCACTGACAGCCACTGGGAATCTTCCCTTTCTGATCCTGTCAGCCTACCTAATATATCCTTCAAATAATTATACATATATTTTGTACTAATTCACTTCCTCTAGTGAAGCCCAGCTAACACAGAAAGACATAACTTTCAGCATTGAAGGTAATAAAGATGCATTTGCAGCCTTCACTATGGGCGGATGAGAAGGAGATGCACTTGGTGTCAGGATCCACAGCCAGCACCTAGCTGGCCTTTCGCTGGGCTCAGGAGCCACTGTAAGTCCAGGCCTTAGGTCTAAACCTGGCCCCAGCCTGCAAGGAGCAGGGCCACAGAGAGGACTGAAAACCACATCAGGGTGCAAGTCATTGTCCCCTCCCCCTGTCATCCTGTCAGACACAACCCAGTGTTAGGAGAATCAGACCCAGGGTGAGAGACCTGGGTTCTAATTCCAACCTTTTATCCTGAGTGAAAGTGGTTGAGGTCATGAGTTTTAATGACTCAGTCAGCAGTGTAGCAGTGTGGCCATCTCATCACTGCCCACAGGAACCTGACTACCTGACCAAGGGGACAATCACTTGCCATGGCTTGGCACTTCACGATTTGTGTAAACATTTCACCCTTCATCCCACTGGACTTTTCCGGCTGTGTGACAAAGTCCAGGTGTGATGGGGCCAAGGACAAGGCTTTGGGGCAGCAGAGGTGATCTTGCCCAGGCTCACTGAGGGGTGTTAATAATCTACCTGATTGCTGATGCTTTAAGGATTATGTTCTATGTCCTTTCTAAGTATTAATGCATTTAATTCTCATAAAAAGCTTTTAAAAACCCTTTTTACTTCCAGTTTTTTGAAACGAAATAATTTAAGACCCATAGGAAAGTTGCATAAATAATACCATCCACCCAGATTCCCTGAATGTTGACCCTTTCCTGTGTTTGGCTATCTTTCTTAGGGTTTCTTTCTTTTTATGATTATCCTTGAATAGTTGGGAAGTAAGTTGTATACATCATGACCCTTTACCCCTAAATCCTCCATGTATTGCTCCCTAAGGATGGGAACACTGCCCCTTCTCTCTCTGAAGAAATATTGTGTTGCCACATAATAATTGTGCAAAAATAGGGGTACAGAGTGATAATTCAATAGATGTAGATGATATGCAGTGATCAGATGAGGGTAATTAGCATTGCCATTTCCTTAAATACTTATCTTTAAGGACATTCTCTTTTATAATCAGAGTAGAATATCATGATTATAAAAATGGCATTGATACAGAACTGTTACCTAACCTCAACAACCATGCCATCCCAGTGGTGCAGCCCTCTCACCTCCTGTCTCTAAGCTGGAACATTGCCTTAGGGAACTGAGTTTTATGACCTTGACGTATTTGCAGAATTCAGGCTATTTATTTTGTTAAATGCCCCTGTGTTGGGGCTTGTCTACTGTTTCTCCACATTTTGAATTAGATTAGTTTCAAGTTGTGATTTTTATCTTTACTTTTAGTCCTTGGCCAGAAACACCAGAGCAGTAGCACCTACTCAGTGCCTGACTCCATCTGTCTCCTCCAGCAGTGGGAAGGTGGGTGTTGGGGACATGGAGGAGGGGTTCTCCCAGGAGTGTGATCCTCTGGGATGTGCCACACATTCCTTGTGGCTGTCAGTTGTCCCATGGGCAGAGGTTGAATGTGTCTGCCTTGGGCCTTCCCCTCACCAGTTGTTGCCTCCCAGCCCAATTCCATCTCAACATTGGAAGTCTCTATGCCCTTCTTCCCTTATGTTTAGCACCTGGCATTTTCCCACAAGGAATATTTTCTCCTCATTCAGACCATGTTTTGATTCAGTGGTTTTTATCATCCTAAAGAGAGCCAAACTGAGAGGTCCTGGAGGGGTGGTTAGTTGCCTCTCAATCAAACATACTAGTCACAGAAGTATCCTGGAGAGGATAACTCTGAGTCAGTTTCTCAGTCTGCAAAATGAGAATAACTTTATGTCCAAGGTGGTGTGGAGGATTAGATCATGGCCAAAGTGCCTGCCCCACTAAGATATGGCGTCTAATCAGTAAGCAGAGCTGTTATTCAAAGGGTGAGAGTCAGTCCATCGTATGAACAGGAGCATCTGTTGACAGAGAGCGAGAGAGAGATGTGAAGATGAAGACGCTCTGTGGCTGGAAGGTTCTGGCTCCTGACCCATTCCCTCAGTGGCTCTGGGTGGAGCACAGTCATCTGCTGGGTTCAGTTCCTGGACCCAGAGATGCCGAAATCAAGTGAGAACTGGTGCTGCTCTCGAAACCTCTGGTTCCATCACTGAGAGATGGAGCCGGATAAGCTCTCCTGGCAGTGGAGTGGCCCCTCTCTAGGAAGCCACTTGCCAGCCAGCAGGACCAGGCAGGGTCACCTGCCATGTCCTCGTCCACTGTGTATGCGGGGCCTGCTGCTGCCCTACTGTGACAAGAACTGGGTTAGTAGGGTTAGTAGACTTTGTTTGTTCATTGCGGTGGTCTTTGTTTATTTCCTCACAGGAAGAAGGGATACTGATCAGGAAATTATCAGAAAGACATAGAGAGGGACTAAACACTACTCAAGACATTTCCATCTTAAAAACCGTCTGAAGAGATCAAACAGCCATATGTGGCATTTCTTTGATTACATTCTCAAAGACCTTCCCTTAACAAGCAAGTGGAATGATATAATTAATTAAAGCCCACCTCAACTGTTGGGTAATTTTTCCCTTGATTAGCGCAGCAATTTCTTACACATATTCCACAATTCACTAATCATTCTAGGATAAGGCAGGCTGTACTGACACACAATTACCTCAGAGTTGGAAACACCATTCTATTTCAGAATTCTAAATCCTGTAGCTTTGGTTATCGAAAACAGTGGATAATAATAATACCGATTTAACGATGTCAGGAGTGTGAATAGAAGGTGGAAAATGTGGACGATTTTTTTAAACACTGCACACTTTAAAAAAAGAAGTGCTAAATTGCCTGATGTTTCATTCCACTCAACTCATTTGCCCAACATATTTCTATGTCTCTTCTAACAAAGCTTAAAATCAATATGTTTCCCATGAGAATTCTAACATGATGAAGATTGATTGTGTCATGTATTAAATAGCACAATCTAGGCAGTCATGCATATCTTAATTCAAAGATCAACAAAAGTACAAAAAAATTACTGAAGTGAACTATATTATATAATATGCAAGATAAAACTTTTTTAAAGTTTTTGAGTGACTTGGCTAAAGAAAACCAATTAGACTATGACATGTGAAAATATTGGAGGGACAAGACAGTTGCTGTCTTCAGACCTCTTAGTTCAGCCGTGACTTACAGAGGCAGTATTGATAAGACACAAGGGTGATTTGTTCTGGAAAGGTAAGCATTTTGAATTTTAGTCTTTTTTTTTCTTTCTAGTTTATATGGGTTGTAAAGGCTGTTCTTTATCAAGTCCCTGAGAAATGATGAAAGGAAAAATACATATTCATGATTTAACTTTAAGAAATATAGTAATATCTGTTTAGAAGCTTTGCTGAACACACAGTTCAGAGGTGGCAGCATGCCCTTCAGGGGACAGGCTATTTGGAGAAGGCAGCATTCCTGTGAAGGAACAGAACTCGGGCCCTTGAAAGGTGAGCCCCACCTACCCTGCATTTCGACTTTGGTCATTTCATTTACAGCAAGGACCTCGGGTCCAAAAATATTTGTAAGATTCCAGAAATAAAAAAATTCATAAGTTCTAACATATCACAGCATGTTGTTATAATTGTTTCACTTTACTATTACTTATCAGTAGTCTGTTACTCTATCTGATCGACCAATTAAATTTTATCACAGGTACAGGAGAAAAGCACCTTGTATATGGAGTTGGGTACTACTGCCTGTGTTTTCAGGTGTCCCCAGTGACACTGGGTGCTGTCATTCTGTTCATTCCCCCTGGCCCTGTGACATCTCATATTTCAGCTCTCAGAATCTCTCTTTTAAACCAGGCTTTAAAGTGATTTGCAAAATGGGAAACAATGTCATTTGTCTCTCTAGAATTTTTAAAAATACATTTACATAAAAATATGTAGTGTAGATTACTATGCAATAGCTTGTTAACTTTAAGTGCATTAAATAAGCTTCTCCAAGTTTTAATTTCACATGTGGTGTATACCAATAGTTACAGCCCACACTAAAGCAGCACTTGGGGTCCTCCCTGATTTTAAGGATGAGAAGAAATGCTGAGATGAAATGCTGGGGAACCTGACCCTGGAGAGCTGAGCCCCCTTTCCCATGACAGTGTTCTAGGGTGTGAGGACCCGAGCTGCCCGGCCTCCTCTCTGCTCAGAGAGAGCAGGTAATGGCAGGAACCTGTACCTCCTCCAGGGACGTCATGTCTGTGCCTCTCCCTCCCTCTCCAGGCTGTGCTCTGTGGCATTTTTACCCTCTTAGTAAATGGTTGCTGTGGAGCAGGGTCCTCACAGTGCCTCTGGACTGCAGGGACCAGTGGTGTGACTGTACTGAACAAACTCTTGTGGAGTGTCTCCAGTATCCAGGGTGTGGCCAGGTGACAAATGCAAGTCAGAAAAACCCAGGCCTTCTGGGGCTGCTTCTCTGGGCAGAGTGGGCAGAGCACAGGCAATGAGCAAATAAGTAGATAAAGTATACAGTGCATCAGATGAGAATACAAGCTACAGAGAAGAGTAGGTTGAGTTATTCATTTACATTTATTTGTTACTTTTATGAGTTGGTCTTGGCAGCATACAGTGATCACTTCTCCTGGGGACTCCGTACATGGACATCTCACACCTTCATTCTTTTTACATCCCCTTTCCTCTCTCCCTCTGAGCACGGCCAGATGGACCAGGCCCTGGATGCCAGGAGGAGTAGGAACATCTAGAAGCAGCTTTAGTCATTTCTTAAACGTTACAAGGAAGCATAAGCTTTCAAAATACATTCAGGAGCATTCTCTGGTATCTCTTTCCGTGCTTAAATCAATAAAGACAAGGATGTCACCTATGCTGTTCTGTGCTTGGTAAATATTTGTCCTATGAAAGTCTTCACTTCCTTTCACCTTGCAGCAGACACAAGACAGCTTCTGCCTGGCCACCCTACAGGAGTGTCTGCTTTTCCTCCCATGCCCTGTGCAGGTTCTTGTCCACAACACCCTGAAAAAGGAAGCTTCCATCTGGGAGCTCCAACCTCCTCCTTAGGCAGTTTGAGGGCTGCTGCTCATCCTGCTGCCCCTGGGGATCCCTTCTATGTGGAACTCTGAGGTGTGGTCCTCAGAGAGACTGGGCCATAACTCTCACCTTCTGTGCTCATCTTAGCAAAGTTATCTGTATGCACCTTAGCAAGTTTGACCTCATCAGGACCCATAAAAAATTTTGAGAGTGGTTTGAAGGTACAGGGTTAGCCCCAAAGTCCAGAAGCAGCAGTATTTTAGTCCATCGGTCCTGAACAGGGCTTGGCATGAGCAGGAAAATAAGTCAGCAAGGGTTCCTGGCATCACTCAGCAGTCGTCATGCTGAGGGCTCACTGGCACAGGGATGGAGACATTTAATTTACCTCCTCAGCTAACATTAATGGGAAGAACCCTAGAAGGGAGTTAAGATAAGCCTGGTTAAATGCACCACCTGCCACCTTGATGCCAGAGCAAGCTAGGAAGCCGAGAGTCCAAGGAGAGACACACATCTATTCATCCCTGACACTCAATGGGATTCTTCAAACCCTGCATTTGCATCATCTCTGGAAAATGTTCCATCCCACTTCAATTACTCTGGGTCAGGTTCAGATCACCTCACACTGAATGACTATATATACTCATCTCCTCTCCTCTGGTCTTCTCCCTTTAACCCATCCTTGATGATCACCATAGTGGGCTTGTAAAAATTAATACACATGCATAATATGAGTTGATCTATTTCTAAGTATGTGAGCTATGATCATAAAATACAGTGGATATTTAAATTTTAAAACTATATTACAATAAATGACACATTGCCATTTGTTCCCCTCAAAACACCCTCTGTTGCTTCCAACATACTTATCATATGGTTCTTGACAGTTTCTGAAGCAACTCTGGAGTCCTCTTTTCTAAGTGTCTTTAGTTACACTGTTGTGGCTGCCTTGATGTCCTAAGTCGATTAGAAATGTTTCCCTTTCATGGTCATTTTGACTTTGGGGAAGAGCAAGAAGTTGCACAATGCCAGATCTGGTGAATAAGGTGGAAGAGACACAGTGCCATGTTTCTATTGGATAGAAAGTGCCATAAATGTTCAATTCATGAGGAGTGATTCAAACCTACTGTCAATGTTTAAATTTAAAAAATTATTACAGTAAAAAAAACATTGCCATTAATCCCCCTCAAAATACTCAGAGACTCTCCCTTCTAACATGCTCATCCCATTCTTCTTGGCAAGTAGTCTTTTACTGTCATCATTTTTAAAAATTCAAGCATTCACCAAATTTTGCGATCACCCTTGTAGATATGCCTTCCTGCTATATAAACACATCCATGTGCAGATATGTAATCCAGTTTCTCCTCTTTATAACCTGCCCTGGCTCTCTATTATCTTTGAAATAGAAACTGAATATGTTGTAAAGGACCCTAGGATTTTGTTTTCTCCAAGTCCCATGTATGGAAGGTTTGGTCACCAGTTCATGGAGCCACTGAGAGGTGGCAGAGCCCTGAAGAGATGGAGCACAGGGGCAGGCAATGGGGCTATCAAGGAGCTGCCCTTGCAGGGACTTTGGGACCCAGCCTCTTCCCTCTCTCTTTGCTTCCTGGCCACCATGGGGTGAGCAGCTTCCTCCACCATCTTGTGCATCCTCACCATAGGCCCAGGAAGCCACTGCTGAAACCTCTGCGAACACAAAGAGAGTGAGCCTTTCCTCTTCTCCAGCTGATCTTCTTAGGGTCATTACAGTGGTAGAAACTGAGTGACACAAAGCAGTGCTCACGGTCTTCATCCACCAGTTTAAATCTCCTTTTTTGGTCAACTGAAGTGAATGACACTGAGTACTTCTGAGTGCTTCTTCTCAGAAGAAGTACAGATAGCCAATAAATACATGAAAAAATGTTCAATGTCTCTGACCTTTAGAGAAATGCGAAGTGGAATGACACTGAGATTCCATCCTACTCTAGGAAGAATGGTTATCTTCCAGAAATCAAAAGCTGGGAAGGCTAGGAAGGGAATAGGAATCCGCCTGCATTGCTGATGGGAATGTAAACTAGTATAGCCACTATAGAAACCAGTGTGGAGATTCTTCAAAAAACTGAAAATAGAATTCCATTTGACCCAGCTAATCCCTCTCTAGGAATCTTCCCAAAAGAGTTAAGGTCATCATATTATAGTAATACATACATATTCATGTTTATAGCAGCACGATTTATAATAACTAAATCTTGAAAAAGGTGTATACATCCATCAACAGGTGAATAGATAAAGAAAATGTGGTTTTTATACTCAATGCAGCTACTCTGTTATAAAGAAAGATAAAATTGAGCATCCATAGATAAATGGATGCACTTTGAGACCATAATGTTAAGTGAAGTAAATCAGATACACAATATCACTTGGCTTCTTTCATATGAGAAACCCAAAATGTGAATACAGACCAAAGTAAGGGATAGATAATAGGAAGCAGGGGAATTTTTTTCAAATGGGAAAGGGAACAAGAGATAGAAAAAGGAGAAAGAGAAGGGAAAAGGGATATTAAAAAGAGAATTGAAGAGAAATGGAAACAGCTTTTTCAAATGAGAAGGGGAACAAGAGTTGAAGGGAGTAGGGAGGGATGAGACAGGAAAGGGACAAAAGAGAATTAAGATGTGTTACTCTGTGTACAAACTCCCTGGGATGAGTGTAATCAGTATGTTCTGCAACATGTGCATTCTAATAAAAAAGACAAAAACAAAACAATACAAATAATCCAAAGCAGACTAAGATAGGACATAGATATTGGAACAATTGAACTAAGTAGAATAACAATTATTAATATGCAAAAAATCTAATTTATTAGCCATTTCTTTATTTTTTCCCATTTCTCATAAATATGCAATCTCTTTACATATTAGAAAAATGTTCATAGTGGTGATTTCTTAAGGTATGCAATTTCACTGTTTTTATTTTTCTTTAATTAGACCTATCTTTCTAAATTGTGTGTGGAGGTGCCTAGGGTGGCACAGCAGACTCCTCGAGATGCCACAGGATGTTTTAACTTTCCAGCAAAAGTTCTGAAGAGTCAATCTATGTGAGGGATAGGTAGGGCTTGACAGCAGCACCATTAGATTGTGCAGGATTTTCATTGATGATATTGTGTCTCCTTGATGTTTTGTTTCCAGGAATTATTGCAGTGAAAATATTGCATCAAAATATGATGTAAAAATCCAAGTGAAATAGGAATAAAGATGGTAGCTCTCAGTCTGATTCCAAGTTTGAGAAGTTATGCAGTGCTCTATAAGAACCCACATTATCAGCTAATTTGGGATTTTTAAGAATAAAATAAAGCCAGGAACAGTGGTGCATGTCTGTCATCCCAGCACTCTGGGAGGCCAAGACAGGAGGATTGCAAGCCTGGACAACTGTAGTGAGACCCTGTCTCAACAAAAACTAAAAAAAAAAAAAAAAGAAGAAAAGTATACAGTAACTGAGGTTACAGTTCAATATGAAGACCCTGGGTTCAATACCTAGTACTTAAAAACATGAAGTAAAAGTATTTGCCCTTCAATTTTTTATGTGTCATTCTTAAACACTTACTGTTAATTCTCATTATCCAACACAGTTTTGTTCTAAACATCCCCTTGAACACTGTGTGAGTGAATGCTGAGTCCCTACTGGTGGAAGAAATACAAGCTTGGTCCCATTGAGCCTCTGGCCATGAGACTTTCATTAGTCAATCAGTACATAAAGTACTTTGATGTGAGTTTCTGTTTAAAGATGCCTTATTTATTTTATGTGTGGTTGAAATATATCACGAATAAGTAAAAGACACTAAAAGACACACTGCCACTAATCTGCTTCAAAATACTCACCACCACTGCTTTGAACACACTTATCTTGTCATTTTTGCTGCTTTCTGAAGCTGTTCTGAAGTCCTCTTTCATGAATGTCTTCACAAGATGTGGCAGCAAATACAATGAATGCTGCTGCTGAGTGCCATTGAATGGAAAGGCAGGCTTGCAAAAACGTGAGAGCGTGTCCTCTTCCACTTTACTCACTAGATCTGGTACCATATGACTTCTGGCTCTTCTCCCAAATCAAAATGCCCATGAAAGGGTGAAAGTTTTGAATCAGTTCAAGACATTAAGACAGCCATAAGAGCATAATTAAAGATACTCATGAAAGAGAACTTCCAGAGTGTCTTTATGAGGTATGATCAAAAATAGGTGAATGTTGCTGCCATGTGGCATCCCATGAAAAGGGAGGTTTATAAGAATATTAGAGCATGCTGTTGTTTGGATTATGAATGTCCCCCAAAGACCTCATGCATTCATATGCAGGGCTCTTGGAAGGTGACTGATTCATGAGAATTACAGAGCTGAAGTTGCTCTTAGGAGGTATAGTCTGGTCACAGAGGCAAGTCACTGGGGTGTGACCTGGAAAGGTATATTTCCACCCTCACTTGCCCTTTAGCTCTCTGCTTCTTGGCTGTTAGGATGCAAGCAGCTTTTCTATGCCAGACCTGCCAGACCCTTCCATCATGCCCTTCATTGCATGGAGCCAACAGACCTGAGACTTGCTAGGACACTGAAATTAAGGATGTCAGATTAATTAATATAGTTGAGAAAATTTCAAAGCAGCCCAACACTTAGGCTGTGGCATGGGTACTCTTGGGGGCTTTTAGCCAGACCTACAATGAGAATCAAGACTAAGCAGCACAACTGAGTGATTTTTAAATTTGCAGTTTTTCCAGAAAGTGAAGGCCTGTAAACTTTGGTATGAGAGAGCTTGCCTTCTAAGAGTTAGCATTAAAAAGAAGCCAAGTACTTTACAATATGATAATAGGAAATATCTCTTGAGGGAACCTCAGAAATCAGCAAGACCCCGCTCTTCATAGGCTAAAATTAAAAGACTTCACTTTGAAAAGAGAGTTCAAGGGAAATCAGCTCATTTAGGGTGATACAAGAGTTTCCTAGAGTTCAGATGCAGACATGATCCATGGGACCCAGCTTGTGGTAGACCTTGGGATCATCTAGATGGTGCTGGTTGCAAGCATGCTAAATGCCAGAGTCATGACATCAGGGGGCTTCCATCCAAATTTCAGAAGCCCTGGGAGGCCAGACAATGTGCCCCTGCTGAGAGAGCAGTGCATGAAGCTGTGAGAGTAAAGCAAAAAAAAAAAATGCACAGACACCAGGATGTTGGAGATGCCTGGAACATGGGATACCTGCTGCAGAAGGCCACAGACAGTGGGCAAGGCAACCCCAAAAGACAAGCTATGGCACTGGCATAGTGACAAGGATGCCCAAGCCATCTGAGGGGGTCACATTTTGCCACAGATTGCCCACAGATGCTGGACATGGAGCCATAGGATTTAATGTTGGCCTTACTGGGATTTGTCTTGTTTTTATCCAATATCCCTCTATTCACCTATTCTTCCCTTTTGAAATGGAAATGTTTACTCTGTGCCATTGTATGTCTGCAGTGTCTAATTGTCTTTTTTCTTTTTATAGAGGCTCATAGCTAAGAGTTTGCCTGGAGTCTTAGAGGAAACTTTGGATTTAGATCTTTCAGCAATGCTGGAACTGTTAAGACTTTGGCAACTTTTAGAGATGGCCTAAATGCGTATTGCATAAAGATATGTACATAAGTCTTTCAGGGGGGGAGGGGTGGAATATTATCATTTATATCTAGATGTACCCCCAAGAACCTGATGTGCTCATACACCTGACTTTTGGAAGAGGCTTGGACCATAGAGATGCTATAGTTATCTTGCTGTTAAAGGTGAGTCACTGGGGGTATGATCTCGAAGGGAAGATCTCCCTTCCAAGCTCCTCCCTTTGCTCTGTTTCTTGGCCACCATGACATGAGCACCTTTCCTCTGCTATACCCTTCTTCCATGCCACTTCTGTCCTTTTGTTTGCTCACCATGTACCGCAATCATAAGCCAAAATAAACCTGTCTCCTTTAAGTTGCATGCTTCCAGTATTGTGTCTCAGCGATGGGGAAAGTGTTAAACACAGATCTGAATGCTATGATTTGGATGAGAATGTCTCATGCACTCATAGGCAGGGCTTCTGGATGGTGATGGAGTCATGAGGATGACCTAGCTGACTTACTGTTAGAAAGAGGCCCTGGTCAGCAGAGGTGTTCACTGGGGGCATGACCTGGAGGGGTTTATTTCCCTCTCTGGCTCCTTTTTGCTCTCTGCTTCCTGGCTGCCATGCTGTGAGCAGCTCTCCTCAGCAGGCCCTTCCACCATGTCTTTCCTGCCTTGGAGCCAGCCAAGTTCAGATTAAATTTGAGCCAGAAGAAGCCACCCTTCAGGTAAATTTTGGGTATCAGATGTTGTGTCTCAGGGAACTGAAGGTGAGTAAGACACAGTGTGTCCTCATCTACCTTATTTATCATGGGTTTCTGGTTCTTCCCCAAAATCAGAATGATCAGGAAAGAGAAATGTTTTGAACTGATTCAGGACACCGCGGCCCCCATGACAGTGTAACTAAAGATTCTCCTGAAAAGATACTTCAAGAGCTGCTGTGGAAAGTGGCGTGAATGTTGGGATAAGTGGGTTCAAAATGAGAGGGAAATTTTTAGGATGCTCAATGGCAAGATGTCTTTTACTGTAAGAATTTTGTTTAACAAGTGAACATTCACCACATTTCACTCATGCCTCAAGGAAGGTTGTCTCTGGTGTGTGTCTTATCCTGAGGAAGGGCCCAGCCTTCTTGTTCCCAGGGTAGCAAGCACCATCTTGGAGTGTTACTGGAGAGTCTGTTTACTCCTCGAGTCCACAAACAAAATGTGTAAAAATGAGAATTGTGGTACTAAATAAACTGCACAAAGGATATGTGTTTAAGGTGTAAGAATTTTACAAGAAGACAAAATATCCCTCTGCACAAACTCAGCTGGGAGCATGTGCTGGGTGACAATACTGTCACTGCTCTCTGCATGTTCCTGGCTGGCCTGCAAAACACCATCACAGAAACCAGGGGGTCCCTTGGAATAGGACCATCTTCAATGCTGTATAAGACAAACGTTCAGCATCTCTAACCTTCAGGGAAGTGCAAATCAAAACAACATAGAGATTCCATCTTACTCCAGGTAGCATGGCTATCATTAAGGACTCAAAAAAGAGCAAATCCTGGCAAAAAATGTGGGAAAAAAGGACACTTCTACATATTTGATGAGAATGTGAACTAGTACAACCACAATGGAAATCAGTGTGGAAAATTCTCAAAAAGCTAAAAATAGAAATTCCATTTGATTCTGCTATTTCCCTTTTAGGTAACTTTCCCTAAGAGTTAAAGTCATCATATTACACTGACACTCTCATGTTGATAGTAATTCTACTCACAATAGCTGAGCTCTGGAAGCAAGCTAGATGCCTATCAACAGATGAATGGAGAAAGAAAATCTGGTGTGTATATATATATATATATGTATACACACACACACACACACACACATACACACACACACAATGGACCTGTACATAGTCATAAACAAGAATGAATTTGTGTTACCTGTGGGAAAATGGTTGAATATGGAGATCATGATGTTAAGTGAAATAAGTCAGACACAGAAGGTTAAATATATGATTTATCTTATATGAGAAATCCAAAATATAAATAAATTAAAGTGAAAAATAAAGGAGAGGTGGTAGGAAATAAGACACAGACTTTTTGGAAGGTAGAAAAGGGGACTAGGGGATTGGAACAGGGAAAGTTGGGAGCGGATAAAAGGGAATCAAACATTATCAAGATCCAGTACATGTGTACCAGTTCCCCAAACAAATGTAGATGTTATATATTGTAAACATATACTAATAAAAATTTAAAAGTCATATAAATTTTATCACACAATTAACTTTGAATTTTTCACTCAGCATGATGGCATAGTTAGGTTCAACACAAGTAGTTATGAGTGTCAGAATTTCATTTCAGTTCCTACAGAGGCAGTGTTCCCTGATATGAAGGCAGTATAGTTTATTTACTTATTCATCTATTAATGAAATTTTTGGTTATTACCAGTTTTGAGCTGATATTAATATAACTGCTATAAAAACCAAGTTCATCCACAGAGGCTGTTAGGAGAAAATGAAATTCACAGAATGGGAGAAGACACTTGCAACATTCACAATTCCGTTAGTAACAGATAGCAGCCTGGTGGAAAATGAGCCAGAAAACTGAACAGGTACTGTATTAAAGAATGAAGTGCAGATGACTCATAAGCAAGAAAGGGTGCTCAACTGCCTTTGTCATCAGAGATATGCAAATAAACCTGTAATTCATCTCTGTAACTGTTTAACTGACATTTAATAAAACACAATAACAACAATAAAACTTAAGATTATTTCCATTATCATTACTATTATTTCCATTACCCCCAACAGGAAGAATTTCAAGTCCTTCAGCTGGAAATTATGACATATTCATATATGGGCTATTTTACAGCAATACAAACAGACATGCTGTGACTGCAGGCAAAGATGTAGATGGGTCTCACCATATGCATGGAGTGCAGTAGCTCAGAGCTCAAAGCACACATGGTTGCTAGGCCACTTCATTCCCACCAACACCATCTAGGTGAGCGCCTCTATTTCCACCAGCACCTCTATTTCCTAGCCAACATTTGGTGTGATTGCCAGTGTTTACTTCAGGTGCTCTAATACATATGTAGTGATAACCAATTTGAATCTTCTTCATGATTACTATTGCTGAACATCTGTTCATGTGTTTATTTGCTATCTATATACCTCTTTATGTTTTTAGTCATTTTCCTAATTGGATTAATGATTATAATGTTGACTTGGACAGTTCTATATATGAGTCCTATGTCATATATGTGATTTGCAGTATTACTCTGACATTTTGGTGTCTTCTTTTTGGTGTTTTTTAAAAAAATTTTATACTAGAACAACTTTATTAAACTAAAAATTTACATACTACACAATTTGCAAACTTAAAATGTAGGCTTCAATAGATTCTAGCACATTGAAAGTGTTGTATAACTATCACCACAATCAAACACAGGTCATTTTTGTTATCTCAAATCAAAACACTCTGCCCACTAATTATCTCTCCTAATCTCTCCCTTATACATATAGGCAACCACTGAGCTACTCTCTATCTTCACAGATTTTTCCCATTCTGGGAATTTGTATTTTCTTTTCAAAATAGACCATGCTTGTAACAATAATAAACACCCTAATACATGCAAAGAAATGTAGATCCTGCAAAGTGAGTTCTCACACCATATTAGAGTGAAACTGGAGACTGACAACTTACTTAGAATATAAGTTATTTTTTCTTTCTCTTTTATCTCCTCTTTCCTACTAAATTTTTCATATAAGGGAAACCATATGATGTACATGCTTGTGTGTTTGATTTACTTCACTTAACATTATGGTCTCAAGATGCATTTATTTTCTTTCAAATGACTCAAGTTTATCTTATAACAGATTAGTACAGTGGGACCTCAGTTCACGAACTTGATTCTCTCCATGATTCTGGTCACAAATCAAGTTGAACAAGAACTGAATCAAATTCAGAGGTTAGGTTCAAATTCACCTTATGAGGAAATTTGATTCAGTTCTTGTCTGGTTCAGTTTGTGACCAAAATCATGAAAAGAATTAAGTTTGTGAACTGAGATACCACTGACTTCATTGTGTGTAAATACCATACTTTCTTTATCCATTCATCTGTTGATGGACATATAGGCCATTTAGCTATTAAAAGTTGTGTTGCTATAAGCATAGGAACATATATATATATATATATATATATTGCTGTGGTATGATTTTTTAACTCTTTTAGGAAGGTATGCTAAAGGAGAATAGTTGGATGAAAATGAAATGGAATTTCTATTTTTACTTTTTTGAGAAATCTCCATAATGTTTTCCATAGTGGTTGTATCAGTCTACATTCCCACCAACAATGAAGAAGTGTTCCCTTTTCCTCACAGCCCACCAGTATTTGTTATTGGTTGATTTCTTGATTATGACGATTCTTTCTGGAGTGAGATGGAATCTCAGTGTTGTTGTAATTTGCATTTCTTGAATGGTCAGTGATGTTGAACATTTTTTCATGTATTTATTGGCCATTTGTATTTCTCCAGCTGATAAGTACCTATTTATTACAAATGCCCATTTTAAAATTGGTTCTTTAAATTTAGGCAATCTAATTTTTTCAAGTTCTTTATATATTCTAGATGTTAGTCCTTTGAGGAGTAGCTCACAATTTTTTTTTCATATTCTGTGGGTTTTCTCTTCAGTTTTTTTTTTTTTGTGTGTGGGATTTTACAGACAGAGTGTTGCTATATAGTTCACACTGGCTTCAAACTCCCAATGATACTCCTGCCTCAACCTCCTGAGTGCTAGGACAACAGGTGTGTGTCACAACATCCAAATGAATTTTTGCCTTTTTAACAGATTCTTTGTGTAATTTGTTAATATTTTTCTTTTATGGATCATATTTATAGTGTCATAGCTTAGACTTCTTTTTTGTTTTTCAGTACCAGGGATCAATTTTAGGACCTTGCACTTGTGAGGCAGGTGTGGCGCCACTGAGCTAAATCCCCTGCCCAATAGTTTAGAACTCTTTTCTGAGACCTAAGTCCAAAATTTTTCTCCTACATTATCTTCCAAAGAGTTTAATAATTTTATGTTCTACATTCAGATCTATTTTGGGTTAAAAGGTATTTTTTTTCTGGAAGAGGTTATGTACAATGTAGTTAATTCTTTTTTAAACATTTGATAATTTCTAAAATAAACCCCTTTGGGCTAGTGCATTTTTTTCTCAGGAATTTAAAAAATATAAATTTGATTCCTTCATAGTTATAGGGATATCTCTATTATCTTT
>NW_004624749.1:10394313-10451324 GCF_000247695.1 Heterocephalus glaber
TCTCTCTCCTTTCTTTCTTTCTTTCTTTCTTTCTTTCTTTCTTTCTTTCTTTCTTTCTTTCTTTCTTTCCTTCTTTCTTCTCTCCTACCACTCCTCTCCTTTCCTGTCCCCTCCAACTCTTGGTCTCCTTCCCATTTGCAAAAGCTCTATTTTCCTCTTCAATTCATTTTTTCCATCCCCTTTCCCTCTTCTCTCTTCCCTTTCCCTCTAGCTTTTGTCCCCCACGCACATGAAAAACAATCTCTTTACTTCCTATTTATATATTTTCTATTTTGCTTGAGTTTCTTTTGCAATGTGGTTGATTTTGTGACCCAAATTATTGTCTATCTTAGTATCTATTCTTTGAGTGCTTGAAAAATATATTTTCTGCTATTGTTAGGTGAAATACTCTATGCTCATGACTTATACTCTGTTGGTTGATGGAATAGTAGAGTTCAGAGAAGTTTCAAATTATAAGTTTGTATTTGTCTGTTTCTTTTTTTCAAAAGTTAAGCTCATTTATCTTACAACCCTGTTGCTTGGTTCAGACATATTTAGGATTTCTATGTCTTCTTGATGGATTTATATTTAATTATGTGATGTCCTCTATCTTTAATAATATTTTGTCTAAAAGCCACTTTATCTTAAATTCAGTGGTAATTCTGTCTTTCATTGGAATATGTTTACATATCATGTTATTTTTCAACCTTTTATTATCAATTTCTGAGTGTCATTGAGTTTTTCATGCACAGCATCTACTTGGGTCACCATTTCAATCCACTCTTTTAATTTCTGCCTTTTAATTGGTATGTTTAGAACACTTACATTTAATGAAATTATTGATCTTTTGACTCTTAAAGCTACCATTTATACTTTTTTCCATTAATTGTTTTTTCATATTTTGGTTTCTTTTTCCTGTATTTTTGTGAGCTACTAAACTTTTATTTTTATTTATACATAGTGTTTTGAATATATTTTGATTATAGCTTATTTACCAATTGCTTAGTTATTACAGTGTAGACACACACTGAATAAAATTCCATTAGGATTGGTATTTTACCAGGTTGAGAAAAGTGTAGCAAACTTACATTTCTTCACAACTATGTATTTTCCCATTTTTATACAGTGGATCCTTGACTTATGAACTCAATTTGTTCGTGAGAGCTTGTTAAAACTCAAGTTGGTCAATTGCCTTTGAAGTCTCTTTCTTGGATAATTTTAGGCCACCCTTTCTTCAAGGCAGATCCCAGTGTCCTTAGAGAGACACTGTGCCAGGATTTCTCAATTAACCCCACACAAGAAAGAATGTTGTAATGTTCAGGAACTCTTTAAGGGTTAAATCTGTACATGGAAGCACAAGCAGCTGGCATTTGGTCAAGACTTTGGCCATAAGTTAAAACTAAAATTCTGGTCATAACCCAAGATGTTCATATGTCAGGCCAATCTTATCTTGAGGGACCACTGTATTTATCTTATATATTTCCTCAACATTCATTGAAAATCACTTTGTATTATGTATGATTTTGCTTCAGGTATAAAAAATAATTTAGAAAATTCAAGGAGGAGAAGAAAAGTCTAATGCAGTTTCTCAGTTTTGCTCTTAGCATTTCCTGCCTGATGTTCCAAGGTTATTCTAGTTTCCTTTCTCTTTGGAGAACTTCCCTTACTCATCTTTCTCTGGATAGATCTTCTGGTGAAGATGATCTCTGCCTCCCTTCATAGTAGAGTGTCTGTATTTCTCCTGAATTTTTGAAGGACATTTTCAATGAATATGCAATTCTGGGTCACGAGTTTTTTCTTGTAGCGCTTGAAAATTGTGCAACTTTCTTCTGGCCTCCACAAATTCTTATCAGACATTCTGTGTCATCTGAATTATTTCCCTATGTGTGTAATGTGTCATTTCTTTCTGCTTGTTACTAAGAATTTTTTTGTCATGAGTTTTCAGAAATTTGTCAATAATATGTCTTGGTATGGATTTCTTTGAGCTTCAGGTGATTGCTTGCTTCTTTATCTGTATGTTTTTTTTTTGTTGCCAATTTTAGGAAATTTTAGTCATTACAATTTTTTTGTCCCCATCTTCTTTCTTTCCTCCTGGTGTGATGCTGATACAAGTGTTAGATATTTTGTTATAATCTTATATGTTCTTCAGGGGGCCCTCTTCCTTGTTTTTCTTCTCCTCCTTAATTCTCTTAGTCTCCTTTTTATAGTTTCTCTTTTCTTGATTTTCAGGTTTGGTAATTTATATTGTTCTATCTTCAACTTCACTTATTCTTTCTTCCTTTTTCCTCCTCTCCATTCTGCTGTTGATCCCATCATCGAACTTTTGTTTTGGTGGTGTATTTTGTAGTTCTAAACTCTTTTCTTTCTGTCTTTTCTCCTTCTCTTCCCTTCCCTTCATTTCTTTTCCTTTCCATTCTTTTTGGTGGTCAGAGGATGAAACCCAGGGCATCAACACTGATCTACATCCCCAACCTTTTTCAACATTTATATTTTGAGATAGAGTCAAGCTAAGTTGGATCAAACTTGTCATTCTCCTGCCTCAGCCTCCCAAAGTGCTGGGGTTACAGGCATGTGCCACCATGCCTGGCTTAGTTCTAAGAATGTTATTTGTTCTTATTCACATCTTTTATTTCTTTTCTGTGATGTTCTATTTTTTAAATGTTTTAAAAATCATTTTATAATAGTCATTGAAGGATTTTTATGATGGCTGCCTTAAATCCTTGTCATTAACTCTAGAATTGGTATCATCCTGGTTTTGGTGTCTACCATCTTTTTTCATGTAGTTTCAAATCTCTCCAGTGTTTTGTACAGCAAGACATTTTTTTATTTTTTACTTACACCTGAATATTTTGAGTATTGTATGATTGAGGATTTTATTTCCAGTCTGCTTTGATAGGGCTTTTCTGACACCAATTCACTGCAGGAAAAGGCATCTGTTTATCACTCTTGAGGCAGTGGTGAAAGTCCATATCCTCCACTGGGCTCTGTTTCTTGCTGCCTAGAGATAGGGTTGGAGCCTTGGGGGCTGGGTTCATGTGAAGTGTAGGGTATCTCCTCATCCTGTATAGATTCTGACTTGGCAGCATGACACTCCATCCTTTCTGTATTAAAATGGAAAACCTCAAAGTATTTCTCTGTCAACAATTAAATATAAGCCAAGAAACAAAATATGCACTTGGATCCTATGACTCTGCTGGGTGATCCTTTCTAGGGGGAGAAGCTTGCCCTCTGATGGAACAGGCCTCTGGAACTGTAGAGCCAGCAGCCTCCTAGGCAGGGGGAGATCTGGTCACAAAGAATGTACCCACTAAGGGATTTAGTTTGGTTTCTTTAGAAGCTGACCTTGAGGTAAGAACATGTTTATTTGGAGGTGATCCTGGTGGGCAGTGAGGAAATGTAGGGAGGACTCCAGCCAGTGAAGCACTGACAGTGCCCCTGGCATTGAGCTCAGCTCTGCAGGGCTTGGGCAGCTGAGACTGTGCTGGGAGGGGTTGTTCAAGCCCAGGGCCTGCCAGTCTCTGTGCCAGGCTTGCCTGAGGGTGGAGGGAAGTGTGGATTCTTTGTGCTAGTGGAGAAGATTCCTGTTGCCAGAGAAAATCCTCGGACACAGAGCGGCAACAATGGCACTGGGGAGCCAGCCTGCTGGGTGACAGCAGTGAAGTCTGAGCTTCAGGGACATAGCTTCTGCATGGGCAGCACTAGCAAGGCGGGTTCCTACAAGCACTGTACTGCCCTGTGGCCACAATTTGGTGCCCAGCAGACAACATTGGCATAAGGACACCTCCTTTTGCTCCTATGTTTGCCTCTCTGCCTGGTGCAGGAGCAGTTCTGGGTAGGGATGCATGTCTTCCTATGCTCACTTCAGCACCCACTGCCCCTCAAGTACGCTCCCTGTCCTTGGCCTGTTCAAGAGGAACTCCAACCTCACTTCTGTGTGAGGACACTGGCAACTCCATGGCGAGTATTCTTTGCTGAGTGTGTGGCTCTGTAGCCTGAGGTGAACTCGGGGTGGGGGTGGGGAGAAAGAGAGAGAGAGAGAACCCACTGGGCAGGTGCTTTGCTCTTCCTGTTTTCAGTCTCTGCCCAACAGTGGGTAGCGTGGTGAATGCATCACCACCACCGGCTGGGACTGCTTTGGGCCTGGCCCATTTCTGGCTCACACAGAAGAAGAGGAGCAATGCCCTAGGAAGTCTTGAGCCACGTGCAGGAGTGACACTTGGGACCTGCAGCACTGATGCAGATGCTGGGGAGGCAAAGCTTTACCTGCCCAAGCCACCAGGGGGCTTTAGAGGAAAATCATGTAATTCTTTGGACCTTTGTGTGTGGAGAATTTGGAAATAATATTGAAGCCCCACACCAGGGCACAGTGAGAATTTATTGTAAATACACTTGTTTAGTTTGCTTGCAATTACATAGGATGCTTTCCTTGCTGGGCACTTTGCAGTGGTCTATAGGAGTGAAGTGTCATTTCTACTCCTTAGTTGCTGCAAGCCTTAGAAATGTGTAAAAATATGAAGAACCCAATTCAATGTATGGAGGAGACTTCGTCCCCTATTTCCTGAAGGATAATAGCAATTTTACCCTTCCCACATGTTTTATCTTGGCCCAAAATGTAGAAATATAGAACCAGACAATGAAAGGCCTTTTAAATGCCCTGAGTGTATCTGCCAAAATATTCACCTGGGTAGAAGCATCCCTCCCTACCCACAAAGCCCGAAAGTCATTTGAAGATAAAGACTCCCTTTTAACTTCTTTTTCTCTACTACCTCTAGTGGCAGTTGAAAACGGCATTGCCTTTGACTTAAGAAAAGGATTCAAAGTCTGTGAAACCTAGCCAGGGCTTTACCCAAATCTGGCTTAGGTTCAAAGAAAATATTTTTGGATAAACAGCAAGCATTTTGTTTAATATTCTTTTAATGTTAGTGTAAGAATTAACACACACAGGAAACTCGTTCTAGGTTTATACCTCCTAGGGTCCAATTTTGGAATCATTCAGTGAGCTATTTTTTTTCATAGCATTCACATTAGTTTCTTATAGCTGTTGTTATAAACTACCACAAATTCTGTGGCTTTAAATAATGGACAGTTTTTAATTAGGTGGAAGCCCCAAACCAAGGTTTTCTTGACACTCCTTCTGTGGTTCCTGGGAGAGGGTCCTTGCTTGCTCTCTTGGTATCTGGAGTCCTGGGCTGCTAGGTTTGGGCTACATGATGCCCACCCAGGCCTTCACTTTCACACAGCTTCTTCTCTGTGTCCCTTGAGCCTTTCCCCTGCACATCTTTTGTGACGACGTCTGCCATTGGATTCCCAGCCCACCTGGATAGTCTGGGATGATTCCCACTTACAAATCCTCTTTTTTCCAAACAAGGTTCCTGGGATTTGCACATGGACAGGTCTTTTTAGGAGCCACCATTCAATACATTTCAGCATCTTTTTTTGAAGATCTACTCCCCAAGATTCAAACTGTAGTGAAATTAAGGCTCTATTAGAAAGGCAAATGCCTTCTGCTCTTTATTTATAGTCCTTCTTGCCAGCATTTCTGCTCTTTGAGGAGATGATGCTACTCATCTACTTAAATGTTTGCAAATCCTTGTAATGGTTTCAAGATGCTTGTGGGGCTCTGCTGGAGCAAGATTTCCTGAAAGGCAGGGCCGTAGTTGTCCAGCACTGAAGTCACTCCCTGACCTCCAAGGCTCACAACCTCTGTCCCTCCTCATGGGATGTCCACCCTGTGTGGCCATCCCTCTGTCTGCAGCGAGGGCAGACTGAATGGAACAAGGTGTGGAGCAGGCAAAACCAAGAGCCAGTGCAGTTCCTGATGGCTGGGCTTGCTCTGGGACACTGGTGGCCCGGACTGGGTCTAACTGATACTTGTGTTTCTACACATAGATATCCCATTTTTCCCCGTTTCTCTAGGGAACCCTGACTAAAATATCTGATGATACCAATGTTGGAAGAACCTGGGTAGTCAGTAGTTGAAACCAATGATGGTGATTCCATTCCTATAACAGAGATTGTGTAGGGTGCAGACTGCATTTGCCTAAATCTACAGCAGCATTCCTGGTCAGTAGTCCTCATTGTAAAAGTCAAAAAGGTATATTGAAAAGGTAACACGCAATAAAATCTAGGTGGCCTTGGATTTAGTGATGATTTTTTAGACATAACCCCCCAAAAGTATGATCCATAAAAAAAAGCAAAATAAAGCAGATGTCTCTAAAACAAAAACATTTGATTCTGTGAATCCAAACAAAGAGAAGTCAGCCACTGGGCGGGACTAATTCTCTGCATGACTATCGAAGTCTGGTATTCAGAGTGCTCCAGAACCTCTTAAAATAAAGCAATAAGGAGACAGGAAGGGTTGGGGATCTGTGGGCCTTGTAGTGCAACTTTTGGATGTCTAGATGTTGCTGTGTGAAGCTGGGATCCCGCGACTGCCCAGCCCCAGGCAGCTGCAAAAGGATATGGCTGGAGTGAAAGCTGACCAAATACAAAACAAAAGATGGGGCAGACTCATATCCCTGGGGAGGCTATTGTGACTGTCCCTTAGCAGTTGTCCAACCTTTGGCACCTGCTCTCCTTGTCATGTGGCGTAATAAATCCAGTTATCATTTAAGTCAAGCAGTTCAAAGCATTCTGATTCAGTTTTATTTTAATTGCTTATGCTGCTTGGGTTTCAGCAGTTGAGTTAGGACAGTCTCATAATCACACACTAACGGATTCCGAAATGTTCCCTGTTGCAGGAGCAGCTGGCCTGGCTTGGTCCCCATCCCTCTTCTGGTATTGGGCTGATTCTTCTTCCTGATTTGTTTAAGGCTGGAACACAGGGTGGCATTACTCATCTTTGGCAACTCTAATTAAAAGTCGGATTTGTCTTGGTTTTGTTGCTCAGTGGACCATGAGCCTGGGGAGTCCTGTCCTCAGCTTGGGGTATCTGTGAGCTGCTGAGGACAAGGTAAACTCTTGGAAGTCATTTTCACTTTGTGTAGATTTGAATGAAGGACAGTGAGAGCATGCTAATGAAATGCAGCTTTCTCTGAAAGGTCAAGCCAGAGGATTTCAGGCTTAGAATGAGGGGATTTGAATTAATAGATTACTGGCTACAGCACATACATGGTAAACATTAAAGCACTACCTACTAGAGTTGAAAGACATACACATTTTAGGGATCCTGGGGAATAAAGTGCTAGAATCCTCTCCTCTGTTGGTTTTCCTGTGTCTTTTTCAATGTGCTCAGTTCTGCTGATAACTGAGCAATGCGAGTTGTGTGAGAAGAGGGGCGGAGGGAGGAGAGAGAAAAACACATGGAGATCAGCTTGCTTGCAGATGCATTTACAGAGAGATGAGCCTTGAAAACCTCACATCCAGTGTCCAGGACCTGGGAGGACAGGCTGTTTAATGAGACACAGACGGACATCTGAGAAGTGCTAGTTGCAAACTGCTACAGTTTCACAACTCATCTTTAGGGACACTATGACAGGGCTACTGTGTGCCAGTCCCCAGAATGGGAGGTTCACAGTCATCCCTGCACCTACACATGTGAAGCCAAAGTCGATGCAGCCCAGGAGGAGCAGGACCACGGTGCATGCAGAGCTCAGCACAGGCGTAGTGGACACCAGAGAGTTTTAGATGAAATGGTTTGAAGGCTCTACAAGGTGGAATTTAAGCTACAGATAGCTATGTAGACACGTGTGAAAGAAGGGAGAAATGCCAAGAACTCTTCAAACTAAGGGTCCAGAAACAGCACTGCTGTAGCAAGGAGGCACGGCTTTGAGGCAAGATTGAGCCTGCCTTTACTCCCTTTTCTCATTATTCAGGCAGTAGACTTTGTTCTTCAGAGCAACTTTACATTTGCAGAGAAATTGAGAAGAAAGTGCAAGAAGATTCCACTCTCCTCCCTCTCCCTCTTTCACCTCTTACTGACATTTTGTATTAGGGTGAGTATTTGTTAGATTAACCAACATGGACATGGTATTATTTATTAACTGAAGTTCACGGTAGTTCATAGTTAACATTAAGATTCACCCTTGGTGTTCTGCATTCTCTGGGCTTTGATAAATGCACAACATCATGTGTCTGCTATTCTCATATCGTGTTTTCACAAAGCTCCACTGTCTCTGGTATCTGCTCTGCTCCAATTATTTGTCCCTCTCTATCCCCCGACCTTTGCTAACTGCTAAATAGAATGTAATGTTTACCTTCTGACTGGTTTTAAATGTGCAGTTCTGTAGTGAAGTGTGCTGGCATTGTGAAAGAGCTAGCCATAATGTTTTTATCGTGCAGAATTGAAAGTCTACACCCCTTAAACACCTCCTCAATTTCCCTCCCCAGCCGCTGGAAATCACCATTCTTCTTCTGTGTTTGTGAATGTCACTATTTAGACACCTCCTCTACTTGTGGTCCTAAAATATTTGTCCCTTTGGGGTGGGTGTATTTCACTGGGTATTATATTCCTATAGGAGCAGCAAAACTAGCTCCATCCTTTGAGGGGCTCAGGTGGATTGGAGAATTCAACTGACACAGGGAAGATGAACAGGAGAAAAATGTACGAATACATGTAACACACATTCTGCATGGCACAGGAGCCTTCCTAGGGACTCAGCCCAGGGACACTGTCACAATCAGTCACCTCTGCACCAGGGAGGGCCAGGAAAGGGCAGCTGTGAGGATACAGAGCCAGGGTCAGGCTCAGGAGGCAGCTGGGAAGTTCCACAGTCTCAGCTGTCTTGGCCTTGATGCTAAGAATATCGCTTCTCTTAGGTACAGGGAAGATGTCTCTCACCTGGGAATTTCCTCATCTGTTTTTAGGAAATAGCATGAAGGTCAGAGGAGTCTTTTGTACCTGTTGGCTTTTAAGTGCTTTTAACTTTAAAAGTCAACACACCAGAATATCATGTTTTAATGGCTCCTTTTTAAAGGTTCATCTAGCTGGTAGCATGAGATAGCTTTTTGAAGGTTGAACAGCATTCCATTGTAGGCCACATGAGTTATAAAAATCTTTGAATCTGTCAATGGCTCCACTTTTTTGCTGATACCAGTGATTGGTGTGTTTTGTCCTTTTCCATGTTTTGCCTAGCTGAAGATTTACTGATTTTATTGAAATTTTCAAAGAATCAATTTGTAGTTTTTTTGATTTTCTTTCCTCTTGTCTGTATTTAATTTCTTTGTTTCTAATCAAATTTTATTTTCCTTTTCTTCTGGATATATTGCATTTAGTTTAGACTACTTTTTCTATTTATTCAAGGATGGAAGCTTAGATTTTTTTTTTTTTCAGAACCAGGGATCGAACTCAGGACCTTGTGTTTGTAGGTAGGCACAGTGCCACTGAGCCAAATCCCCAGCCCTGAAGTTTAGATTTTTTTTTCACACATGTATTTAATGTTATGTTTCTCTGTAAGCATTGTTTTTTGTGCATCCTACATATTTTGTTATATTTTCATTTCATTTAAGATATTTTTGACTTTCTTGAGACTTCTTTGACCCATATTTCATTTAGCAGTATATCATTTAATCTCCGAATGTTTTGGGATTTTCTAGTTATCTCTTATTGATTCCTAGTTATCTGTTCTATGAATCATGATTGTCAACTTGTTTGGCTGGAGAGATTCCTGTAAGATTAGTAAAACACTCTCCTAGCTGTGCCTGGGTGGGTCACAGCAGTGTGACTTTCGCACTGGTTCTGGTCACTGGACTCCTTCTCAGGCACTTTCCCACATCTCTGCTTTCTTGATGCCATGAGTTGATCAGTTTTCCCTGCCATGCCTTTCCACCATGGTATTTCTTCCTTGGAGCTAGCGGACCATGGACTGAACCCTCTGAAACTGCAAGCCAAAATAAACCCTTACTTCTTTAAATTGTTTATGCAGATTCTTAGTCATAGTGAGTGAAAGCTGACCAATACACATCAGTCAAATCAACTGTGATTCCTTGGTGACAGGTGATGTTGTGACCGATGCGCCTGTTCAGTTCAGTCTGGCCACTCAATAAGATGAGAGCCTGAGTAGCAGGGGACCAGACCTGGGGGACATGGACTCACAGAAGGTAAGCACAGGCAGGATGAGGGCTGTGGTTTGTTTGTGAATCAAGAATATGACTCTGATTAAATAGTGAAAGAAAAGCTCAGGCAGGGTGCATCCTTGATACTGACTTTGAGTGCATGCCCTACTGCTGCACATCCCTGAGGTCTGGGCCCTGGTGATACACAGGAGAGTTCACACCCAGGCAGTTATTTCCTCCCCATAGTCTTTCTCCAATTCTTGGTGTGATGAGAGGTTAGGAAGCGAAAAAAAAATGAGGGGGGTAGAAAGCAAAATGAAGGAGAACACAAAGACTGAAATGAGGAAATAGAATTGAAACTTTGTGTATCCACAGAATGGGAAAAATCCCCAGCAGACACTGAATAGACTTTCTTTTCTTTTTTCTCTTGTGATCAGTCATTGGCCACTGATTAGTCAAGTGAGGCAAAATCATGGTGACAGTTAATGCAGGTCCAGTGGCTCCTGAGGCCACCAAGTTCCCTGTGTGGACATGGCACAATCTCCAGTACCACATCTGGCCACGTGGGCAACCATGTGAGCAGAGTCTCTTCTGTGTGGTCTGATGGCTCCAAAATCATGCAAAGCTTTGCTTGCTATGAAGAGAAAAAGAGCCTCTGACTTTTTAGAGGGGATGGTTACAGAGCAAGGAGGCACCAGGGGAGCAGGAGGTTTAGAGATGTCCCCGACTGGACTGGATGTCCCCAGCACAGGGCTACATGTCCCCAGCACAGGACTGGTTCCTGGGGCTGGGGTCCAGTCACTAGAGGACGTCTAAGCCAGGGCACAATAGCTCAGAGGTCTCAGACTCTAAGAATGAGTGTTTGAAATGTGTATGAACACACTCATGATACATGCATGCCTGTGTGTGCACAGGGGTGAAACCTCATAAAACAATACATCCTCTCTGTCAGGATCTCCCAAAGCAAAATTTCAGCCTTGACCCTAGAGTCCTGTTTTGCTCCTACCCTGCACTGGTCACCTGTATCTTTTGCCAAGGGACAGGAGTCAGGTAGGTCAGAATCCCCTGGAGCACAAACCAGCCCTCCAAGCTTTAGCATGTGCCTTGAGTCAGTTACACAACAGGCCCGTGTTCTGTGACAAAAAAAAAAAATCCTCATGATTATTTTTAGTTAAATCTGTGTGGAGGAAGAAATTTAAAAAATCTCCTATAAGTGGAGAACATAGCACATTATGTGGATGTTACAGATCAACGTCACATCTCAGAATCTGATCTTTTGTGAGAACTTTAAAGGCAGAGCTCCTGAACACCTTTCAGAGATGTTTCAATAAAAATTGTCTAATTAGAGAAAAGCACATTTTCTACTTTTAAAATATGTAGAACTATTGAACATGAGGTCCTCTTAAGGCCTGCAGTGCATTGCATTTGCTTAATGAACAGAAGTTGGTATAGTCGCTAAATCCAATCCCAGCTCTTCTATGCCTCCCTACCGGTTTCTTTCTGGTCTTTGGATGGCAGAGCTCAAGAACAGAAAGGAAATCAACACCCTATTTCACCAGAAGCTAGGCTGATGCAATTGGGGCAGGTCATTGTCACGAAACACATACCCTTCCCCCTATACTGGGTTCTCCAGCTTCTGGTCAGGGGTGCACAATTTGCTGTGCACCCTGCTTTTCTAGCTGGCCATGAGATTGTTGTTCCTTACACAAGCCTGTGTTCTGAGGAGATGTGTTGCCAGCCTACTGCTTCCTTACATAGGAAAAAGCAACAGCAGGCATGTTTGTAACCAGTCCCTCAAGGGAGGGCGCTATCGTGGGACCAGATGACTCCGTTCCTTCTTGAGCTGGGTTTTTGAGCCAGGGCTCACCTACCCTTACTAACTCCTGCTTGGAATTTAAACTTCTTTTCCCTTTTGGACCTTGGGACCCAGCCCATGGCACTGTGGAGTGGCCTGCAGGCCCTGCTGTGGCTGTTATGCAGTGTGGCTGGGGTCTGGATTTGAGGTCAGCTTCTGATCCCTACTCTTTGAAGAGTTGGCCTTCTGCATGGGGTGGCTGCAGGGCACAGCCAGCCCTCTTCTTTTGTGCAGATGGGGTATGAATACAGCCAGCTTGTCGGCTCACTCTCGTTAGGGGTTACTGAGGCTGACATGGGGACAGCTGAGTGGTTGTGCAGAGACCCCCATCTGTCTTGGAGTCTGCAGTGCACCATCAGGGGCCTGCAGGAGGAGACTTTAGTGGCCCTGGCTGCTGCCCTGGTCAGATCACTGCCCACCCACGTACAGCTTGTTCTCAGGGACAGGTGATGGTAACTCAACATCAAGGGTCCAGGATGTACAGTCAACTTTGCTGGGTACAGGGATGCAAAAATGAAAAAATTAAACCAAACTCCCAAACCTGTGCTGACCGTAAAGGTTTTCCTGTTGGTGGTGGGCACAGGCAGAAACTGAGCAAGTGCAGGACACTATTGGAGGGCAAGCAATCCTCCAAATGCCTAGAAAGGGGGACAGTGAGAGCTAAAGAAAGAAAGACAACAGAGACTTGCATAATTTCAAAGTATATGGGGGGGCCAGAAGGTCAGTGCCTCAGAGTGGGCAAAGACAAAGACTGTCTGAGGTAACCATCATTTATTGGGTACACACAATAATTGGAGGGAGCATCAGGTGACTTAGGGGGCAGAGATAATCCTATGAGGATGAGGATCTTATGCTGATGAAGATCTTAAGTCATGAGGTTCTTATGTTGAGGAGGACTGTAAGGAGAGCATTCTTACAATAGTAGGTGGGATGAATTATGCTTATAAGGAATTTGTCCCTCTTCAGGTGAAACCTTTCTCTTACTACTTGGTTCTCAAGGAGCCAGGATGTTTCCAGCTGATGCAGTCCTGCCCTGGAGTGTCACAGCATCATGGGACCATTGAGGATTTAGCTGTGACTGGAGCCAAAAATAGTTATATCTCAACATGCCATAGCCAGCCTCTAGGCAAGAAAACTAGGACTAATCATAATTTAATTGTGAAATGATTTTCCCCCAAATTATGTAGAATTGCTCCTAACAGGACACAGTGGGAAGAGTGATGGTGTGGAAACCATGGCCCTTTCCTGGGGACATGGACATGGTTTCCTCATGGCTACAATAGAGGCTCAGGAGCTACACACCCTACAGCCATGCACTCAGGAAACATGCCCCTGCTCAGGCAGCTGACATCAATTCATGCTCACTACCACAAGCCAGGGACCCCTGTCACCTACAGCCCTCAGATATGGCGTGTAGCACCAGGTCACAATGACCGGTCTGTAGAGTGAGGTGGACATCCTTGGGCAGAGAGCTGTGTGTGCTGAGAAGATCTAGGACCATTTTCATACTGGGGTGATGATTGAATATTTTAACTTCCTGGTCCAGGAAGAAATAATTGCTATAGGAACATCCACTTCACAAACAGTCTGTCAAGAACAGTTTCCTTCAGGACCATGCCCTGTTTACTCTACTGTGGTCATTTTCACTGGGCACATTTCTTGACCTGCCTTTATGTTCAAGAGACATTGAGTAACTTATTATACCCTCCTCGGGGAACCCCATGCATCCTCTCTGCTCTCCTTTCCATGCAATTCCTGATTTTACAGCCCTTCACCATTGCCTCTTCTCAATGCTTTTCCTTGTGGGAATAAACAGATACCAGCAGTGGACATGGAGCCCAGGTGCTGTTTAGTGCTGAAATGATCAGGAGGCCAGCACTGTCACCTACTTCCACCAGAGCTTCAATGCTAGGTGAGAAGGTGGAGCCTAGGGTAGAACCCAGGGAAGATGTGGCCGGGCCAACCGGGATGGGACGAGCAGAAATGGGCCCCACAGGTTGGGTCCTTGCATGGCCTGTATGGGACCATGTCCTGAATGTGTCCAACCTCGTGGAGGCCATGGACCTCCAGCTGGTGGCTGGAGGCAGCTGTCTCTATCCTTTGGTTAACTGTGGCCAGGCCTTTTCCACTCATACACCCAGCCTCTGACTTTGTTTTATTTTCTTTTTTCTCTGAAGACCATTTTTGCACTTACACTGCTAAAGCTCCATATTATATTAGATGTGTTGGATTTTTAATTTCTATTTAACTCTTTTTGTTTAGATTGCCATTACAAGAAAGAGCCTGTAATGGGCAGGGGATTCAGCTCAGTGGTTTAGCCACCTGCTGTGCAAGCGCAAGGACCTGAATTTGATTCCCGGTACCAAAAAAAAAAAAAAAAGAGCCTGTAAGCTCTGCACCCTTCTTTTGACTTTGTTGTGTAGCTAAATACCTACAAGCCAAGTACAGTTGTTGAAGCAGACGGTGTGTGTTTCCTTCAATACCTAAAGTTGCAGTACAGCTGTGAGCCTTGCATGCTTCTTCAGTGACTGTGTCCACATCTGCTGGGACACTAGGAATCGCCTAAAGGGAATTTAAGCTGAGAAATACAGAGAGGTCTAAGGAGCTATGATGGGCTCTGGATAATAGGAGGCCTTGTGAAAGGCCATGAAGGAGAATAGGAGCTGAAGAAAGGAGATGTTTTAGGAAACAAAAAGTATGAATAACTCATTATGATATGGAGCACATACTTCCATAGAAGTAGAAGAAACAGCTTTAGAGGGAAGGAGATTGGTGGACTTAGAAGGATCAAAGCTTTGGAAGGTGGAGTGGGAGCTGGGTATGGTGGTGAATGCCAGAAATCTTAGCACTCTGGGAGGCTAAGGCAGGAGGTCTCAAGTTTGGGCACAGCATGGGATGCTCAGGGACTTAGTGAGATATTGTCTGAAAATAAAAATAAATAAAAAAGGGATAGGGGAGTCAGGAAGATGGCGCTATGTCTGCTGTAGAGGGCAATGCGTGGAGTGACAGTGGCTTAGGCAAGGCTGAGCTGAGCTGCGTGGAGCTGAGCTGTGCAGGCTTCTATTAGCACTCGCCCCACACCTCGGGCCTCTGAGGAGCAGACCCCAGAGCTCCCCAATCCCACCTGCCTCTGGCCTCCGGGCTGCACCAGTACCTGGATCCAGACTGCAGAGGCACAGGGGTCAGAAATGCCATTCTTCTAAGCTCCGGAAGATAGAGCAGAAGTGACCAACAGAAATAGGGCCTCTCTCAGGCTTTTTGATAAAAATTGAAGCCCACTGGAAAAGTGAAGAGAATCTCTGCAATAAAGGCATACCAGACTACTGGTAGTGGGTAAGTTGGAGGGATCATCACCTCCCATCAGAACCTGAACTATCTTCAGGGTAGGGGCAGCTGGAACCTGCAGTAGAAGCTTGCAGAGTTCAACCCTGCAGAAGGTCAGAGAGCTCATCTTGGGCCTTGCATCCAGAAATCAACCTGAATCTCAGGGAACTGCTGTTGGCTTGCTGAGACTAATTGACTTAGATCTGCACACTGCTGTCCATGTTGCCTATTGTGACAGCAGAGAAGGAGGCCTTTCATTTTTATTTTTTATTTTCAAAATTGTTTTTTCTCTTATTTTATTTTTTTCTACTCTTTTCAAAGTTTCCCTTTTTGCCCTCTTCTTTTCCTCCTCTCTCTCTTTCTCTGTCTCTCTCTCTCTTATTCTCACTCACTCTCCCACTTTGTTCTTCATCTTCCTTTTTTTTTTGGTACAGGAGATCAAACTCAGTACCTTGCACTTGCAAGGTATCTTCTGCTCCCTTTCTGCTCCTGTTCCTGCCCTAATTCAGATTTCTTCTTTCTTTTTCTTTTCCTCTCTCTTTTTCCTTCTCTCAATTGTCATTAGTTTCAAAGGAAAGTGAATGCAGTTTCTAGCTTCCATATTGCTGTTAGGTTGTTCTGTTATTGACTTTGTTCTTTTGTTCTGTCTTTTCCTCTTGTCTTCAACAGTTTCCTAGAGTTTGTGTGATCTTCCTGTGTCCTCTGGCCTCATTTCTAACCTTTTCCTATACTTTTACCTTCCATCCCTCCCTCCCCAACTCCTTCTAAGTCCACATCCCAAAGGGTAAAGTTGTTATATTGAAGAGTTTATTTACTATAAACATAGTTTGGGCTGGACCTTGATTTTGATTTAATTCACATGGTTAAAGGTGATAGATTTATAACTACCACAAATTGTCATTTTCTAGGCTGTGCTTAATGGTATGGTTGTTGCTGATTGTATCACTTGGGTTAAGGTGTTGTGATTGATCTAGTCAGAGGTCCTTCCTGGTATAATGAAAATGAGAGTGCCTCAGAGTCATTAGAGACTCAAAACCTAAAGACCAGACATATCTGGAAAACACCTCTGAGAAGCAATCATTCCATAAGGGTTCTAAATACAAGCAACAAAGATACTTACAATAAGCAATATTGAAGCATTAAACCAGGAATTAAACCAAAAACAGTACTAACAACAAAAATAGAAATGAGAAGACACTTAAGCAAGGTGCAAACCCAGACCTGCAGCTCACCAAAGGCAACTTCTGGGGGAAGCGAGGTGGAAAAGTCTGATAATCAACCCCCTGGTCACCCAGGCACCCTGACCTGATAGCATAGGAAGTAACAAAACAGGTGATTGAGGCTCTAGAAAATTCAAAACAGAAATAATTTTCCAGATAACTACAGAGATGGTGAGCAGAATGAAAGACATGCTTAGAGACTCTAGAACAGAAGTAGATGAGTTTAGACCATGATGGAAGCCATGAATGCCGAGCATAGGAAAGAAATGGAAACCATGAATGCCCAACATAGGAAAGAAGTGGAATACATGAAACAGAATTGAACAGATATCAAGGGGATTAAAAACTCTATTGAAAGCATCTGCATCAGACTAAGCTAGGCTGAAGACAGAATACCAGATACAGAAGACAGGATGGTGGTCAGTGACCATGAAAAGAGAGATCTCTTAAAAGTAGTAAGGGACCATGAGAAATCAATCCAACAGCTCCTAGACAATGCAAAGAAGAATAATATAAAACTGATAGGAGTCCACAAACAACAGGAGAAAGTACAAATGACATAAAAAAACTATTCACAGAATTAATGACAGAAAACTTCCCAAACAGAGCAAAAGAATTCGACATACAGATAAGTGAGGCATATAGGACTCCAACCAGCCATGATCAAAAAAGTCTACACCTAGACATATAATAATCAAGATCCTCGAAACCCAACAGAAGAACAAAATACTACAAGCAATTAGAAAAAAGAAACTAATCACCTATAAAGGAAAGCCCATCAGAATCACAGCAGACTTTTCAACACAAACCCTCAAGTCAAGGAAACCTGGAGTAAGGTATTTCAAGCCCTAAAAGAAAACAACCTCCAACCTAGACTGATGTATCCTTCAAAACGATCTTTCAAAATTAATGGGGAAATAAGGTACTTCCATGACAAAGAACACCTGAGAAACTTCATGAATACCAAACCAGCACTCCAAAAAATTCTACACAATATCCTAGAAAAAGACAATGAAGGTCACAACTCCATGAGCCCCAACAGAGCAAATCCATCAGGCAAGGCAATAAATTAAAGGGAGAGGGGGAAAAATAATAAAAGAGCCAACAACAGGAAAATAACATGACAATGATAAGTCAATACATAGCAGTTATAACCATCAATGTTAATGGCTTCAATTCACCAATCAAAAGAAATGCACTGGCAGAATGGATTAAGAAGCAAAATCCAACAATATGCTATATACAAGAAGCACACTTACTTCAAAAAGAAATCCATAGACTGAAAGTAAAAAGATAGAAAACAGATCTCCATGTGACAGGAACCTAGAAAGAAGCAGGGGCAGCTATCTTGTTTGCAGACAAAGTAGATTTCAAACCAAAACTAATTAAGAGAGACAAAGAAGGTCACTACATTCTTGTAAAGGGAACAATCCAAGAGGAAGAGATGATAATCATAAACATATATGCACCAAATACTAATGCCCCCAACTATACAAAACTAATATTAATGGACATGAAAAATCAAATAAGAATTAATACAGTTGTAGTGGGGGGACCTCAATATCCCACTGTCACAAATAGACAGATCCCCTAGACAGAAAATCAACAACAAAATACTAGAACTCAGCCAAGCTTTTGAACAATTGGACTTAATAGATGTCTACAGAGTGTTCCACCCCACAAAATCAGAATATACATTCTTTTCAGCTGCACGTGGGTCATTCTCCAAAATAGACCACATGCTAGCTCACAGAACATGGTTAAGTAAATGCAAAGAAACTGAAATTATCCCCTGTATAATATCAGACCATAGTGCGATTAAACTAGACATCAATAGCATAAGAAACTTTAAGAACTGCACAAACACATGGAAATTGAATAACACCCTCCTGAACAACCAATGGGTCACAGAGGAAATTAAAGAAGAAATTAGACAGTTTCTACAATTAAATGATAATGCCAATACAACACACAGGAATCTATAGCACACAATGAGAGCAGTTCTATGAGGGAAATTCATAGCATTAAATGCCCATATTAGGAAAACAGAGTGAGGTCAAATAAACAACCTAACACTGAACCTTAAGCTCCTAGAAAAAGAAGACCAAGATAAACCCAAAGTTCATACAAAGGAGGAAATTATAAAGATCAGAGCAGAAATCAATGCAATGGAGATTAAGAGAATGACACAAAAAAATCAACAAATCAAAGAGTTGTTTTTTTGAAAGAAAAGATAAAACCAATAAACCCATAGCCAATCTTATCAAAAAAAGGAGATAAAAGGCTCAAATCCATGCAATTAGAAATGAAAAAGGTGAAGTCACAACAGATCCAGCAGAAATCCAAAGGATCATTAATTCCTACTTCGAGAACCTAAATGGAAAACACAGAAGAAATGGACAAATTCCTAGATTTATATGAATTACCAAAGTTAAATGAAGAAGATATAAAAAGTCTAAACACCTCAAATACAATCAGTGAAATTGAAAATGTAATTAAAAATTTACCAACAAAGAAAAGCCCAGGTCCTGATGGCATCACTGCTGAATTCTACAAGACATTTACAGAAGATCTGTTGCCACTACTCTTTAAACTATTCAATGAGATTGAAAGGGAAGCAATACTTCCAAATTCATTCCTGAAAGCAAGCATTACTTTGATTCCAAAAGCAGACAAAGATCCAACCAAAAAAGAGAACTACAGGCCAATCTCCCTAATGAAAACAGATGCAAAAATCCTCAATAAAATACTGGCAAACAGGGTCATCAAGAAGACCATACAGACCATACACCCTGACCAAGTCGGATTTATTCCAGGGATGCAAGGATGGTTCATCATTCTTAAATCAATAAATGTAACACACTATATTAACAGAGCCATGGATAAAACCCATATGATCATCTCAATAGATGTAGAAAAAGCATTTGACAAAATTCAACACCCAGTCATAATAAAAATCCTGCAGAAAATTGGAATAGAAGGTCTTTATCTCAACTTGATAAAGGCTATCTATGAAAACCCAACAGCCAACATGATACTAAATGGTCAAAAACTAAAAACTTTCATGGTAAAATCAGTAACAAGACAAGGATGTCCACTATCTCCACTCCTGTTCAATATAGTTCTGGAAACATTAACCACAGTAATTAGACAAGAGAAAGAAATAAAAGGAATAAAGCTAGGAAATGAAGAAGTTAAACTGTCATTATTTGCTGATGATAAAATATTCTACATAGAAGACCCAAAAAAACTCTGCCAAAAGACTTCTAGACTTAATTGACAGATTCAGTAGAGTAGCTGGATACAAGGTTAACACTCAAAAATCAGTAGCCTTCTTGTACAAAAATAACAGACTTACTGAGAGAGAAATTAAGGAAACAATTCCTTTCACAATAGCATCCAAAAAAATGAAATATCTAGGAATCAATCTAACAAAGGAAGCCAAAGACCTCTACATTGAGAACTATAGCACTCTGAAAACAGAGATTGAAGAGGACATAAGAAAATGGAATGACATTCCCTGTTCCTGGGTAGGAAGAACCAATATGGTGAAAATGGCCATACTTCCAAAACTGCTGTATAGATTCAATGCAATCCCTATTGAAATCCCAACAGTATACTTCACAAAATTAGAAAACAATCAAAATATTCATGTGGAACCAGAAGAGACCTAGAATAGCAAAAGCAATTCTAGGCAACAGAGCCATGGCAGAGGGTATCACAATACCCAACTTGAAACTATACTACAAAGTCACTGTGATAAAAACAGCATGGTACTGGCAAAGAAACAGACCTGAGGATCAATGGAATAGATTAGAAGATGCAGAAACAACTCCAGACATACTCATCTACCTCATCTTTGACTAAGGAGCCAAACACCCTCACTGGAGGAAAGATAGCCTCTTTAATAAATGGTGTTGTAAAAACTGGATTTCAACCTGCCAAGCATTAAAACTAGACCCCTATCTTTCACCATGTACTAAACTAAAATCAAAGTGCATTAAAGATTTACATATTAAAATAGAAACACTAAAGTTGCTGGAAGATAAGTTAGGTAGAACTCTTGAAGACATTGGCATAGGAAAAGACTTTATAAACAAATCCTCAGTAGCATGAGAACTAGCACAGAGAATCAACAACTGGGATCTCATCTTATTAAAAAGCTTCTCTACTGCAAGAGAAACCACCAACAGAGCTAAGAGACAACCTACAATGTGGGAAAAATTTTTTACCAGATGTTCCTCAGACAAAGGACTACTATCTGAAATATACAAAGACAAAAAAATGTAGGATCCCCCAAATTTAAAGACCCAATTCAAAAATGGGCATCTGAAATGAACAGACATTTCTCAGACAAAGAAGTAAAAGCAACAAACATATGAAAAAATGTTTAACACCACTTGTCATTTGAGAGATACAGATGAAAACAACACTGAGATTCCACCTCACCCCAGAAAGAATGGCTGCTATCAAGAAATCAACCAATAACACATGCTAGCAGGGGTGTGGGGAGAAAGGAACCCTTCTCCATTGTTGATGGGAGTGAAGACTGGTGCAACCACTGTGGAAATCAGTATGGAGATACCTCAAAGAACTAGGACTAGAGGTTCCATTTGATCCAGCTATTCCCCTGCTGGGTATCTTCCCAAATGAATGAAAAGAATTATACCACAGTGGTATATGTGCAGCCATGTTTATAGCAGCACAGTTGGTAATAGCTAAAGCTTGGAAACAGCCCAAGTGCCCACCAACTGGAAACTGAATAAAGAAGATGTGTGTTTTTTTAAAAAATAAAATGGAGTACTACTCAGCCATAAAGAATGACAAACTAGAGACATTTATAGCTAAATAGATGCATATTAAGGCCATACTCTTAAGTGAAATAAATAGGCCACACATGTGTAAATACCGAATAGTTTCTCTAGCGTGAGAAACTGAAAGTGTGAATAAGGATTGAAATGATTAAAATGAATAATTGATAATTTGAAATATGAAGAAAAGTTCCAAAGTGGTAGGGGAAATGGGAGGGGAAGGGGAAAGGAAAGAAGTGAAAAGAAAAATTATGAGAAAAGAAAAAAATGGAAACAAAGTCTATGTAAATAGGGAAAGGTGGAGGGGGTGAAGGACACATAGGTCATGGGGCAAAAATAAGAACCAAGATACATCATGTACAGGTACAAGCACCCAATGATAAATGTAAATGTATTGTATACCTAAAATGTACCAATAACAGAATTTAAGCAAAAAAAAAGCAATCAACCAATATCAAATGCTGGCAGGGGTGTTTGGAGTAAGGAACACTTCTTCATTGTTGGTGGGAGTGCAGACTGGTGCAACCACTGTGGAAATCAATATGGAGATACCTCAAAAAACTATGATTAGAGGTCTCATTTGATCCAGGTATTCCTCTGCTAGGTATCTTCCCAAAAGAAAAGAATCATACCACAGGGATATACGCACACCCATGTTTATAGGGGCACAGTTTGTAGCTAAAACTTGGAAACAGCCTAATTGCCCATCAACTGGAGATTGGATAAAGATTTTTTTTTTTTTATAAAATGGAGTACTACTGAAGTATAAAGAATGAGAAACTAGAGATATTTATAGCTAAGTGGATGCACAGTGAGGCCATACTCTTAAGTGAAATAAATAGGACACACGTGTGTAAATACTGAATAGTTTCTCTGGTGTGAGAAACTGAAAGTGTAAATAAGTATCAAAATGTATAATTGATAATGTGAAATTGGAAGAAAAGGTCTAAAGGAGCAGGGGAATTGGGAAGGTTAGGGGAAAGGAAAGAAGAGAAAAAGAAAAAATATGAGAAAGGAAAAAACTAGAAACAAAGTCTTTGTAAATAGGGAAGGCTGGAGGGGGTGAAGGGAGGGGAGGGGAATGAGGAAAAAATAAGAACCAAGATACATCATGCAAAGGCACAAGATCCCAATGATGAATGTAACTGTGTTGTATATCTAAAATGTACCAAGAGACTAAATGCATAAAAAACGGGATAGGGATATAACTCAATGCAAAATCCCTGTGTTCAATCCTCAGTACCACACAGATCCACACACACACACGCACACACACTCACACAGAGTAGAATGGGGACCAAAGGGACTCAGACATCGGAGTGTATAGAACTCTCTAGGGTCTATATGATCTTATTGTGGATATTTTATACAAATATATTCATTATCTGACTTACTGTTAGAAAGCAAGCCAAGGTAATCCAGGGCTTTGCCTGTTTTGCAGTTGTTTCCCAGATGCCTGGCCCATATCAGATGTTAGATGAATTTACATCAGGAGAATATAAGTTGAATTAATGAAGATGGTCACTAATTCTATAAATTCATACACGATATTCTCATTGATTTTGAGATTATTATCTATTTAGCAGATTTTAGTGGCCTGAAGCAGGCTGAGTTTTTACAGATCATTTATACAAATAATAATTTTATTATTTACAAATCATTTGTAAAATATAGGTAAGATGGACTCCAACTCTATTCTTTCATGAGTCCAGTATTTGTCCTTTTTCACAAACAGAATGTTTTCTTAATAAGTTTCTTGTGTTTGAGGAAATGTAGAACTTATAGGTGGAATATACAGGTTAAGTATCCTATCTCATAACTTCCCTAGATGGGTTAGATCAGGCTTTCCAAGAATAGATAATCTTAGATTGAATTCTGAGAGAGGAAGTTACAATGATAAAATAGGTCTAAATGGAAGGTACTAATGATAAACAAAAGCATGTGATTCCACATACTCACATAATTGCTAAAGTTAAAAAAATTCAATTTCTATGTTAAATAAAATTGGGCTTTACAATACAAATAAGAATATGAATATTAAAAATATAACACTATCAATCACTAAGAAATAACTAATTATGTGCATGCTAGTGTGTGTACAAAGTTTAAAGTCTACAAAATCTGACTAGGAAGTTTTAGTGGGTATCAGAGAGGATGAACTGTGTTCTGGTGCAGTAATAAGCATGCTCAAATGTCACCTGTTTACCAGGACACTCTTCCCACACTACATTTCTAAAGTGATCAGGGGAGGCTTTTCACAGTTGCTTGGGTATTTAAGCTGACAGAGACTCTGACTTTACATAGCTTGTGTGATCTTTGAGGGGAAATGGAGAAGAATGTTTTAGTTTAACTCTTGCTCCTGGAGTTTCTGGGTAAGTGATTATTAATATCTCACTCATGTTTCCTGACTAAAGTAAGCAACATATCCACACCTAATTTCAAAGGGTCAGGGGGGAACAATGTGCTCAGAAGAACCTAAGCATTTCTACTCCCACGAAGGAGAGTCTTTACATTGGCCATTAGTGAAGATCTGTAAACAGGAGACAAAGGCCCAGGCACAGAAATCCCTGGAAGCCTCCACCTACTTTCTTCTACTGTACCTCTTTTCTGTAGAAAAATAACATACTTGGCAAATTCATTACAACTTGAGGGACACAATGCAGTCTACTCAGACCCTTTGAGTGCTTATTTTTAATAGTTTTCCTGATTGTATATTGAATTAAATTGCTTTTACTTCAAATGAGAAAGTGTTAGAAAGAGGTAAGAAGAGACAAAGAGTAATAAAAAAAGGGTGGAAAGAATAGAAACATGATAAAATGACTAATTTAGACACAACTTTATCAGTAACTACTTTAAATATAAATGATATAAAACTTTGATTAGAAGGCAGAGATTTTCAGATAAAAGAAGAGCCAACTCTACATTGTCTTCAAGAGAAGCAGATGTATTAGTCAGCTTTCTGTCACTGTGACAGTATACCAGAGACAATCAACCTATGAGGCAGAAAAGTCTGTTTGGGCTCATGATTTCAGAGGTTTGGGTCTGAGACTGCTTGAAACTGTGGAGGCTCAGTCACCATGTTGAGAGCATGTGGCAGAGGAGGCTGCTTACCTGAAGGCACCTGGGAAGCAGTGTCTATATTCAAGCCATGTTCCCCCATCACTTCCTCCCCTTAGGGACGTCCCCAGTGACCTCATTTCCTCCTACTTGGCCCCATCTGCTAAAGGCTCTACCACCTCCCAGTGGCTACCTGCTAGGGGCCAGGCCTCCAACACATGGGCCTTTAGTGGACATTACACATCCAAACTATAGCAACAGATGAGACCAAATACCAATATAAAAGGAACAGACAAGCAAAGAAAGTTAACAGTTGAAAATCAATGCTCAGCCTGTCCTGCCATCCTTCTGTACCCGACTCTGCAGGCCTCTATTCTCCTTTGTGGGTGTTTCTGGGTCATATGGCTTCCTGCCACTTCCTGCTGCCTGATGTCCTTGCAGCTGCTCTCTAGCCAAATTCCCAGGCTCTCACTATGAGCCATGAATCACAAGATCTTTTGAGAATAAAAGCAGCATACAGCACTGCAAGAACTTCCCCTCTTTCCAAAATCTAGACCTTGAAATCCTGTCCTCAGCCACTCTCCAGTTCCTTCAAGTGAATTTTACATTAATTTTATCCAGAGTTTGGGGGCATGAGCCAGAAGGAGATATGCTCTGTAATTAACTCTGACTAGCATTAGTATTGCTTATGGATTTGGCCACATCTTGAAAGCATTTTGCATTCTCTGGGTATATCTGTTGAGCTATTTACAGCAGGAATAGTAATAGTAGAAGGGTTTGAAATTTAACTTAGTTTGGATCTGCAACTCATTGCTTAAAATGCTTAAAAACATAGTTTTACAACCATAGTTTTAGAAATACAGCCAAGATGCATGCCAAAAAAATGCCTGTCACATTCCAGGCAATATAATCAAATGTAGTAAAATTGCCAAAACTGTCCTACTGGGAGCTTGGGTTGGTATAATTAGTTCATATTTCTGTCACTCAGTGACTACCTATCTGTCAAAATGTCTGTCTGATTTTCAAGAGAAACTGTCTAACTCTCAGCAAAACATGATTCAAGGGAAAAAAAATTAAGTAATACATTTAGTCATACAGAATTCAGAGGAAGCCATAAGATTTTCTAAAATGTTTCCATATCACGCTAATCCCAAGGCTGCTAAATATGGCCAGAACACAAACAGGCTGGTTTTGAGAGACAGTGTGTCACCATCAGATTAAAATCCCTTTAATTTTAGTGTTTAACAGTATGAAACTTTTTTTAACAGAAGGAAGAATGATGCGTTCAAATGTGATTTGTATGCCGTTATTGGTTAAGCCAGGGAAACCCACAAAAGCAAAAGTATGAATATATTTCCACACCAGTCTGTTTTTAAATTGAGGATGCAGATTCTACTGAATTGAGGAGCTGTGTATGTCTACATTACAGTGAGGAACTACAGATCCTTCTCATAGTGTTTATTTTCCAGTGTTTTATTGATATTCTTGACTCACACCCTGATTTTTTGATCTACTGAGCATGTTGATCCATTCTTCCCAACTCCTCATTTTTGTACCTGAACAGGTCATAAATCAAGTCACCTTTTGGCAGCTAATAGCTTGTGTTTCTCCTTGCTGCCGTGGTGCCCATATCTTTCAGAAATACATTTCTGCTTTGAAATGCAAATCCGAGTCTGTGGGAGATAAAAGCCCTGCCCCTTGCTTTGTGATTAGCATTTCGAAGTGACTCATGATCTGCATTTTGGATGCCTGCCCACCGAGATGTGCACCAAGTGTTTCATAATTAAAATGGATTACTTTTACCTCTCCAGTCTTATTGGGTTTGCAGTAGATCCAATTAACTTTTATCTTTGAAGTCAAACTCACAATGAGCAGAATGGTACTTTGAATACTATGTCTAAATTACTGGAAAATATTTAGAGATTATTTAGGGAGCTAAAGTTTGCTTGATAATACATTTTCTAGATTTGGCTGAATTTAGCACCAGCTAACACTTGCCAGGTTACATGGATTATCTGGAAGTCGTTTGGAGCAGAGATACTTTTTAGTAGTGGATGATGGGCTAGTGAATTAAACTTGGCAGAATATGTCAGTCCTAAAGTACTATTGAAAGTTAATCACTTCTAGGTTGAAATTATAGTCAGCCTGGATTGAAGTAATAGGCTCAGCCTCCAGTCCAAGGTCATAGGGAGTCTCACCTGCCTAGACACCTCATCACCTGCTTTGGAAGGTCAGGTCAGCACTGACATTATCCCATGCATTTGGCCTTTTTTAAAATTCAAATGATTATTTCAAGACATTCACAAATCAGTGTTGGAGAAAATGCGGTCCGATTATCATTAACATACAAAGGAAAGCAACTCTTCCCACTTAAGTGTACAACTGGTTAAAGAAGATGCCCAGTCACCCCTGCAGCAGATCTCACCTCATCTGCCCACTCACCTGTTTCCAGGCCTTCCCAGGTGTTCCCAGCACATGCATTGCTGACCCTTCAAAGGCAACCATGAGAGTTTTCACAGTGAAACGAAGTACTTTTATTAACTATGATGCAACTGTGGGTCTCAACCAAGACTCTGTTTGTGTTGCCAGGCCAGGTCGATGTAGCTCACTTCCTATAGACAGCATCTGATGAAGACTTCTGTATCCACTGCCAGGCTTTCCTGAGGTGTAAGAATGTGATCTCATCTTGGAACCTGTCTTAGCTGATGGTCCGTTAACCAAACACCTGAGACCGGTGATGTGTGAAGGACCCATGTTGCACCCTCCCAGTCCTGGAGGCCCAGGTGGAGGTCGCAACAGTCTCGTGCCTGTCAGGTCCCAGCCTCTACTGAGATAGCACCTGAAAGACAGTGCACACACAGGTGCCAGGAGGAGGGCAGAGAGGTCCTAGATGGTTCCTGCCAGCCATTCAGTAAGAGCACAAATCCATTCAGGTAGGCAGGACCCTCATGGCCTGGTCACCTCATGAAAGCCACATCCCTAACACTGTTGAGGTGAGGATTTCCAACATGAATTTTATGGGAGAATCAACCATCATGCCTTAGCATTGCCCTGGATGTGCAACTTGGAAGAGTGAGAACTTAACCCCTCGGGACCAGAGCTGTGATCGAGGCAATATGGGAATCAGTAGATGAATATTTTTCCTTTCCTTCTAGGAACACTATTTAATAAAAGTTACCCACATAAAGGGGCTCTGAGAAGACAGCTCCGGGAAAATGAAGAGGGAGAAGTGCTTGATCTGGAGTGGTGGCCAGCTCACCGGGTGGCACACTTCTGCCTCTGTCTCCTTCCTCCTCTCTCCCTCACTCCCTCACTTCCACCCATGAGATGCATGTCCCAGTCAAGTAGGACCTTGCCTTCCTCTCTGGTGCATGGCTAAAGTGATCCTGAGAGTGCTAACCTTTGGCAGGAACTTGTTAACAGTGTCTTAGGGGAATCTGTTCATCCCTTCCAGTGAGCTCCTTGGGAAGAGAGCTGGGGGCTCCCTGCAGCAGGTGGCTGTGCACTTAGAGTTGGGGGCTTTGGGAAGTAGAATATTTATGAGACAAACCTTGTAAAAACTGTGCAGAAATGCTGAGAACAGAACACAGGGCAGAAATCTTCCAAATGCTGGAAGTATAGAGCTTGAGAGATTCCACTTCTTGTCTTGAGGGAAAAAAAAGGGAAGAAAGAGAACCTGGAGGTGCAGGAGCAGGGACAGTGGATTGGACGTGGGCTGCACAGAGCGCACAGCTGGGCAGCTACTGTTCAGGAGGAGGGCCAGGGGGAGCAGCCTGTGCTTGTGGAGGATGCAAATGTGAAATCATGTGCTGCCTTCACACTGCTTGCAAAAATCTCTTTGCAATAGTTGGCTTGAAAGTACCCAGTCATATGAACAGCACAGTAGAGAAGGAACCAGAACTGTTTGTAGACAGAATGCATACAGAGAGGCTGTCAAAGACAAGAGAGAGCAGTAAAGATCTCAAAAGGAGGAAGGGTATTCACCAGAAAATTATTGCCAGGGGAGAGGTCAAACTTACCAAAAAGAAAATATTCATTCGTTTAAAAGAAACACTGTCTTAGCTTTCCATTGCTGCAACAAAGATAACCTGAGATAAATCAACTTATGAGGAGGAAAGTTTGCTCAGTCTCAGTGGCCCCAGCTCATGGTGAGACCCTGTTTGCATGTGTGTCTGTGCCGGGGCAGAGCATCCCACGTCTGTTGTAGGGCAAGCTGTTCACCTTGGGGAGGCCAGGAAGCCAAGGGAGAGAGAGGACTCGCCAGGGGTCCCAGTGTCCTCTGCAAGCTCACTATCTTGATGACCTCATGCCCTCCAAATGGCCCCACCTCCTGAAGTTCCACTCCTTCCAAGCGGCATGGTGGGCTGGGGTGCGATTCTTCAACATGTGGGCCTTGAGGAGCCATTTCAGATGAAGCTGCTCCCTTCATGGCGGCTGGGAAGCAGTGCCTGGGGGAAGAGCACACTCGAAAATGTGACTCAAAGTCACACCCCAATGACCACCTTCACCTGGGCCCCACCTCCGGACTGCACACTCAGTCATGAACGTTAGTGGATTAATCCATCACTGAGTACAGTGCCCTGGTGATGCAGTCGCCTCCCCAGGAGTCTCCATTCAGTCACGTTACCATAAAGATGAACTGGCCCACGTGCTCATCAAATTCTAATTAACAGCTGTGCCTTTCAGAGCCACGTGGGTTAGTAATTCTGAAATGGACTCTAGTATTTTAAGCTTGAGTAGTAAGTAAACACACTGGGAATGATGATGGCTTCAGGTTCCTCCCTGTGGGAGAACTTAGCTGCAAGCTCCGCCCCTGGGTGCTGAATGACAGGGAGACATCTGGGAGCTGCCTCATTATTGGGTGACTTCTTGGCTGCATCTACATGGTGCTGTGGCCTCCTGCAATCCTGGGTGACACTGCTGCTGCCCATTTTTGTGGTGCTGGTGCAGCTTATGACTCCTAGGCTGACCCCTGTTCTGCATACTGAGTGCAGTTGTGACACTGTGACAAATACTGTTGCTTCTAAACATACTAGATGTAGAGAAGGTGCAGTAAAAATGAGGTGTAAAGGACAAATATAGGTGCTACATCTGGGCCACTTCCCAGGAAAGGATCTGCAGCAGTACTCGGAGCTGTTTGGTGAGGTGTTGGTGTGTATGTGTGAGAGTGTGTGTGTGTGTGAGTGTATTCATGAGCATGAATGTGGGGCCCAGGCACTGCTGTGCAGGAGTGCGCATGTTGTAACACCACATACCCGGGCCACAGTGAGCTGACACAGAGCACTTCTCTTTCCTCGATAATGAATTAACCATAGTTTACTCATAATGTTGTCACTTTGTGAAGTTTTTTATATTTTTAAACTTTTTTCTCTTTTATAAAAAAATCTTAGCTTAAAACACTAACACATTGTGCAACTGGGCAAAATGATTTTTCTTTATATCCTTGTTCTATAAGTTTTGTTCTGTTTTAAAATTTTGTCCCAAAGAAGGCACAAACACACACCATTGCCCAGGCCTCACAAGGTCATCCATGTTGGTGTCTCCTCCTCCTTTCGGCCAGCTCAAGGTTTCCAGGACACTGCATGGAAAACAATGGTCCTGCAGAGAAGAGGCTACAGAGATGTGGGCTGCAAGTGTACAACTCTGGCCGTTAATAGTTTACACCCACGGGTGCCCCCAGCCAGACACTTCCTCAGCCTAATAAATCAGATGACCTGCTCTGTAGGAACAGGATAGGCTCTGGAAGACATGTGGCTGGCCTGGTGTCATGTGCATATTTGGAGGGTCTGACAACCCACCTCGTAAAAGCTACTTGGGAGGCAGAAAGTGCAGGAGGAAGGTCAGAGTCCTGTCCAACAGCACCCAGCTTTCTACTCTAGATTCTCCCTTCTGCCATGATTTTAAAGGTGAGCAGAAAGTCAGGGGTCACCATGCATGAGAAGGAGTAATTTATGGCAAAAGAATTGTACTGTTACAAATGATGCCTTATTCTGTTAATAATGATGCATCAGTATTGGGTCATTAATTGTGACAAAAGTACTATAATAACATACAACGCTAGCAACAGGGAAACCGAGTTGGGGGCACATGGGAAATTCCTGCAGTATCTTTGCTATTTTTTGGAAAACATGGCACTATTCTAACAATTTAAAAAGTTTATTTTAAAACATCAAAATCCCACATCCTACCTGGATTTTGCCCCATCCATGAGGATGAGAGAGGAGCCACAAGCATCGCAGCACAAGTGCAGGATTCCTCGGCTCCACATTCAGACACTGTTCCTAGATGCTGTGTCTTACGCGGGCACTGTGCTCAGCAGGAAACACAAAGGGTCCTGTGATGGGGCTCATTTCTGCTCATTCCTGGCTGCTCCCAGATCTCACATCCCATCTGAGATCCCTGGAAATGCAGTCATTCATCCCTAACCTGCCACCAGTCACCAGAGCCTTAGTGCCTCCAACCATCATTGCTCCTGGGCTCAGCTTGACCTCTTTCCTGCCTCTTGCACCTTGATTTATTTTAAAATGAATCAAAGCAGGTTAGCTCTGGGATGAAACTGCGACCAACCAGATAGTCAAGCCCTTTCACTTTATTAACAAGGGCACTAGGTCTGGAGAAATGAAGGTTGTGCCCAAGGACTCATAGTGACTTTAGACCTTTGTTTCCAAATCCTCTGCAGAAAATCCAAGGTAAAATATTTACCCAGTTTCCTTTCTCCAATATTCAGAAGAAAAGATAGCCAGTACTTGCCTCATTAGTTAAGGCAGCAGAGTGTAACATGTAGAATTAATGTTGACTTTTAAGGTTGGGTCTATATTTGCCTTTAGAAACAGAGATCCCTTTTCTCTCCAAGGCAGTGAATTGAGAATGTTATGCCTTTGAATGAATCATTAACCATGTTATCTTCTTTTCGATGATATGGTAAAAAATTTGTACATGCAAATGACCAAAAAACCAATCTATATTTAGAGTTGTGCTTTGCTTAAGGTGTTGCAAGCTCTCAAAATAGGTATTCTGGAGTTTTTGCAAATTGTTCCTTAGTGATCCCAAAAATAATAATAAAAATGAGGTTATCTCTGAAGATATACTACTGGTCCACAGGCATAGGGTTTTTGTCTCTCAGATTATCTCTGAAGATATACTACTGGTCCACAGGCATAGGGTTTTTGTCTCGTTACTGGTTATATATTTGAAAACACCAGTACTGGCGGTATGTTACTATTTTCTCTTTTCAAAAATCATTTTGGACCCTTTAGAAGAAGAACAGGGAGAAGAAGAAGGGGGAGAACAAGAGGAAGAGAAGGAAAAGAGGAGAGGAAGAGGATGAGGATGAGGGGGATGGGAGGAGGAGGAGGAGAACACAAAGGGGGGAGGGGAGGAGAGTTAGAAGAAATCAGGACCTCACTGAAAATGCCTCAGTAAATCTCAGGATGCATTTAAGTGGAAAATATTTGGGGTTTAACCTGTGTGCACAAAAAGAAGAGCTTTTAATAGCAGTGATATTTCCCTGTGCTTTTCAGGGCCTGAGGTCAATCATGTCCAATGTCCCCTTGAACAGTCCCCCAAAGCAGTAAAACAGGAATGCGATCACTCAAATTTCAAAGGAAAAGCCTGCAAGTCCTAACCCCTGTGACTTCTTTTGATTTTTAGGGAAAGTTGCTTTGAAAACTGCAACTGTCTCCTGGAGTTGACTCTGATTGTCTTTTTTTATGAGGCTATAGATAGGAATCTCTTTCTTCAAGCAACCACATGGAAGAATGTCAGGACTTCTGATGAAGGGAGGCAAACACAGATGTGCTGTGTGATTCTGAAGGTTCAGAAGCAGGGAGCACACAGAGCTCCTGCAGCCTGGATGTGGCTGCTGTTGGCAGCTGTGCTCACTGTTCAGGGTTCTGTGCTGTTATTCTGTGTCTTGCTACAGAACTGATTATGCAGATCTGTTCTTTTGGTGACAGTTATCCAGCTGGTGAAACTTAGCTCTCATCCCACTTATGTGTATCATGCATCAGTGAAAAGTTGACAGATTACAGCAGACATGAGCTGTGGGAGTTGGGGGTGCCCAGTCAGGACAGACTATTCTTTCTTGTGGTGACTGAGGTTGATCGAGCTGTACAAGCTGCTTTCTTGGTGACAGGAAGTAGGGTATGGGACCAGGGTGTGAAATGACCTCAACCAATTGGAAAAAAGACCCTAAGCGGAGAAGCAAGCACAAAATAACCAGAAAAAAAGACTAGGGACTTTCCACGCAGCATGGGATGCACCCTTCAAAATTAAAAGTATGGCAGGGATAAATATTGAATATGCAGCAGTGGGGCATGGAACACCCTAAAACAGGAAGTATGGTAAAATGAAAGAAACCAGGACAGCTCTGGTTGCTAACCTGGCTCCCTGTAGCCAAATCCTACTCCTCAATAAACTCTTTGCTTTGAAACCACTTTCTTATTTGCATGTGATCTCCTGGACTTTGTAAGACAGACAGTCTGGGTGAATCCTTTCCCAGGTTTCCAAGAGCCAGGAGGAGGCCAGGTTATGAGATGACAGGGAGCCCATGGCTCTTAGAAAAACCAGTGTACACTCTAGCAAAGCAACTTAAGTGATGATTGTATGAATGCACTGAAAGGTTTTCTTGGACTGAAGGATTTTCTTCAGACAATAGCTGTGGCACAGCAGGGTCTGGCTAACCTGTGATGTTCACAAACCCCTTGCTGCAAATCTCTGCCACTCCAAGCATCTCTGTGTCAGTCACTTCTGTTACTCACACAGGTGCTTGAGAGAAGTGAACTTGTGAGGAGGAAAGGTTTGCTGCGGCTCATGATTTCATAGGTTCCAATCTGAGTCCCTTTGTTGAGTCACCTTTTGCCCTGTGAGACAGCACACCATGGGGACACCATGTGGCAGAGAAGAAACTGCTCAACTCCCTGAGCCAGGAAGCAAAAGGAGGGAAAGTAAAAGGATGGGGTCCTAAGGTCCCCTTCGGGGCTGCCCTGTTGGCTGCAGAGCTTCTTCCCCTGAACCTCACCTCCTGAAGTCCCATGGCCTCCGATAGCATCATGGTCTGTTTGCTGACCCAGCCTCCGACACTCATGTCCTCCTGGGTGACACTGAACACAGGTGGCTGCATCTCACTGCACTGCCCCAGTGACGAGCGTGGTAGCACAAACTTGAAGTGAGACTGGCACTCCTGGAGTGGAGGCCTGACTCCTCACTGCCCCACTCCAGTGGAATTGCTTTGTAGCTAAAGTGTTTTCTTAAGCAAGTCAGTCAAGTGAATACAGAAAAGAAGGTCAAAGGCATCTACAATGTTTTCACTGTGCATATGCACAGAGCTGGCATCCAGTTTGCCTCAGAAAGGAGTCACTACTACCTCGGGGACACATTCCCATTCATTCAGCTCAACCTCCACTCGAGGAAGGGCTGCAGGGAAATGAAAGTTTTGACTCCACCTGTGAGTGAATAAAACTGACGTTAGCACAATGCTTGTTTGAAACCAAAAATAGCTCAGACTGTCATTTCAGTGTTTAAAAGAAAAGCATTTAAAATTGATCTTGAACTGCAGCATTTAGTATCATTGCACAGTGTGTACGTCTTAGCAGGCCTGAAAACACTGAGCTGTGTCCTGGAAGCTCTTATCACAGTGTAGCACAGCACATTGAAAAATCTGCCCATCATTTGCTTGTTGCTATAGCAACAACCTAGTTCCAGCTGGAGAGAAAGGGATGGCTCTGCAGGCTCCTGCCAACTGGAACTATAATCTTGTTTTCCCGGGTTGTCCCGCTCTGAGCCACCATTCCTGGGGTGGGAGTGGTGTGGGGGAGGGGCCAACAGTATCCCAGAAGGAAATGTGATTCTGGTAGACAAGGGCATAGGCTTGTGTCTTTACTCACAAGTTAGTGAGACACCTGGCCAGGTGGACGCCTTGTGATTATTTCTGATGCTTTAATTTCTGGTCAAGATTCAATACTAAAAAGACATTATACATGATTTAAGCTTCATTTTCACTCTTTCCTTGCTTCTGAAAATCATGTGACCATCTGTGAGCTGTCTCAGGCCCCTTTCTGCCCATAGGGCTTTGGATGTGACTATGGGTATCCCTGCTAATGCCCTCCACATGGAAAGTCACCTGGTCTAGGCAGGAAGTCCACAGCTGAGGCGGGACTCGGCAGCATGCTAGGGTCCAGTCTGAAGTCCTGTCTCAACATGTGGCTTTCATTCTGTGACTCAGTACCTGAAGTTTGGCCCCTTGTGCCCTACACAAGAGCAAAAGGTCACAGACCTGAGCGGTCCCAGGAGGCCTCATGAGTTTCTCTTTAGACCCACAAACATTCTGGCCTTGAGATGGATTAATTTAAAAATATCTGATAAAAAGTACAAATAGCAGAAATTATCTATAAATAAGGGATCTATGTGTAGCAATTACTTTTCTTTTATTCTTTTAATTTTTCTACAACCAGCTGGAGTTGTGGGGTATACCTGTCTCCCACCACTCTGTGAGGCTGAAACAGTTGGATTGCAAGTTTGAGCTCATTTTGGGCAATTGAGCAACTTAGTCAGATCTTGTTCTAAGATAGAAAATAAAAACAAAAAAGGCTGGGGTGGTAGATCTGTGCAAAGCTGTCTGGCTAATTTCAATACCTAGTACTGTAAAACAAAGCAAAATACTACAACCATAGCATTTAACTTCTTAATATAAAGTTACTGTGTTGTATCACTTAAATGACTTCCATTTTTAAACTCTTAATCTTGAAATAATTTAAAATTTACAAAAAGTGCATCAAACTAGAACTTATGGTATCAAATGTTAATATTTTATGTAACCATGGTATAATTATTAAAGCCTTGTTTATTAATTGGAATTCTACAGTAAGAAGGAGATTTTCTTCCATTTTCCTGCCTGCCTGCCTGTCTGTCTGTCTATCCATCTATCCATCCATTGATCTGTGGTTATCCTCTGTTAATCATCTACCCTCTCCTTATCAGTGTGGACACAGGATGTTTTTCATTCTATGGACTATAACCCACTTCCACAGTTACTTTATTTCTCCAATTATCCCAGATTTGGCCCTGGGAGATCCTGATCCCCACCATGCCCTTGGGCACCTGGGCACATTCTCTGAGTTCCCCTTCACTCTCAGATGTTCCATAATGTTGCAGGCTGTCTTGCATGTCCCCTGTCCCCATCCCTGAGCCTGTCACTACCCTGAAAGTTCCTGGTCTCTCTTATGGGAGACTAATATTTGGAAAACAACATTGAATACTGGGGAATTACAGTCTGTTTAAAATAAAATCAGAGAAAATTTTATCTGCTCAAAATTTTTCTTGTTCTTAACACACAGCACACTTACAAATCAGAAGTTTTATTTAAAAAGTATATTTCTAATGTATTTCTATATATCATATTTTTAAAAAACAGACCATTTCCTTGCTGATTGTAAAACTAATAATACATTATGGAAGAATTTTAAAATACAGAAAGGTACACATAAGAAGTAAAGACTCATTAACAAGTTCTAATCATTGCAACATTTTTCAGTTATATTTTTCTTAAAAGTCTAATTCTTTGAATTTTTATATGTTAAAATAAATGAGAAACCATGCTGTCATTTACTTTTTACAATTAATATATTTTTGAATTTTTGCTGTATCACTATAAGTATTTATGAAATGTTACCTAAAATGCTTTTTTAATGGGTGCACTGTACTGTGGCAGGAGAGAGAACAAGGACAGGTGAACAACAGGAAGCTGTGGGAAGGAATTGTGAAACCAGGCAGAGCAGAGCGACTATATCATCAGGAAACTAGTGGATAAAGGCCACTCTGTCTCCTCCAAGGCCCCCAGGTATGCACAAACCTAAAAGTACCTGATCCTAGCTTGGGCTCCACCTCATTTGCATTGTGGTTTTAACACTTTCCCCCTGGTAGGGTTTGGACACCATGACCCTTCCTCTCCAACCTTATATGGTCAAAATCTCCCCCTCCGGAGTGGTGGGCCAGGTCAGGTTTGTTGGGTCATGACTCCTGCCCATCCCCAGCTAGAGGCCCTCCCATAACCCCAAGACTTTATAGACCCAGTGCCGCCCCTGTGGGTAGGTGAGCTCTTCTCCCTGGCTGCTCCCTCACTGTGGAGTGGACCTTCACATCCTTCGCTTACTCTTGTCACTCCTTTTCATAAATCTTACTTTTGCTACTCTTTCTGTGTATTCTGTTCAGTTCTTTGGGACACCAAGAATACAGAAATAACTCCCCTGAGACCCCCCTATCCAATAATATTATATCTTTTTTTTTTTTTTTTTGTACCAGGGATCAAACTTGGAACCTTGTGCTTGCGAGGCAGACACCAGAACCACTGAGCTAAATCCCTGGCCCAATATTATATCTTATAGACTTTATTTCTTAGAAGTTTATGATGTCTTCCAGTTTTGAATATTGTACATAATTTCACAAGTATCTTTATGTATAAATATTTGAGCTCATTTTTGTGTATTGCAAATCACATTTTAAAATAAAATATTTTAGTTTTTTATAAACTGGTTTATCAGTAATTTATTTTAATATATTTTTGACATGGGATGGGAGCTTTCAAGAATACCACATAAATAAGTTTCTTCTTCTCCTCAGGTCATTGGATTAGTCAGCTTTCTCTTCCATAAGACCAGTACCCAACCCCCACAGCTTAAATGGGAAGAGGTTTAATGTGGCTCATGGTTTCAAAGGATTTAGTCCCTGGTCAGCTGGCTCCAAGGCAGAACCATCATAACAGAAGGGCATGGTGGAACAAAGCTGCTCAGGTCATGGTAGCTGGAAAGCAGAGCAGGGGAACAGTACCAAGGTCCCACTTCCATGACCCACCTAGATACACCTGGCAGTGCTCTATTTATCCATAGGTGGTCCCAATGCCAGTCAGGCTGACCCTCCACTCTCTCTCCCTCAGATGTCAAACTTGGAATCTAATCAGTCCTATTATACTTGCATTTCCTGGGGTACTGTGTGTAAATATATACAAAACACACACATGTAATATATAAGCACATACATACAAGATATATACACATGTAATCATATATAATACAAATACATATAGTTGTTCTAGCTTGGATCTTGACATTCTCCCAAAGGCCCCTGTATTAAAGGCGTGGTCCTCAGGGTGGCACTACTGGAATGTGGGGGACCAGGTGGGAGATGCTCAGGTTACTGGAGTGGCTCTGAGAGGGAACTGTGGGACCCCAGCCCTTCTTCCTTCTCTCCTTTGCTTCTTGCTCCACCACATTCTGTCATCATGATCTGCCTCACCACAGATGCAAAGCCACAGGGCCACAGATCCTGAACTAGAAACTTCAAAACTGTGAGCCAAATACACTTTTCCTCTTTGTTAGTTGGTTATCTCAGGTATTTTTGTGTGTATGACAGAAAGCTCATTAATATAACTGTGTTATTAAATCATGCTACAGTAATAGTTTCAGGCAAATCTACTAAGGTCAGTACTATAAGTATCTCTATTCATTACAATAAAAATTATTGTTCATAAAGTAATAGCATTGTGACTCTTTTTCTCCCTCTCTCCCTTCCTCCCTCCCTTCTTCTCTCCCTCCCTCCCTCCTTTCTTCTTTCTTTTGGTAGCACTAGGGTTTGAACCCACGGTCCTTTCATCGAGCTACCTCCCCAGCCAGACCTTTTGTTTGTTTGTTTTTTTGAAGCAGGGTCTTGTTAAATTACCAAGTTGCTTGGCTCACACTTGTGATGCTGCTGCCTCAGTCTCCCTGAGTCCTGGGGTTACAGGCATGAACCATCACATCTGGTTTTAAAAAAATTTTTAATGGGAAGATTTACTTGACAAGTTTCATTTCATGCCGTACACCCAAAGGAAATAGTAATACACTGAAAGAGTTAACTCAAAGCCTCAGAATTTCAAACAAACTCAAAGACCAAAATTCTCAAGTATTAGTATTGCATCTCAAAATTTCCCTATTGACCTAAGAAAAGAAAGTTTAAATGTATTTTCCTCATAGGTTGATAAATGAAAGTGAACACACAAGCCAAATGTGTCACTTTTAATCATACACACAGGTCACAAATGGAGCTTTGCACAAGCGTACACGTTTCACACACCACCCACACAGTGTTCAGGGTGCCAGGGTACAGGACAACATTTAACATAATCAGTGGCTTCAGTGCACCCTACAACATAATCAACTTGATGGAAACAGAAAATCTACTCGGCTTTAGATCACCCCACTTCATTGTTGCCTCTTCGATGAGTGTCCTGCTCAAATCTTAGCAGCAATCCTGATTTCTGCATAGAGAAAGCATAAGCCATAAGCTCCTGCTGCAAAATCCGATAAGCAGAAAGATTGTTTCTCCTTTAAGGAAGCAGACTCTGAGTTGCTGACTAGGATGGATCTCATTTTGCACCCAGCACCATGTCCTGGACACACATGGCCTCCCTGCCCACACCACCCCACCCTCTGCAGTTGCTGGTGCCCACCCATGATTTCTGTGAAGCTGGGTCTCATTTGCTGTGGTGCCTACATGTGGCCACAGCTGGGCCTGTGCAGCTGGACTCTCCATGTGGAGAGCCCAAGCTCAACCATGGGGCTCCCATGACAACCACCGTTTGCGCTGCTCTAACAGTCAAGAAGGCAACCACTTTGGCATCACACATCTGCTCAGACTTTTGACACAGTGCCACAGCAACTTCATGAGTCACCAGTTTACATCTGCCTTGCCAGTCACTCTGCCCTCAGACCTGGTCTCTGCAGGGACATTCACAGGGTGAGGGGCAGACGAAGTAGCCCAGGTCACTCCTGGTAGCACCATAGATTGTCCCCTTGTGGGTACAGCATCCCACTGTGCTCTGGGAAGCAGTGGGGACCTGCTGCTGATGCCAGGAGTCTCCTGGTAGATCCTAAGGACTTCATTGCTGTCTTTATTCCTCAAGTTCCTGGGAAGCAACCTGACAGGGGCCTTGCTGTGTCCTGTCTGGCAGTTGCCTCAGTGCCATCTTCCAGGCTTAACTCCCATCCCCACACCCCAAGGACAGCCAAACACTCTCTCCCTTGCTCTGTCCAAAGTGCCGTCCTTGGGGCCACACAGAGCCACTGGGGCCATGTCAGGATGGTGCGGGCCACCAGACTTCAACACCACCCACCAGACATGTGGGACTTGAATATGCCAAAGGATCTGTGTATCACGGGTCCCCTGGCTTTTCTCAGGTCATTGGCTGCATCTCCTGATTCAAGTTCAAAAAAAGCATTTCCATGAAGTCTGTGTTCTCCTGTGTGGATGTTGAATTTTCCTATCAGAAAAACTACTGTACTCTATCCTCCAGGCTGGGCCAGCACAAGCCCCAGACTTCACCAGGATCCCCCGCGCCTCCAGATTTAAATCGTAGTCTGTTTTCTGGCATCAAAATAGATGACACATGGGACCTCAGTGTGGCTCAGCAGAAAACTCTCCGTTCTTGATGAATTCCTCAAAGGTCAGATGCTGAGTTTTCATCATGAAAACATCCCTGAGATGAGAATTCTGTGGTGAAGAGGCCACGGGGTGGAGAGTTGGTGTATGAAAATTGACACACGGAATTGATTGTTTGTGGAACTTCACAATCATGCACCTAAAGTACTCCTGGGCCACCGCTGTTCCAAGCACCACTGAGGCAGAAAATGACACAGGTGGAGGGCTGCATGGTGGGCTGCAGATGTCACATGAAGGCTCTCACTCTCCTCAGGCAGCCTCTGTGTCACCTCCCGCAGCCATGTAGCAGAGTGGAGGAGGACAGTCTCCTGCCAGCGTCTGAGAAAGCCCAGCAGCTCACTCACTGGGGAGGGGACTCTGTCAGGTCACAGAAGTCCCCTCTCTCCCGTGGTCCAGGAGCATGGGGAGTGCATAGGAGTCAATGTAGCCTTGAAAATGGGATGACAAACACTCGGTTTTCCTCTGTATTGTGTTGTCTGCTGTGCCTCTGTGATGGAAGCTTGGACAGGGTTGGCCATGAGGCTCCTTGTTCCCATCTCAGCCTGTACCCCCTGCCCCCCTGGCACTTATGGTGGGTGAAGGGAAACCATCAAAAAGGTCATCCCTTTCATGCATGTTGCTGGGTGACAAGATCAGGGTTTGTGTCTGCAGCAACTTGCTGAGAGGTACAAAAACCAAGTACCCAACACTCATTCTTGATATGTTTTGTCAGCTTTAACTTAGGTTTGTTTTTACTTACAGATGATTCCTGAGGGGCAGGAGTCATACTTGACCCACTTGGCATTTTTCTTTCTAATATTTCTACTGACAACCCTTTTAGGATTCTGAGTTATGTTAAAGCTCCGGTTGAAAAGCATTACACAGTGGACTGGCAGCATCCTGGGCCCTTGGTGTGGGGACCTGTCTGTGTGTGGTGAACTCTATGAGTCCCCATAGGAACTCAAGACTCGTGGCCTGAATGAAGGATGATGGCTGGATGGACAGATGGGTGCCCCCCAGGTCTCCAGATACCTGGCTTAATGCTGCAGACCAGACACATTTCCAGCTGGTGCCCAGGAGGACAAGCTCCAGAAATGTTGTGAGGTCAATTTCCATCTGCCAGGATGGCAGCGTTAGTCTGCACAGGGTTAGCCTGAGCTGAGAGCACTCATCTTTGTCTGGTTATCATCTACACAGAGACCCAGGAGACAGCTTTGGCCACCCAGCACCTTGTGCACATTTGTGCCAGCTCTACACAGTAAGACTCACATCGGAGCCAAACATTGTGCCCTGAGCTCAATTCCCGAAGCATCTCTGTGAAGGTGCAAGGAGGACAATTCCACAAATGCCCCACAGCGTCTCAGGGGCCACCCATCATTCCACTAAGGCTAGGGCCAGTGCTCAGCTGAGTGTGGCTGGGCCTTGAACACTTCCTGGTTTCCCCCAGGACCACAGTGAATTTCTTGTCCCTGTTCTGTGGCAATCAGATGCTGTAGAGGATCCTGTGGTCACCACCTGCATCCTGTGTTCCCAAAGTGCTGGTGCCTGCTGCTGTACAGCCTGCCCTGCCCTGGTCTGGTTTCTGTGGCTGTAACAGAGCAGCAGAGACTGGGTCACTTACCAAAGAGGGAGTCATTTTGGTTCACCATCAGGGACCCAATGGGTCCCATCCAGACAGGACCTTGAGTTGCTCCAGATCAGGGTGACAAGTGGTGGGGCCGGGGGCTTGAGGAAAAGAGACAGCAGCAGAGTGGACCTGCCTTATGCAACCCTGCCAAGTCCCTGGGGAGCAAGCACTTCTGCGAGGAGGCAGCATCATATCACTCGGTGCACTAGGGCCACCCCAGGAGGATGCTCTCCCCGCAGGTCCCTTCTGTTGCCCTGAGGGACAAGGCTTAGCACCAGGGTTGTCCCTCACTGTCCTCCTGGGAGGGGCTCAGGAAGGAGTGCAGCTGGCCTGTGGTTTGGCAGAAAAGGGAGATTCCCCACCACCACCACGGAATTGATCTGCGAGGTTGTGAGGTGGCCTTAGGGGTGGTGCCCTTGTGGGAGGAAGGACTCCACAGTCCGGTCCCCCTCTGGCCCCTTCCACTGTTCTCTCTGTGCAGTTTTCCCCACCTATGCCTCTGAGGCCTCCTAGTGGTCCCCAGGGAGCCCAGGAAGGACCAGCTGTGGAGGATGGATGCTGCTCTGGGAGCTCACAGCACTCCTGAACTCCCTCACACAGGCAAAGTGGCTCTGGGGCCCAAGGACAGAGGAGGGGCAGTGCTGGCATGGGGGAAGGGAGGACACAGCTTCCTTGCCATGCCCGCCTGTCTTTTATAATGCTTCATCCACATACAGAGGAGGTGAGGGTCTGGACTCTGAGTGACGCCTACTGTTGCAAGGCAACAGTTCCTCTGTGTCTATTCCCTGTGCCAGCTGGTTGGTCCAGCAGGAGTGCAGCCTGATAGGCACTTTGCCCAGGAATGACTTCTCTCCCTCTCCACTGAAGGATTGGAGTCCAGTGGTGTTTGTCACCTGCAAAGCCTGAGTCACCTATGAGAGGAGTTTCTGGGGTCTTCCAGTGGAAGCCCAGTGAGCACTGGGCCATGGTACTTACTGGCTGTCCCTGCCACATTGCCAGGATGGCTACTGGTATTTTCAGTCATATCATCATACCACACAGTCTAACATCAGGTAACTGGGTTTGAACAATGTGTGAAAAGATTTGCTTGAATTTTGTAGGAAAGGAGAAGTGTGTGGGGAAGATCGATTAATTAATGAAATTTGCTTCCAGCAGCACAGTGATTTACAAATAAACTGTGCCTTTCTCTCAGATGGCAAAGATCAGCTATTTCCCTGAAGAATGTAATCTTCTCCCTTAATCAAGAAAGACCACTAAATATATTTGAGAATAAAGAATTGGAATATGAGGATTATTATAGCCATTGTAAATCTTCCCAAGTTGAGACATCTACAGAAAGAAAGGAAGGAATGAAGGAAGGAAGGAAGGAAGAGAAAGAAAGAAAGAGAGAGAGATAAAGAAAGAAAGAAAGAAAGAGAGAGAAAGAAGGAGAAAGACGCTGGCAGATACGCACATTTATGTGAGAGTAATTTGGGCTTTGTTTCTACAAAAAGGAAGGCAGAGAAAAATCACCTATTTCCACATTTCTTTTACCTGAGTGGCTCTAGAGCACACACATACACACACAGAGAATTTACTCTTTCCTCTGGAGATAGGTTTTATTGAGGAAAGCTTCAGTTACCTTTTTTTTGATGCAAAGTGTGCTATTATAAGCTAGGTGTTATTTACCTTTCTTGAGGACTGTTGGTCAGGATGCTGGAGTCTGGGTTTTCTGGCTGGATGTCTAAAGTTCACACACATCTTTACTCCATATCTGAACGTCTGAGCACCCCCTGACCTTCCCAGCCAATCCCTTAAGCCTGGGGCAGGAGGGCAGGGCCAGAGGGAGGGGCTAATGGCATTGGAGCCCATTTCTTACCAGGAGAAAATGCAGTACTGCCCAATTGTTCACACGTGCATCAACTTTATGCAAGTTTATCAAGTCCTACCTTGTCCTGGACCACACTGGGCAAAGGGCTGTGCTGGGCACAGGGCACGGATGTGGGGAGTGGTGGGATTGCAGAACGGTGGGTGAGTGAGCCAGTGCTCAAACTCAAGCTCCATCCCAGGGCAGCAGAGCCTGAGCTGAGGTGTGAGAGAGGCAGAGCAAAGACTGGAGGGCATCCAGGAGGAGGAGCAGCCTGGGCTGGTGTGGAGGGCAGGCACAGAGGGCGCTGGTGACCCCAGGGACATTCTGAGCTGTGATGAGGCTGGTGTGTGACTGTGGCTCCTGGTTACCATGAGCTTTTGTAGGAAGCACGTGGTGTGTGAGCATTTCATTTCACATTAAGGCACGAACATGTGCTTGCCCCTGTCTGGTTTTCTGTAACTGACCTATGCCCTGTCCTGTATATGAGCTATTTGTAGGATAAGAGTAGCATTTAAATTGATGACTTTGAGGAAAGCAGATTGCCTTCCATAATGTGGATGCTATGGTTCAGATCTGAATTGTCCCCCAAGAGTCTCACGTGTCCAGAGGCGGGGCTTTTGGAGGGTGATTGGATCTTGAGGCTATAACTTCATCAATGCATCAACCCACGGATGAGATCATAATCTGATGGCATTATTGGACAGTAATGGAAACTTCAGAGCTGGAGCCTTGGAGCGGGGACTGGGTTACGAGACCTCATATCTTTATCTTGGCCCCAGCCCCTTCTTCACGGGCTGCTTCCCTCTCTGTCTCTGCAGTCTACCTCCTGGTTTCCTACCATCTCTCTTTTATTTTACTCCTTATTTATTCTCCAGGTTTCTTGGGGGCAACTCTAGGCCTTATTGCCCTTTAGTGCGAAAGATGAGCACCACTCTGCACTGTGCAAAGATGACCTCTGCCTCTTACACTCACTGAGATTGGTCAATTACAACTTTTTCTTTTTTTCTTCAGTACCAACTGTACAGTTCTTACAATTTCTGCTTTCCTGAAACTTCTCCAGCACTGAGATCATCTCAACCTCTGTGGATTCCTTTCCTGGGTTGATCCCAGGTCAGCCATGGGGAAGTTTCAGCAAATTCCCTGCTGCAGAGGCCCCGTGCCCTCCATGCCCCACTTCACGACTGTCCAGGGATGTCATGGCTGGAGTAACTCGTATCCAAGTGCAACATTAGCCAGCTTCCTCAAGCCACTCTGCACCTCATCTTAAGTTGTGGTCCCCAAGAAGCAGACTTTGAAACAGAGGTTTATCTGAAGACAGGTATTCATGAGGAAGTGTCTCAGCTTGATACCTGAGGGACCTGAAGGAAGGAGTGGTGCACAGAGAGAGGGAGTGAGTGGCAGGGCTCATCCAAGCATAGGGAGTGCCAGGGCTGGAACACCCCTTGGACTCACCCTTGCTGGAAACCAGGCAGGAGGCTTCTTGACCACCTTGGAGATGGGCTGTCACTGGTGAGGTGTGACTGTGGGTGAAGCCGCTGTTTGGCTAAGGCCAAGTCCTGGGGTTCACTCAGTTAAGAGCCACCATCCCCAAACTCCCAGAGCTGGAGATTGGGCTGGCACAGTGCTAGGGGACCTGGGCAGCATGGCATGGTGCCCATTCTGAGAATTTCAACCTGGGAATCAGACGGCCAGACCCCCTCTCTAGAAAAACCTCAGCCTCTTGAAGCAAGAGGAAGGGATTGGAAGGGTTTACTACAATTTTGCCTATGCCATATGAATAGTGTTGCTGCATTTATGTTTACATATAAAGTACATCATGTTCCTGCCATGGAGGGGTCCCAAGGTAGGAGTCACAGGAAAGTGTGGTCTTTGAGTGACAGTCACTCTGCCAAGGTATTTCTGCTGCTCATCCTTGTAAGCCTTTCTCTGTCCCATCATCATCTCACCGTAATTAGTGGGCTCCCCATTCATCAAGCACTTTTGCCCAGGGTGCATGCAAGCTACAGCCAAAGGCAAATGTGTGGTGCTCAGTCATAGCAGGTGAGACCTGCGGAAGTTCTTGTGCAGGTTTTCTAAGGCTCAGGATGTGGATACCATTGGAACTGGTGCTGTAGTGATGGGAAACTGATACAAACCCAGGGACCCAGAGGGCAAGCAGTGTTCTGAGCACTCGGTCACTGCTCAGGTTCTGCCCCTGCTAGGTGGAAAATCAAGGTAGAGCAGGAAGAAGAGAAGTGGAAACAAAGAGGGAAGCACAATGTGAACATTCTTTTGACTCTTGCCTTTTGAAGGTAATATGTAAATAACTCCTTCCTGGAAGTTTAGGTAGCACAAAATTTAATAATAAAAAATAAAATAATCTCTAATCCTATCACCTAGTAGCAAACAATCCTATCCTATTACCAAATAATTACTGCAAGGATTTATATTATTCTTAATGATAACATCTTAAAGTTAATTACACGATGCGTTATATACTAATGGCTTGTTTCACTTAATGTTTTACTTCATGCTTACTTAATGTTATATAATAAAATTATTGCCATTAAAATTACTTTAAACTCTTATTTTTATTTCCATTGTAGTTACTCTATCCTAAGGACATATTTAATATCCTTTTAAAATGGGCATTAGGGTTACTTTTCAATTTTTTTTTTACTATTATAATTTACTGGAAAAACACATTTTTTCTAAAGAAAAATGTTTAGAATCAAGAATCATGGGTCAAATTAAACAACTTTGTGAAAATATCATTAACTAAACATCAAATTGTCTTGTAAATGTGGTTCCGTCAGTAATAAGCATGTGTGTCCATGGAGACACTGGTGCCCGGGCAGAGTCCTGTCTTAATTTTCAGCCAAGATGTAGAAGCCCATGTGGCCTTGCTGCTGCTTCTTTGGTCATGAGGCTGCCCTTTGCCCATCTGGTTTCCTGTGCCCAGCCTTCCCAGAGCCACACTGGTGGGCCAGGTGAGCATGGGCGGCCTCCACCCTCACTTGACTTCTGGTGGCCTGCCACTCCTAGAGGCCAGGACCTCAAACACCGGCCTCAAGTTTTGGAATGACCCTTCTGGGAGGTCCCCTAGCACAGTGCTTCTCACTGTCCTGAGCCTGAGCCTTAGGACTGCAGAATGTGACCTTCCTTGGGGACAGAGTCTGGGTGGGAATAGGTTATCAAGGTAAAGTGAGCTCCTTAAGGCTGTCCTCCCCGGTGCAATATGGCAATAATCCTCACAAAAGAGCATCTGGCTGCAGAGCCACATAGAGGGAAGGGGAGCAAAAGGGCATAGGCAGAGGATCACCACCTATGCCAAGAAGAGAGGCCAAGGAAGGCCCTGCCCTCACAGCCTGGAAGGAACCCATCCTGGGACTTGGACCACCCAGGACCATGGGCAGTAAGAGTCTGACAGCAGCCCTGTGAAGCACTTGGTGACAGCCCTGGTCCCTCAGGCTTGCTGAGTCCCAACTCCTTCTTTGTGTCCTGCACAGGGTCTCCTGGAGGGTAGGGAGGTCCCAGGTCACTGGATAGAGCCTAGGGCAGTAGGGCCAGCAAATAGCAGAGGTGACCTAGCTGGTGAAAGGGCAGAGAACCCATGTATTCCTGTCCACAGTGGTGGCTTTGGTGAACCTAGAAAGTTCTCATGTTCTTTCGTTTAGGTTGTAAGGCTCAGACTTGGGGAGCAGCCCTGGGTTTATATTTTTATGTATTATCAGCATTTTCGAGGAGAGATGGGCAAGACCATGCCAGGGAGGGTTGTTCCGGAGCCATGTGACACCCAACACCCTGGAAACAGAGCAGCTCTGTCACTAAACCACACAAGGATCTTTCCTCTTATTGTGGAGTGATTAAGGGGAAATTAAAAACTCTCCTGTTCTTTTATAAGTCTCTATTTAAACAGTATTATGAATGGCTCAAAATAACAGTCCTAATCATACAATAGCATCTAACCACAAAAAAGCATGCCAAAGATCGGTATAAAAAGAATCTCTTCCTGTGTGTATACCTACCCTGATTTCATTATAATTTAAATCCGCCCTTCTCATCACCCCTTAATCTTCTACCTCCAAACATGGTTAAATTCTGTATAGGGTAAAGGCCCTGGCTTCAAATAAGTTAGAACTTTTTTGCAATTTTTTAAGGAAGCCAGTAAACAAAAAACTATGTGGTGTTCTCTGTCATACTAAAAGTATACAGACAGGTAAACAAGCAACCGATACTTGATAATTTATTTATTTATTTATTTATTTTTTATTTTTGGTACCAGGAATCAAACACAGGGCCTTGAACTTGTGAGGCAGGTGCTGCATGGCTGAGCTGTAACCCCAGCCCCTACTCTCTGTTTTACATATTATAGAAAAAATGTAGAGAAAGTCCTGGCAGTCTCCACCTGGCTGTGATCACAGGGAACCTCCAAGGCTGGGGACTCTCTGTGGCTCCTTGAAGACTGAGAAGCAGTTGCAGGAGGGCAGTGAGTAAAGCTGTTCAAGCAGAGAAGCTGGTGGGTGAGTCACAAAGGGTGGCTGGACTGAGAGGAAGGTAGACATCTGGCTGAGATTTGGCCACATGGTGCCCTGAGTGACAGGGCCTCCACAGGATTTTGGGGACAGCGGTTCATGGAGTTGTGAGTGGTAGTGCTGCCTGTTGGCAGAGGGAGTGCTGTCTCTTCTAGATAAACAAGAGGACCGCAGTGCAAGCTCTTTCCTTTTCTGTGTCTCACCAGGAAGGCACAGCCTTGCCACGCTGGGGTCTGATGACATTGTTCATTCATCTGCAGGAACCTCCTGGCAAGAATCTGGCCAAGTGGCCTGGGGGCACTGTCTTCTCCAGAACACTCTGCTCAGCCCTCTGTGACTCCAGCAGATGACAGCAGCTCCTTGTCTGTCCTCAGCACAGGAGTGTCACTAGCACCCAGGGGACTCTGTCCCAGAGGTGCTGCCCTAGCTGTGCCAGGATCTCCTGGCCACAAGTTGTGGGCAGGGGATGCTTGGGTTGGAACTCAGTTCCAGATTTCTTCTCTTTATCCCCTGACGAGGCCGAGGCTGTGAGAGATGCAGCACTAACAATGGTAGGAATTCGGCCTCTGAGTCCTAGGGATGCTTCCTAGGTCACCACTCACTTCCCAAGTGGCATGGAACAGAAGGGCTGAGTTCTGTGACAATGTTGATGCAATCAAAGTGTATGTGGGGCACAGCTGGTTTTCACTGCTATATCCCTTGGCAATGGTGGGGGTGGCCTGTGAAGAGGGAACCACAGCTGGATCTTGGGCAGGGATGGGGCAGAAGGTGGACCCCTTGGAGACCACTGCAGCCTTCTCTCCCCAGAAGAGAAAAGCTTAAGAGACACAGTGAGGAGCAAAAGGAACCTCAGTCAACTCTTGCTAAAAGGCTGGGCCCCTGTTTTGTTATTATAAGATATTAACTGGGCCTCTTTCAAGGATTGAAGTTATATGTAAAGACAAGAAATAGTCAATCTGGGATTTTAGCTGATTTTTAGAACTATGATGTAATTCCTTTTCTGCACCAGTGTTCACTTCCTGTCAGTGACTTGCGTGTCTCAGGGAAAACAAGGCAGAGCAGGGCTCTGAGGCTCCCTGCAGCCCTGGACTACCCCCAGGTCCCGCACGTCCCAGGGGAAGACACTGAGTTGGAGTCACAGCCTGGCTTTCCTCCCACTGGTGTTTAGCTCATTGGGCCTGGCCTCTCTCAGCTCAGGTCAGCACCTGGTGCCCCTTGAGAAAAGAAGGGTACAACCTACTCTGAGTTTACTTTGGACAATATGGACAAACTGGTCAAAAGTGTGTAACTGTTAGAAAATGGGAAACTGATTGTGCCACTTAAAAACTACACAGGCCCAGAAAGAGAGGCAGAGTCCGCTACAGACTCAAAGAAGAGAAAGAATTCAAACTGAAGGAAGAAAATGAATAGATCTGAGATTGAAGGAAGCCAGGCTCCAGACCCATGGGTACTGCTGAGAACTGCTGAGAAACAGGGTACCCCCTACTCCCTACACCAGAGAGGATACCCCTGAGGCAGGAAGAAAGGAGAGACAGGGAGAGAGGAAATCTGAGCAGAGAAGGGGAGGATAGGGCAGGGCAGGGTAAAAATGACAAAGTGAAGGGCCAGGGATTTAGCTCAGTGGTTCTGCCACCTGCCTCACAAGCGCAAGGTCCTGGTACCAAAAAAAAAAAAAAAAAATGATAAAGTGAGCCTGGCCCCAAGTGTCCCCTGTGCTCGGTGTGAAACATTAACACCTGATCTGCTCCCTTGGCATTTCCTGGTGCTCTGCAGTCTGCCACTCCCAGAAGTGTCAGAAGATCCGTGTCCCCTCCAAGTGACACGGCTGAGCCAGTGCTGAGCTCCTGAGCCCTGTGCAGCTTCCATGGAGCAATGATTGCTTGTCTTCTTGAACTCTTTTCCTTCTGTGCAATGTTTATGTCTAGAGATCAAACATTAGATTACAGGAATAAACAGAATATGAAGGTGCAGTTACCTTTCCTCATGCAGGCAATGGGTAATTTATTGTATGTTTGTCTAGATTTCTGTGTGTAGACCAACAGGGACTGTAATTATATTTAAGTACAATGGTGGTGTCCACAGCCGGGTGTTGCTCAGTGATGAGGGGCATTCTGAGCAGAACAGGTATCTGCTTCTCAGAATATAGTGTCCTGTCTGGACGTCACAGTGAGCTCACAGAGAGAGGTGCCAGGGCCAATCCATGCTGCAGCTTTAGGGCACAGCCTGTCCCCTGCTGGAGACATTGTTATATGGCACTTGACTATATTTCACTCGAGTATATTTATATGTGCATATGTATGTATGCCTTAGTTACTTTTCTCATTGCTGAGATAAAATACCCAACATCCACAAGTTGAAGAAGGAAAAGTTTATTTGGCTCACAGTTTGCAGAAGTTTCAGTCCATAGTTGGCTGATTTCAAGGCAAGGTGGTATGGGGAAGGGGCATCAAAGAGGAGAAACAGTCCATGGCAGGCAGAAAATAGCAAAAGCAAGCAAGGGACAAGACAAGCCTCTTTCCGTCCCTTATACTGTACTCAGGCTACCAGGATTAGAACGGTGCCAAATCAATCAGTGCACTGACTTAGTAACCACCCACCCTTAACCCTAGACTTGTACAATGAATCAATCATACACTCTAGATTCAGCCACCTCTGAAAAAGCCCTACCTATGACTGCAAGAGACTTTGGGGGGACAGCTAGATACAAGCTATAATAATATATAAATATATGCATGTTTCTACAATTTTGTTTTAATTTATGCTACCTAATGTGATATTTTGAACACCTTTTCATGTTAATATGTAACTTTTTGTCCTTTGTTTTAACATATGTTAAGCATAAGTATATGCTATGTCTTATTTAACCAATCCTTTTTAAATGTCTCTTAGATGTTGTGAATTTATTCCTACTATAAATAAAAGCATACTTGCCCTTATATCTTGTCCAAACACAGGCTTATTTTTTCTTATTATTTATTTATTCATCATTTATTCAACAGCTGTTCATTAGGCACATTTTATGAGAATCTGCTAAAAGCTCACCTGTGCAGAGGCCTAAAATGCCCATTGTATTTAGGAAAACTATTCCTGTTTCTCATCTCTCCAGCTGTACATTTGCATTTGTTCTCTCCATCCTTTTGGATTATGAGCATTGAAAATCTTGTTATCATGATTCCAATTTTCAAAAATTATAACAAAGGCAAAACTTTACAGGTTAAAAAACTGAGTACAATTCCACAGCAAACTCTGTGTGATATTTAAAGCATTTTAAAGACAGTGTAAAATTGTGATGAGTCAGAGTGGGTTATGCAAGATCAGGCCCAGCCAGATGAATCATATTTTCTTAGAAAGTTTTCTCCAGAAGAAATGTAGACCATGAACTGTTGTAGATAGTGTCTTTTGATTTCAGCAAGACATTTAAAAATGTTCTTTGAGGACATGCTCATGGCTCTAGGAGAAAATGTATTCAATGATAATGTCAATAGGTAAATTTATAACTGGTTGAACAATTTTGCCTCAAGAGTAAAGATTAATAAATGGACATCATAGCTTCTCAGCGTTTTGGCTACGATCAAGTGTAGTACAAATGAACATCAAGATAGGAGAAGTTAGATTCTGGCTCTGTCCCACGGGGTTCAGGAGGAAACATCCTCTTCTAAGGCTCTTCTGGCAAGCTGATCCCAGAACCTCCATAGGCAGATGCTGAGCTCTTGACCTCTCACCTAAGCATCCCTTTGCTAAACCTATGGTCCCTGGGGCATTTAACAGGACAGAACACAAATAGTTGGATCATATATCTGCTCCAATTTAGGAGATTGAACTTTTTTATTAATTGATTAAATGAAACTAATTGTTGACATTCAAATATTTCAGTAGCTAAAGAAAGTTACCTGTCATTGTCTTGTGTTTTCTCCCACGGTTTACATTATTTTTTAAACTTTTAATGTTGAGGCCATTGCCAACTGCACTTGGAAGGAACAATTCAGAGACATATTTCTACATTCTTCACAAAATTTCCTCTAATGTAACATCTTGCACCATTACAATATAAGACCACAGCCAGAAAATCAATACTCAAAGGATAAGTCAGCTTTGTTCAGATCACACCAGCCTTATATGCACTCATTTGTATATGCATGTGTCTAATTCTACCCAATCTGCCCACATCTGGGGATTCCTGTGGTCAGCACCACAGCCTGAGTGCAGAACATTTTCTTCCAAGACCTTGACAACCACATCCACCCTTTGTAGCAATGGACTTTCCCTCTCTTCTGACCTCTACTCTGCTTTCTATCTCTGCGGTCTTGTCATTTCAAGAATGCTATTAAGTAGAAGCATATATTATATAACCTTTGGAATTAGTTTTTTTCATCATTGTGATTCTTTTAATATGCCAAGTTTCCCATAATCAGTAGTTTATTCCTCTTTATCGCTGGTAATATTCCATGATAGGAGTGTACCAGAGTTTCTTTAATCATTCATTCAACCAAAGATTACCTGGCTTGTTTCCAGTTTGGGGCAATTCCTTAGTGATGCTGCTGTGAACAATTGGTTTGGAAGTTTGTGTGAACTTGTTTCCATTTCTTTCGGTTAAATGCCTGAGAGAGCAGTCATGGGGGTCATATTGAAAACTCATGTGTATTCTATAAGAAATTGATGGCCCTTTTCTTTCCAGTGTGGCTTTGCCACTTTACATTTCCACTGGGGAGGTATAGAAGTTCCACCTCTCTGCTCTTTCACTAAGTGTTGTCATTATTATTACCTTTATGCTTCTGCCCCTCCAGCGTCTGTGGAGAGAAAACGACTGCAGCTTTAGTTTGCATCTCCCTAAGGGCTGTGGACACTACGCACACCCTGGGCTCCTTTGCTTGCTGTGTGGTCCTTGGTTAGACAGCTCCCTGTGTCCTTTGGCTGATGTCTAATTACATTCCTTTTACTCTTGAGTTCTGAGAGTTCTTAGTATGGATGAGTCCTTTGTTCTTTGTGTGGATTGCAAACACTTCCCTCCAGTTTGTGACTTGACTTTTCATCTTCTTTTCTGGGTCATTTACAGAGCAAATTTTTCAATTTTGGTAATGTCCATATTTAGCAATTTTCCCTTTTAACTTTTTGTCATATTTTCCAAATATTTGGCTTACATTCTTAAAAAAGATAAATTTTAGCTTTAGAACAGTTTTAGATTTACAGGCATGTTTCAGAAATGGTACTGAGTTTAAGTTTAGCCATCGTCCCAATATCTCCTTCTGTTCACATTTTATGTCACTATGGTAGATTGGGCACAGCTAAAAATCCAACATGGGTTCACTACTATGAATTATATTCAGCACTTCATTTGATTTCACTAGTTTTTCTGGTCCAAGTCTCAGACCAGAATACCACACTGGGTCCCGCAACCTTGTCTTATATGTGACAGGTGTTCAGAGTTTCCTGGTGTCCGGTGACCTTAACAGTTTGGAGTAGGGTTGGTGAGATATTTTAAGACTATCTTTTAGTTTGCATTTGCTTAATATTTTCCTCCTGGTCAGACTGGGGTCATGAATTTTAAATAAAATGATCCCCAAGGTGAAGTGCTGTTCTTGTCACATTATGGCAGAGGTAGAAGCTCTCAGTATCACTTATGCTGCCAGCGTTGACCCTGACTGCTAAGCCCCTTCCTTCCTACAGCCTGTCTTCAGGGATCTGGGACCTGACCTCGCTCCTCCAGCATGAAAAAGCATCTACATTGTGACTTGGAATTCTGTCCTGCAGCCAGTGTGTCTCTGCCCTCCACTGATTCATGGAATCTTTGATTTCTGTGTCTCCTTCTGTACCCATGGGTATATAAATAGTGCCTTACTATCTAATATGATGTTGCTTTATCACACAACTGTTCCTGCTCTGGCTGCTAGGAGCTCCTCTAGGTTGCCCTGTGACCCTCTAATCTGCCTTGTTGCTGCATGGGAAGCACATCTTATGGTGTGGCCTCATCCTCCATACCCCATGGCCGGCCCTAGAGTTAGCCTGATGTCCAAGGAGATGCATTTCATTTCATTGGACAGTAGTACTGGAGGGTTTTTAAATCAGTCTGTGTGATGCATGGACCCTACTTTTTGAGTAAGAATCACAGTGTCTTTTTATTTCTGTGCTGGGGTGGAGCCCACTCGCTGGCACATGCTGGGCAAGAGCTCCAACACTGTGCTACACACCCATCCCCTCACAGTGTCTTTTGACTCACAGACAGCAGGGCATTCTGTGAAATGGAAGCAAAGTAAGACTGATTTCTTTCTCATGAATAGTCACCTGCTTAGGTTCTGAAGCTTTCTGCACTAACACCTGGCATCTGTCTTGAGTTCTTTGTAGACTGACCAAACTTGCTGTGCTAGGGTACCCATAACAGGGTCTTACAGTGAAGCACAGAGTGACGTCACATCTCATTGTGATGACTGGAGCTCTCCAGCCACATTGAGATCATGAAGGAGCTAACCTAACAGAAAACAACAAGAATGAAACATGCTGTGATCGTACAGCAGAAAATTAGAAAGGACCTGGGTCTTTGATGACTTCAGTGATTCAGCTCTTAACTTGCTCTACTGCGGGACATTTCGTCACATGGAATGGTAACTGTTGATTACTGTGTTGTTTGTCACTTTAAGATTCTGTCACAGCTAAATAAAGCTTTTACTGGTAACTACAGATGTGTATGTTGGCTTATATTCAAAGCTCCTTCATTATTGATGCTAAGATGTGGTTTCAGTGGCTTTTTGTGACACAGGGTTTCCCTGAAAAAGGGGTCTTTGGATCAGTGTTTGTAGAAATTAATTGGTTTATTTGCTCAGTCTTCTATCTCTCTACCTCCTTTCTGTCAGCTACAGGGTGTTGACTCTGATGGTCACTTGAGTCAGGCCCAAGGGACACAAAGGGGACTGCTAGTATATCCTCCCCCTGGGAGCTCAGAGTTCAGGGAGGGGATCATGATCTGAGCCACTGAAGTGACATCTGTGACAGGAGCAGCCAAGCTGTAGACTTTCTGATGAAAACACATGGGTTCTGAAGATTGGAAAGGGGAAATTTTGTGAAAAGGTTGTGGGAAGAAAGAGCCTGACTTGGTTTCTCCCACTCTCTTTTCCTCATGTATGGGGTCTCAGCCCCAAGCCAGAGATTAGGTAGGGACACCTCAAACTATTCAGTTCTGACCCCATCAACTTGGTGGTAACATCAGTCCACAGGCAGAGAGCTCAGTTCTGCAAGAACCATGCCCTTCAGATTCCACTCCCAAGTCTGGACTCCAAACTCCTGCTGGCTGCTGGAAATCAGTCCTTGGGTTCATTATTTGCTAAGAAGCTTAAGGAACCCAGAGAAACACATCTGTGCTGTTATGAAAGGTGTCAGGAAGGACGCAGATGGAGGGGCAGAGCTTCTGTGCCCTGCCCAGCTGAATTGAAGCCCCCTGGAGTGGGCTCTGGTTCTTTATGGAGGCGTCCTTGCCCAAGTCTGTTTCCTCAGGCATCGGCTATTGGTGATGACCATCAGCTCCTCTTCCTCTCTGGAAGCAGAGAAGGAGCTGCAGGTTCCAACCCTCTAACCACCCCTCCTCAAGCCACCAACCAATTGCAGACACATCACCTTGAAATTAGGAAACTGAGGACAAGGAGCAGATATATATTCCATGATGTTGCAAACTGGAATTGCCACAAAAATGGAAGGAAGGGAGGGAGGAAGAAAGGAAGGAAAAGAAAGAAAAAAAAAGCCTTGATATATCATTTTGGCAGTAAGGTACTCTCTTCTTCTCCTCCTCCCTTTCCTTCTCTTCTTCCTCCTTTTCTTACACAAACCTAGATTTTTATGTTTGGTTTTTATGTATGTTTTTTGCTTTTTTTGCAACTTTAATTTTTTCACTTGCTCTCACCTAATTCCCAAGAAGTACAATTAGAAAATATTTTCTCTCTATTAGACAACTATTTGGCATCCTCAACCATAACTGGTTTTATACAACCACTGGTATTTTAATTTAGAGTACAATTTCCTGTGTGAAATGTATTCAGTGATGGTAGCATTGCCTTTAAGAGTTACACATGAAAAAAAAAAGTTATACATGAGGTAGTGTTAATGGGAGTGTTTTAAAACCAGCAGCACATCTGGGGACAGTGACAGGATAGATGGGATGTGGTCCTTAATTGTTGTGCTACCTGGGGCCAAGCTTGGAAAGCCTATGAGAACCTGTTTTGTTCTTGGAATCTTAGTGCAATTTGATCCCATTGTTGGCTTAAGCATTGGTTAATAAAAACCAAGAGAAATGGTTCAGTGGGATTAAAAAAAAACCTATGCATTGATAACAAGGTAAGCAATTCATGGCATCTTTTCATACATTGTGCACTAGCGAAGTCCAGTTTGTTATACACACATAGCAGTGCTCTTGCAGCAGGTGGGAGTCAAGGCAGTGTCGATGGCCGGCTATAGATATTGTGCAGGCATTGTCCTCCTTTCTTTTGCTTCTTTGTGACCCTTTGGAAGTATGGCTCTCCATTAGTGAGTCTCCCTGTCTCCTGGCTCTTCCCTCCCACTGTGTAGTTCCTGGCACATGTGTCACTCCAGCTGCTGAGTAATATCTGTCCCTGGCAGACAGCAGTGTTAGGAGCTGCTCATACACAGTCACATGATGATTTGGATTTGAGAATTTTTAACATGGGATATTTTAAAGTTGATTTCTCCCAATCAGTTTTGTACTTTCTGGAAGCTACTTTTACCTCTTGAATTCAGATGAGATGAGTACATTTTAGAAACTGGAACACTGAGAGTATCCTGGAGCAACTGTCTGGGCCTGACAGCTGCTCTGGGGTTGATGCAGAGGCCACACTCTGCAGATGTGCAGTGGATGGACCCTTGCAGTTGGAGATCCAACCAGATACTTGCAACTCAGCACAGGCCCTGCTGGGAGCCACAGTCCATGCAGAACACAAGGGGAATGAGGAGCCATGGACTCTATGGACAAAACCCAGGGCCAGAGAGGAAAGTAAGCATCATAAAGTTAGGGGAAACAAACCAATCTCAAATCCAGTAGGAAACACAGACTGAAGGAGATTTTTGACAGTGACAGAGCACAAGGTTCTTATGTAGAAGTCCAGAGCCTGACAGGACACAAACCAATCATACTTTTTATAAGATCTTTAATACCAATCATACACCTCATTTGGTGATGAGACAATACAAGAGGCTGTGACCTGTATTTTTTTTCCCATTAAGTTTACTGATACATTTTAGGTATAAAATACAGTTACATTCATCATTGGGATCTTGCACCATTACATGAGTATCTTCATTCTTTTTTTCCCCCTTCCCTTGCCCTCCCTTCACCCCCT
>NW_004624749.1:10454015-10504509 GCF_000247695.1 Heterocephalus glaber
TGAAATTCTATCCTCGCATTGGTTCATTCTGCTGCACAGACTTTCAATGGCGTTTTTAATCTCCTGGAAATCTGTTTGCATCTATTTTATGGGTTCCATTTGTTTCCTATGTTGGGATTCCATCATGTTCCTCAGATCTTCTAGTTTTTTGTCTGTGTCTTCTCTAAATTTATTAATCATGTCTTGCACCATGAGCAAAACCTTTGCTGTTATCTGAGTAATTATTTCTGATTTCATTTTTCCCAGATCCTCTTTTGTTGCCAGTTCAGAGAGTCCAGGTAGTTGAGTATTAGATTGTTCCATCTCGTTTCCCTTTGGGGTTGCTGTAGGTGATCCAGAAGTCTGTTTTTGAGGCCTGTTTACATGTCTTCTGTTGCTTCTGGCTCCTGCGTGGCTCACCTCTGCCCTAGGAGCTTGGGATGGCGGCGGGGGAGCTTCCTTCCAGGTTCTGGGCTGTGACCTGTATTTCTGACAGAACCAAGCCATTCTTCTGGCTCTTTCCTCCTCTGGGTGATTTGGAGGGCATCATGGAGGGTGGGACAGAAGTGAGCGGGTTTCAGAGCAGCTTGGGTTTGAATCCTGGTTCTGCCATCTCAGCTGCCATCCATTCTTCTGCAAAAATGAGAATAATAGCAGCTTTTGTTTTTGTTTGTTTGCATTTTGAGTTTTTTTGGTCAAGTTCTTTCTAAAGTAATTGAAGTTGTGGTTGTAGAAGGCCTGGCATAGGATAAAACATAAGGTAGGATGTAAGAGATAACAGCTAGTGCTATTACTAAGTGGCAGGAGTAGGTATAACTTGCTGGACCAGACCAAACCTTTTGAGATGCAGGAGTCTCTGAAATAAAAGGGTTTATAGAGTCATTACAGAGGCTTGCCATAAAGGACCAGTGTCTGGGCGAGGTGAAAATTAAGAATAAGTCATCAGACTGGTGCTAAGAGTGCTTTTTAAAATTTATTGTTTTCTTATGTAACAAAAGTCTGGGGGAAGAAATGATAAGAAGACAAAAAAGGATAATGCAGGACAAAGTAGAGCCTGGGATTCTGGGAAGGAGGCAGGGAAATGTGTGGAAGAGTGAGACTCATGCTGGAGCTGAAACAGGCAGAGCTGGGCACTGTTCCTGACTCTGGACATTTCTTTGAGGAGAGGCAAATGCTGACTCAATGGCAGGTGTTATTCCCACTAGAAGGAACAGGAAGGAGGAAAAACGTCTATCTATTGTTTGCTTCATCTCAAAGCAAGTGGCTCTGATGAAAAAGGTTCAGCAGGAAGTAGGTGATGATGCCGCATGGATTCACAGTACCAGGAGACGCAGCTTCGATTTCTCCACTGGGTTCCAGGGCTCTTTTTGAGAAAGATCAGTGCAAGGATGGCCCCTCCACTTTCTCCTGCACCTAGAGGAGCTGTAATTATGATCAGATTGCTGAAGAGGATGGAGTCCTATGCTCAAAGCCCAGCTCTTCCTATCCTGGTGTGAATTCTCCCCCAGCTTTGACTTGCCTCTCCATGTGGGGTGCAGCCTCTGAGACCTGAACCAACTTGATACTAACCTAGAGTAGGACAATTGCAGTATTTGTCTTCTGTGTAACTGCACTAGAACTAGGGGTTTGATTTACTCATTGGGAAGAGGAAGACAAATTAGATTTAAGGTGTGCATTTTTCATTTGAGTTGAGATTGTGCTCATAGTTTTAGAAGGTGATGACAGCATCATGATGCAATGCACTTCAACCAGGTACATCTGTTTGAGAAGTTCAGAGGAAGTGTATGATCTTTTCTGTTTAGTTGCATATTCTGAGTTTTAAGGATTCTAGGGCCGGGGATTTAGCTCAGTGGCACCAAGCCTGCCTTACAAGAGCAAGGTCCTGAGTTCAATCCCCAGTACCTCCCTCAAAAAAAAAAAAGAAAGAAAGAAAAAAAGGTGAGTTTTAAGGATTCTGTGGATCTGCACTGCAGGAAGTAGGAACACCCCCCCCATTAGCATTTTCTCACCTGTCACAGAGAAGGAGGGGTGGCCAGCTCTTGTCTCAGTGTCCACATGCTGAGGACCAGGAGGACAGAGTCACTGCTCAAAGAGAGTAGATGGTCATGATAAATGTCATGTGAAGAGGGAAAAATCACTTTAAATGAAGCATTCAGCTAAAGGGATTCATTTCCTGCCATATATCTGTGCATAAACTTCAAAAGCTGCCGTAAGACCAGTAGCATTTTTACTCAAATTTTTAATAATCTCACTTTATAATCATGCTCATTTTCCTTGGGACTGACATGATTTGACACTTGTGCAAGTGCTGACTTTGCCAAACTGGTAACTGTTTCTAAAGTTAAAAGTAGACATTTAAAACTACCAATTTAATTAAGCCATTACCTATTGTATTAAGGAAACCTTTGCAGGATTCTTTTAAAAACATTTAAAAAATAAATTTTTATAGGTGCTTCATTTTTAATACTTGATTAAAGAGACTTTAAAAATGATAAATAATTTATTTTCAACAGTGGCATGAACAGGGTTGCTTCTGAGTGTCATAATGGACTGAGGAATGGTTATTTGAAGAGTGGTGGTTGGAATAAGCAGGAGAGTAACTCAGTTTTAATAGGCAATCATCAACAAGGTTCTAGTGCTTCAGAACAACATTTGTGAGTCCTGCTGAGGCTTTAGAACACCCTGGTAGGCCTTATTTCTGCACCCAAGTTCAGTATTAGCATTTAACTTTTGTGGTAAATGAATGCCCCTTCTCCAAAAGGAATAACCCATCCCTTTGGCCCCAGTAATAACAATGTTCTGGAAATTTACATTGGCCACCATATTGGCAGCTGGTCCTTGGTATCTCAACCCCAAAATGTGTCCATTACCTCATTTTAGACACTCATGGTTACACTGCACCATTTCCTTTACACCATTTGAGGCTACCGATTGTGCAGTGGTTTCTAGATTTTGGATATATGGAATGATTTATGAGCCAATTAATACTGTAGGAAATCGTATCCATTTTCATAGCACCTGCAACTATGTATTATGATCTTCCTCTGTCACATTATTAGAGCAAAATCGAGTCCAGGCTCTGATCATGTCCGCCAAGTGGATGGCTAGGCAGGAGGTCAGACTGAATTGATTTGCACAGTTTCCCATCTGGTGTCTGGTTCATTCTGCGAAGCTTCTGGAAACAGAGGCGGTCCACAGATGATTGTTACTAAAACATGACCATAAGTGAGTGTTTGCTACCAAAAGATGTCAACAGGAACAGTTACATTGCCCATGGCTTCCTTCCACGTTTGTGCAGAATCCTGATAAAAATGCCTGTGTCTAACATTTCCCAAGTGCACAGATTGTCCAACACTGGCCCATATTAGGAAGGGAGGTGGTAGTAGATTGGAGATAGTAGATTATGGGAGGGTTTACAAACTATCCTACTTGGAGACAAAGATCCTACAATAAGCCAGAAGTCTCACCAGAGATCTTTAAATCCTAGTTGTGAAAGGGTGGACATGGGAGTACCCCACCTGGCATACTCCAGTAGGTAGACCCCAGAGTACAGCCCTGAGACTCTGACCCTAAGTTGTGCTGCCTGCAGTTCAGACACTGTCTGTACGTCTGTAAATTTTAGGACTCTGTTTCTACTGATTGAAGCCCATTTTTTTCCCTTCCAGAATTTTCTATTTTCTGACCTGTTGAAAGTTCATCATTTGTTTTATTGATAAAAAATTCTAATAAACAAGAAAATCTCAAGGTTTTCACAAAAGCCTCAGTGTAATGGATTGTATAATTCTCACAAAAATGTCTTTCAGATCAATAAGGACAAGAGAAAATGTTCCGTATTATTAATCAGTTGGAAAATGCAAACCTGAGCCATAATGAGACACCATATCATACCCATTAGGATGGCTACTATCAAAACAAAACAGAAAAAGAGAAAACAATCAATGTTGGTAAGGGTGTGGAGAAACTGGACTCTCATGCATTGCTGGTGGGAAAGAAGAAAGGTGCAGCCTCTGTGTGAAACAAGTCAGTGATCCTCAACAAATTACGCATGTGATCACCATATGACCCAGGAATTCCACTGCTGGGTATTTATCTGAAAGAATTGAAACCAGGAACTGGGAGAGGTACTTGTACAACCTTATTCATCACAGCTTTATGAACAGCACCCCGAAGGTGGAACAAGATGAGTGACTGTTGATGGATGGATGGATAAGCAGAAGGTGGTGATACAGATGACAGAATATGATGTGATGTGGCCATCAACCAGAAGCCATTCTGAAATATACTACAATATGGGTGCACTTTGAAAACACTGTGTAATTGAAACAAGCCACATACAAAAGAATAAATACTGCATGATTCTATTTACAGAAGATACCTAGAATGGTCAAATTCATGGAAACAGAAAGTACAAGTACAGTAGAGGTTACCAGGGCCAGAAGGACATAGAGAGTGAATAGTTATTGTTTAATACACACAGATTTTTTATTTTGGAAGATGGAAACTTCTGGAGATGAATGTTGATGGTAGTCACTTGATAATGTAAACATACTTAATCTCATTGAGTTGTACTTTAAAAAAATGGTTAAACTAGTAAATTTTATAAGGGTACTTTTAGGGCTCCTTCAGGGTCTTGGAATGAGAATGGACTTCTGTATTGGTGGCTCTAGGTTTCCTGCAAGGCCACTTTGTGAGATTCAGAGAGAGGTTCTGGGAGAGGCTCTAGGCATATGCTTTTTAAACTTTGCAAATAAAAACAGCTTTTATCTCTGTTGACAAAGCCATTTTGCTCTTGATTTTCCCCAAGTAATCCTTTATCTCACATCCATTGCCATTGGAAGTGCTGCAGAAAATTTGGAGTATAGACAAGGAGGATCTGCATGAGGACTGCATGCACCTGAGTTCTAGCCAGAGAGGGGTCTGCCTTTTGCAGGCAGTTCTGGGCATTGAGCATCTAGGGAAAGCTCCGGGCCCACATGTCACAGTACAGCAATGAAAGGGAAGGTCAGGCTTATGGTCCTCCCTCAGAAAGATCCCACAGCATTTGGCACAGAAAAGACAGTGAGTAGAGCCAGAAGCACCAGCCATTTAGTTCAAGGAGGACCTAAGGTTAGTCATTAAACAGGAAAAGTTGAAAATACTCAAAAACTTACAGTTCATATTTCCAAGAAACTTGATAAAAGTTTTCTCAAATTTGACAACCTTAAAAATGTATACATTTTTGGTGTTGAGCTCTGAAGGTAAAAGATACTTTTCCAAATCATCAACGATAAAAATGCATTTGGTTAAGCTAAGAAGCTAAGAAAAATACACAGAGTTATAGTTTTATTCTTTTGATAAAATAGATTATAAAACCATTGTGACAGGAAGATAGGTCCACTAAGATACAGATAAAAATATTGGGGTAAAGTATTACAAAAGCTGGTAGATAGTTAATTAAATAAAGCCTGCCATGTCACTGCATTTTAGGGTGTTTCGGTGATTGCTTTTAGGAGGTGTATTTTTTTTCTAATTTTAAATTCAATATTCACTGTTATGTTTACTTTTATATCTATGATTTTATATTACAGTGTGTCTAAAACTTGTAGAAAGCTTCAGGCCTCATGAAACTTGAATCAACTCTAGTGTGGGGTTGAGAGTAGTTCTTCTCCAGATGAATCTCTAAAGACCTAGCGATGTCTAACTGGGCTATATGATGGGATTCTTATGAAGTGGAAACCAGGGGGGAGGAGTGGGTTTACAGCTCCTGGTGGGGTTTCAATGAATGTTCATTTTCACTCTGCTCATTTGAATTCTGTTGATCTGAACTTTGACCTTCATATTTCTTTTTCTTGGTGAATTATTTTCTTTCCTTCCCCCAAGGGGTTCAGCTGTCCTTGTCCCTCTCTCCATGTGGTCCATCTTGGTTGGGGTGTAGTAGTGAGTTTTCACAGTCAGACTTGATCTAAGTGAAGACACTGACCTGTTTCAAACCTTCCTGGGTCTTCCTGATGGAAGATGGAGATGCAGTGCCCCAGCCCAACATCAAAGGTCCTTAATTTAAGATCCTTAGTTGGGGAGCAAGGAGGTTCCCAGAGTGTGGGGCTCTCATCTCACTGGACTTGGGGTTGTCCAGGCTAGGAGGGGCTGGGTCTGATATAGCATGCACCTACCTGGTCTACCCAGAAGCATGAGGCCAGCCCAGAGAGCCTCTAGGCAGTGCTTGAGCCTACCATGGAGAAAAGGAACTGTGTGGTTGCGGGATGAGGCTGAGGAGCAGCCCAGAACCCTCCTATGTAGTTCAGACGGAGCTTGAATACACTGGGTAGCCTAGACTGACCTGGAACTCTTGGTGATTCTCCTGTCTCAGCCTCCCAAGTGCTGGGATTACAGGTGTGCACCACCCCACCCAGCAAGGTGGCTGTTTTAAGAGGTGGTGGAGCTTTAAGGGATGGGCCTGGTGAAAGATAATTAGATCAATGTGATGGGGCCTCCAAATGGGTGAGCTACAGAAAACTCTCTTCTTTACAGAGCATCTGGCCTCAAGTGTTTTACTATACCAACCCAAAACATGCTAACACAATGCCTGGCTAAGGGATTTGGAAGTTTCCTTGAAGTTTGGACAGACTGTGAGAGTTTTCAGGTCTGGTTTCCCCCTTTCCACCTTTAATCACACATCTCTGTCTGAGATCTTTGGTTGTGCCTGGCCTGAATGAGACCTCCACAGCTAACATACCATTCTCTGAAAACAACAGGCTATGTTCACTAAAAAGGACAGATGGCCATGAAGTGAAGTGAAGACGGAGTATACGATCTCCCCAGTGCAGAAAAGTCCAGTGATTGTCTGCACACCTGTGCTTACCATCCTGTGACTGTCAGTCATAAACATTACTTATGATCATAGTCCCTTGCAAACCTTATATAAACTTAATGTCAGGTTGTTCACATATGGATGAAATAAATTTGTCTCTTCCCAGATAGCTGCTGAAATCTGCCCCCGATTTCAGTCCCTGTTTATCCAGACAGGAATAAAGCTTTTTTTCCACACGAAGCCTGAGTCTGAGTAGCCTCTCGCAGGCTGTTTATAACATCTTTGTGTATCAAGTTTGTTCCACTAGAGTACCTGGATATTTGGTAGAATGTAGAGTGCTACCAAATTCTAATCTACTGGATTAGATTATCATCAATGGACTTGTGGTAAAGTGGATGATGTTCTGTAATATGGTTAGGCCTCCTATTGAGGTCCAGTAGAAGAAATAAAAGATAGGTAGAAAAGAGACAAGGAGATCATAACTAAAAGTTGCACTTTTAAGAAGATTGTAACTTTTGGGCCTCAGTTAAGTCACCCAAGGTGATCCATATCCAAATTTCCTTTGGTTTACTGTAGGCACCTTTCCTTCCACACTCACTGTATCCAAAATTCCTCAGGATAAAGACAGTCCATAAGTTGGCTTAATTGAGATAGTAGGGAGCAGTAACTTGATCCTAAGATAAAGGAACAGGAATAGGCTGAAATAATCCAAAGAATGCTTAAATGATTCATCTCAAAAAACAAAAACTGTCTCATACCTGCAATCTGGTCTAGCACCTTTCTGGAGAGTGAGGCACATTTTCCTGGGGTTTCCACTCTCTTGAGAGAAGCACAAATGTTTCCCACTCCATAAAATAAGGTGCCTCTCTGTCGTGAGGGTCCACATACTATTTCTTCAAGATTATGCCTTTACATTTCCACCTAATAAACTGTTCCTATGCCTCTTACTGACTGGTCCTAAACATTCTTTTTCTTCAAAGGGAGTCAGCCTGCAAAGCTATGAGTAGAGTGGGTTAGGCTCCTTATCTTAGCTTTGAAATCTCCTTCAGGCCCTGGGCATATCATGGTCAGCTGAAGCCTTTCAGGAAAAATATACAGTTTCCTTAGCAAGAAAGAAATGTGCTTCCAGATAGCCTCTGGACAGCTCAGTGCTTCCTGGTCCCAGCCTAGGGCTACCCTGCAGGTCTTGGCCCTGCCCACCCTCCAACAGATCTTTCTCTGCATAGACATGCACACACTCCCTAGTGCTTCTGTTTCAAAGGTCATCATCCCTGGCCCAGCCACTCTCGCAATGCTTCTGCAGAAGCCTGGGATGCTGCATGTGATTCATACTCATTTGCATTCATCCACATCTTCACAAATCTGTGACTAACTTGAGGATCAGATCTCATCCATCATCAAAGACCCTGTGACTAACAGTGGCTGCTCCTTAAACGGATGCTCAATAAATATTTATTGAATGAATGAAAGAAAAAAGCAAAAGGAATGGCTGAAGGTCCACATGTTGTTAAAATTTCCATGGAGATTATCATGTGTGGTGCATGGCAGGCAGTTGATGAATATCTGTGATAGCAGAGCTGACACCAGGAGCAGTTTCCCATGTTACTAGGACCCAGGCACAATGATGGCACAAAAAGTATGTGGGACCTGAAAGAGTTCACACATGTTCTTAAATTAAAGGGCTCAGCTGAGGGTTTCTAGAACTGACCTGCCCGAGCCACCTCCTCCACTGCAAAGCCACATGGCAGGCATTGGCACCTTGGGCTCTCTTGAGTTTGAGGACTATGCAGAGCATTTAGCTGGGCCAGAGGAGAAAGGGTCTGCAGGAAAAGAAGCAGGAGAAAGAAGCTGCTGATGGTTTCGGAGGTCTCATGGGAGCTTTTTTTCTCTCAGTCTCCTCCCCAGCCCCTCCAGACCCCCAGCCTCCCCTTTATAAAGCCCTGAGCTCCCTGGAAACCGCTGTCAAGCTGGTGAGCTTTGAAATAGCTTCATGGGCTAATGGAGACCCACTGGGCTCAGGAGAGGCTCAGGGAGCCCTACCATGCCATGAGGGAACTTTGTAATAAAGCACACATATAAAACAGTTGAGAGAGATGACTCAAGCATGTTTGTAATTTATTTTCCCCCTTAAAAAAGTTACTTCTTGCAGTGAGAACTCGAGAGCCTTAAAATGAGTTACTAGCTTATTTGTCACTGCAGACATGGGGTTATCAACAGTCCTTGGAAATCCCAGTTTCCTGGGGCTGGTGGCTTCAAAGGGGAGATGACAGAAGTCAGGACAAAAACAAATCGTTCTTCAGGGGCTTTCTGGGTGCACAGATTCAGACATGATGGAGCGGGGCCGTAATCCAGGTTTCTGGTGCTCCTGCCTTCTGACAGCCATTCTGTGGGTGCAGGGATGCCCCAGGGGCAGTGCCCAGGCTGGCAGCCTTACAGGGTGACGCCCTATTTCCTTCCTTGACTTCCATACTTGGTCCTTTTGAAGTGGGATAGAAGAAATAAAGATAGGTAGAATGAAGACAAGGGAAATTGTAACTTTAAAATAATATTTAAGAAAAATTACAACTTCAGGACACAAAGTCACACCAGCCTTTTCCCTCCTAGGAAACTCCCCCAGGTTCTTCCTTAAGGGTCTTAAACACAGTGAGCCTGGGCTCCTCTTCTCACCTCACCTGCACCACCTTGGGTGGGGGCTCAGCTTCAAACTCAAGGTGGCTAGCACTTTCACACAGACACCAGAGGGGTGACTTGCCAGCAGCAAGGACACACACCTGTGGTCGCTCAGCTTGATGGCACCCCAAGTCTACATAAACACTAACTGCAGACCTCAGTGTGCCCCAGCCTCATGGGGCTGCACTCTCTTCTGAGTACACATTTTAATCCTGTCCAGTAAGCCACCCCCCCTTCACTAAGAAGTCTAGAAATTCCTTTCTGTGGCAGAAGTCAAATGAACTTACAATTATTCCATGGGTGGGGTGAATAGCGTTCCCCATCTTTGCTTTGGGGATGTCTTTGGACCCTGTGCTGTGACACTTCGTCGTAGGTCTTCCTACCCAAAGTAATTTTTGGACACTGTTTGCCACAAAATAAATAGGAGCAGAAGGTACCAGATGACACACACGAGGAGCCCCCCATGCCCTGCCTTCCTCAAGCCTGGTTACCAGGAGCTCCCTCGGGTCAGGATCTGTGGACAATGAAACCCCCATGGAAGTGAGGTGAGGTTGGATAGAAGAAATAAAAGACAAGTGGGAAAGAGTTAAGGCAGATCAACTGAAAACTGCACTTCTTAGGAGGCTTCAACTCCCTCAGCCCATGAATGTCACTCTATATGATCCAGAGCTGTGTTCTCTTGGTTAATTTAGGCTCCCTTCCTTCCACACCCATACCCAAAATCCCTCAGGACAATGGAAGTCCAAAATTGGCTTCATTGAGAAAGTGGATAGCAGGAATCTGACCCTAAGATAAAGGAACAAGTTGAGAGAATTGCTTAAAGAATGCTTAAATTTTCCATCTAAAAACTGCAGCCTTGGTAGGGACTGGGCCACCCTTTTGGGGTTCTTATCTCTCAAGGAAAATATAAATGCTCCCCATTCTAGAAATAATGCACCCCCATCTCTTGAGGGCCCAAACTATCTCTGAGTGTAGACCTCTTGACTTCTTCCTAATAAACCCTTCACATGTCTCTTACTGACTTGTCCTGGAATTTTTTTTCCATGATGGGAGCCAGAGTACCTGTGAACCTATTCTAAGGACAGGGTGGGTTTGGTTCCTTATCTCAGCTTCAGGAACCTTCTGGGATCCTGTCTGGAGACAATTCCAGCATAAGGAAGTGGGATTCCTGCCCCAGAGCCATCTGCCCGTGCTCTCTGCTGCTGCTGAATCCCTCAGGAACCAGGGAGAAACTGGGCATGGAGGCTTCAGCTATTCAGACCACCAACAGGAGGCTGCGGCTGCCTTACCCTGTTCCATGCCTGCCCAGATGTGTGATAGGTGCGGCGGAGTTGCCAGGCCTGAGAAATACAGGGCATTTATTTTGGGACGCATGGTCGACATCAGCAAGCACTCACGCTGAAGAGATCGCAGATGGCAGTCGCAACCATCACCTGCCAGGTCTCCATCTCCCCAAGCGCAGCGTGGTGGGGTGCGATCCATTGCTTTAACCTGGGGCTTTGCATCCTCCCAGCCCCCCAAATTAATTAGGTTCTGCTCAAGGAATGCTTTAAAATGCTCAGAAAAACATTTTTACTGATTTTAATGAAGGAAAAGAGAATTAGGTCAAAGCAGCGTTACGGCAGCACTGTCTTCCCTGTGGGTCAGGAAGACCTGCTTCATCTGTCCACACTGCGGGACCCCTGACCAGCCTGGCTCTCTCCCCTTGCCTCTAAATCCATGACAACCACTGCCCTGCCTGGAGCTTCCTAATCTGTGGAGATTTGCAGTCTGAGCTCCAGCTACATGCGCAGAAGAACAGAGGGAGCTTTTCTGAAAGTCTGTAGTCTCCCCGAGGACAGTCAGAGCAGGGCTGATGTGGAGGTATTTTATTAGTAACTGAGACGGTATTAGCTAACATTGAAAATATTATAAGCCATAAATGCGTTTAATGTCTTTCACCTACTAAACCCTGGCCTGGGCTGCTGCAACTTACCCAGGGTAATTGCATTTGCCTGAGCTGAGTAAAACTGCCTGACCCAGAGCCCATTTTATCATGGAGTGTTGAGCACCTCCTGTGATTTATGGAATACTGTGCTAGAGTGAAGCAGCACCACATACCTGCTCTGCACCATCTGAAAGTAGAAATCTCTTGAGTCAGGGAGCACCTGTCTGGGGGGGGGGGTGTTATTGAAGAGCAGACAAGAGGAATTGATCCAACCTGGGGCTGAGCACAGTGCACTTCACCTTCAGAACTTGAGACTTGAACCCCAGTACTCTGGGAGAAATTTGGTTTTGCAGTGTGAACATATTCAGCAAATGTTCATGGAGTCCTACAAGTGCATGCTCAACACGCAGCGCTTGTCCTCAAGTAGCTGCGGCCCATGAGAGGAGACAAAATCCAAGCTCAGAGCAGAGATCATGGGATTGCAGGCAGGGTTGGCATGGAGAGCTTCTGGGGGAGGAGTTTTTGGACTGACTCAGGAGTCATTAGATAATCAGTGGTGCCCTTCAGAGGGGAGGCCACGTAGCCATGACAATGTGTGGGAAAGATGACAGTGGCAGATCCAGGGCAGATGGAGAGGACCGGAAGCCCCAGTGACCAAGCTGACCCAGTGACGACTCATGGGCTGAAGAGTAAACACGGATCGGGTGTGGGGGTTGGGGTTCCTGTGGACCTAGGGACAAGTCCTGCACAGGGTGAAAGTGCAGGGCTGGGGTTTGAAGATGCCAGTGAGGCAGACTCTAAGGACGTCAATGATGTTTAGATGCAGTGTTGGCCATGGAGAGGGCAGGGAGCAGGATGGGGGTGGGGTGAGAGGATCTGGTGGTGGGGGTGGAAGGAGAGGCAGCAAGGTGTCATCACAGGAAGGCATGGGAGAGTGAGGGTGAGAAGGCACAGATAGGGCGGCTGGATGCCTAGACAAATTCAGTTCCTACCTCTGCCTAGAACCAACCCAACAAAAACACCAGGTAGTTTAGCTTTCAGTTGTTCTCAACTTAAATCTAATCACCCATCCCGTGTAAACTCAAACCCAAGACTGGCAACCAGATCTGCATAGCCCAAAAGTGAGTTCCTATGGTAACAGCCCTCCCCCAACTGCTCCCCAGCCCCTGGCCTGGGCTTTGGTCACATGGTCCCCTGATCTGGGGCTACCAGCTAGGTACTATAGTGACCTTGAGGTCAGATAAAAGAAACAAAGGATAGGGGGAAAGGAGACAAGCAAATCACAACTAAAAATTGTACTTTTAGAAAGACTGCAACTTCCAGGACCCAGTCTAAGTTATTCGAGGTGGCACCCAAAGTGGTACCCACACTGGCATCTCTTTGGTTCATTTAGGCTCCTTTCCTTCCACACCTATCACACCCAAATCTCTCAGGAATACTGGAAGTCCATAATTGGCTTCACTGAAAAAATAGACAGCAGGAACCTGATCCTAACATAAAGGAACATGTTGAAAGGATTCAAAGAACGCTTAAATTATCCATCTTAAAAAAATGAGGCCCATACCTGTGATAAATGAGACACCCTTCAGGGGGCATGCTACCTTTGCCTGGAGGGTCATCTTCTCTCTGGAGAGCCTGCACCCTATTTCTTTGAGTGTAAACCTTTTAATTTCTCCCTAGTAAGTCCTTCCCATACCTCTTTCTGACCAGTCCTGAAAACTCTTTTCCCCCAACAGGTGTCAGCGAACCTGCAAACATTCTGCAGGTAGTGTGGGTTATGATCCTTATCTCAGCTTTGAACACCTCCTGAGGCCCTGTCCAGTGACAGCCTCACTATGCAGATAGGGACACCAAGGCACAGAAAGATCTAGGAAATTTGCATAATTTTATATTTTAAAAAAGTGGGGTGAAGAATTTCCTGTCCTAAATGATTTCCTTTTCTCAGTATCACCTGAGACAAAGGTTTGTGAAAAGGCCCTTGATAGCCATTAGTAAGCTGAGAAGTCAGGCACTGAAGCCTTGATCACTGCTTGAATGGGATGATTTGACTTTGGAACATATCTACACCTGCAATCTCATCCTGCTGTGTGGTCATTGCACAGGTCCCAGGTCTCCCTTGTACTGGGCTCTCACTGTGTGGGACTCAGGATGAGAAACTCTTGTAGCTCCTGGGTGATGCTAATGCATGCCTTGATTTGGAATTGCTGGTCCCGACCTGTCTCTAGAGGGAAGCTGTCACCGTCCCTGCTCGGTAACCCCGGTCCAGGAGCTAAGGGCCTGCAGGAAGTGCCCAGCTCTGGAATGGAGCAGAAATCAGCAGAACCCCCACTATTTTCACCCTGTAAACACCACTGCCATTCTACCCTTGGGTGTGAGAGCACCTCTAAATGTCATGGTGTCCTGGTGGCACCCCCTTCAATTAGATTACCATAGGGACAAAATTTACCTCTACCTAGTCGGGATTTGTTTTGATTGGACCTAAGAATTAATTTGATGTAAGGCAGACCAACAGGAGAAAAGCACACAAAAGTGTCTACTACAGCTTCCTATGGTGTGGAAGATTCATAAAGAAAGGAAGAACATGTAAGTCCTGAGTTAGACAAAGAGTAGTGAGTTACAAAAATGTGATCAACACAAAGGCTCCAGCTAGGGTTGTCCAGCAAGGTGTGATGGTGGGGATTCCCTGAGCCTCAGCTTCCAGTCCTTCCTGAGCATAAGAATGGTACATTTCTTCTGGTGTAGGGAGGATATCTCTGAGAGGGAAATCATTTCTTGCTTTTAAGAAAGACAAGGAAAGGTGGAGGGATCTTCTTGTACCTGCTGATTTTTAGGTGCCTTTAATTCAAATAATTAATGTGCCATGGTGGCATAACTCAGGTAACATATTTTTCCCTCTTCCTTAGCATTAGTAAAGGGATTTTGCAGATGTAAGTTCCCAAATCTGGTGATTTTCAGTTACTTGGGGCAGAGTATCCAGGGAATTCACTTCATCAGCCTTGTGGAAGGCAGTGCCCAGGCAGCAGTCCCTCTCCTGCCCATGCTCTGGTGCAAGACAAGTCTAACGAGCACCACATGAGCTTAGAACAAAACCCTAAATTTCAGAGGAGGCCTCAGACCCAGCTGACACCTCCATTGCAGCCTTAGGAGACTCTGAGCCCGGGCCCCCAAGACACATGCTACAAGTGGAATATGTGACAATAAGTGTTGCACTGAAGACAGAGAGTGCCACCAACCCTTCATCGACCTGGGACTCTGAATGGATTCTCAGCTTGAGATGGGCCCCTGGGTGTTGACCACTCTCTTTGTGTTTAGACCAGGCTGGTTATGGCTGAAAAGAGAGCAGGGAGGTGGGGAGAGATGGTGCAAAGTGATCAGGGGCCACTCAGAAATGACCGGGGTACAATCAGCACCTTTTCCTAACAGTTGAGTCTACCTCCAGTCTTCGTGGAGCACAGCTATCCAGTATTATAGTTTTCCTAAGAATTGTGGATGTTTGTGGTATAAACTGTTGACCTGGGGGCACATGCAGGAGACATTTCTGATGATAAAGTCCAAGAACAGAGGGACTAGAACCATGAACAGATAAGAAATCATATGGGCTGGAGCTTCTCAGGAAGATTCTGATATGAAGTTCACTTTCTTCCATTTTGTATAGGCTGAGTTGAACCTGAATTCTGCTTTTGCTATATTTCCCCTGGATTTGGGGTGATCTTATAAGAACCATGGGCTCCCTAAAAAGCCTTCAGACCTAGGAGGTCCCAGGAACTCAGGGCTGGCAGCTGCGATTCCCTGCTTCTGATGAGGAGGACTCATCCAGCCTAAGCCACACCATCTGGGACATCTAATCTCTCCAGGAGGAATCTTACATTGTGCTATTTTTAAAAGGAAGTGAAATTGAAACATGTGTTCCACTTTGCTCATGTTTTGTGAAGGTAGAAGTGTTGGAGTAAAAAACTTATCTGATAAAATAATTTCTTTTTTATAACTTTTTTACTAACTTTATGGAGCACCAAGACTGCAATATTTAACTCTTTCTGATGGCAAATTCCAAACACAAAACAGAGTATAGAGAGGATAAGGTACAGAACCTGGCTATGGCTTATCTCCCTGAAACTCATGTTGAAATTTAATCTCCACGATGAGGCAGTGAGAGATGTGGCTGATGGGACCTTTGACAGGTGAATTGGGCTGTTCCCTGGGATGTGTTCACCACCCATGTACTCAATGGACTGGTGGGATAATCAGCTGGAAGTTTCCTCTGAGAATGAGTCTGCTACTAAAGTTGGTCAGGCTGGTTCTCCTAAAAGCCTTGATTTTGGACCAGAACCAGGGGCCACCTTCCCTTTTCTTTGTAACCACCCCATGTGTGGTGGTATGATGTTGGCAGCAGAAGACAGCCTGAGCCCAGACCCATGGACCCATCTCCAGCTCCACTCATCATCTCATGATCAGTCTTGCCTCCTCTATTCTCTTTTCCCTGCCCTGCCTTGGATTAGAGAATTTAGTGTTTCTACCCCTTCTGCAGGATTTTTCTTTTTGATACTAGAGATTGAACCCAGGGCCTTTACACCGAGCTACACTCCTAGATCTTTTCTGCATTTTGTATTATGAGACAGGGTCTGCCTGAGTTCCCCAAGTCTTAATGATGACCTCGAAGTAGCCACACATGCACCTGGCCTGCAGATCCTTCAGGTGAGCCATCGGTGAGCAGGGAACGCTTGGCAGGAGGCAACTCTTCCGGATTTCAGAAGAAATTACTTCCTCAGTTCGAGCTTCTCCCATCTCCTGAGTCATCAGACACCAATTCTAGAGGAGGAGAGCAATGTTTGTAGCCAGGATTAAATATGTAAGCAGAGGGGAGACAGAAGAAAAAATCTCATTTTTTTCTTTATAAGCACCAGATGTGGTCCTCACTACTGGGGCCAACCAAAAGGACAGAACTCTCAACCCTTAGACCCCAGTCTCCTACTCTGCCCATTTCATTGGCTTCTTGTTGATCTGGGTTTTATGATCTTAGAGGCTAGGCAACAAAAACTTCAGTTGCAGCAATTTTCACACCCTTGATAAACAGCGTTTATCTGCTTAGACGTTTGCCTTCACTCTCCAATCCTTATTAATAGAGAGCACCTTGGTTTTACAAATCAATGACCCAGCTGACTTATAAATCTCCTTGACTCTTCTGCAAGCTTCACATTCCTCTTAGGGTGTCAAATACCAAATGGAGAAAGTTGTCCCTGTAGATTTGAGAGCAGAAACGTGGCACGAAGCTTATGTTCTTCCACAAGTGACACTCATAGTGAGGTCACCATCTAGAAGATCAGCCTGTGTTTTAGAAGAAGATGATGTAAATGTCACCGGAGGAGGAGGGGGTGTCTGCCAGGGCACTGAGTCTCTCTCTACGTTGCCTCAGAGAGCATTTTAGGAACGCAGTGCCGCATGTTATCGTTAGTAATGTTTAGTGGCCCTGAGGGAGGTGGCCCTGGCTCCTCTGATCTCTCTGCCACCAGGAGACCTTGATCGCCCAGCACAGCATGCTGCTGTTCTCTGCTGAGGCCGGAATAAATATTTTAGGCTGTGGGCTGTGTCGTCTGTGGGAACCACTCGCCTCTGCCGCAGGAAGAAGCAGCCACAGACACCAGCGTGAGTGGAAAGGTGGAAAGGGCTGGCTGTGCCCCAGTAAGGCTTCCCTTATGGAGTTGGAAGTTTCCTGTGTCCTGAAATTCTAATTTAGATGGTTTTTAACCATTTAAAAATTAGAACCCATTTTTGTCTTGCAGGCCATGCAAACACTGGTGCGTGCCAGCTTGGGCTTGGCTGGGGCTTGTCATTTGTCCTCTATTCTGGCATCTTCTTCCAAGAGCTCCAGTGAAAAGGAAGGGGGCATCCTTATAGGCACCATCTGTGCCACTTTAGTGCTTTCCCACCACACTTTTTCTTATGGTTATGGGGTTGAGCCCAGGACCTCCTATGTGCTGACATGTGCTGTACCCTTGTCCATTCCTGGCTTGTCTACTGTGACACTTTCAAACACGGGTGGCAAGGGCTCTGTTGGCTTTGAGCAGATAACACTCACCAAAGCTGTGTGTGGGGCTTCATACAGGGACTCCCCTGTGCCACTCTGGCTTGATCACAGACACCTCCCATGAGGTCTCCAGTCCTTTTATACCAATGTTAACTATATTTTCAGGAGTCTACATTGAGACTTAAGAGTTTAATACAAATTTATTTTCCAGCTTTGTGAACTTATTTCCCCTCAATGCCATCAAGTTACAAATATTAAATGGTATTTGATCACATGATTAATTACTGTTGCCCTACCTTACCTGCAAGCTCTACATTCAAGAATTTAACCATCCGTGGACTGAAAATATTTGCAAAAAAGGGGCATCTGTACTGAGCTTGTACAGATTATTTTTCTTGGCTGTGTTCCTTAGACAGCACAGCATAACCACTATGTATATGGTATTGCGTAAAGAGCTGTAGGCCATCCAGAGACAGTGGAAAGTGCATGGGAGAAGCGCATGGGTTCTGTGCAGTAACTATGCCATCTTGGAGACTGTGCACCTCAGATTTTAAAATACTCACTGTTTTGAGATCCATCTCCTGCAGGTATCAAAGGATAACTGTGTTTTAATGAAGGTGCTAATTTTGGAACGCAGGATCCTTATGAAGAGACTTGTGCAGATGTGAAAGTGCCACTCTTGTGCATACCCTACCTGCACCCCCGCCCTCCCCTTCCCTCCTCATCTCGGAGGAGGAATTTGGAGTCTTCCTGACACCTGCATTTATTATTTCCTGCCTCACTCACTGATAATTTTCTGAGGGCCTCTAATGGCTTTAAGACGTGACTGAGAATAATTGTATGTAACACACTTTAAATAAGCTTGTATCATTGGATCTGTAGTTCAGAGGCAGCCATAAAGGCATTTTGCTCATGGAAAAGTGATTGACTTTGCCTGGGAGGATCCAGATGATTCTACCCTGAATTCTGTGCGAGTGGAAGCTGAACAGTGAATTCCTAGACAGGCCTTGGAAAACACACAGAGCTGCTGGAGTGACATATCTCACAATTAGCAATCACCTCAGAGCCCCAAGTACTCATGAGGCAAAGTCCACACAGACATGTGTGGGGTGGCAATTGGGTCAGAGGAAACATCTTCCAATTATGAGGGAGAGTGCCCCACCTTGGGCTAGAAAATAAATTATCCCCCTCTTCAGATGTTGAACGAACTCGTAGAGTCAAGGTATCTCCTGGGAAAAGCCACCTTGTCTCCATCTGAAGTCCACAGTGGCTAGTACATGTGGTCAAAGGCCACCAGACCCCCTACAGAGAGAAGTCCTCTCCTCAGCAGCTAGGAGTGGGGAGCAGCTGGGTACTTTGAAGAGGAGGATGGGGGACCCTCGGGGCAGTTCCACCTGTCCTGACCCTGTTCATGTTGGAGAACCAACTGAAGCTGCTTGGCTCTCTTTCCTGCATGCCCAGCACCTGAAAGAAAAGGAAAGGGACTCAGCATGGCATGTTTGGAGAAGAAACTGCTAAAGCAGGTTTCTTGGAGTTCAGTTAGTGGTGAGGGCCTCTGCCTCCCCTGGCTACATGTTAGTTTTTATATCCTTCCTTCCTTCCTTCCTTCCTTCCTTCCTTCCTTCCTTCCTTCCTTCCTTCCTTCCTTCCTCCCTCCCTCCCTTCCTCCCTCCCTTCCTTCTTTTCCCTCATCTTTAGTATTTTCACAGAGTGCTCTGTGCTGGAATCATAAAAGCTTTAGATTCCCTCAGGAAAATCTGGTTAGGGTGAGGTCATTTTCAGCCCTTATTTTGGACTGCTGTTCCTCCCTGACCTGTTTTTTATGCCTTCCTCATTTATTTGTCGTAGCAGCCATATGATGTTACTCAAAATACGTCTTAAAGTGTAATTTAAAATGTTATAAAATGGCATGGCGTTTGTCTTTCTGCATCTGGCTTATTCCGGTGAATATAATGATCTGCAGGTCCATCCATATTGCCACAAATGACAGGAGAGCACCCTCTGGATAATGCCCCACTGTGCTCTGATCTAATGAGTACCCATCTGCTGGTGGACACTGAGGCTGATTCTGTGTCGTGATTGCTGGGCATGGTGCTGTAGCAAGCACAAGAGGAAGAATACTGGCTCTCTCAGACACCCTGACTTCAGTGCCTGTGGGTGAACGCTCAGGAGGGGGCTCTCTGGGGAGATGCTAGCCTTGTTTTCACTTTGTGAGGCTTCCCTCTGTGTTCTCTATCAGCTGTGCTTATTTACATCCCCTTCACACAGACAGACAGACAGACAGACAGACACACACACACACACACACACACACACACAGCGTCAAAGTTCCGGTTCTCCACAACCTGGCCAGGCGTTGGTAGCTTTGGCCTCTTTACTAATGGACATTCATCCTGTGAGGTGATGTCTCACAAATGCTCCTCTCCTGGCAGTAGAGAGGAGAGGCTGGTGAGGGCGGAGAGAAGAGTCAGAAGACGCCAAGTCCCAGGTGGTGGAGGAAGGAGTTGGGGGCTCTGCAGCAAGTGGAGGGGTCACAGTCAGCACCAGTGCACTACAGGTTCTGTCACACTGCGGGAGGCACACAGGTTCCACCCCAACCAACAAGCTGTGTCTGAGGTGCCAGGTAGATAAATCACCCTGCTTTGATCCTTGCACAGTGTGGACAGGTGTGGAACATCACGTGGCGCTCCATACATCTATAAAATTATCTTGTGTCAATTTTTAAAAATTAAATTTAAAAAGTTTTAATAAAAATATTTAGAAATAGAAATGGTCCTGGCTGTGTGCAGCCAAGGTATGGGGTGGACATGAGAGGCTCTGAGAACCCCGCTGCGTGCAGGGCTCAGCTGGCAGGCAGGGCTAACCCTCAACCTCAGCCTCACAGGAGGGACTGGAGGCAAGAGGCAGAGTGGATGCTCTTCCAAGCCAGCAAAGCTCATACTATTTCATCCTATGCATCCTTTATACTTCTAAAAATGATTGAGTGACCCAGAGAACTTCGTTTCTATGTGTCCTACCTGCTGCTTACTGTATCAGCAATTAAAATGCAGAAATATTTGTTTTTAAAATGCTACATGGCATCTCTCCTTTGAGTAAGGCAAAGTGCAAATAGAGCAGAATAAAGGTTGATAAAAGGAAAGGAGGAGGTATAATAGATAATGTAAAATAGGAAGAAAAGGGGAAAACGGGAAGTGGGAGGGTTAAGGGAAAAGAAAGAAGGGAATGGAATTAATATGAGAAAATGGAAAAATGGAAACAAAGTCTTTGTAAATAGGGAGGGGTGGAGGGGTTGAAGGGAGGGCAGGGGAAGAGGGAAAAATAAGAACCAAGATGGATTATGTAAAGGTGCATATCTCCAATGATGAATGTCATTATATTGTATACCTTAAATGTACCTGTAAAATAAAAATTTTAAAAAAAGAAATGAGGAGGTAGGAGACATTTTGCAAGTGGGGAGGAGGAGAGAGAAAAGGGAAGGAACAGAACGGAAGATGCATCAGGTGTATGTACCAATGCCTCAAGGATGTGTTGCAAACACAAACTAAAAATAACAAAATAACAATGATAATGAAAATGGGGAAGAGTGATTTAAAATCCGAGGGAGGGAGATGGGTGGGGAAAGGAAAAGGAAAAAGAATGTGTTATGTGCATGCACCTTTTCCCTGAGATCAATATGAGCTCTATGTCCTGCAAACATGTACTGACAAAATAAGTAAAAATATTTCTTTACTATTCCTTCAAAAACAGCGAACTTATTACATGTTGTAATGAATACTTTAATATTTTGTGAAAATCACATACATTTCACAGGACACAAAACGCATCTGATTTGACCCAGATACTGGCATCCTCATCGCTCATCCACCTGCTGACCAGTCAGGGCTGGGACACTCCAGAGAAGCCTCTGTGCCCCCAAGAAATGACAGTGAGAAGGACAATGGCATTCCAGCATCATGACCTAAACAACTTTGTCCTTCTAAAACACCAGCAAGACCCTCAGAGACCCTGGCAGCAGGCGGGAACCCAAGCTGGGCTCTGAGGACAGCTGGTCTAGGTGGGAGAACACATGTGGGTGTGGGCTCCTCTCAGGGGCAGCTGCCCTGTGTGCTTTTGGCTAGATCCAGGCTGTCAAGTCATCAGCTTTGTGCTGCTGAGTGCTTGCTGTGTGGCCTTGCCCTCCAGGACATCCTGGGATGTTTCCACACTCTGGCTGGCCTCCTACAAGCCTCCTTGCGTGCCTCCCAGTCTCATGGTGTCCATCTCATGTCTTGAGTGCTTGGTACCTTTCACCCACACATTTCTGGCTCTCTCCTCATCTCAGGTGCCCTGAGGCTGTGTCATCCAGTAAGCTTAGAGCCCAGATGGAGCCCCTGCCACATAACCTGCAGATAGTGAGGGACCGAGTGTGACTATGAGGCCTCATGGATCACACTTCCTGGTGACCTGCAGCTGCTGCAGCCCATGTAGGCCCTCTCTATAATCTTGACACGGTAACACAATTGCCTAGTGACACGTGTCTCAGGATGTGTCTCAGCTGCTGACAAATGACAGTGATTCTCCAGTGCCTTCAGGGTAATCATGAAACCATTTAGTTTAAGTGGGAATAGTGTCAGCAGCTAAGTGAGAACCAGTGAGGTGGTCACAGAACATACTACAGGCTGGAGATGTCTCTGGCTGCAGAGTCAGCACAGGGCTCTCAGGAGACTCGTGCTACATCCTTGTCCATGTGGACACATGGACTCCTGTGTGGACCAGGGCTCAGGCAGGATGCATCTTACTTGGCTCCTGCCCAAACACGATTTCAAACCCTCTCCTGGGGGTCTGTTCCTGTATCTCTGATCCTCAGCAGTTTCCTGGGGGCCTGAGGATCTCTAGCCAGTGTGCCCTTCCCAGTGCTTGGCGCCTTAGGACTTCACTAGACATCACCTCCCTCCAGTCCTGCTCCCGAATTCCCTCCCTTCCTAGTGCAGTTAAGGCCATCAGCACAGCCCTGTATGGTCCATAGTCACTCCCATGTCCCTATCTTTCTTGGTGGCACCTGGACACCAAAGGCATGCTCCTCTGTGGCCTGGAGAGGCCCTGATGCAGAAGGACAGGGGTGTGTGCTTAAAGATGGAGCTCATCAGTCTCCATCCTCTGTTCCTCCTGCCCTGCATGGTGTTGGACCCCAGTGCTCCCAGATGGAGACGAGCCACACTGTCAGGGTACACGTGTCTGACACCATTCCATGTGGGTCTGAGGACTCAGGCATAGAGGAGAGAGTACTGAAGACTCAGCCACTGGCTCTCTTATCTGTCCTCCATCTGTCCTTGCTCTTCTCTGCACCTGACCCATAGTTCCTCACTCCAGGCCAGGGCAGAGTTCCTCTTCATGGCCTTCTGGTCTTGTTCACTCCCATGTAGGCCCAGCTATTGGCCTAGTGACTTCCATTCATGTCTGTCTTCTAGGACTTGCATTTCCCTAGCTCCTCTGCAAGACATGTGCTCCATGCAATCTTGAGTTCAAGTCATCTTTGCTCTCTTATGACCCAAGGTCTCAGTGTACCACAGACAGGGCAGGTCGACCAGAAGCAGCACAGGAGCAGCTTGAAGGAAAGGCCCTAGAACGGCAGTCTCAGGTGTCACGGTGGCTGGGCCTTGGCAGTCAGGCAGTTGGTCAGACACCATTCTGCATGTTTTGGGAGAGTGTTTGTGTGCATTAGGTTAACAATGAAAACTGTTAACTCTGAGTAAAGCAGATTGCTCTCCACAGTGTGGCAGGCCTCGCTGAATCGCTTGCAGGCTTGGCCAGAACTAAAGACTGATTTCTGCTATGTAAGGGGTTGATACTGGTGCAGCTTCAAGTTGAACTGGGTCACCAGCCCAATAGCCCACCCTGCCCATGTTGTGCTTGGTAACCTCATAATAGCATGAGCTGACTCCTCAAAAGAAATCTCTTGCCGGATGTGGTGGTGCAAGCTTGGAATCCAAGCTCTCTGTGAGGCTGAGACATTGCAAGTTCTATGTAGCCCAATTTGTGCAATTTAGTGACTTAAGTAGCCTGTTTCAAAAATTTAAAAAAGATGTAAATAAATAAATAAAAAGGGCCAGGGTCATAGCTCAGGTGAAGGCCCTGGACTCAATTCCTAATAACACACATACACACACGTGCATGCACATGAGCACAAGGCAATTGTGAGCAGGAGGAAGAGGACTTGCTACCTGTGTGCCAGTGAAGGGGGCTGAGACTTCAGGATAGAGCTTGGCAAGAAATAGGAAGTGGTGAGGGCCACACCCAAGAAAGGGTGACTAGAAGTCTAGAGAGGAAGAGGAGGAGAAGCCCACAGTCCATCACACGAGAGCCAGCTTGGTCACCTCCAGAGCCCTCTCCCCACTTCTGATAGTGGCTCCTCCATGCCCTTTACTAATTACACATCAGCCACATGGACTATGGTGCTCCCCACACCTTCCTTCACCCACCTCTGAGCCTCAGACTTGGCCAGATTCTAAGCTTTATGAGCTCCATGCTGGAGAATTCCACAACTGGCCTCTGTCATGGTTACAAGGAAAGGTAAACAGGGTCTCAGCTTCACCGGGCCTCTGCTGACCTTAAGAATCACTACTCCAGTGGTCATAGAGCTGGGCCACCCATTACCAGTGTCCTGTGAGCTCCACTGGGAGCTCACACCTCTGCCCTGTGGGTCGTAGTGATGATGATAGTTGTTCAGGTTCTTTCCAGGGTCATGGAAACTACTTTTTATCAAAGTTAGGACTCTTCACTAGCTTTGCATGGGTATCCCACAGGCAACCTTGGTGTCAGGGGACCAAAGCCTCCTCCCTCAGTCTATGCTGATGCCATCACTTTCTGAATATGACTCCCTTGAAGAGCCATGGAGACTGATTACATATGTGCAGGTCACACTGCATCACCTCCAGGCACCTGTCATCTGCTTCTTCATGGATGTCCAGCCCTGAACTTGGGGAGGTGGATTTGGGACACTTGGCTGCCTTGAGAGTCAACTCTTTCTCTTTCTCTCAGCTTGCCATTTAGTGATTGGCCCATGTGGGGGATGCAACAGAGACCTGATTCCATAACAAAAGCACAGGTGCTGCAGAAAAGCACAGAATGCTGCACAAAACCACCTTTGGATCATGTACATTAAGGTATAGGCAGCATGGAAGTGTGTTTGTAGATTTGTTCCCCTTTCCCAAGAAGTCTGATTGGGTAAGTACTCCAAAAATCAGAAAAAAACACTTCTCATCCCAAGAATTTTGGAAAAGGGGTTCCCAACCCATATGGTTGTTGGCCACACTAGGCATGAAGAACAGAACACTGGGTGTGGGTGTGTAGCACTAGATGTGTGTGGCCATAGGCATGTGTAGCACTAGGTGTGGATGGCACTAGGCATAGCACCATTGCAGCACAGGTCAGCACTCTCCTCCTCTCTGGTTTCCTGCAGCCAACTCCAGTGCCCAGCACCCCGTAGGGTGGGTAAGCAATTCTGCAAGAAAGACCAAAATACCACATGGGATTGCTGACATTACCATTAACTGAAATCATGCAAGAAATGTATTTGGAGAAAAGATGCCAAATTCACACATACTTCCTATCATTTCATTATTGTTGTTATAATTATTGGGCCAAACAATTTCTTTCCAAAGTTTCAGAAAGGTCAAAGGAGTTCAATGTTGTACATTCTAAATTACCAATAATTTTGAGTTAGGAAATTCTCAATATGCTTACTTCTCATATATTAGATCCTGTTTTATTTTTTAGAAGGTTGTTTCCTAGAACAGAACAACTCAGTGTGGTAAATTCATAGGAGATTGCTGCAGTAGAATCTGCTTACCATGCCCTGGCTGTTTAGTGGACATTTACATGGCATCAGTTCCATCTAATGACATTCATGGCTCCCAAGGGAAAGCATAGAAACCAAGGCTTTTGTGGTTTTGAAAGGTGGCCTCCCCAGCAGGCCTAGAACCATGCATTTGTCACCTCCAGGGTGCAGCCAACTGCCATATGCACACATTTTCGGATCCCTCACAGGCTGTGATTTCTGTGGATCATTTCTCCCTGGACCTTAATTCCATTTTTCGGTCTTAGGAATTTAGTCTGTCCAGATTTTCAAATATGAATGAGAATGTTGGGTATGTCAAGTTTCCATGTAATCCCAAAATTACAAAGACTTTTCCCAGGGTGGGCAGATGCTTTTTGGTCACAGTCCCAATGGGTCTGGAGTCTCTTCTCTGACGGAACAACTCTGGTCTCACGTTTTCTTCCCTTGGTGGCTTCCTGAAGACACATGGGGGATGCAGGGAGTACAAACTTCATGGTGGTCTTTACCAGGCTTTCTCAGATTTGCAAATATCCAAACAATTAATATGAAAATAGTGAATGATCTTCCATTCATACCAAGATGGTCCCTTCCAAAACAGTGTAGCCGGGTTGTGTTTCTTTCCCTGTTTTTATTCAGTGAAATACAGTCTGCATTCAATTATGAAATGGGTATAGAACATACTAACAACAGAAAGTAAAGCCTTCATTGAGAAAGGGAAAGTCTGTAACTTCCTGGAGCTCACGTAGCATCTGTTCATACACTCAATTTCTGACATCAAAATCATCCTGTGAATATGACTGATGATGACTTTTGGAGTTAGCTTTTTAAACCTACAACAACACTCAGGAGGTGAAAGACAGAGAAGCACTGGACAGTTCTGGCTGGGGAGCGAGGCCCCTCATGTGAACCACAGTAACAGAGTCTGAGGTGTCAGGGTGTGGCAGGTGGCTCCCGAGAGAAGCCTTGGTGGCATGGAGTGGACCTGGGATAGATTCCCAGGGAGATCCATGACGGGCAGCAAGGGTCTCAGACAGATTCTTGGGGCCTTTGGAATACCTTTCTGGGTCATTGACGCAATAACTGAATGCAGGGCACACTGGGGAGTCTGGCTACAGAGAACCCCACCTGAACTCTGTCTAGGATGGCCAGTCACAGGCTCCTGAGCTTCTGAGTCCTTGGGACTCCTGCATGAGGGCAGGGTCCCTGGGGATAGCTGTCCTTAAGGCTAACCTGACTTCCTTCCGAGTCCCCCAGTAGCAAAAGCTGCTGTCCCTGTGTCTCACTGGGTTCCAGGTGAAACACAGATGGCTCTGCATCACTAGACCCACCCAAAGGAGAGAGGTGATACAAAGAAGGGTGGAGAAATCCCAGAATCCTTGGAAGAGAAAGGTGTGGTATTACAGGGAGAGGAAACAGCTCATCTGCTACTTAATTTTGAGTCCTCACTTGGGGTCTGCATAATACCCTCTGGTGCTTGCTGATACCCCACATGCACTCACACATGTGCAGACACACATGCACGTGCATTGCGATCTTGCTCCACTACCCAGGAAAGCAGAGCCTTGTGCTTTGACCACTAACTAGGTCAAGTTCTTGACATCCTCCTCTATTCCCACACTATGAGCTCTAATTAACGGCATCTTTCAAGGTTGTCATTGTATAAATGTAGGATATTTTTACCGCCGTGTATTTTGCCCAATTTAATTGTTTTTCTCTTGTCAATTAGCATTTATTTTTACCTAATTTGTAGTTAGACAATAGTATGAATAATTTTAAAGGATCTTAACATTTTTGTGCCTGCATTTTGGAATATAACTTGTAAGATTACAAATAACTTTATTAAGGTACATTTAAAAAAAGAATACACTATTTAAAATGTACAGGTGTGTCGGGAGCAATGCTACATAATTTTAGGGAAAAATCATTTGATTAGGCCTAGTTCTCCTGCCTACAGCCCAGCTGTGGCATTTTGAGACATGTTTCCATTTTGGCCTCCGATCACAACTGATACTTCAATGATCCGGTGATGCTGTGATGCTCCAGGACAAGATTACGCCAGCAGGAGACATCCTAGGAGGAACAAAATCTTCAACTGCAGAGTTCCTCCTTGTTCTTGGATTTCCACAGTCACTCAGTCTTTTCTTACACTTTGTTTATCCTGATGTGAGGTACTGAACTCTCTGCATTTCATTTGTTGCATTTGTTTCTCCTGATGTACTGAATAAAATGTGTGTCAAGCTTTGAGGCTTTCCTCTTTGCTGCCCAGAGCAGCACTGATCAGACCCAAAGCTCAACTTCTCCAAGTCTTATTTTTTCTACCTTTCCTATATAAGTTAATTCGCCTTGTGCTGCCATGGCTTGCAGGAGACTAGGACTTACTGCAGAGGTTCTAGTAACGTCCCCTTTCCCTGTTCCCTACACAGGTGGGGGTGTGTGTATGTATGTATGTGTGCATGTACAGACAGAGAGAGACACATACAGACAGACAGACAGATAGACTGAGGCTAGAATGATTCCAGGGCCTCGTTCATGCTAGACAAGCATTCTACCACTGAGTTTTATGCCCTGTGCTAAAAGTGTACAGTTAATATAAGTAATCACCACCATAATCAAGACATAGAATATTTCCATCACTCCAAAGCTAAAACATTAATAAATTTTAGAATGTAAAACTTTATGGAACTTGGATATCTAATCAAAACTCTTTTTTCAGATAATGTGTCACTGGATGGGAAAGTTCACAAAAGATCTGTGTAGATTCTGGAGCAGTGTTTCCCATGTGTTCTTCATGTTTTTAAAGGTCATGGTGGTTGGAATTCTAGGAGCAGGTGGGACTTAGCCATCTTAAAGTTGCTTTTCCCAGTTTCTGAATACACGTACTTCTTACTTTTGAAACTTTAATTCTTAAGACATGAGTTAGCCAGATGTGGTGGTACACATACAAAAATAAATTAAATTATAATACCTTTCACTGTTATTATGAACCGTGATATTATGTGGGTTCACAGTGTCAGGAATAAAAATCATGTTCCCTTCCTCCAAAAAACATTATGGCCCCAGGTGGGCATGGTGGTGCACACCTGTAATCCTAGCACACTGGGAGTGCTGAGGTAGGAGGATCTCAACTTCAAGTTCAGTCTGGGCAATTTAGTGACTTAGTGAGACCCTGTCTTAAAATTTTTAAAAAATTTAAAAAGAGCGGGGGATGTCATTCAGTGTGAAGGCTCCAGGTTCAATCTCCAGCACTGCACAAACACACACACACACACACACACACACACACACACACACACACACACACAGGTTATATCAACTATATATTTCAGAATAGAAAATATGAAAAATAAGAAAGTGGGATTTAATCATACAGTTCACATCTAATTAATTAAAAACAGCAAACAAAAAATAAGTTATACATATTGGTACAGAACTCGCCTTTTTCCATGATGGATATATTCCAATGTCCACAGCAGAGACTGAAACCAGAGATAGTGACAAATATTTTATATATGATAGTAACAAACCCTTTAGACATATATAGCTATGATAAAGCTTAATTTAAAAATTGGCATAGTAAAATTCACAATGACATAATAAGGAAAAATAATTGTATAAAAATAAAAAATTAAATTAACTACATTTTAAACCAATACTTTAGGGTAAAAATACATAGTAAAGTCTTCTTGTTTTGTTGATTTCTTATCATACACACCGCACTTTCCATTGTAGGTTTTTTCCTTTCTCTCCCTCCTACACTTTAAGATCTTCTGCAGTAAAATTTGTCTTAATTCACATTTGAATCTCTAAAAGTATTTAGATTACAATAGCTATTCAATAGGTGTGTTTTAATTTTGATAAAGTTGGAAGATGAGCTAGGAAAAAGTAGGTGTTATTGTCCTGCCAAATTTTCTTGCAGTCTTGCCCAATTTAATTTCTGCATACACGAAAACCACCCATTCCTCCCCCTCCCAGCCCCTCCAGCTGCTGTTCCCAGCCTGGGAGCGGTATCCCGAAGGGCGGTTGGCACTCACTCCCTGTGCTGAGTGAAAAGCCATGGTGGAGCAATTCCGGAGGGCACAGGCCCCAGCAGTGCAGCCTGTACCCCTCCTGCACCCCTCCTGCACCCCTGCTGGTGGCTCCCACACTGGGCTCAGCACCTCAGCTTAGAACAACTGGTCACAGCCCAGCACCTCACACCCAAGGGACCCGAGGCCTGGCTGGAGTGCACGGAGCACAGAGGCAACTCAGAGCAGTGGCTGTGCTGTGTAGGGCCCCAGATGTGACTGCAGTGAGGGGCCCCTCATTGCACATGGACTGCACATGCACCCCATCAGGTGGTGGGAGGGGCTTCATCATTCCAGCCAGAATGGAGGGAAAGCAAAAGTATTTGCAGGATCTGCTGGGAGGGCTTGTGAGAGGCGCTTCATTAGAAATTTGGGGTGACAGGTAGAGGAGTTGCATTTTGTTAATGTATTAGTCTCATACCCTACACCCTTCTATCAGTGGGGTGTGACAGAGGTAAGACACCTTCTCATTGCATAAAACCCCATAGTCCATGCATCTGTAGGCAGAGAGCGAAGGCAAGGGAAGAAGACTGTCAGCTGCTTCTTTTGCAAAAACTGCCTGGTGGTCTTTCTAAATCACATTTATGGCATCATACAGACTGAGGATGGGTGAAGAGACTGTAGGTCATCAGCTCAGACTGGGAGCCTCAGTGATGGGGATTCATTAGAAAAAGAAGCAGAACCTGGCTGCATATTGGCTTCCCACCCTTTCCAAAAATGAAAGGGAGATCCAAACACATGGATCCATGTAAAGTGGGATTTTTTTAGGTGATGAGGAAGAGGAAGCCCATTTGCATTATAGAAACAGCCCTTGTGGCTGTCAGGACGATTTCCCCATAGCCCCATTCAGGACAGCGGAGGTGTATCAGTGTGTGGTGGGCTTACAGGCAATGGGGAGCCGGGGTGAGCACCCAGCTCTGGAGGTTTGTCCTCTGGGCAGGGCAGTCATCAGGCTGCTTCAGAGCGGTCAACCCAGCAGACTCAGGAAGCAAGACGCATTTGAGCGACATCATTAGACACATGCAGAAATCAACATCATGCGATGTTGCAGCTTCAAAAGCAAACTTGGCAGGAGAAACTCCCACCTCTCTGTGGGTGACAAACCAGTACGGGTAGCAATGCTGCTACCACAGGTAAAGGAAATAGCCCAGATTTAGGGCAAAGTTCCATTTTGAGATCTGGGGATCCTGGCTCAGCCCTGAGGCCTCCTGTCCCCACATGCATGGGCCTGTCCCTGACTCAGCAGTGGTGGCTTTCGAGCCTTATCCTCTCAAAGGCAGGGCCAGGGGCAGAAAGATGCCAAGGTGACAGCCATGCAGAGGATGTGCCAGCTGCCAACTCTGCCTTTTTGTTTTTCATCTGCTGGGGGTTAAATATGCAACCACTTGAGACTGCAGGACTACAGGCAACCATTCTGAGGCTACAGAGGAAATGGTGATGCTTAGGCAGGTCCAACCCAGAGAGACACAAATATCAACCCCGGCTCACTCAGAGGGTGCCTGCCAAGCAAGGTTGGTGGCCTCCTTTATCAGCAGAGGGGAATGGCTGAAATTTCCCTTCTTTCCATAGGCTGCCAAGTATTTATACAGACACACGTTCACATGCTATGTGAGTTTCTGGTGCATGTGTGTGGGCCAGGAGAGGATTAGATAAATCTGAGTCTGGAGGGGCGGTGGAAACTAGGGGTAGGAGTCTCTGAAGACAGCTCCGTTTGGGCCCGCATTTTGTTTGGTGGTACATCCTGGACTAGAGCAAAGACTGCATTTCCAATCTTAAGAGATGTAGGCTTTAATCCCAGTTCCTCATTTCTAGGTGTGTATTCATGGACAAGTTATTTAGATTTTCTTTTTTCTGTAAGTTGGATTTAAAATTAATACCCATTTCACATTTTTTCAAGGATTAAACTATCTTGCTGAATACTGGCCCCAGTGTCACTATTCTCTAGTAATGTTATTGGGTGATAGGCAGATATTATACTCCATCACTTTATTTCACAAATTTGATTATTGGTCTTGTTATTGATAATAGAAATAGATAATAATAATAGTGTGATAATAGTCACAGATTTGCAGGTTGTGCAAAGTGTCAATTATTTAATTAAAAAGTGCCACCCCCCACATACACTATTTTGCTTTTTTTCCTTAAATCTAAGTGATGTAATTACTTTTCTTCCATTTAGATAAGAAGACACAACCTGTTGAAGGCTGTTTACACAATTCCACAATTTGGGGTAAGAAACCTATAATCTATCCTCAGGCTCAGCTTCATTCCACTCAGCTAAAGGCTAAACAAAAAAGTTTACACTTTTCTTTCATCATATTAAACACTTCTAAATTTTTTCAAGTGATTTTTTTTGAAAAAAATGTGGTGAAATATACATGACTTAACCATGTTAATGAATTCTGAGGGTACAATTCCGTAGCACAAGGTACTACGCAAGCATCACTACCGCCCATCCCTAGAACTTAGCACCCCAAACATCAGTTCTGCACCCACCAGGCAACTATGCCTATTCTTTCCTCGTTTGCCCCTACACACTTGTATTATACTCACTTCTGCATGGATTTAACTGTCCTAGGTATCTCATATATCATTAGTTGTCCTTTTGGGACTGACTGACTGCACACAGTATGTTTTCCAGGTTCATCCAGCTGCGACTGTATCAACACTTCATTTCTTTTAAAGGCTGAATGAGGTTCTGTTGCACCGCTACAGTACATCTCATCTTCCCATTCATGCATCAGTGGACATGTGGGTTGTTTTTCACAAAAACTGTGCTGCTTCCACTCCCAACAACAGTGCTCAAATTCCTCTACATCCTTGCTAGCCCTTGTTATTTTATGCTTTCCATGACAGCCATCCTCATGGGTGTGAAGTGACATCTCACTGCGATTCAAATTGACATTTCTCTAAAGGCTGTGTGGAACTTCTTTCCACATGATTGGTGGACACTCGTGTGTCTATTTTGAGAAATGTTTATTCAAGTTCCCTGCCTCAGTCAAATTCTGATTTGGTTTTGCTGTTGTTGAGTTATAGGAGTTCTTTATGTGTTCTGGATGCTAATTCTTCATTGGATATAAGCTTTGCAACTATTTCCCCATCCTGTGAGTTGTCTTTTCATTCCTTTGTCCTCTGTGCACAAATGTTTTTAATTTTGGAGAAAAGTCTGATTTATCTACTTCTTTTGTTGTCTGGTCTAGTTAAGTGATAAAAAACATACATGTATGTATTAGATGCTTCTGATGCTCCCTGCTTCTGCTGATGAGGTTGATTTTAGAGGCTCAGACTTGCAGAGTGACTTGCTGATCCCAGGCTCTGGCATTTGTCCTCTGTTCTCCTCTGGCGACACAGTCTTCACTGTGGTTCCTTCACTTCTTCCCTCCTTGACAAATGGTCAAGTCTGGAATTGAGCTGAACAATGGAGACCACTGTTATCATGCTGGCCTTTGTGTTTGTAGCAACTCAAACATCTTGGAAAAATTTCCCCTGTGATTCAGTAATTTAATTTAATAGTATGTTTCATTTCATCCAAACAAAGTAAGTATAATTGCATAAATAATAACATTTAGAAATATGCGAACATATGTTGATTATTATAAAGTTGTTTTTTTCATTTAGTTATGCTTTTCAACCCACAGAGATCCAAAATTCTTTTAAATGTAAAATTTGTTAGATATTCCACAAGGAAATACAAATCAAATATTGGCCTATTCTGGGTGTTATAACCTTCAATATTCATTTACTTTTTCAAGGCGGGCAGCATTTCATTTAGTTTTTGTCCCCCAAAATAGGTCACAAATTTCTCATTTTCTAAAGTAACTGCGACTGAATTGCCCAACTCCTGGCATTTTAGTTTTCAATCCCTCTGCCCAGACTTCCCAGAAACTGAAAAAGAAATTATTAGTTGCCTCAGTTCACAGCACAAGTACTTTGGCAGGTTTACCTGGGCAGGAACCATTGAATTTTCAATATTCCTGACTGAATTGCCCCAGAAAGTTTGAACTCTAAAACATTGGACTTAGGTTGTTGTTTACTTATCAAGCTGGAATTTGCTGTCTGGGGTCCTTGGTGGCAGTTGGGGACAGGTGGAGATCACCACAAGCTGCTGGCACAGGGAGCAGCTTGGTCACCAAATGAGATGCCCTCAGGCCTATTGTGGTCACTGAGTCTTAGCCAGGTCACATTGCTGTGATGCAATACCATGGACTGGTCACTGGGGAACAACAGAATTTGTTTTCCACATTCTGGGGGGTGAGAGTACTAGGTGGGGGTGTCAGTGTAGTCAAGTTCTCTTCTGGAGCTATGCTAGCTTCCCTGCTTGCCTCAGTCATCTGTGAATGTTACTTAGAAATTTGAACTGTGGGGCAAGCAGGTTCTGGGAAGAGCACAGGTCCTGGACTTGGCTTGAGAGCTTCCCGTGTGACCTCTGGAGAGCTGAGGACACGCTGAGAGTCTACTTTTGGAGAACACACACAAAAGTGTGATTTGTGGCAGGATGAAATCAGCAGGTAGACAGGTAGACGTTCCACAGGTGGCATAATCAGGTGACTTTACTGCCCAGAAAATGTCTCCCTGAGCTGGGCTCTTTAACCTCTGCTTGTATGGGGCTCAGTGCAAAGAGGAAACCAAGAGCCAGGATTTTGTTGTTTCTGGTTATGTCGACAGTGGAAGCATACATCTATGTGGGTAGAGACCGATTCCAGTACCAGTACTCTATCCTGCTTTGCTGTTATGGGTCCTCTGAGTTCTCACTCTATCCCTCCCCTTTCTGTGGGGTTTTGCTTCTTTCCTACTGGTTCCACGATGCCATTGTTAAGTTGCTTTATGAAAGTGCAGGCTGTCCAGGCAACACCGGAATTCTATTCTGAGGATTTTTGCACAAATATGCACAAAATCTCTAAGCACTTGAAATGGCTACAATTATTTTATTTTTCTGTGCTTTAAACTGCATTGTCAAGAGCTAATGGATTTCAATCACTTCCCATCTTCAGGCAGATATCTCACCTAAGCACCCTGTGATTTAGTGCCGAGCAGGGTGAGGGAGAAATGAGGGATGGTGCTGATCCAGTAGGTTCTGACTGCTATCTCTGGCCCACACGGGGTGGGGGGGATGCTGCACAGGACTCCCAGCCACACCCAGTGGCCCACACTGGAGGCACAGGGCTGGGTGAAACCCCTGGGAAACGCGGTTCTGCTTAACACTTTTAAGCTTTTCTTTCATGCTTTCAAAGCACTGGTGAGGGGTTGAAAATGTTGCCAGACATGTGATCCATGTATTATCTGTTGTGAAAAAAAATTCATTTTCCCTGAAGGCTTTATTGAGATATAATTTAGATACTAGAGATTTCAACACACCATTCAATTGTCAGTGACTTCCTTTAAGTTTATAGAGTTGAGCAACTACCATCACAATCCCAAACAACACAACAAACAAAACACCCTGCTTTGTAATTCCTGCCAGTTGATTTGACCTTTACCAAAGATTTGGAGTACATGCCTTTTGCCATATGAATGCAGAAAAATACTGAAACAGAGTATGGTACCTAAAACTGTATTCTTTAAATTCTATCCTGAGGCTCAAATAACTTTACTTAATGTATTCTATAAAAAACTTAGCTTCTAGATCATTATTGATTGGTCAGCAAGTCTCTGGATATGTACCTAATACTTTTAAGTATGTTTAATTTTTTTTTTTACTTCACCTTGCTTCTGTAGTCTAGAAGGGTTATCTGTGGAGATTCCTAAGATCCTCCAAAAGGATGAGCTCCAAGGTGACCCAGGGAACTCATCCAATGTCCATGAACACCCAGGGTGGATTTAAGTCCTTTCCCAAGATACAAGACTGGAGGAGCTACAGAAAGCAAAGTGTTACCTCTGGATGGGAACAAGGTTGATGCCAATTCATAAATTGGAGGGAGAGTAGAAAACTGGCTAAGGGTCTGATTTGAATGGTCCATCTGTGAACAACAGTGACTTCCTTCACAGAAGATCCCTGGCTTCTAGAACCAGAAAAAATGATACTGATGCTCAGTAGACACTCCTAACTGGGCCACAGTTTGTCTCCCCTGGCCCCATGATTATCTAACCTGTGATCCTCACAGACCCTCATCAAGGTCAAACTGGGTTCTAAAAATCACACTAGAAAATCTGAAAATCTTCCTACAGGCTCAGCTTACGCGAATTGGAAAGTTAAATGTTTGTAAATTAACAAACAAGAAATGGAGTGATAATTACACAAATCAGGACACTGGGAGGAGCCAGGCAGTGAGGGAGAGGAGATGCTGTGACCTTCTGGGTTACTTCTTAAGAGGTAGTTTTTAGATTATTCCTTTTTTTATTATATGAGTATATAGTATAACATCTTTTTCAGGGTCTGGGTTATATTTCAGGGGCCAGGACTGTGTAGTACCTATAATAATATAGGTATAATATGAATATATATATATATATATATATATATATATATATATATAAATCTGCACATCTGAATCAACTATTTTTTAAAACAATGCATGAATAGTTTAACATTAAACACCGAATTATATAAATCAGGATATGACTTTTTAAAAGATTAAAAATAGCTATGATATCTCAACTGATATCAGAAAAGGAACTAATCAAATGCTTCCATTTCTTGTAAATACTAAACTTGACAGAAGAAAATTCCCTTCACCTCACTGATTGTCTCTCAGAAAATGACAAGGAACATCATCTTTCATGGGAGAGTGGAAGGTCATTCCCACCACAGCCTGGAGTAAGAAAAGCTGCTCACTGTCACCATTTTAATGAAAACTTCAATAAAAAAGAAAAATAAATAAGGAAAAGCAATGTTGGAGACAAGGAAAAGTGTCACCATTTGCAGAGAATGTATAGCGTCCTCTACTCCGTAAATAACCAATTTGATAGAAAACATCCTTTTCACATAATTGTATAAAAATCTATATAAAGCCTTAAAGTTGTTTGTTGAAAAAAATCAAAGGAGAAGAGACTCAATTTTTAAAACAAGGTGTTTCCGAATGTAAATATTTAATTTGTTTATTCATCAAATATTTATTAAGGCCATCTTATATGCTAAACATTTATTTTATATTAAAGCTAACACCCCCAAAATAATTCCTGCACCAAAAGAATGGCAGACACTAAACAAAGAAGTATGAATACATGGTATGTAATATGCTAATAGGTATCACAAAAAAACAGAAGCAAGGAATAAAGATCAGTAGTGCTGGGTGGAGCATAGTGGGCAAGTGTGGGGGGCAAGCTCCATACCTGGTGTCTGGGTAGAAATTCTCCCTAAAATTATCATTAAATGCAATGTAAAGCCAACCCTGCTTTCAACAGAGTCTTCTTATGGAATTTGAAAAACTGATGCTAAAATTTATCCGGAAAAAAAATAAATTATATCATTATCTCACACTATATATACACTCACACACAATCTGGGTAAATTAAAGAAATTTGTAGTTATAAAATAAAAATAGAATCAAATATTTTAAAATGTATAGTCTTCTCTTAGGGCCAATATAATTAATCACAACACAAGATTAAGAAGATTAATGAAAATGAAATTTCAGTTTAAGTTTAAAAACATACAAGAAAGTGGGAGAAATTACTTGCAATAGCTATAACAGGCAAGGGATTAACATCTGTAATATACAAAATAACTATGTGCTGTATAAATAACACATTGGCATCATATGAAATAATCTAAGAATACAAGAAAATTATTCACCAAAGGAGAAATTCTAATAAAAAAGGAATTTATGAAAAGCTAATTTCAATTTTAATGAATTTTACTTTTAATGAACAAATACCAACACAGTTTCACTTTAAGTAGAGAAATCCAGCTAAAGTAGTGTGCAAGGGTTTTTGTTTTGATTTGATTTTTGGTGGTAGTGGAGGAGAGAGCTAACTGACAAAGTCAAGAAAAGAATGAATATTATTCAGTGCTTCTAAGAACATGGAAAAATAGACCTTCTTATATGTATAATGCTGATTGATTCAAGTTAAAACAGGCTTTTCTATTTTGTGGCAGGATGAGTATTTACATTTTCTTATCTGATGACCTACCAATCCATTTGTAGAAAAAACAACCTTCAGAAATGCTCCAGTATGTTCATTAATATTCCTGTGTAAGGACCAGCTACATGTGTCTAGGTAAAAGTCACTGAATACCTCAGGGACAGCCACAGATGTCCTGGGGAGGAGTGCAGAGGGCTCTGCCAAGGGCTGGATGTTTTGTCTATTTTTATTTCATTTTCTACTATTTGTGCTGTAGGTGGTGATGGTAATAGGACGATTATGATGACAACAAGAAGCACTAGGAGATAAAGATGCCTGTATGTTAATCACTGCATCATTAGAAGACAGGGGTGAATGACATTGACACCCTGAGGTACTAGAGGAATAACGCACATTATGGCATGTCTCTATCATGCAGTGCCCACCACTACTTTTTATAAGTGACATAATGATACTTCGAAAGTGACTTGTGATATACTGCTCAGTGAAATTGCAAATTAGGTAATTATGCATGTCAGATACTTTAAAAAATGTAAAATCTGTAAGAGTCACTTAATTTAATTACTTACTTTTACATAATTTTAACCAGCAATGTTAAATGTGGCAGAACCAGCTATGTTCTGCCACACATAACACAGTAATGGCTCAGTTCAGAAGTGCTTCTGTTTGTGAACAATTTGGTTCAAGAACAGAAATGTTCAGCAAAATTTTACTTCTGTTCACAAACTCTACCTTGGGTGATGAACCTAACCATGGCAGCCATCTTTCCCAGAATCATGGAATGAATTAAGTTCATGAGCTGTGGTACCATTGTATACTGGAAAACATCCATCACCTACGTTAGAGGAAGTTAGTACTTTGTTGACTTAATTAGTTTGGGAGCCCACTAAAGTGCATTCCTGGGTATTTCTGGGTGGGCCCCATGTGTAAAGTTGGGGTCTATCTCTAGTTCCTAGGCCCTTCCTCTTCTGCTCTGTTTCCTAGCCACTGTGAGCTCTGCTCCACCACACTGAGGTGTGGTCTGGGGGCTATACTTGTCCCACCTCTTTCTCCCTGGCTCTCTCATCTTCCGCTTCTTGCTACCATGATGTGAGCACACATGCTCAGGAAACAGGGTGAGACAGCCACTAGCTCTGTGGCATTGGGCCTGTGGTGAGACAGAACCATCATGGCGGAAGGGTGCAGTGGAGCCATGGAGCCAGTGAACCATGTGCTAAAATATATCTTTCTTCCTTTATGTTTGACTTTGTTAGGTACTTTGTCACAGGACAGGAAGCTAACTCAGAAAAAAAGATTTCATGGAGATTTTCTGAAAGCCCCATAAAAGGAAGCAATTCATACGTAAAGAGTTCCCCTTTTCCTACCCTGTCTCTCTCTCTACTTGGAACCTCTTGGTGTCTGGACAGAAGATATGATGTCTAGAGCTTTAATACATACTTGGTGACCTTGAGATTGGATTTAGAGGGCTGGGGAGAGAGAAGGAGCCTGAGAAGCTGAAGGAGTGGTAAAACTTCTATATGCCCTGGACATGCTTTAAATGACAAAATAATTCTTCCCTGTTTAAGCTTCTGCTACTTTGAATGAATTCTAACTATTCTATATTTCTCCCCCTCTCCTCCCTCCATTGTCTCTTCCCTCCCTCCCTCCCTTCCCTCATCCCTTCCCTCCTTCCTTCCCTCCTTCCTTCCTAAATAGTACAAGTCCACTTCCTGGTAAGTGCTAGTCTACTGTACATGCTAGTCTGAAGAGTCAAAATTTAAAAATGAGACAAAGAATTAAAATTAGCATATTAAGAACCTGGAATGAACATTGAAAGTGAAAAGTGTCAGGAGAGGTGAGGACTTTTAGAAATGATCTACATCTGTAGTAACACTAGTAAAGAAATATGCAAAGTTATAACAAGAAAAAATTACTTTTTAACCTATTATCAAAATCTCATTTCCATTCCTCATGGTAATGAGTCACTAACACTATGCTTGTTTTAAATTCTCTTGTGGTCATTACTATATTCCAATAAATCTATCACATAAACAATAGCCACTAGTAATCAATAATCATCAGTAATACATGTATTATCCCCCCCCCTTCTTTCTATTAGTGGAACCCAGGGACTGATAGGTGCTAAGCATGCCCTCCACTCCTGAGCTACATACACCCAGTTCTCTGATTCTCGACTGATCAACACTAGGTAGTGTCTATTGACACTGAATTGTGAAATGTGACCAATTTTGTCTTCAGATTGGAAGTGTGCTCTTTGTCTTATTATTTGTGCTTTTGGAACTCCAGACCCCTTTTCCTTCCGTAACAATGATGTCCTCCCACATCTTGTGGGGAGGAGAAGGGCTGGGGTGGGTTGAGGGTCAGGCCCGGCAGAGGGGCAAAGGCCCCAGGCAGCATCTCCAAGGGACAGAAGTCCATGCTATGCAATGGTGCAGGATCCAAAACAGACCTAGCCACTGCAGCCTGATGAGGGGCAGCCTGGACATGGAGGAGAAATCATTTTCAAACCTCAAGGAATTTTTATTCAATAACAAAATTATATATCTAACTATAAATCTATATAGTTTTGCTTCTGTGTATGGAAAATAGACTTTCCAGAGCCAGAAGATGGCATAGCTCAGCTGGTTCCTAGGGAAGATGGGCAGCTGGGCCCATGATGTCTGCTGATCGAACCCAGCTAAGGACCTTGGAAGTCTCCGCCTGGGAAACCTGAGGGGAAAGCAGGGGAACCCTTTAGCATGGGCTGCCCCTCTGCCTCTTAATCCGACAGACCCCAGATTGCTGGTTGTCTACCTTGGCCTTTGTTGTCCCAGGGCCCCTGTGTTCCTGGCCCCTCTTCTCCCCCTGCCCCACTCTGCTGCTCCCCCCTTGTACTTATGGAACTTAGAATAACAGAATCCCCTACAAAATACAAATATTTGTCAACAAAATGATTCAAATAGGTAAAAGGTTAAAGTAACCTTACTCTTTAAAGTAAGGTTAAAGAATTTAAAGAATTAAATTCCGCTCTTATGGGTAATGAGGAACCATTAACATTTTGAGATCTGTTTCTGGAACAAGAGAGGTTAAGTCCCTACATGTACCCCTGTCCCAGGTGCTATGGATTGAAATGAAGAGGGAGTCACCCTCTGTTCACCCTCATCCTGGTCTCATTTACATGCAGTTTTAAGAAATGTAACTTCAGTTAAATATTTTTGGATGTGCAAAAGTGTTGAAGAGACAGAAAAATGGTGAAGATGTGAAGGGAAGGGTGACAAAGATGTGGAGATGTTCTCAGAGGTGACAGGTCCCCCACAGAGGAAAAGCCCTCCTCCTTCAGCAGTGCGAGACATTTGTCTTTTGTCCTTGACCCCATGAATCTTTTTCTCATTTCAACTTGTCCACCCCGCCCCCACCCCAACTGCCCTCTGTATCCTGTAAAAGTAACTTGGAAAACAGCAGGCACACTGATGTCCTTGTGATCAATGAGGGGCTCTGCAGTCCTCAGCCCCAGGACTGCCTAGGAACTCGCGGTTCAGCACTGGCCCCTGAACAGGTCCCTGGAGGAGATGAGCTCAGGTGTTTCCAGAACCCTGCTTTTCAGTAAATGCTGGGGTGTGTGCAGCTGCCACCCGCAATACATCTTCTCTGCTGACCCAAAGTCACGGTTTTATTTTGCAAAATTCATTTTACTGCCACTTCTCTCTGCTACTTACACACGGGAGGACTTTCATGGTGTGTGGGGTGGAGGAGGAGGGGTCCACCGTGGACAGCAGAGGGGTAACTGTATTTTATACCTAAAATGTACCAATAAACTTAATGAGGAAAAAAAGAGTCTCCTGAAATCCAACATCTGCTTTAAAACAACAAGGAACAGCAGCAACACATGTGATGCAGAAGCCAGGGAACAGGGAAGTTTGTCATCTTCATTATTTCTGCCGTCAAGAGGAGCCCAGCATCCTCACAGGTGTCTCACTGGCAGCACTGACATAAAGCACATCCGGGACACACAAGAAGGGGCAGAGGTACCCTGGCTAATCGCAGCAAGTCAGGGGCTGAGCATAATCAATGTGCCCTGACCCCATAGATGCACACTAGCACTCAATATTTTCTTAGCTTGTTTTATGGCTAGAGCCTGGGGGCTGTGCGATTTTCTCAATGATAGTGTAGATTGAAGAGTGATAACTGTCTTAGGAAACCCCCTTCTTCCTCTTAGGATGAACCTCTCTGCCCCTGAGCTGTCTCAGCTGGAATCCCATGTCCAGGGATGACTGCTCCCCACCCCACCATAGTGGCCTCCAGGGACACTGCGACCCCCATGAGAGATGGGTCACTCTTGGCTCAGGGAGAAAGAAGCCTAGAGAGCTAAACCTTCATATGAGACCTGGGGCTCCATGCTCCTTCTGCAGCCCTGTGCACCCCTGCTGTGTGGACTTGACATCGCCCAGTGGGGTCCCCATGGAAGGGGCAGCAGCCCTGCTCTCTGCTCCATGGTGCCCTCAGTGGCTTCCTCCCCGCACTGCCCTGCATCCTGACCCTCCTAGACTCATATCACCCACCCCTTTCCACAGTGCCTGTTCCCACAACCTGGTGTTGGCTGGGCTGTGCATTTCCATTTAGACTCCAGCTCTAGAATCTTCTCTGGCTCCTGACTCCACCCAGTGGATCTGGGTGACTCAGTGCTGCTCTCCTAGGTCATGTTTTGGGCCAACAGAAGGAAGCAGAATAAATCTATCTTCAGGTTTGGCTGAAGAATGGACAGAGGTGCTGTGTGACCTCAAAGAGGGGATGATGGGCAGGGGAGCAGATTTAGGGGTGAACCACTGGCTCTTGTGACAATGTTTAGAGCCACACACAGCAAGGGAGCTGCTGTGTTCCCACGACAACAATAATTTGCAGGGCTCACCTTGGGACAGTGCCCTGCCAGGGCTATGGGACTCCCTGTCTCCTGTGCTCAGCAAGGCCTTACCCATCCTTTAGGGCTCTTCACCATGTCTCCTGCCCCTACCCATCACATGCAGTTCCAGGCCTCAGGGGTCAGTACTCAGAGGACAGTGGCACAGTTGTGAAAAGCCACCACCTGCCTTGGGCTCACCTTGGACAGCACAGGGCCAAGCTTGTGATGTTAAAATGCTGATGACACTGTGATTTTCCAGAATGGCAATTCATACTCTTTGCTCCAAGCTGGTATTTATCAACTTTAAGAGCAAGGAAGGTGTTACGCATCCTCATCACATGGGAAATGGCAGGGCCAGTGCTTTATTCCTGCAGCCCCAGTAATCGCTGGCCATCATAGCAACCACCAAAGCACTTCCAAAGAGCACTTGCTAGGTGCCAACCAGGCCTCTAGAACACGTTGTCTCACACAGTCTCACGGCAGGACCAGAAGGGTGGCACTTTAATATAGCTGCTTTAGAGGAGGAAACTAAAGCCCAGAGAGCTTAAGCAGCTTGTCCAAGGTCACCCAGGATAATGGCATGAGAGGGCCACTGGCTGGCCTGGCTCTGGCCCATACCCCATGGGGCAAAAAGGGTGATTTCAGGCTAACTGCACCTGCAATTTGATTTTCAGGAGAGTCCCTACAGTTCAGAGGCTTTTTTATGGGGCCCCAGGGCAGTGTAACTCATACAAGGAAACCTCTGTGAAACACATGGGGTGTGGCCACACAGAAAGGCCCCTGGGATTTCTTGTTCACCTCTTATCACAGCCTGTTTTCTTCCTTTCACCGGAAACTGGCAACTATGGATGGTATCAGTCTTGTATTCTTCCTTTGGACAGTTGGAAAGATAATTAGTGTTTAGTGTAGGCCTTTAGTTATAAGAGCTGGCTTGCTTTCCTGTGAAACTGTTTTTACATTGAAAGTAGGATATCTTTTTATAGGTCGATGGCATTTCTGGGAACTTTAAAGTTGACTCATAGTTTTCCTAGTTTTGTAGATCACTTGCTTCTACTTGTAAAATTTATTATGTTAGTTCACTGGAAATGTCATAGACAATATGTAAAGTATTTCCTGTACCTTGCAATCTCCAAAAAACACATGGGCTATGAATGGTATGAAGATAAGAAACAACCCTTTGGTAAGTCTAACTGAATAGTTTTGTGACATTTAAATCAGATTTTAATTATTAAATAGTTCTGTGGTATTTTGGTATACTTTTGATTTTTACTTGTCTTAAAATCTAGATTCCAAACAGAATTGCTTATCGAGATTTTAATTAGCTTCAGCCAAAGAGCAGATTGCTGCATAACCAGTGTCCCATCACATATTCCATCTCTCCAACTTGTCTTCAGTATGAAAATCCAGATGTGGCCAGTATCTGTGATGCTGAACGCCCCACTTCTTTCCTAGCTGATGACAAGCGCTGTTGCATGGGAGTGTGTATGTGTGAGTGTGGGTGAAGTTTAGTTACATGCATAGCAGAGCCCAAGTATTGGATTCACTCCTGCATGGCCAATTCCTGTTGCAGAGTGGTCAGGGGAGCTGGCCCTTGCTCTGGAAGGAGAGGACACTGTTTCCCCACCAAACTGACTGCTGGGTCACCTCTGCTTCTCCTGGGTGTCTCTGTGCTCTCTGTAGTGAGACCACAAGGAGAATCTCTGCCCATCATACATGTTTTAAATAACATCTAAATTGGCAGCTTCTCAGCTCGAACACAAAGCTGTTCGTGGAAAATAAAGTATGGCTACGACTTGACGTGGTCTGGCTCTGAGAGGCGGTCTATGTCCTTATAATGCTCCCACCCATCACTTGTGATCTCTGTACTTTTCCATATGAATGTCACACAGATGGCTCCCGATTTACCATGGGAGACTTGTGATTTTTCAGCTTTAGGATGGTGTAAAAGCAATATGTGTTCACTCAAGTGTAGTTAGCATTCTGAATGTGAATTTTTGCCCAGGCAGGTGATGGGCACAATGCTCTGACCCCAGACTGGATAGCTCTGAGATGCTATTATGAACTCTGTGGCCAGCTTTGTGTGGATGCAGGTATTCAGTAAATTGTGTGAGATATTCAATGTTTTAATATAAGAGTCAGCTTTGTGTTCTATGGCTTTGCAAGCTGTGGGCTAACCTAAGTGTTCTGGGAACATTTAAAGTGGGCCAGGCTGAGCTCAGATGTGGTGTGGGTTGGATGAAGAAATGCATTTCTCAACTAAGAGGTTCCAATGAGCTGATGAGAAACTGGGGCAACTGTTGGGCTGGCAGGTGGGGACGACCTGAACTTTAGTACCTGTTGTTATCTTAAAAGTCATAGGAGAAAAGCCAGGGCAGTTTGCAGCACCCAACATGTTGATGGGGAAGACATGGGCATGCCAGGCTCAGTTCCTAACAATGCTGAAGTCATCCATTCACACACAGGTCTAGTGAGGATTTCTCCTCTGGCTGATGACCTTTGACTCTGCCATTGCTCACCTTGCCTGAGGCCCTGTCTTGGGGCCTCCAAGTTTTGAACTTGCTCAGCATTAAGCAGCCCTAAATCATACCCATTCAAACTATGAGCCACTCTTCAAGCTAGAACTTGACTTGGCAACCTTTCCGAGTCAGGCAAAGCACTCTGTGAACATGTGGTTTTAAAGCAATAATCCTTTTTAGGGAGCTTGTTCTAAAATTCAAAGAAAAGTGTCTAAACAAAGCTGAGATCTCTATCGCTGTTTGGAAGATAAAACCACCAAGCTGACTTAAGCTAGGCAGGTTGTGCTCTTTCAAGTTTTATCCAGGAAATGTTTCATTTTTTAATGAAAACCAATGGATACAGGCAGGGAGTGGCTGGATTTCTGCCCTGTTATTAAAATAGAAAAGAATAAAGACTGGGGAGAGGCCCTCAGTGGATCTTTTATAAAAAGTAATATGGAGGAAAAAGATAGGAGAGTTGGCATGCAAGAAATAAACATTATAATCACAGATTGGAGATAAGAAATAGGCATTTCTTTTTTGGCTTTGGGCAAAGTTAAGTTGCAAGGGAAAAACCACAGTGAAAATTGATTCTGTCTTTTGTTCTTTTTTTGTCTTTTTTCTTTCCCGATTTTACCTTTTCCTTTCTATTTTCCCTTTCCTAGAGAGATGACTGCAATTTTGAAACTCAAGTGAGTTAATAGCACTGAAGGATTCGCCCCTGCCTTGACCCAGTTAGAAGCAAAGGAAAGGAAAATTGGCCTCAGACCCCTCCTGCCCACCAACCTCTCCTACCCCTGCCCTTTCTTCAGACAGAGTACAAAGAACAGATTCCCAGCACGCCCATTCCAGTTTATGAGTGGGCTTATCATTGAGCTTGTGATTTCACATTTCCCCCTTTGGGAGATTTCCTACCTGAGTGGCAAAGTGTAGCAGAGACCAGGGCCATCTTTACAATATGAAGTTAATCACTGTCTTCCATATCTTACTGTCCCGGACACCCCAAGGAGGCTGGGCATGAAGGCAGGCTGTGACTGTGGCCATGAGCGTGGTTCACTGAGACCAAAGAAGGCTGGATCAACGCCCTGAGATTAGGGTGTCCAGCTGTAGAATCAGGGCCTTCTACAGTCTGCTGTGGGGCTCCCCTGCTGAGGAACCCCATAGTTTTGCAACGATTGGGTGGCTGATCCTTCTCACCTTGACCTTAGATCATGAATCCCTTTAAACCCCAGGAAAGAACAAGAGTTGAATCAGGGATGCTCCGTATTTCCAGTGTCCACCCTTTGGGTCCTGTGTCCCCTTAACCCTGTGTGGTCCCTCCTCATTCTTCAGCTCCACTCAAGTGAGGTTGAGGATAACCTTAGCATCAGCCCTGGACTCTGCTGTTTCATCAGCCCCACCCTGATTTCAGCCCGGCCCTTACCCTCTGTCCTCTCTCCATAGCGGATGCTGATTTTTAAGGACAAGGAGCAACTATTGTCTGTCTTTGATATTAAGATGGGGACTCCATGAAAGCCAGGCAAATAACTCTCTGGTCTTTTAAAGGCTGAATCCCCAGTGTCCTAAAAAGCACAGCTGCTGCACATCAGGAGCCGGGCCTGTGCTTGCAGACCACATGGAAGAAGGAATTTGTGCCTCTGTGAGAAAGTTATCAAACAGTGAAGCCAACACTCTTTTGAGAAATGATGGCAAAATCCTGCCCATTTTTTACCTTGTCTGGGCAGAAAGTGTTTGAGAAGATCTGAGTTCAAATATTGGCACCAGTAGTGTGACCTGGAGCCAGTCACTTAAGCCTCATCTGTTCTGTCTGTGTAAGGTGACAATGGCACTGACCTCCAAGGGTATTAGGATTAAAGGAGAAAATTAATGGGGGGGTGGGGCGTGGGACAGGAGGACTACTAAACAGTGTCAGATTCTATTGCTCGGTCCTCAGGAAGCCCACATACTGTGAATCCAAGTGCCAGGCAACTTCTGCAAACTCCAGGGCTGGGAACATCCCACAAGAAAGGCCGTGCCACCAAAACTGTAAGTGGCCCTATCACCCAGATATTCAGGGGCTCTGAGGAAATAGAAACTTCTGAGTGGTGTCCCAAAGGTGTCCAGGCCCTGATCTTGGGGAGCTGTGGACCTGCTGGGAACATTTCTAGGGGAAAGGGGCTTTGCAGAGTTAGAGTGGTATGGGCAGAAACTATGAGGGCTCACTGTGCCAGCATGAGTGCCTAAAAGCATAGAGCTTTCTCTGGCTGGAGCCAGAGGGCCACAGCTGAAGGAAAGTTGGAGAGACTCGAATCCTGAGAAGGACTTGACCCACCTTGGGCCGTGTGAGGTGCAGAGAAACAGGGAAAGAGATTGGAGAGCAGAGCTCAACCCAGCTAGAGTGGGAAGGTGGGGTCTCAGCCCTGCAGACCCAGGACTGCACCTGGCAACCCTGGGAACTTTTCCCTGGATTCTTACCCAGAGCCCTGTAAGGAACCTGCCCTTCGGACACCTCAATTTCAACCCGAGATGGTGCACAGAGGAAGCCACTGACAGTCAGACTTCTGAGCCATGCAGACAAGACTGTTGAGTAGTAAATTCAGGTTGCTGCCAGATGATAAGTTTATGGTGATTTGCTACACAGCAATAGCATTTTAATAGGAAAACTGATGCTCTACACTTAAAATGCATGGACTTTATGTTGTGTAAATTATTCCTCAATAAAGCTCATGAAAAAAATATATAACTAAAATGCAAGATGTTACCAAACAGCAAAAGCAGAAGGGAAGACCCTGAGGTGCAGGTCAGCAGTTTCCCCCAGGAAGGGACATTGTCATCCTCACCAAGACAGCTGAGGCTCTGTTTCCAGAGTCGCCCTCACAGTATCGGGAAAGAGGGTGCACAATGTGATCTATGAAGAAACACACAGGGAGAAATCCAAAATTCCTTTTGGGACAACATGAGAGCACGGTCTTAATTTTATGAGCTAAGGTTTAAAAACTTAAGGCTCTAGAGGAGAAGAAAATGCAGATGTATAGAGTAGATCTTAGGTCAAGGAAGGAACAGTTGGCTTGGGGACACTCTGTGAGCCCTGTGAGTGGGATGAGGCCAGTTCCCACTACCTGGGCAGGAGCAGCTCCTCCTTGCTGGGCCTGGGAGAACCTGTGATTCTGCATCGAGACCCAGCAAGACCCAGGCTTGGATCAAAGGCATGGGCTTCTTCAGTGATGAGTGGGAAGATCTTTACCACTGAGGCAGAGGCAACAAACTCTGTTCCCTTCACTTTTCATCTTCAGATTTTTATGTTTCTTATTGCAGAAGGGGTCAGAAGCTGGTTGACTTTTTAAGTAATTACTCCAGTAAAGTCAGAGTCATTTTTGTTTCAATAGAGTCTATATCAATCACTCTCCCAGACAACAATTAGAAAGGTGTCCTGAAGTTTGCTTTTTGGACTATTTTGGATCACAGTACAATTTTCCTTCCATCCTCCCTCCCTCCCTCCCTCTTTCATTTCTTTTTAACACACAGGTCTCACAGTGTTGCCCAGTGCTATGGGCAGGTCGCTTTTGAACTCCTGGGCTCCAGTGTGTCATGAAGTTGTGGACATTATCCTGGATATTAAGACTCTTACTACAATGAAATACTTGGTTTTTAGACTCATTTGTAACTGTATTGCCATAACTATTTGTTAAAAAAATAGCAAATCACAGGGAATTTTTTATACAGCTTCCACCTCCCCTTTCTTTCCTTTTGCTCCAATTCCTGAATTCTCCATATAGTACCATTTTAACATCATTCACTTATTGAAATCCTTTTGCATGAAATTCTTCTTGGTATAATCCAGCTATCAATTAATTTTTGAAATGTTTTTCTAAATATCTATGTTTTTAAAGTAGCAATGGTTTTTACTACAAGCTCTGGTTTTATTTGAGCATGCCTATGACAACATGAATAACTGGGCATACATTACCACAAGTGAAATAATAAATGTGATCTGGAAGTGTTTAAAATGTTAAAAACTTATTACAATAAAAAACACATTTCCTTTTTTTCCCCATTATGTTTATTGGTACACTTTAGGTATAAAATACAGTTACATTCATCATGGGGATCTTGTACCTTTACATGAATATCTTGGTTCTTATTTTTTTCCCTTTCCCTTGCCCTCCCTTCACCCCCTCCACCCTTCCCTATTTGCAAATACTTTGTTTCCATTTTTTTCCTTTTCTCATATTTTTCTTTTCCCTTCTTTCCTTTCCCCTATCCCTCCCACTTCCCTACTCCTTTAGACCTTTTCTTTCTATTACACAATATCAATTATACATTTTTTAAATTTCAATATCAAGATCTAGAAGACATTAGCATAGATTTTACAGAATTTAAAAGGATATAGAAAGCATATTACAAAAATCTATTTTGAAATAAATTTGACAACTCCTAAGAAGTACTTTGGAAGACAAATTAATGAAACTAACTCTGGAGGAAATATAAAATTTGAATACCACCTATTAAAGAAAGTATATTCTGAGCTTGAAAACTTACCTGTATGACAACAACAGGCTCATATACATTTTAACTGATAAATTATATCAAACATTTAAAGCAGAAAAAAGAAGGAACACTTCTCTCCTCATTTTAGGAATCAACATTGTGCTAACACTAAAACTAGATAATGATAATAGAAGAAAAAAGTATGAACATAGATAGAAATTTGTTTAACAAAACAAACTATTGGAAGTCAGATCTGGAAGGATGTAGAAAGTGGTTTTATTATAGGGATGGCAGTGCTGTTTCAGCATTGGAAGATCCACCCCCAAAAGTTATCATTTTAACAGAGGAAAGGAAAAAGCCATATGATCCTGTCAGTAGTTAGAGAAAAAGTATTGGACAAAAAGTGTTGGACTTAGTTCTACAGCTGTTCATGGTAAAAGCTATCAGGAGAGTAGAAGTAGAACAGAACCTTCTCAACAGATTAAAGACATGTACTCCATACTTCCAGCGAGAATGCCTTATATGAATGGAGAAGATACAATGCTTTCTCCTTAAGGTGGGGAACAAGGGAAGATATGCTTACTCTTCATCTGTACATTAAACTTTGAAACCTAGGCCCAAATCAAAATAGTCTGACAATAAAATGACACAATTAGGATAGGATTGGCAAGGTGGAACTAAAATCTTTATATGTAGATGAAATGATGATCTACAGAGAAAATACTAAGAAATCTCTAGGAGCTCCTAGAACTTGTATTTGAATTTAGCAGGATTAGAAAGCATGAGGTATATATAAAAATTCAGGTCTATGTATACTTGCTATAAATGAAGAATTGGATAATGAAATTTAAAAGTTATTTAGGAGTACAAAGGACCTAGGAAAGTAAAAAGAAAAAAAAACAGTATTGAAAGACTTTTAGTACCAAATTTTAAGACTTCCTCTAAAGCTGCAGTAAACAAGGCAGTGTTGGTGTAAGGAAAGACATGTAGATCATTGGAATAAAACAGGGAATGTAGAAATAGAACCATACATATATGGTCCACCAAGTTTTGAAAGATTATTTAACATTAACATTTCATAGAACATAAACTCAATTCAAGAGCAGAGGAAAAGATAGTGTTTTCAGCAAATGGCACTAGAACACCTAGTATCTGTATATAAAAAATTAACCTCAACTCTTTAATTCCATACATGAAAATAACTTGAAATGATCTATGAACCTAAATACGGAAGACTAAAACTTTAAGAGGAAATATAAGGGAAAATGTTTATGAATTTAGGGTAGGCAAGAATTTCCTAGGATACAAAAAACATGATGTATAAAAGAAAAAAATTGATAAATGAGATTCCATCAAAATTTAGAACTTT
>NW_004624749.1:10506079-10578121 GCF_000247695.1 Heterocephalus glaber
TTTTTAATCTCCTGGAAATCTGTTTGCATCTGTTTTATGGATTCCATTTGTTTCCTATGTTGGGATTCCATCATGTTCCTCAGCTTCTCTATTTTTTTATCTGTGCCCTCTCTAGATTTATTAATCATGTTTTGCACTATGGGCACAATCTCTGCTGTTATGTGAGAAATTATTTCTGATTTCATTTTTTCCAGATCCTCTTTTGTTGCCAGCTCAGGGAGTCCAGGTGGTTGAGTATCAGAGTGTTCCTTCTCATTTCCCTTTGAGGTTGCTGTAGGTGATCTGGAAGTCTGGTTTTGAGACTTGTTTACATGTCTTCTCATTTTGATGGGGATGGGGTGCTGCTGGCACCCACATGGCTCATCTCCTCTGTGCTGGTGGGGGTGGTACAGCAGCCCAGAAGCCTCCTCTTTTACACTGTGAGTGGCTCACCTTCTCTGTGCTGGCGGGCCAAAAGACACATTTCATGAATCCTTCTCTTAATAGGCTCCCTCCTTTTGAACATAGCCCAATCATCAATGCTACTTTCTGCAGCAGCTCTGGAGTTCTCTTTCATGAGTGTCTTTAGTTGCACTGTCTTGGTTGCCTCGATGTCCTAAACTGATTCAAAATGTTTCCTTTCATGGTCATTTGACTTTGGGGCAGAGCCACAAGTCCCATGGGGCCAGATCCAGTGAATAAGGTGGAAGAACACACAATGTGGTATACTTTTCCATTGAATGGCTCTCAACAGCAGTATTCACTATATATTTAGCACACCACTTAAAGACAGTCACAAAATATGACTTTCAGAACTGCTTCAGAAAGTGACAGGAATGATGGGATAAGTGTGTTTGAAGAGAGGGAGTATGTTCTAAGGAGGTTAATGACAAGGTGTCTTTTATTCTAATTAATTTTTCATTGTAATCATTCACCATATTTTTTGATCACACCTCATAAACCAGGCTCAGAAAGACAGATCTTCATGCCTCTGTCATTTGCACCCTTGCTCAGCCTGATTGTTCCTATGGAGTCTGGGGCAAGGCTTGAGAGAGCCCAACCTTACCACAGGGAACCCTTGTCAAGCTTTGGAGCTGGAAGAGGGCAGGAGGGGACACAGCTCTGCCACAGGAGGAGGATTTTTAACCTTAGCCTTGTCCTTGTCTTTTGTCTCTAGCTGCCTCTGGGTCTGCAAAGCCTGCTTCAGAAGGGGCCTCATAGGTCAGAGAATGCTCATGCATAGCACATGTGCTGTAGCATCTTTCTCTCATTTGTAAGCTACCTCGAAGGGTGCCGATTTCCAAATTAGCTGTCTTTGTAACTTAAGGAGGATAGACAAGCAGAGCTCATCTCCTGACTTCAAGTGTCCTTCTTTTTTTAAAATTTTTTAATTTTTTATTTTTTATTTTTTTTTCAAGTGTCCTTCTGCCCGACTATCCCCCAACTGTTCCTGCAGTCAAGTGCAGACACACCGCTCCTACGGAGTGGACAGAATGAGGGCACACCTTCCCTGTTCAGAGCACATGTGACTGTCCATTCAGATCAAAACCGTGGCTGCAATGCCAGGTAACTAAGCAGACTATTCTGGTCCATATTCATGCAGAAGGGCTACCAACATCATCCACACCTTCCCGATCCATCCTGCTGGCTATTGCTCCACCTCCACGAGTACACACATGCATGTTCTACAACTTCATAGATGTCTCCATTTTGTCATTTTCAAGGTACACATTCCACTCCTCTTGGGAAAAGCCCAACCCTTTATGCCCCGCTGTGATGGAGTCATGATCTCTGAGATTCTGGCCTTTGGAGGAAATCTGCAATCTTGTCACAGCCCACCCCAGATCAGCTAGCCCTGAGATGTCACTGCCCAGGACTTCACACTCAGCATCAGCCCTGTGGGACATCAGCAGGCTCCTTTCTGCAGATGAGGAAACAGGTACCCAGAGCAGGTGATTCTCGTCACCCTCCACCCAGCCCTAGGATTCAGATCCTAATCTGTTTGACAGTAAAGTTGTGCCTCTCTTTTGGAAACTCTTGGCCTTTTGTGAGAGGTGTAGGGCGCACAGTGGGTAACCCTAAGTGAGACATGGAGACAGAGCTTCTCATGCTCCGATTGTGTCTGCCATCTGCCAGCCTGGGCTGACCCTGGACTAGGTCATTGTGGAGTGAGCAGTTGCCATAGCCCAGAATGGCCCTGCTATCACCCCTGGCCAGGCTTAGAGTCTTCATGGCTGCAAGCCAAAGCTGCAGCTCCTTGGAATCATTCTGTCCTGGCCTTGTCCGCAAGGCACCTGCAGAATTTCCCTGCTTAATCCAGACACCACCCTGAGTCCCATGTGGGCCCTGGATGCTAGGACTTTAGAAAGGGCTTCAGATCATCTTTATGTGGTCAGAATGTGCAGGAGTAGAGTACTGTGAAGACCTGAACATCAGCTGTGTACAGAGTGCTGTGTTACTCGGCATAGCTCCTATCTGCCCAGCACTCTAGGAGAGCATGCACGGGGGGAGCCCTGAGCACACACCCTGGATCCAGGATCCAGCCTCTCCCTCGCATTCCTCCTAATGTCCCTCCCTCACTTGTCCACCTGTTAGTGCAGGAGCTCCGTTTAGGTCAGCCTGTCCTGGGTCTCAGATGCTGCAGACTCAAAGAGAAATATGAACCTGACCTTGTCCCTGAGAAGCACATAGCCCAGGAGTGGAATGAGATTAACTTTATTTCTGCTACAGTCAGGACAAAACTGGGGTGAAATACTCACTGACGACATAGACTGTGAGCAGCCAGGGAAGCTGTCAGTGGCTTCACAGCTCAATGCCCTAGTGACAAGTGGCCAGGGTGGCAGAGAGGTTGTCCCAAGCCAGACACTGTTCTTGCCACTAGGATGAGAGCCACCACTCTTCCTGCTGCCTGTGAGGATAGGGGGGCAGAGCCCTGAAGGCAGATGGGTGGCCTCAAGATGACTTCCCTGCTGATGGAAACCAGCACAGAGGACAGGCCTGGTGAAAGGACAGGGGACTGAGACATGGAGGGAGGGGAAGAGAACATAAAATAATGAAGATGTGTTCCATCCATCTACCAACTCCCCATGATGAATGCAATCATTATTTACTACAAATATGAGCTCATCAAAATAAAAATAATTAAAGAAATAAGAACAGAGCTGGGCATGGAGTTGTCGTCTTTCATGTTTTTATTAAGGTGTGTAAGTATCTCAGAGTCACCTCCCAAGGGGTAGCATCTAACCCTGGCCTTCAGGGATGGCTGCCAGTGTCTGACTCATGGTAACTCAATTTGGCCATGTTTTGCCTGCTGCAGCATGCTCTGTATGGGACTCTCCATTCATGGATAATGTTGACAGAGACTGATTTCTAACTGAGTGTGGGCGATGTTCATTTTCAAGTCTCCACGCTAAGGGGCCATCCGGGTGTCAGGCAGGTGTCCCTATATCTGCTGACACCTGACTGTTACCCACCCAGGATCAGTCTCCTGAGGGTCAGCCTCTCAGAACTTGGTCCCCACCATGCTCCTGTCATTTCAGAGGTTTTGCAGCTCACAGCAAAGCAGAGGGCTTTGTGAATGTGGGGCGGACAGGGAACAGAGTGACTGGTTTGCCTGGGAAAGTCCTTGAAAGGTACAGGGCCTGGGGGAGCTGGTGCCCTGCAGAGCTGGAGGTTGGAGAAAGGCAGAGCAGGTTACAGCCTGGCTTTGTCACCTTCTCTGTGACTCTCTTTCTGGTCCTGTCCTGTCAAGTGGACACTTGTGCTTGTGTGGGCTCTGTGTGCTGATAGAGGAGATCATGCCCCTGAGCATGATGGCATTGGGTGAGGGCTTGGCAGCAGCATCTGAGTACCCCAGAAATACAGGGTCACCATGGTGAGGGTGTCTGAGATGCTCTGTGAGTAGCTGGATTACCTTAGAAAACAGCATACCTTTATGTGCTCAGCTCCAGAGCTGGGAACCCAATGTCTTATAAAACTGTAACCCAATTTTACAGCCTTAATTTGGGCCTAGTCAAATAACATGTCCAGCAGAATGTCATCTTACTGATTTGTGAAATAGGCCCAGCAGGCCCATCACTTGGCAGTGTGGAATCAGGAGCCAGTGGGAAGATGGACCATGGATCAACTTTCCTTAAAAATACCTGAGAATTTGGACTGGGTGCCAATTTCCCTCAATTAGATCTAATTAGTGTTTCCTCACAGTGCCATATGTAACATTGCTTAGCCTGGCAGTGTGATGGATGGCTCTGGTGTACAGTTTTGTCTCAGGGCTATTGGTAAAGGAGAAAACAAGTACCTTTAATGAATTAAGGCCCCTAGTAGGGACAACAACCTGACCAACCCATTAACGCAGTCTGTGAGTGCAGGCAGGGTGCTCCTCCTAGGCACCTGCTGGTTTTAATATAAGGACATGCACCTGTGCTTGTAGCCCTCTCTCTAACATGTATCACATGTGAGTCTCTTGTGCCATCATCTGGAAGTCAGTGATGCCGAGTAGCACGGAGAATGAAGGAGCTGGGGGGCCTGAGCACAGGTAGATCCTGTGGGTGCTTGAGCAGCACAAGCCAAAGCTAGAGGAACATGGGGGCCATGGCATTGATCTCAATGCCATGGGTGGGGCTCAGAGGAGCAGACCTTCAGAAGCTTCTTGGTGACATCATGGGTGAGGGGGTCCTGCTGTCTGGGTGGGATGGCATTTGCCATCTCATTGTTTTTCTATTTTCTTACTTTTCTATTTTCTTCTTATTTACATGGCATTCCTATAATTATCTTTCTGAAAATCAGTAACCATGGGGTCTTAGTAGAAAATTTGAAAGTATAATAAAAAGAAGCGGAACAAAAGATATAGAGGTAGTTGCAGGCCTCCTTGGCTTCCAGGGCCCTGTGGATACCAAAGTCCAATCCTCTGTAGGTGACCTCTACACCAAGCTCACCAGAACCCATCAACCGCTGTCATACTGCACTGTTTAGGGAGTGGGGAAAAGACACAGATCCTGGGCATGTGCAGTACAAGCACTGCCATCCTGGCCCACCCCACTGGGTTCAATAAGAGGGGGTGAGAGCCTCAGTCTGTGCTGGAGAGAGTGTCTGGATGGCCAGAGCACAGGCCCAGCACTGCATTTGTGTGGATTCAGTGTAGTGGCTTTAGGGACTTTCTAGTCTTCCCATTTTTGAATAATTTCAGTCTGAGGTTGGTTGAATCCATGAATCCAGAAACTGTGGGTACAGATGGCAAAGCATTTCCTTTACAAAATCATCCCCCAAAATGACTGTGAACAAAATATTCACACAAAGTGTCTCTATTATTATTCTGCTATTCTTGGGCACTTTTTATTTCTGAGTTTTACTGTTACAGATATAATTGCAATGAATTATATTGTAGAAAAAATATGCATGCACATCTGATAATTTTTTAGTAAGAACCTGAAAACAGGAGACCTTTGCATCAAAGGATCTGAGAGCATTTGGACTTCACCAGTTTGCTGACCAGAGATGTCACAAGCATCCACACTCTTGGAGAGTTGGACAGTGCATCATTATTTTAAAATGCTGCAAGATCCAGTCCTTTAAGTCATGGAATGTACATGAAGTACCATCAGTTGGTTTTGCGTGAAGACAGAGAGAATTCTAGAAGGGAGGGATGGAAGGGTACAAGTAGACAGAAGGGAAATGATGCCTGAGTTTCTCTAGGTTGGAGGGAGAGGTTCTCCTCCATCAGAGGGGAAGAAACAAGGCTTCTCTGGACGCTACATGTCTAGGGTAGCAGAGTTCCCCACAGTGTATGTAGCAGATCAATAAACATCAGATTTTCTCATGAATCACAGGTTCATACTTTCTTTGAGATTTTTATCCACTCAACATTTTTGTATGCTATGGCTTAGGAAGGTACTAATGGAGATTTCCAGAGCTAAAAGTCTGCTAAGTTACTTCTGCAGCGGCACCAGTGGGGCCAACAACTGCATTGGTCATCTCCACAGCCTTGGGAGATGTCACCAGAAGAAAATTGACCTGCACCAGGAGCCCACAAGTATGAAATGAGCCATGGTAAGGAGGTAAAGATCAGAAAAGGGGAAGGACCAGGTATTCTGGCTGTGACAACAGGTGGAAGTGATCTACTCTGGGGAGAGAGCTCCCAGAAATGGCGCTCAAGTAGGCACAGTGCAAATAGGGGTTAGGTGGCCAGGTGAAGGGAACCAGGGAGTGGAGTCCCATTCTTGGGCAGAGGGGAGCATGTGTGGAGGAGCAGAAGGTGGGCTCCCTCTCTGAGAACGCTCTAGTATTCAGGTGTAGGTAAAGATCAAAATTAAGCTACTGAGTGTGAGAGAAGAAGGAAGGAAGACAGAAGGGCTGCAGGCATGCACACTTCTAGAGGTTACCTTTCCATTTCTCTTCATAGAGCATACTCAGCAACACTGTTAATTCAATATTATAGTAAGGTCCCAGAAAGATGTGCAGTTGAACACATTTGCCAGAATAAGGAACAGGCAGGGTGCCTGCTCTGTCTTCATGTGGCAACCTCATGTCCGAGTGGTCTCAGAGTCTTGTGATCAAAGAAACCTGATGAAACGGTGAAGCATGAGGGCCCCAAGTCCTCAATACCAAAGCAAAAGCCCACATGAAATGTCATTTGTCATGGTAGCTGTTGATAAGATAGACTTAGTTTATGTTCCAAATGTCACTGTGGGCTGCAATTCTGTTTATAGTCATTACTGAAAACTTCACTGCTGTTTAAAGTGCCCTGTACCAGAGACATTGTGAAATGAAAGTGTAGATATCTGAGCCTGTTAATAGGAAATGGATCCTAAGAAAATGGATCTTAAGACTTGCAGTGTGGACTTAGAAGGTATGTGGTCAGGGATCTACCACGCTGGCAAATATATGTGCACACACACACACTCACACACACACACATACTTGTACACATGTATGTGGATGCAGGCGTATATATACACCATGAAGACTCTGATCATTCTCTTGATTTTTTGAGTCATTGTAAAGGCATTCACAAGGGAGAAAATGGCAGTTTAATTCATCTTCCTTCATGACTTTTGAGCTGCTATGGAGAAGCAAAGTATTTCATAAAGAGAAAGGAATAGCTAGCATTGGACTCCAGACTCTGCAGTAAGTGGTCTGGTCCCTTGGTCTGGGAGTGGTTGAGCTGTGAACCAGCAGTGCAGTGGAACATCTTTCAAATCCTAAAATACAGATTCATATGTGGCTTGTACAGCAGCAATAAAAGTATTTATTTTTCCTAATGGAGTTAAAATGCCACTTGGAAAGTATCTTTATAAAAAACTGGAAAAGAGATGAAAGAAATAGTATTAAACAAAGGTAATATATCATGCACATTAAAATGTATGAATGTTAGATATATTTATACACAGTAACTTAGGTTGAATTACTGCTTAATCAAACCATTGTGGCTAGTGGAAAAGCAATAAAAAAGGTAAATTGCTTAATGATATTTAATGAGACATGCTTATGAATTATCTAGACTTCATTTCATAAGATATTAGAGTAATTAATTATTGCCCATAGTCTTTATTTTAGAAGAGATTTTTAGTCCAAGTCAACCTGTTTAAAGGATCCAGGATTACTGTATCATTTCTTTGAATCTTAAGCCTTCTTGGCAGTGGAATGGATTATTACAGAGACAAGAGCATTCTAATCATTTTCAAGTCAACCAGTGAATAACCTGAATTTGAAATTTCCTAGGTTTATACTATTTCCTCCTGCCAGCACAGGCTGGAGACAGAAGAGTTTCGATGCAGTATCCTTTGAAGAGCTTGACTGTGTTATTTTATATCATCCGAGTTTACCTCACTAGACTTGTAGGGGTCAAAATTAACAAGGCCACGGGCTGATGATAGGATATTCTAAAAATGAGTCAAAAACTACTGAATTCTCCTGAACTTTAAACCATATGTCTTTATGATTTCACACTTTCCAGGGATGTTTAATAGTAATTTTCTATTTTTGCCATGCACCCACAAGCCTCATAGATTGCTAGTCTATTTGTACAATGCTTGAATTTTCTTACCAGGACTACGAAGGAGGTAGTCATTTTCTTACTTATAGATGAAATACAGAACATTTAGAAATATTGATCAAAATACATGAAGCTTATGTTTGAAGCCATTATGGCATCAGTGGTGTTTTAGCCATTTGTAGGTAAATCAGTGAATAGTTTGAGAGCCTCCAAAGAATTACAGGCCATGGAGAGGAAAAGGGAAGGTCCAAGCCCTTTGTTTGCTGCCTCTGTTCCTTCAACATGACAGCAGTGGCCGAGGCGTCTCCCTGTGCTGTCATCATGCCCGCAAAGCCGGGTCACATAGATCACAGCTCAGGGCCCAGAGGAGGAAGAAGCTTGGGAAACACCCAGATTGCTGGGGGAATGCAAGTGAGAAGACAGTACATGTCAAAACTCACAGGATACAATTGAAGCACAATGTAGAGGATAATTTGTAGTCTTAATACATATGTGAAAAAGGCTGAAAGTAATGATCTAAATAACCATTCAAGAGGAAGTAAAAGAATAACAGATAAGACCCAATACGTATAAAAGGAAGTGATAAAAATAAATAATTATGAAATACAAATAAACGTATAATTAAGAATATGAACAAAGTCAAAAATCAGTTCTTGGTACAGGGTGAGAGAATTGATAAACACCTGGCCAAACTGATTAGGAATTGAAGAAAGAGGAAACCCCAAACCAACATAAGACACCAAATGGATCGCTATCCTGCACCGAACTCCTGACCTGCAGGTGTCAGAGAAGGCAGGGCCTGTAGGATTCTGCCAGTGCCTTGGAAAATTTAGCTGGCACAAGAATGGACTGTAAGTCTAGATTGTCCTATACTTATTAAGATTTAAATTCATAACGGAAAACCTTTTCATGAAGAAAAACAGGCGTAACTGGCTTAACCTTAGGTTATACGAATGTTAAAGGAAAAACAACTCCCACATCACACCAAATGTTCCATAGAATAGAAACATTTTAAATAGTTCCTTGTCACTTCCTATATTTTCTCCTTAGAGTGTGGTGGTTATATCTCTCATGGTTAAGTCTGTCATCTGTATTGTGTAGTTTTTCCCAGCTTCATAGATGTATAAGTGATAAATAAAAACTGTATGTGTTCAAAGTAAAATTAAAATAATTCCCAACTTATTTTATGAGAACAACAAAACAAACACCAACAGCAAGCAAAAACATTAAATGAAGATAAAAATCACAGGCTAATCTTTCTAAGCAAAATCTAGTCAAATATTCTAAAAATAGTAGCAAACAAAATCCATTATCATACAAAACATAACATATCATGATGAAGTTACATTTATTCTAGTAGTGTGAATTTGGTTTACTGTTCAAAAATTAATCAATGTAATTTACCACTTTAGTGGAGTATAAGAAAAAAACATATATCATCATTTCAATAAGGCAGGATACAATTCATATTTTAAAAAATACAACACAAGTTAAAGACAAGAGGTAACTTTCTTGATTTTAGGTCAATTATCTGAAAATAAAACTTAGCAATGGTTATAAATAATGGGGAAACTCAAAGGTTTTCTCCTGAGATCAGGAATGTGATAGAGTTGCATCCCTCCACATCTATTTATCATTCTAAAGTGGTTTGTAGACCATTCAGCCTGGTGAGAAAAAAATGAATATTGTAAAGTTAGAAAGAAAGAATCAATTTCTAATGATAGGATTATGAAAAATCTAAACTAAGGTGCTAATGCATTCTTAGAATTAATGAACTAATTTAGGACAACTTCTGTGCACTTGTCTACTCTGCAAAAAGGAGTTTGATTTTATATGAACAAGAAACAGAAAATAAAGTTTAGTGGGAAATAATTTTTCAAAAGCATCAAAACAACTTTAAACACCTGAGATTAAATGTAAAGAAAGATGTGTTATGCTTCTACACAGAAAACTAAATTCATTCCTTAAATACATAGGAAAGAATACTTAAGTATATGAAGTCATATACCATGTTCATAAATTGGACTAGCAAGTTTTGTAGATACAAAATCACTTCCATCTTGATCTATAAAGTAAATGCAGTTCCAATAAATACCCCCTTAAAATTTGTTTATTTATTTGTCTTGTGAAAATCATAAGCTCATTCTTAAATTCATATTGAAATGCAAACAGGCAAGACTAGCATGATGGTCTTGAAGAAGTTACCAAGTAGGAAGATTTGCTAAACTGCAGTAACTAATTCAGGGTTGTTTCAGTCCAAGGGTGGACATCGAGACTGATAGAGACAGAGGGAAAAGAGACCCGGGGCACGAACCTGATTTGTGGCGGAGGAGGGAGCATAGTACAGTGGGTAAGGAAGATCTTTTCACTAGCATGGTGTGTGGACAATGGGTTATCCAAACAGAACAAAAATACATCGATCCCGCTTTTCTTCATATACACGAAGAAATGGATCACAGATCCAGCTGGATCATAGATCTAAAGAGAACTAGTAAAACAAGGCAGCTTCTTGGAGACAGCATAGGAAAATAGCTTGATAATTTTGAGATGGTGACGTTTGTTAAATAAGTCACAAAATTACTAAGTCTAAAGCACAAAATGGACTACAATGCAATTAAGAATTTAAGTCCAGCTACGTACTGTACCTGATTAAGAAGGCAACATGACCATCTCAGCCTGGGAAATATCATCTGCAACATACACAAATAACAGTGACCTGATGTAAAATTATTTTTAGAATTTCATGTCAGTAAAGAAGACAACCTGATAGAAAAGCAAGCACTTCCTGAAGCAATGTGCCCAGTGCCCCACACACATGTGAAAGTGGCCTGGACTGCCTGGTGTTTTGGGGACCTCAGGGACTAGGACTTAGCCATTTATGAGGCTCAACATCGATTATCTCACAGTTCCCAAGGCTCAAGGATTGGTGTAGCTGAATGAGGACCCGAGCTGCTGCTGCTGAAGGTGGAGCTACTCTGAGAGGCTGTTGGGACACCCAGGGACTCAGCTCCCCTTGGCCTGATCTCCAGAGCCCATGCTTATCCACACACCAGGCTGTCACAGAGCCAGCAGGAGGCATCACCCAGATACAGCATCCTCTGCAGGGAAGCACATGAGAGTAGGTGTCACCAGACAGAGACAGGAGGGGCTCTCTGCAGGGGTGGGGACCTCTAATTGCTCAGAATAGCCCCAATCTAGGAAGAAGCCACACTCAGCACAGGCACACTGCGGTGTGACCACATGGCAGCATGTGAGGCTGCAGGGCAGGCAAACGTGCCTTTGCCTGTGGGATGACATGCGTGGCTGTCCATATGATACTGAGCAGTGGAGCCAGGGACCAGCTGTCCTGCAGTGGTGACAATGTGGGACTCCTTGTGCTGATCCTGCAGGTCAGTCACTAGGTGGAGGTGGGGGAGGGACCACCTTCCCAGGGCAACACCTTCTGGACCCCATCCAAAAGATGGCAAGCTCCCCGCTATGGTGCCTCTCAGTAGGCCAAGCCTTTGCAATGCAGCTCTTTGGGAGACATTCAGTATCCAAGTGGCAGCATGGCTAAGCTCCATTTTAACATCTGGGGTCTGTGTGGGAAGATAGGAAAGGTAGAAAGTAACTCCAGCTAGGAAGAGTCATCACCAGAGACCTCTGGATGGTACTTCTTCAAGAACAATGTGTTCCCTCACTCTGCACTGGAGCTGGTTAGAAATTCCAGGAAGTTCTCAGACTGGTCCTGAAATGTCAGTGCGTGTGATCCTACCTAAGCCTCTGTGCACCAGAGTCCATCCTCCCTCGTCCCCAAGCACATATGTCCTGTTTGTGTGGCTATGCTGTTAGCCACGGAGATGTATTCAAGTACCAAGGTGATAATAATCTTGAATTGGTACAAATATTGAATTAAAAGAATTAATCAAAGGTATTCACTGAGAAACTTGAATTAGAACAAACAATTGACAGAGCTTTCAGGATCTCGATGGTATTAAACATTTCACATGCATATTTCATCAGCACAAGTTGATGATACATATGGTGGGAGGGAACATTTTCTAACACACTTTCTACTTGGTCCACATACCCACATCATGCATGGTTTGTTATTTTTATCTGTTTTTGCTCTCCCTCTTTGTTAGATGCTGAAAGTGCCCAGGAAGACATCTCTGCTTGTTTACTAAGGAGCTGCATTTTGTCTCCTCTTCTCCTTACAAATGACATGGATTATCTCACAATTTCCAAGGTATGGAGCATTGGACCCTGGATAAAAAAGAGCTCCAGCTCTCAATGTCAGAATTGAGGGTCTATACACCCTTCTACCTGTTTGAATTGAGTTATACCTCCTGGGAAGTAAGTATCATTCCTGGAAGTATGAATTCTACCTATCGATATGGTTTGTACGCCCATTTTCAGTCCACACTCCTAGGCACTGTAGGAGCTTAGGGGGTGGAGCTGTGGCCCTGGGCTCAGGAGTAAGGACAGATGAGCACACCAAATAAGAGTGTAAGGTAGAGTGTGCAGGGGAAAACAGAAGGGCAAGAGGAGGGGAGGAGACCAAGGTGCAGAGGAAAAGTCCCTGCCATCTGTGGTGCTGAGGGACAGTTTCCTGCTGGAAGCAGCCCATAGGCAAGACCTTCCAGAGGTGGGTTGAGAGTGGACGTGGAGAAAAGAAAACATGAACCTCCAGACTCTTAGGAGACGCCCAGCCAGCCATTCCACAAAGCCACCATCAGCGCAGGCTTGGTCCAGTGTCATGTCTTTTGTTCAATGCCCCTTTTCATTCTAAACAGAAGCATTTAAAGCATGATTAGAATGACACACAATCTTCAGAGGACACTGATAACATGCAGCAAGGGCAGGCCCCTCAGTTACAAGATGTGCTGCCATGACACTCATCTCCCATTGCTGTGGATTCAATTTCTAAGCTGTCAGCTGGGCAGGCTGGTGAAGCCATTGCAGTGATCTTATGGAGGGCACAGCAGTTCTCTTCCACACCTAATCAATGCCTTTCTGAGAGGACAATTTAGGCTCAGCCTCTCTCATTCAACCTCTCAGAGCATCTGTAATGTCATTTATGCCTAGTGTCCTTTGCTTAGGTTCCCTTCTGGGCAAGGGCTAGACCTCTTCCATCACCTCCTCTCTATCATCAACTTGTACCTGGCCTATGAAATGTATCAGTTACTTTCCCATTGTAAGGAGAGAATATCTGACATCCATAAGTTAAAGGAGATGAGGTTCATGATTTGAGTTCATGATATTGGGGGATCCAGTCCATGGTGGACTGGCTCCAGGGCAGAAATGACATGGTGGTAGGGCATGGCGGAAGGACCTCCTGCTCACCTCATGACATCTAGGAAGCAGAGGGAAAAAGCAGGAACCGGGGACAAGAACACACCCTTCCAGATCACACCCCAGTAACCACCTCCAACTAGGCCCCACTTTCTAATAACACAGTCAGGTATAACTCATCCAAAGATGAATCCACTGATGAGCACAGCTCCCCATGACCCAGTCACTTGCCACACACATGGGACTTTTGGGGATGATTTTAGATCTAAATCATGAAGCCAAACATTCAGTACCACTTACTCTTCCAAGAGGTAGACCCATGCTTTACATGCCTTATCTTATTTACTCCTCAAGCAATTTTTGTGTTGTACATTATTATTAATCTTCTCTACATGAGGAATCTCAGCATAGCAAAATTAACTTCCTGGCAGTCACAGAGTTGCCAAGTTTCAGAGCCAAGACTCAAACCAGACACTCAGGCTCTGGATTTGCTGCTCTTCAACAATATGGTACCCACTCAGCTGTTCCTGAGGGTTCTTCCCACTGTGTATCAGCTGTCATGCTGAGGTCAGGAATTGCAGATTCCTCCTGCAAGGTGTTAAGAGGTGAGGAGAACAGACAGCCCAGTGGAACAGAGCAGTGTGCAGGATCACCACAAAGGGACCTCAGCTCTCTCTGGAGGTCCGGAAGATGTTCAGGGAAAGGATGGGACACAGGCGCTGCAGCTTGGAGGAGAAATCTGAGCCTAAAACAGGGGCAGATACAAATGGGAGGAAGAGCTTTGGGGAATATTTATGCAGGGGACAGCAAGGAGCTGGGGCTCTGCAGGGAGCAGGCAGCTGGTCCAGGAGAGCAAGAGGCTATGACCAAGGCCCTGACCAGCCTGTAGACTGTCAGCCGGGTGGGAAGCTCGAGTATCACCTCACTGGCAGCAGGAGAGCAACAGACGCACAGGGACGAGTCTGGAGCTTTTGGAGTCAGAGCATGAAGGAAGAGACTCGGGAGAATCTGGTGACTGGCTGTGGGGGCCAAGGAAGAGTGTGGAGACCAATGAGAGAAGACGCCTCTCCCCTTTGTCTTGGGTGAGTAGGTACCTAGCTACCAGTGATACTCATGAAGCCGGGGACACACAAAGAAGCATGGCGTGGAGAGGGAGGGCTGATCTCTGGAGATAGAGGTGTTGGCCAGGAATTTAGCAAGATGACTAAGAAGTCAGTTCTAAGGCTAAAGGCTAAGGGTGAAATGATCTGTGTGGTCAGAAAACAGCAACTCACCCCTGCCCCAGCTTATTTTCTTTGTGTAAAATAAGAACCATAACAATGCCCACCTTTGAAGTCCTGCCCAACTGTATGTCCCTGAGTGTGTAGCATCATTGGCTTCATCTTTACTTGGCACAGAACGGGTGATTGGAGATCCAGAGGGAAGAGGCTGGGCCACGATGGAGACTCTAGGGCTGCTTCCTTCCCTGCAGCTTGACCTGGGTGGAGTCCCAGGACAGGGAGAAGCCAGCATGGGAGGAAAGGGTCCTGGAGAGGAGGTGGCTGCTGAAACTGGGTCCCAGCAGTCAGGAAACCTGGAGAGGTCAGGAAAGAGCCACCAGCACCAGTGTGCTTCTCCTGAGTGTGCAGAGTCTGGACATCATCTCCACCTCTGTGACAGTGAACAGGGCCCCACCCTGCCTGGGGACCTGGCCGGCCATGCTGCCCCCACAGGCCTGACCACTGCCCACATCCCTACCTCTCTGTCACTGCAAAGGCGCTGCAGCCTCCCAGGACACAGAAGTCTTGGAAACACAGATTCCTCCAATTGTTGCCAAAGTCTTGGGTCCCTGAAGGTGGCTAACGGTCAGGCTGCTGCTTTTCTACCAGATGGTCTGTGCCCTGGGTGAGGCAGTCTTGGCAGGCAGAGAGTCAGAGTTAGCAGTGGAGATGGTGCAATGGCACCTCCACATCCACATTGCTCTGAGCCAGTGGGAGCACCAGGAAAGAACTGAGGGCTTTGCATTTTCCTCCTAAAGGAATCAAGAAGACTGAATGCAACAAAATGAAATGAAAATGGCTTGATCAATGTAAAACTTATAACAAGTAATTAGTGTTTAAAAGCACTTATCAGGAGTGTGCCTATGGTGGAACATTATTCAGCCAAGAAGAGGAAAGGGATTTGGACACAACTTGCAATGTGCAGGAGCCTGGAAGTTGTTATCTCAGGTGACATAAACCAGACCAAGAGGACAAACACTGTGTGACCCCACTTACAGAAGGGACCTAGAGAAGTCCCATTGTGGAGACAGGAAGTGAATGGCAGCATCCAGGGGTGGAGTCAGGGGAGAAGGTGGGCTTCCCTTTGGGGTGAAAGAAAGGCTCTGGAATGGAGGTGGGGGGTGAAGGCTCAGAACACGGTCTACACAGCACTACCAAACCACACACTTGACCATCAAGGTGTGCACGGCATGTTATGTGTATCTTAGCAAAATTTTAAGTTTTGTAAAATGCCTCTTATGTTCATTTCCCAAGGCCTTAGGATTATTTAGCCACTGTACAAGCTGCCCCTGAGCTGCCTCCATGGAGTTGACTTAACCTGTGTCTTTGGAGACCCCTCCCTCCAGCAGCTGTCCCCAGCCTGTGACTCTACTAAGCCCCATCTCTCACCTGCGACGGACAGGATGCTGCAGGAGTTGCTCACTGTTTCCCACTGAGGAGCTATTTATTCTGGTGACTCAGAGCCCACCCTGGGCCCCACTGAGCATTTCAACCCTGATGAGCTCAGGACTTTGCAGATCTTCACTCCTTGGGACTGAAATTCTCATCATCATTAGCCCTTCTGAAGTCACCAACTCATTAAGCTCCTTTGAGAAACTGAACGCCTCTGCCTCTGCTCTCTACCCAGCTACAGAAACACAGTATGGCTGGGAAGTCAGCAGATGCAAACACGTAACCACTTAGCACATAATAACCCTAAATTGAAAACTCATTTTAGATTTTGCAGAAATAAGTGGAATACATTTGGACCATTTCAATTATACACAAGAAAGTCTTCACAGGTAGCATTTTTGTTTTGTTTCTTATTCTCTATTTTTCTGTGATCTCTCGTTCCTCTCTCCCACTCCATTTTCTCTGTGGCAGATGAAGCAGGGAATTGAGCACAGCTATTTCCTGGGCCCCTGGCTTGCCGCCATAATGGGGCAGATGTTCTCTGTACAGCTGGTTTAGGGCCCTGGCAGTAGACACCACAATGGGACATCTTTTAGACCTCTCCTGGGAGCTCCACTCTAACCCACCTCCCAGTTCTTCCTCCTCCTCTGTAGTGGATGCTTGATCCAGCAGCACCTGCTCCCCTCCTGTGCCTGTGGCTGCTGCTCCTACAGGTCTCACAGGGTGTCTCAGTCCCCTTTTCTTTGTCACTGGGGCAAAATACTAGACACCTACAACTTAAAGAGGAGAGGTTTATGTTGGCCCACATTTCAGTCCATAGGTGGCTGGCTCCAAGGCAGGATGGCTAGGCAGAGGGGCCTGGCAGAGGAGAGCTGCTCACAGCATGGGGGATATGAAGCAGAGAGCAAAGGAGGAGGTAGGAGGGAGATAAAGCCATCCAGCTCCCCCTGGTGACCCCACCTCCTAGCAGCAAGTCAGCTATGTGCCCCACCATCCAACCACTTTCCCAATCCCGGCCATGAGGCTTTGAGGAGCATCTGGGTAAAAACCATGACATAAGTGCTCCAGCCAGGCAGATGAGGCAGAGCCCAGAGAATGTGTGTGCTCGACACACAGCTCTTCTCTGTTCTCCTCTGCTTAATGTGAACCTTCTACACAGGTCACATTTCACACAGTGAGCTTGTTCGGACACAGAATGTGCAATATGACATTAAAAAGAGAATTCAGTATGAATAATCATGCAGTAGCCCTGAAAATATGGATTTCTTGAGAACATTAGAAAACTCCAAGAACCAGACCTGGTGAAATGAGCGTTTGGAGGTTTGTGGTAGCCAGGAAGCCCAGGTCCATCCTGGGACTCCCCAGCTCCTCACAGTCAGCCTCTCTTCCTTGCCTCACCTGGTGAGGCCTTCTCCTTTCTTTCCTCTTCTTCTTTTTTCATACTTTCTTTCATTTCCATTATTAGAGAGAAATGGAAGAGAGAAGGTGGAAGGGCTCATTGAAATGGGATAATGGTTAGAGAGATCAACACCTGGACATCTATTGGCCCCTGAGAAAATCCAGCCTGGTCAGGGTCAGAAGAGAAACATTGTCTGCGTCCTTGGGATTTCAGCAAGGGTAAGTGGTCGTCCAGGTCCAGGTTGGACAGCTGCTGACATCAGGGCAGTTTCTTGAAAGGCAGGGGACACTACAGCTCAGTTGTTTTGGACAAAATCGAAACTGCTGGTCCAGGGAGAGGCAGTGAGGCCAGGAAGTGTCCCAGGCTGGGAGCTGTGCAAGGTGGAAGGCAAAGGCAGACTCATCTGAGGTGCAGCTGAACTCTTGACCCACGAGGGTTCTGTATCCAAATGATCCCATTTTGCCCTTACTTCTTGATACCTCCCAAGTAAGTAGGAGTAAGGGTAGAAGGAGGAGCTGTTGAGGAGAGAAGAGAGGAAATAGGTGTCCTCATGGGTGCTCCTAGTGAGTGCCATATGAAAACCATGTCAGGTCCATGCCCTGGCTCCCTCGAGGATGCAAATATGTACTGTACAGGTGGACTGCTGAGAATAAAAACTAAGAAAGGAGGACAGTAAGAAGCCACATGAGTTAGAAGTAGAAGATCTTACTCCCCAGAGAATGAGATAAGCAGACACAGCTGAAAGAGAGTCCTGGGAGCAGGCAACAGCAGGGTTTGATTTCTGTAGAGAAAGAGGCACCACATATCACCAGTCACCTTGCCCATTGCCCTGGGCAGGGCAGCTGCGGCTCCATCCTCTGGCTCTTCCTCGCACTTGTGCCTCAAATCCAGGCTTCTCAGCACAGCTGCCACCCAGCTGTCCCTGTGCCATGGTCTCTGAACTGGATGGGGCCGAGTTACAGAAAGGTGGCGACCTGAACAGAATACATCCCAGGGAGCCAGCTGCCTGGCATGGGAAGTCCAGGTTTGCACAGAGTTTGAAGAGGTCCTCTCAAGATTCAGCTCTCTTCTATACATTAAGTGTGATTGAGTTTACATATACTTATGCACACGCACACATGTGACATGGAAGACTGCCCTCAGCTTGTGAAGGACCAAGTTGTTTAAAGATCATTGAAGGAAAGGCAGTCATGTTCAACCCTGCATTTGCCAGGGCTGTTCACTTCCTGCTTCTGAATTTCCTCTCTTCTGCCCATCATTCATTGAAAAATAAAATGGAATTGCTGAGATGCTGCTTTGGGTCCAGCACTGGGGAAGGTGTTATCTCAATGACAAGGAGATCAGAAAGAAGGTCCATCCCTCGGGGGGAACTTTTAACCTGGAAATGGGATGTGCAGAATACAGCACTGAGCTCATAGCATTCAAGGGAGGGGAAGACTCTTTACTAATTTGGAGGTCAGCTTCCTCTTGTGACCTTCCTTTCTGGATCCCACCGATGGGGTCAGTGATGGCTCTGAACTTTTTACAATGGACCTTCAAGTTAAGATTGGCTTGATGTATGAACAACTTGAGATACAACCAGAATTTTAGTTTTTTGCTTACAACCAAAGTCTTGAGTTATGACCCAAATCCTGGCTCCTTGTGCTTCCAGATGGTTTCAAATTATATTTAATCCTTAAAGAGTCCTAGAAGGAACATTACAACATCTTTTTCTATGTGGGGTTGAGAAATTCTGGCTCAATGACTCTCAAAGGACACTGAGATCTGCCTGTATGCAGGAGAGAGACTTTGAAGGCTGTGTAGAGGAGCCTGAGCCTTTAATTGACCAACTTGAGTAAAAACCAGGCCTCAAGAAGGAATTGAGTTTATAAGTCAATTGTCCACTATATTTATTTTTCCTCATTTGCCCAATTTGTAAAGTGGCACTGGAAAGTCGTGTTCCTGCTTCTTTGTGGTGGCCACACCTTGCATGGCTGTGAAACTGGTCCCCTGTGGTCAGTCCCAGAGCTAGACATGGCATGCCACTGATGGCCCTGCTCCAAGTACAGTGCTGAGTGCGGTGACATGAACACATCCTCATCCCCAGGGGGCCTTGGACTTTAGAAAGGACAGATGTGGATGCAACATGGGTGTGCAAAGTGAGGGTTGGGTTATTTCTCACTGGAGAGAATGAGAAAGGCTTTATGGAGGAGATGCCGGTCATGTAAGACAGGAGAGGCACAGGATGAGGGGAAAAACCATGTGTGGGACATCAAGGGCTGGGGGACATTCACAGGTGGAGACTAAGGGATTTAGCTTGGCGTGGGCCACCATCTAATTGTCCTTTCATGGTGACTTCAGCAGGAACTTTGCCAGTGTTGCTATTTTCTTATTTTTGTCTGCAGTTCCCATGCAAGAAAGGTATTTAGACAGACCTATTTCCAGGGACCTGTTTGGAGACATGAGGCTTGCAGCTGGCATAATAATAAACTCATTTCAATAGCATAAATCCCATTACTATTAATATTAAGCAGCCACAGAATGATTCATGAAGCTCTTTTCAAAATTCAAAAAGTGCTTAATCAAAAGGAGGGGGAGGAGGAGAATAAAAAGAAGTCATGTCGGGAGTTGATTATTGTTGGCTTTCTTTAAGTTAGAGCTGCCTCTGCTTGGGCTGACAGATGCCATGCTGCAGGGCACTGATTTATTTTACTGAATAAAACTCTGCATTTGGGCTGATAGAGAAAAGTCTAGCAAACACCCTAAATGTCTAGGGGGATTGATCTTTGCAGGTCACATGACTGCCCCACAGTTGGCAAGTTCTGGGTTCAGGGTTCTCGGTGTGTTTCCAGCTTTGGAATTTTCCACTGGCGACTGCCTCTCTGTTCCTTGGTTCTCATCTTTTCCTGTCTTTTGTTTCTTGAAAAATAAGTGTCCCTATTTTCCCTTTTACAAGGAAAGATTTTCAGGGAAGGACTTAATTAGCCAGGTAAAATCCAATATAGATTTCAGATTGAAGTAGGCATCATTGCAAAGCAGTCTCCTCAGATGAAACTGAAGAGCATAAATGTGCAGTTGGGAGAGGAAAGCACATGGCCCTTGTGGGCAGAAATGGTTCTAGGGATGGAGCTATGGCAGCTGGGCTAGTCTTGTTCCAGGGCAGGGAGTATGGAAAAGCTGTCTTTCCACCTTTTCTGCCTTTAGCTTTTCCATCACTCCTTCTGCTGTGTTCCTCATAAGGGTTTCTGTTTCTATAAAGCCTTATAAAGGGCTTGTGGGAGTCAATTGTGATGTCACCTTGAATGGATTAAAGACCACTTAGCAGCTTAGTGGAGCAGAGCTCTGGGTGTGTCTGGGTGATTGATGTGTAGGCTGCACACTGGGGGAGGAAGACCTGCCTGGATGTAAGTGGCACTAACCAATAGGCTTGCACCCTTTTCTTCTTTAGAAGAACTAGAGTCTTCACCATTCATCTTCAGTTTCTTCAGGCTTCCAGCTCAGACTCTTCAGCTTCCCGAAAAAGATTCAAAAATGAGCCCCATGTTCTCCAATGTGCATATGGTCATTCTACATTCCTCCATCCCTGACTTTGGAGGCAGCCACTGTGAGCCTACTTAGTAAATCTTTTACACGATCATCTACATATATTTTGTATTAAATCTATTTCTCTAGTGAACCCTAACTGATACAACCCTTCATAGGCCACCCTGAGATTTGAAGGGTTCTCTAGGGTCCTGGAGACAGTGGTAAGTGTTCCTATAGATGCCACTTATATCAACTCAAAGCACAGGATGCCACAACAGCTGTTTACTCTCATACAAAACCTAAAAGATAACATCAGAAATTTTAAAAAAAACCTATGTGAACTAAAATGAAAATACCAACAGAACTCTAAAACAAAAATAATCTTTGCTTCCACTGTCATACCCAAGGCAGTCTTCACACATGAAAACTGCATGTTCCCTACACAAGTATCACTTACACTGACAACAAATATGTTTTGTTTTCCTGTCCTTTCTTGTAGGGCACAACTGACATCTTTTTGGTTTTCCTGTTGTTGCAGTAGGTCTTTGGGATGATGTGCTTACCTGTTAATCAGTGTGCTCCACAATATTTTTGTGTAGTTCCCTGGGCAGAAACATTTCGTTTTTCCTCTGCTGTAAATGATCTCTTATGAGTTCCAGTCCTAATCCTCTGTGAAAATTTCTCCATGGTATTTTGCACTTGTTATTTTCTTTGTAAACTGTCAAGCTATGTATGCCACACATGTTTAGGATTGAATAAACACAATCATTGGTCAGGACTTTGTATTTTGGGTGACATCATAGTTGCTCCATAAGTCATTAACATCTACTCTGCTTTTGGTTTTGTTTTAGAAAGTTTCCATCTTAGGCATCCATTTTGTTTAGGTTTTCCTATCAATATTTCCATTATGGTGTGATGTTGACATCAACAGTACCAGTTTGTTTTTCTTAGCTATACATAAGGCCAAGGTAAATCTTTTTGAAATCCAAATATTGCACTATACAATTCTCTGTTTTGAAATTGCAGCATTACATTTTGAATTTCTGCTTGGTTCCTGCATACAGTTCTTACTCTGGTCAACTTGTGCTCTGTTAGCAAATGTAGCATCAATTGGAAACTGGTAAACCAATTGTTGAATGTCACATTGTGATTAGTTTGGGAGATGAGACCAGTAAGTCTGTTCACAGCATCATTTGGTTTATTACTACACAGATAAGCACCTAGTAGCTGAGTTTCAGGATAAATTTCTAAAGGGAAAGCATAACAAGTCTTCACATGTACAAGGGCATAAAATTTTATGCCATATTTTAAAGGGTTTTTGTGTGGTTTTTTTGGCATGTACTGCCTGAAGCTACAGTGGCCATGAAATACTGCAAAATGTTCATAATGGTCATGTATTCAGATGGTATGTAAATCAGTTGACCATTACTCACAAATCTGTCAATGACCAGATAGGAGCCAGATTATCAGTTCTTTTTCTTTCTTGGTGGGTGGTTTTGTCATAAAGCCTCAGGCAATTTTGAAAGAAACCAAATCTCCTCAGTGTCATTGATATTCTACAAACCTCAAGCCCACACCCATGGGTTTTCCATAGTCATTTACATTCCTGTGATTATCATGAGAAAACCTTGCTAAGTACACCAGACCTATGAATGCTTTCAGTTCAGCTAGTGAGGTGTCATAATAAATTTCTGAGTATGGCTAATGGTGCATATAGAATGTTTTACTTGTATTTCAGCCTTTGTGTATTTCACAACATTGTGCAGCATTTCATGTGTTACAATTTCCAACATTAAATGCCAGTGCTTGCATTCTGCCTGATACATTTCACCCCTGCCAAGGTCCTCATTATTTTTTTGGACATAGTTCTAACACTGGATCATTCCATTTGTTTGCATGACCATTTTGCAACATTTTGACTAGTCAAATATGTACTCACATTGCTGTTTTCTTCATCATCTGAATCAAGGAGGTCTGCATTCCCTGTGTCTATATCAGTCAATTCTTGCTCCATTTCACTGTCCCAGGAACTTTGGCTCACATGCCCAACATCACAATCATCATCATCATCATCATCATCATCATCATCATCATCATCATCATCATCATCATCACACTCACACCACTCTTCTGTTATGAAAACATGTATTTTCTCATAATGGATCGTCACCATCCATGCATGAATAATCTGATGAGTCACTTTGGACCTCTTCCAAAGCTTGCAAATTTGGTTTTTCATGTGCAATTGTACTGAATTGAGCTACTTCTATCAGAAAAAAACAGGTGCACATACCTTGCCATTCATCATACCAAGTGGCTAAACACAAAGATTGCTTCCTGTATCCCTCTGGGAAAGGTGCTGCCATGCACACCTAGTTACTATTATGCCAAAGTACAGATTCACTTTACTTTAGAAAAGCAAGGGTTAGATTTTTGAAACCCAGGGTTATGCACCCAGGGTTTTAATACTTTTTTTTTTCTAAATGAATTTTCTCTGTTGTAAGAACTCAGTCACAGAGCTGGGCAGGCTGGGGCAGGTGGTCAGGGTACAACCTTGGTTTCTACCCATGTGTCCTGGGAACAGGTCAGTATTCTGACTTTTCCTTGTAAGAGTAGTTGTATCTTGGATCCCATCTGTGTTTCAAGAGATATGTGGTTAACACCAGGCAACATGTGGCACTAAAGAAGTGGTGTCTGCTGATTTTATTGTCACTGAATGATTTCAGTGGTGTCTCTAACCAGGAGAAAGCAGAGGGTGCTGGTAAAAGCCACAGGCTCTGTGGACAGAGGAGTAGAGGATTAGGGTGAAAGGGAATGTCCTGTGTCCCTCTGTGTGCTATCCCACTGGCAGAGACCATGTAGTGAGTGAAGAGTGGAGATTTTCTGAATTTTACCTGGAGCCCAGAACACCTCTCTCCATCCACTGTGCTTCCTCTGGTGAGAGCAAATGACCATCCTGTATGCAAGGTTGCATGAAGGCTTGAGTTTTCAGGGTTGGCCTGGTTGCAAATAAGCCCCACATCTGAAATTTGGAGAATAGATCCTTTTTATGAGTCTTAAAGAACAGTCTGTTCAAGAATTTCCTTTTCGTTCATAATTCAATATGGTGCCTTCTTGAATATTTTACAACCAGTGCTGTGATTTTTGCAAGGGATTGCAGTTCTTTCCATAGTGGGGAGCTGACAATGGGGAGACAGGATCCTTAAATGCAAAAGCTACAATCCACTAGGTACTATAGAGTACAAAGAGATATTTGTTCTTGCATTTAACTCCTATAGTTTCCCCTTCTCACTACTCTCCCTGTCTTCCTTTATTACCAATGCACACTTACCTGGCTGAAGAAAGAATCCCATGTAGATAATCTTTAGGGAGATTTTTTCCCTTTACAGGCTGATGACAGGAAAATAAAGTGTGACCTTTGCCTTGGGGCTGACAATATAAGGACGGGAGAACAACATTGTCCAGCCTGGCACATGGTTTCTGTCAGCCGACTTCACAGAGCAGGCCCAGAGGTAGAGATTCCACAGCAGAAGCCAGCGGCACCATCCAGGGGCCTCTCTCTTGATCTGGAAGCCTGAGCCCCTCAACAATGAATCTATTCTTACAGTCTCTATCTGGATCCCCTCTATCAGCATTGTCTCAGAAGTAATATGAGAATTTTATGTCTCCAAGGAAAGAAAATAAAGGCTCCTCTCCATCAAAAATCCTGGAAGCTTTTCTTTCTTGAGCGTAATTATATCAGAGGAACAAAAAGAAATAGCATGACTTGGGGAAATGCCTGTAGGACAGAGTTGATTGGATGTCTTGTTAGGAAGCCAAGACCTGGACAGAATCTGCTCTGCAGCAGGAGAGATTAATCAGCAACATCAGGCTGGCTGTGTGCAAGAGTGCCAATCAGTTCCAACCACCAGCACTGTCAGCCTCTCTGGGTTCCTGGGCATGGGGGTCATGATACAGTTCCTGCCGCTGCCCCCTGTGCCATGAAGGGTAACAAAGCATCTGCTAACCCACAAACATGACTCCACACATTGGCTCTTCTTTTTGAAATACTGTAACTAGAAAGTGTGGGGAAAAAATAAAACAACCCAGCTCCCCCTGTTGTGTGGGCTAGGCGGTGGCATCCTTGATATTTAGAAATATGTGATTGAATTTCCCTTCAAAGGAGAAAAGAGCCATGGCTAATTCCACATTGCTGCTTTTTCCAAATACTTTCCTTCCTAGGTCTCGCCCACCGTGCTGCTGCAGTTACAGGTTTTATTCTCCTGATTTATGCTTCCTGTTCTAGAGCAACAGTGATAAATTTTGGTGATGTGTGGGGTGATCTAAGCCTGACTAGGTGGCCTTCCAGGCTGGCAGCACTAAGGAGGAGGCTACAAGCCCTGCTCTTGGGACATGGAGCTTTCATAATGGTGCTGACACCATACTATGCAGACCTGTGAAGTCCTCAGGAGGGACAGAGACAAGCATCTCTTTATTGTCTAGTTGGAAGTTTCCAGCTGCCAAAAAAAATGTCATGGCACTGCAATATTAAGGTAAGCCAACCCAGGGACACAGGACTGAACCCCCAGGAAGATGTTTCCCACCTGATCTGAGGCTGTCACCTTTGAGATGGAAGGCTGGTTTTCGTAGGGTGGAGAGCATATTGGGAGCTGCCTATCTCTGATCTCTGGGGGAGTTCACATGGGAGCCATGTGACCATTTGCTGGACACACCTTAGCACCATATGGGTTGAGATATTTGGTGTTTCTGATTAGATTTCACCAAAAGACCAGTGACTAAAAAGATAAAATATTTATCCTAAAGGTGATAGAGGAAGGTAATAAGAAATTACTCTTCACAAACATAAAATGTCTTTGGAGATGTAAAAAGCCATGCATAATTTACAATTTAAACTGAAATATATCTGTGCTTATTTCAAAATGTTCTCTTCAGGTTTTTTTGGTGCAAAAAGCAGAAACTTACTGGACCAAGTTTAAGCATAAAAAGTGCACTTGTTTTAAGTGCATGCATCTCACAGAATCCAAGACTCCAAGGTAGAGCAGCTGCAATCCTGGGTGCCAAAAGTCTCAAGCATGAGGTGATGTTATCTGTGCCCCAGAACAGTCTGTAGTTCCTCTCTGCCACCTTCTGCAGGTCTGCCCACCCACAAGGATGTGTGATTCAGTACAGAACCCTCCAATCTTGGTCTACCCAAATGTTAAGTCCCATCCTTCAACAGCAAATTACTGTAGCCCCTTTTCTCAAATTGGGATGGCCATGGCCACTGGGTCAGGTGGCCATACCATGGTGTGGGCAGAAGTCAGCCAGAGCTAGGTAAGATACATGGTGGGTTTTCCAGGGCCATGGGTGGGGCAGGTCCAACTACAATGGGAAGCTGCACGCTGAGAGCAGGTGGTATGTGGAGGAGATGATCCAGGTTACTGTCCATTGGGAAAAATAGAAACAAGAATTCCACCATCTTCTCTTGTAGTATGTTAATGCCTAGCATGGACCTAGGTAAGCTGCAATTTAAGCTTGAATTCTAGATTCTATATTCTTGGGCTCTTCCATAGCTTTTCTAGGGTCCAAGAATATAATTCTTTCCCAAAAGGAAAAAGAAATGATTTCATTATCCAAAGTAGAATAATATTTACCAGACTAGGCCACTTGGCTCTTGGTGGTGTATTCTTAGACTACTGATTAAAGATATATACAGAAAAATAATTTTAGAGATTATCCTCTAAGTTCAGCATAAAATGGGATAGAATTTTCAAGCTGAATGATGTTTCATTATTAAATAATTAGCATTATTTTATTGTAGTGAAATACGTGTTACCTAAAATTTGCCAGCTAGGCCATGTAAGTGTACAATTCAATGGTCTTAATCACATTCACAGTTTTGTGCAACTGTCACACTATTTTTGAAACTTCCCATAACCAGAACTGTAACATTAAGCAGTAAGTCCCCTCCATCAAACTCCCAGGAAGTTGAAACTTCTATGGGTTTCCTAGGCTGAATGTTTCATAGAAGTAGAAATGCACAATATTTGTTATTTCATGTTTGGTGTATTTCACTGAGAGAAGGCTTTCAAGGCTCATCCATTCTATGGAGAATTAGAACTTCACTCCTTTTAAGGCTGCCTAGTATTCTATAGTGTGGATGCTACACTATGTGGACCCATTCCTCTATCACTGGCTTTCTGAGTTGTTTCTACCCTTTAGCTATTGTGAATAATGCTGCTATACACATAGATGTTCAAGTCTATGTTTTCAGTTCTTTAAGGGATATATCTAGGACTAAAATTTCTTAGTCATATGGCATCCTATATTTATTTAATGGATGAACTACCACCTTTTTATAAACTACCAAATTGTTTTCCACAGCAGCTGTACCATTTTATTTTCCCATCAGCCTTTTCAAAGTTTCCAACATCTTTACATTTGCACCAACACTTATTTGCTATTCTCAAGAAAATTATAGCCATCCTAGTAGGTAGGTGTGAAAGAGTATTTCACTGTGGATGTGATACTTATTTCACTAACAACTCATGATATAGAGTATTATTCATGTTATGTGCTAGTTGTATATGTTCTTTTGAGAAATGTCTGTACATAACCTTTGCCTACTGTTGTGTTTTTAATGAGGCTGTGTCTTTGTGTAGTTGAGCTGTAGGTGTTCTTTATATATTATGTATATTAAGCCTTTATTATATACATGCTATACTATTTTCTTCCACTCTGTTGGATGACTTTTCCCATTCTTCATAATCTTAATAATCATTTTTGGTGGAACAAAACTTTAATTTTGGGGTGTTTTTTTCCTGGTGTTTTTGAGACAGGGCCTCACTATTTAGTTCAGGTGGGCCTTGAACTCTGTCAATCCTCCTGCCTCAACCTCTTGAGTGTTAATTATAGATGTATGCCACTGCACCTGGCAAAAACTTCTTAATTTTAAAGAAGTACAATTTGCCTATGTTTTCTTTGTCACATTTAGCTTTTGTTGTCATATTTAAGAATCTGTTGGCAAATTCAAGGTCATGAAGACTTTCTCTTATATATTTAAGTTTTTGTGACCTTAGCTGTTTTATTAAGAAGATTGGTGTATTTTAAATTGATTTTTTTTTATTTGGAAGTAAGGGTCCAATGTCATTTCTTTACATGTGGCAATCCAGTTGTTTCTGCACTACATCTTGCAACCTTTCTTTCCCCATGGGCGGGGGGAGTCATAGCACCCTTGTTGCATGTCACTGTGTGCCATGGTTGTGTGGATTTATTTCTGAGTTCCTTACCCTGTTTCCTTGGTCTCTAGTCTTGTATTTATGCCACTATTATAACTGTTTGGTTACTGTAGCTTTGTAGTATGTTTTGAAAACAAGAAATGTGAGTCCCACAACTGTTTCTTTCTCTTTCAAGCTTTTTTCTTTTTGGGGCCATTTTTAATTATGAATTTCAGAGTCTGATTTCTATTTCTACAAAAAAGAATGTTGGAATTTTGATAGGGATCTCACTGAATCTTCAGATCACTTTTGGGAAGTGTTGAAATTTTAACAATATTGAATCTTTCAGTCTATAAATACTGCATTCTTTCTATTTATTTAGAGCCTCTCTAATTTCTTTAAGCAATATTTTGTGTTTTCATTGCACAAGTTTTTTTAAAACTTTTTTTGTTACACTTATTCTTAGATATTTTATTCTCTTGGATTCTATTGAAAATCAAATTAAATGGTGGTGTATAATGACTCAAAGGATTTTTATTCTGCAACTAGTAAGTTCATTTACAGCTCTATTATTGTTTGGTAAATTCATTTGTGATTTTCCACATATGGGATAATGTTGCCTGTAAATAGGCAATTGTAGTACCTCCCTTCCAAGTTTCATGCCTTTTATTTCTTTTCATGTATAACTTTCTTTTAGCTTTTAAAGTGCATGATCCCATGTTCCTCATGGCTACCATCATTCTAAAGATAAACCAGCTGACAGCTTGTATGAGAGTGGTTGCTTTTCTCTGTTTCTCTCAAGATTCACTCTGTGGGTCTGGCTTGTGACAGTTTATCCTGGGTGGAATTCGTTGAGCTTCCTGGATGTGTAGATTCACATATTTCCTCAAATTTTAACAGCTTTTGGGCATCGTTCTTCAAATATTCTTGCTATCCATTTCTTTCTCTCTTGCTCTGAGACTACTGTAAGGCACATATTGATCTGTCTGAAGGAATCCCACAGACCTAGAGGCTATGTTTACTTTTCCTCATTTTTCTTTCTCTCTTCAGATACAATGATTCTAATTGTCCTGCCTGAAAGTTCACTGATTTCTTCTTTTTCCTGCTCAAATAAGCTATTGATCCCTGGTAGTGAATTTCTCACTTCAGTTGTTATTGTATTATCAGCTCTAGAAATTTTGTTTCATCCCTTTCTATATCTTCTGTCTCCTGATTGACCTTGTTATCTTGCTCCTATGTGATTTTTCTAATCTTTAAAAGTTCTTTGTCCTCTTGAAGCATACTGAGTCAGTTCTTTTAAACTCTTTGTCTACTAAATCCAGTAGTTGAATCTCTCAACCTGTTTTGTTTTCTAGGGGGCCGCACTTTCTCGTTCCTGTATTTGCCCTTGGCTGCTGAAGTGTAGACATTTTTTATAATAGTAGTAGTATATTACTAATAGTATGCTACTATTAGTATGTTATTAGTAGTATAATAGTAGTAACTCTGAAAGTCAGGTTTCTCTACCTCTCTGGGTTTGGTCATTTGCAATTGTTGAAGGCTATTTCTCTCATTTAGTGACTTTCCTATGATGCTTTTGGAAAGATGGCATACCTTGTTGGTGGTCATGGAATGACCACCTGTTTCTTCAGAGTTGTTCAGCTAACATTGCCTTATATGTGGTATGCTTAGATAATATTTTGATAGGTGTTTTCTTGAATCTCAGAAGTTTAAAATCAGAAGCAAAGAACCAGATGAATCTTGTAGACTGACTGTGCCCAGGATCTCGTTCCACAGTGACCTCACAGCTGAGCACTGAACCTAGTGATGGTGGGAGGTGAAGGTTTAGGATCTGCTTGAGCCTTTTAGGAGCATTTGTCTTGCTTTGAGCATGAGTATGGCTCTCTAAACCTCTTTCTCTATGGTTGCTTTTGCACAGAGCTAGTTTATCAGCCTTTCCTCTGAAGCTTACACAGTCACTGTGCCCCCTTCCCATAAGACCTTCCCACAAGACCAGGTGGTGAGGGTTTTCACCATCTTCCAGGATGGCCTCTACAGCTCCACTCTGAGTGGATTCCACATGTGCTGTGAGATGAGGGTTGTGCTTCTGTCCTTCTCTTAGCTGGAACAGAGGATAACAACTTAAAGGCCAAGCCTGCTCAGCCTCCTGAAGAGGCAGGGACCAGGCTGCCACCTGAACAGAGCTGCCACCGTAACAGTCCAGTGATCTAGGAAGGGATGCAGGAAGGGAAAGGAAAACTCCACAAAGCTTTTGTATTATTTTCATGTTACTCTCTTCCTGAGTCAGCATTCTTTTGGTTGCTAGAAAGCTTTGGCAGAGCTTGACAATATTGGTATTGTTGGTTTCTGCTTGTTTGAGGATTTTCGTGAGGGAACGGGAACTTGAAACTGCTACTCTGCCAATTTGCTGATGCTACTCTAGTAATGTTTTACTTTTTCTTTCCTTTTCTTCAGGAAAATGTGCTTGGTAACTTTTATAGCAGAAGTGAATGGACTCCAGCCTGTATACCACATGAGGCCTGCTCTCTGCTTTAACAAGTACAGTTTTATTGCTTTTTTAATTTATGTATTCTCTATAGCTTTTTCATGCTGTAATAACAAAGCTGAATGATTTTAGCAGATATCTCATGGGATGCAAAGTGTAACATTTACTCTTTCAGCCTTCAAAGAAGTGTGAAGAACTTCACATCAAAGTCAAATCTGCTGTGGTGATGTCCTCTACTGTATTTAATTTGCTTTCCATTTATTATATATTTAAATCTGTGGAAACAAACGTGCACATGGTCTTTCCATGAATATAATGTTCATAAATGTGTGGAACAAAAGCAAGTTTAAAGAGAAATCAAAAACCTTTTAAAAATCCAATGTAATTCAAATTTACAACCTTGATTTAATGTGAAGTTCTTTGGATGAGATGAAATTGAGGATGCTGTCTCTAAGTAGAGAAATTATTGGCCTCTTTTTAGTTCTTGATGACTTTATTTGATTTTATTTTTGAGTGTGAAAATTGTTCCTTTGAATCAAGATAATTACCATTTTCAATTTTTCCTATTTTTAAAAATGAACCATTTTTATTTTTCTCCTTTGACACTGAGCTTGCTAGTTGTGCTGCAAAGACCCTTGACTTTGAAAGCTCAATTGTTCCAATCATGCATCGTTTCTTAGTTTGAGTCTGAAGAACATGCCGAGACAAAGCCTCCAAGAAGGGTTTCCTGTAAGTGTCCCCAAGACACTAGAAGAAAATGATGGCAGGAGGAGGGAACAGGTCAGCCCTCCACGACCTGATCTGCAGGAGCTCTGAAGGCTAAGTGTGAGTGGGAGCTGGCCAGAGTGGAGGCAGGACCAGGGCTCATTGTCACCAGCTAGGCAGGCACAGAATAAGCATGCAAAGGACACTTTGTGGGGGTCAGTGCATGGACAAAGCACATCTTCATTCTTTCTCTATCTCCTTCCTCCCTCTCCCTCAGTCTTTTGGTCTCTTTCCTTTTTGCAAAAAAGTCTATCTCTCTGTTTCCTCTTTTTTGTCTTTTATTTTGCTCTTTATTTATATTTTGAGTTTCCCATATAAGAAAAGCCATACAATATTTAAGCTTGTGTGTCTGATTTATTTCACTTAGCATTATGCTCTCAGGGCGCATCCATTTTCCTACAAATGACTCAAGTTTATCTTTATGGCAGAGTATTACTCCATTGCATGTAAACACCACATTTTCTTCATCCATTCATCTGTCAATGAACATATAGGCTGCTTCCAAGATTTACCTACTATCAGTTGTGCTGCTATAAACATGGGTATGCATGTCTCACTGTAAAATATCTTTAACTATTTCAGGAAGAAACCTAGTTGGAGAATAGCTGGGTTAAATGGAATCTCTAGTTTTCTTTTTCATGTTTTTTTTAACAGATTTTTAAAAATGTTACTTTTGTTAGTCTATATTTGCAGTACAGTGGTGCCTCTGTTAGTGAATTTGATTCTCTCTACAATTCTGGTAAAAAACCAAGTTGGATGAGAACCAAATAAAATTCAGTAGTTAGGTTCAATGTTGACCTTATGGGGAAATTTGACTCAGTTCCTGTCCAGTTCAGTTTTTGCACAGAATCATGGGGCAAACCGAATTCATGAACCGAGGTATCACTTACCTAATGATCATATTCCTCATGGGGAGTTGGTACATGGACATAACACATCCTAATTCTTTTTTGTGTGTCACTTTCTTTCCATTATTCAGCTTTTTGAGGAGTCTCCATACTGATTTTTAGAGTGCTAAAAAACAAAACACATAATGAAAACTATGTGTTATCTATTTACACCTCCTGGGATTGTGACTAAACAGGAACAGACCAACCGCGGACCCACAAAGTGAGTTTATTCCGCAGCTTGTGGCACCACATAGATTAATACATAGGTTTTCCTCTGTTTCTGAATTGCCACGTGTGCACTTGGTGCCATAACTCTAACTTTGTCCTCTGTCTTTATAGAATCTTAAGTCCCATGGGCTATGATTTGCATGCAGCAGATGTTTAATGCCTTTGTAAAGTTATGGCCTTAAGTGAGATAAAAGCCCAGGGCTTCCAGTACCACTGGATATTAAGGCAGGAGGTGAAGATGGCACAAGAGTCCACGATCTTCTTTGTGGCTACATTAAATGAGCAACTTGCAGTCTCTCCTTTCTAAAATGGAAACAGTAAAATTATCACACAAGGAGGCTTCTGTTTCAGTTCTAAAATGCAAAGAGCTTGGAAGTCACAAACTCCTGTCACAAGCACCAGAGTGAGCTGGACAGACTAAACATCACGAGGGAGAAAAGTGACATGGAAGTCATGTCTGAAAACTGTTTTAATATCCTTTATGCCTGACAGCCAGAATCCCATCTGTGACAGATGGAAGAGGTATGGGCCTGGCCTCTCTGGCTACTGAGAATGGTCCTACCTGTCCCCCAGTGTGGCCCTTCCCTGCCTTTACCTGCCTCTTCAGTCAGATGTCCCAGGGCAGAGTTTCCATCTGCAGCATATTTGTACCTAGGCTCCTGTGAAACTCTGGCATCTCCCCTGGTGTCAAGTATTAGCCATGGTTGGATTTTACCAATCAGTCTCTAGGTGATTTCTGCTCTGCTAATCAAATGTCTCTGCCATCTTGCACTGGGGCATTTGCTCCTATCTGGACTTCTGACTTGTCCATGTCAAGAATGGAGGCCAAGCAGCGGCAGGAAGTGTGAGCCGTGTGTCGCTAGTGGGAACTGATGCATAGACAGTGGCATATAGCAGGCTCTCTCTGAGGTTTTTCTTTCTTATTTGCAACTGACTGGTGCCTTAGCTCACAAACTTAATTTGTTCTATAATTTTGGATAAGGTGACCACATACATTTGTGTTTGTGTGGGAAAGATGGTGGCAGTTGTTTTTGTCACCCGAAGCTGTTGTTTGAGAACTAGATTGTTTGCAAACAAAAGTGTTTGTGAACCAAGACACCACTGTATCTCTCTTGGCTCTGTGTTATGTTTCCCTCTATTAATTTATTCAACATGTCTTTACCAAAATCCCCTAAGTGAGGGCAAAATGGAAGCAGATATATGGATCTAGGGATGATAGTCGGTAAAGAATATACACACAGAGCAAGCAATGCTGGGCTTTGATACTCCAAAGTCCTGGCTTTGGCTCATGTGCCCTGAGGGGTGACAGGCAGAGTCCCGGCCATGGTGGCTGTGCGTTGACAACACTCTGCCTTCTGTAGGGGCTCATAGGAAGGGTCAAATGCATCTGGAGGACACATCATTGATGAGTCTCATTTTGCAGATAAAGAGATGGAAGCCGAAGAGGCAAGTGGTTGGTCAAAGGCCACAGAACCAATCTGTGACAAAGTGGAACTCGTCTTCCACAGTTCCAGACTCTGTGCTGCTTCATATCACCATCAGAGAGCTTCAACCACATGACTGACGAAAACAAGAAACTAGAAATTATCTGTGTCCAGAGAGGTGAAAGAAGAGCAAGAGAGTCTGAATCATGCTGGTTCTGTGGGAGCGGGGGTGCAGCCCTTGAATATGAGTCCACAGAGAGGGCTCTGTCAAGACTGCAGCTCCTGCTGCCCTGTTATGAAGTACATGGGCTGGTGCCACAGGGTTAGCACAATTGGAACTTATTCAAATATTACCTAACAAGTAGAGAAGAAAATGACCAAAATACACTTTTCCTTTTTTTCTCCTTTTCTATTTATTTCCTTCTCCCTCTCCATATTTTCTTTCTGCTCATCTGTCTTCCTTCTTTGTCATTTGTCTTTCTTTTATTTTTTGTATTTCCAAATTTTGGATAATATGCAAGGACTATGTTGATAAAAGGAAAAATAGGAAATCTTTCAGCTATAATCCTCTGAGTAAGAGAGGAGGAGGAAAGCCTCCTTGGGGCCATGGCATGGGTGCTGGGAGGGAGACTGCCCACCACCGAGAGATGCCCAGGAGCGGGCTGTCTGGGAGAGAGGAATCTGGGGACAAAGGAGAGACTCGAGGGAAGGGAGAAGTTCAGGGACAAGACTGTGCTTGAGCAGAAACCACAGAGCACTGCAGCTCACCGAGGCAGAAGATGCCAAGAGCAGAACAGCACTGTGGGAAATAAGGTCAAGGCTATTCCCTGCTGTGGCAAGTGAGGCTGCAGTGAGTCCCAGCTCGGATTCAGGTGGGCGGCAGTCTTCAGTGCACCTCAGGACTGTGGGATTGGAAAGGAGCCTCCTGTTTCAAGCTCGGTCCTTAGGAACCAACCTGTTACGTGAGGTCTGTCTGAATGCACATAAGGCAGAAACCTGTTGATTGTCTCAAAACCAATAAAAAAGTGAGAAATGGTTATGTTCACAAGTAGACATTAAATCTAGGGCATGTTCTTGCCAAAAAACAGGAGGCACTTGGCAAGCTCAAGCTAGGACTATTAAACATGAGAGCCTGTTTCTGAATATTCATGGTCTGCACTGGTCTTGAATAAGTATAATTTGAGTGTCCTTTGGCGGTTTACGGTTACATTTTTTTGTGGTTTACGGCAGTTTCATGCCTATCAGACCACTCTCCGTATTTACACTGATTCGTTTCCCTGCCTCACTAGCAGAGATGTACATTTCAAACAAACACGGTATGGTAAGGACAGCACAAAACAGTATTTTTCAACTTCAAGTAGTTTTCTCTCAAATTTAACTTTCTCTTGTGAGGAATGTCCTACTTCTGTTTTTATTAGGTAACAAGATAAAAACAATTAATCCTAAATATTGCTAGCATGAATTTCCATTGCTGAGCCTACCTGGTTCTTCTCTTTGTCCCTGATGGCCTTTGTTATCCAGTTTCTGTTCATTTGGTGCCTTGAGGGGGGCCCAGGAGTATGAGGGCCTTTGGGATTTATTTGTACCCATTATTGTTTTGCTCAGAGGAGATGAAATCTTCCAACACTCTGTGTGTCTTGGGCAGTGGTGTGCCTATGTGTGACTGTGTGGTTTAGCTGTTCCTGCCAGCTTGTGTCTTGCCCAACAGCTAGAATCCATCCCACACACAGCGTGCGGGCTTTGAGGTATAGACCTCAGTCCTCACTGTCTTCTGATTAGTGATGTTGGTGAGGACCTTTCACAAATTTTGCATCTCCATCTCCTGCCATAAGCACAAAACTGATCATGCTTTGTTGGTGAGGTTATCAGAGGAGCCAGAGGAGATGCCCAGCACAGCTGGGTGGGGCACAGTATCAGGGCCACCTGGTAGGCAGTGGGGCCCAACCTGACCTCTTGGGATCCAATTATGCCTGCAGGACTTGTCAGAGAGGTGAACTCAGATCTATGATTTTTGGATTTTCCATTCTGCTAAGGTGATTTAAATATTAACAAATCCAAGAATGGATTTTTGAAAGTCATGGGTAATGTTCACTGCCCCCTGATTTTCCAACAGCCATTAGTAGATAATGGGGAGTTGGAAAGAATGGCTATAGTGAATACAAGACTTGGGGTTGATGGAGGGAAAGCCCAGGGCCAGGAGAGGGTCTGCTCTTCTCTCCAGCACTGCTCACTCTCCATCACCATGCCTCTTTCAGTCCATGCTCCTCCGTACCTTGGCCAGGAAACTGGCATTTACTTGAACCTGACCCCAAGAGCTGATCAGACCTGAAAAAAATTCTTGAAGAATTTCCCCAAATTTACACAAAAGTTGCCTGCATCTTGGTGCAAATTCGGGAGTATTGAATTTGTTGCCATTGACTATGACTTCTATAGATTGAATGTCTTAAAAACGAGATGCAAGCATTGTGGAACCAGCTGGATTTCCTGTATAATGGTAGGAATGCCTATGGGATTTATTGACAATGCCATTTCCTGTTCATTTCTAAGACATTTCTTAGATGGATGGATGGGTGAGGAAAGCAGTCTTCTGAGTTAGTTTTCAGAGAAGGAGTCAATTGGAAACCCTGAGGATGGGGTCTGTGTCCTGCTCTTGTTTAGAGCCCGACCTGAGGTTGGGGCTGTAGCCAGGTAGGTTCAGAAGTTTGCGCCTGATGTTTCAGTCACTGGCAGTTCCTTCATAGTTGGCGAGGTGTGGTGCTCAGTGGGGAGGGAGGAGAGATGTGTCTCAGGACACAAATACAAGGTGCCAACAGAGAAACTGAATGGGGGCTGAATGGCAAATGGTAAAGCAGGGAGAGACAGGTAAAGTGTGGCTGCAACCTTTCCTCCCCAAACCCACTTCCTCTTTCTGCTTCCTTCAGTTCATGCTCTTCTCCCTCTATCCACATGCATCCAGCCCCCTGTACAAGATGGCACTGTCACAATATGCAGTGACGATATTGTCAGGCCTTACTGGGGGCTCTGCAGCCTGGATTAGCAGAGAAGAGGAGTGAACCAGGCATCTCACTTCCACCCAGGGCTAAGAGGAGGACTCGGCTGTAGAAACCCTGAATTCACATGGGAAGTGGGTTCTAACCTCCAACAGCCTCCTCTGTGTGGACCGGACATTGGCAGTAGTCATTCTGGCAGGGCACTTGATTTGGTGGCAGACATCAGCCACTGGTGGACATCGGAGGCCAAGGTGACTTCTGAAGCTTAGCAGGATCCCTAACACCTTGATTGTCTGGATATATTTTAACTATGAATTCCTATCCAAAATTTTTTTTAAAAGTTTGCACTGTCCTCTATGTGTGTGTATTTTTATATACATTGTATAAACATTCTATTATACCTCTTTAACACTAAACCTCCTATATGTACTTCATAAAATAGTCACAAAGTCTGAACAATTAAAAAGCTGAAATGTGAAAGTATCTACTTCAGAAGCCATTGTGCTTTCTTCCCATGCTGCAAGGGTACCTTTGCCCACTCCACCCAATGGGTGGACTTGGAGGGCTTGTGCTCTGCACACTGTTGTCAGCAAACTGAAGGCTGACTGGAAGATGAACACCCAGAAAGCACTGTAGGTGAGAGGGCTTTCCCTGGAATAGCGGAGGCATGCTGGGATCATGGAGCGGAGAGGATGTTGGGTTCAGAACAGAGCTGGGATCTGCCTCACTCCTTCCCCAGGTAAAGAGCAACTGAGCAGGCAGAGGTAACTCAAGGACTGAAGAGTCTGTATTTACACATCCATCAGCAGACAGGCTCATTTGGTCACGGGGACATGAGGCAAGAACCTTCTCCCTCCATCTTCTCTTTCCACTCTGGCTTACAGATGTGAATAAAAACTTGGAAATCTGAGAGCGATATAGCCACCTTCTTGACTTAGGGGCTCTTGGGCTTCCAGGAAATGAGGAGTTTAGGCAGAGGACTCATGCTCAGCAGTAACCTTGGCCCTGGGCTGCTGGCTGGGTGGGGAGCAGCCTTCCATTCCCAAACAAGGTGGGCCTAGTAGGGTAGTAAACTGCTGTGCTGGACTGGTTTTCGAGTCAAGGCACCCTTGGGAAAGCAGAAAATAGACTGTACTTTCATTTGTTCCCTGTTTAAATATTTTAAAATGTTTTGATTGTGGTAAAATATAAGTAACATAAAGTTTACCATGGTAACCATTTTAAAGGGGGCAGTTAAGTACATTCTCACTGCTGGACAGGCACACTTTCGAATCCTGGTCTTGTAAAATAGAAACTGTGCCCCTCAGACACTAACTTCCTCTTCTTCCCCTCTGCAGCCCTGGCATCTATCAGCTCACTTTCTGTGGATCTGATGACTGCTGCCTCACTTGCACACAGTGTTTGTCTCCCTTTGACTGGCTCTCTTCACTAAGCAGAGTATCTTCAACGCTCATCCCCCTGTAGAGTACACACAGACTCACTTTCCTTTTTAACACTGGATGACACTGTGGTGTGTGTGTAATTGTGTACATGCACATTTTATTCATTTAACCCCTGACAGACATTTGCATTGCTTCCTCCGCTCAGCTGTTGTGAATAATTCTGCTATGGACAAGGGCATGCAAAACATTTTGAAACCTTCTTTCATTTCTTCCAAATTTATGTGGTGTGACCAAAAGTACAGTGAATATTTAATTTTTTAAAGAAAAATATATTATATATAATATATAAAAGACACATTGCCATGAATCCCCCTCACAGTACTCCTCATTTCTTTAAACACACTTATTCTATTGTCTTCCCACTTTCTGCAGCAGTTCTGGAAGTCCTCTTTCATGAGTGTCTTTAGTTGCACTGTCCTGACTATCTGGATGCCCTGAATGGATCAAAAACATTTCCTTTTCCTGGTTATTTTGACTTTGGGGAACAGCCAGAATTCACATGGTGCCAGCTCTGGTGAATAAAGTGGAGGACATGCCATGTTTTTATGATCCTGCTTTCTTCTTAGCACTCAAAGGCAGCATTCACTGTATTTTTTATCACTTTTCCTAAAAATATTCATTAAAGAGCATTTCCAGAACTGCTTCGGAAAGTGCAAAAGTGATGGGATAAGTGTATGCAAAGCAAGGGGACCATTTTGAGAAGGACTAACACCAATGTGTCTTTTATTGTAATAAATCCTAAAAACTTAAACATTCACTATATATTCTGATCACCCCTTGTATACACAGACTGAGTGTTAGATAATGATAATTCTATTTTTAACATTTAGAGGAGCTGCCACGCTGTTTTCCATAGTCGGTACACCATTTTATATTGCCATAAATGACACATAAACATTCTCCTTTCTCTACATTGTCACCAGCACATGTTATTTTCTGTTCCATTTTCCTTGACAGTGAGAATCCTAGTGGATGACGGATGGTAACTCATTGTGGCTTTTATTTGCATTTCTGCAATTATTGGTAATGGTAAATATCTTACATAGTTGGCCATTTGTATATCATCTTTGTAAAACTATCTATTCAAATCTTTTGCCTACTTTTTTTAGTCCAGTTAATTTTTTATTGTTAACTTGTAGGAATTCTTTATATATTTTGGATATTAACCCTTATCAGATACACATTTTGCAAGTATTTCCTCCTGTAGATTTCCTTTCCCTGCTGATTGTGTCTTTTGGTGCCTAAATGTTTTGGGGCATGTGGAGGTCTGTGCTCTCCCTTCTCAGCCCTTGCCTCCAGAGCTGGCTTTGTGGGCATGCTGTCTATGCAGCTTACGCAACCCACATTGGAAAGGCCCTGGGCTTGGTTTAATGTTCTACTGTTACCTCTGAAGAATTCTTCATAACTGTTGAGAAAGAGGCTGGTGCCTGAGACATTTTCCCATTGTTGTGACAAAATACCCAAGACCCACAACTTAAAGAAAGAGAGGCTTACTGTGGCTCATAGTTTCAGCTCATGGTCGACTGACATCAAGGCAAAAACAACATGGTGGAAGGGCCTGCCAAGGAAAGCTGTTCAGCCCATGTGTTTTAGTCATTTTCTTGTCACTGGTACAAAATACCTGACATCTGAAGCTTAAAAGAGGAGAGGTTTGTTTTGGCGCATGTTTCAGACCATAGTTGACCAGCTCTGAGGCAGAATGGCATGGTAGAAGGACCAGGTAGAGGAAAGCTGCTCACATCAAGGCAAACAGGACACAGAGCAAAGAGGGGAGATGGTGACAGGCCACACCCCAGTGATTCCTCTCTTCTGACTAGACTCCACCTCCTTATAGCAAGTCAGATGTAAGCTCCCATGATTCAATCACCTTCCACAAGCCCCACCTATGAGTTCATGAAAATTTTGGGCAACATCTAGATTTAAGTCTCCACATAATGGCAGCCAGGAAGCAAAGACAAGAGGAGCTGGGGACAAGAATACATCCTTTCCGGCCCAGCCCCCCAGTGACCTGTCTCTTCTGACCAGGCCCCACCTCCTCCAGCACATTGAGATCTGAACTTATCAATAGATTAATCCCCACCAGCAAGTCAGCTATAAGCCCCCAGGAACCCCATGACCCAATCACCTTTCAAAAGCCCCATATCTGAATATATGAGACTTTTGGGCACCATTTTGGATCTAAACCATAACTGATCTAAACTGTGCATTTATATTTTGTACAGATCGTGTAGCCTGTCTGAACTCCCCCTCATTCTTTTCTTTCCTTCTCTGCCTTCTTATGGCGCTCTGGGGCTCTTTGTTATTTCCTTTTTTATCACTACTCTGCCCTATCTTCACTTCTAACTCTAGATTTTCTTTTTTTAATGTTCTCATGAAGACGACTGAACACAAGATTCAAGTCAGTTAAGGTGAGTTAAAACACTTTGACTCGATTTTGAGTCATTGTGACAATCACAACATTTAAGCAAGTGAGAACGACAAAAAGATAATAAAAATTTCTGTCTTTATTAAAAAGGCCAAGAAGACTTTTAGAACTGAAAAACTATGCCTAACACTTGGTTGCATTTTGGTTGAATTCTGCTCCATTTTGAGAGCAGGTATTATTCTTCATCTTTTCAACATATTAAGCACAGCAGCTGAGGCATGTCAGCTCGCTATGAAATGAACTATCAATAAAATTTTGTCAGAAAATTAGCTCTTTTGTTCCTAGAACACAGGTAAAATAAATGACCATAAAAAGGGAACTGCCAGAGGGACGAAGGGGACTGCTTGCCTTTAACACTGTAATTTCCCTTAATTGTGGTGTTGGGGATTCTCTGGAGGAAAAGAGAAACAGAGAATATGTCAAGCTGTGTGACTTTTCCCAAATAAATAGCCAGTGCTATCTGTTTCCACACTGGATATGAACTGCTGGAGGATCCTCATGGTGGGGACTCACATCAATTGGTCTTCATCAGGCGAGTGTGTTATCTGAGTGCAGCGCTTCTGAGCCTGTCTCTCTGCACCCTGCCTCTTTCTCTTTCATTTTACACTTTGAGTCATTAATCAAGGCAGTGACCTTGACTATGGGTAAATGAAAGGGGAATCCGCAGAGGCACAGCCCTAGAAGGAGGAGGCTGTGAGCCACTGCTTGATGACAGCTGAGGGGACACGCAGGAAGGTGATGCCGCTGATTGTGGATCTCTTATATCTGACAGAGGGTTTTGGCTTCTTGCTGCTCCCCAGGATGGGATTAGGAAAAGATTGGTGGTGGCAAATACCTCTCTTATCATCCCAATCTTAAGAAAGAGTGATTGTGAAATCTACAGATGAGATTTTACACAAAATGTGAAATAATTCTCTCTCATCTCTTCTTCCTGTTCTTGTAGCAGAGTTCTGTTCTACAAAATGCACCGATTATGAACTCAGGTGGGTTATAATCCCAAAAGGGCTGAGCAAATTTCAGGCAGTGGGAGCAACCTAGAGACATTGGGAGAGATGTGGACTTTCTACTGTAGCCCTACTCCTACAGGAAGTGATCTCAAAAGACTCTATTTGCTATGCAAACACAACTTCTCCATCAGACCCTGAAATTATCCCACAGAGAAATTCTGGAGCTGCCAGCAAAGTAGGCTCAATTTTAACTCATCTAAGTTTCAATTCAGCTTCAATGTATCTGGGATTCAAAATCCCTAACTTATAAGATTTTCTGTGAGCATTCATGGAAGTACCTAAAACAATGTCTGAGACCAGTGGGATATAATTTATATAATTTTACACACTATAAAATGGTAGTTATAAAACCAGGCATCCAGAGTCTGTAAACTTGTGATATGGAAGGGTGTGGAATGCATCATTCTGGCTGGGTGACTATTCTATATAACCTGCAATTATCCCTTCATTATCCTAAAGGTATTGTCAAATTTTATAAAAAATTTTCTTAAATTTAGTGTATAGTTTCTTCTCACCACAAATTACACTAAATATTTCAATGTATACATGACTACGTGTGTGGTATTATGATATTCCTGTCACCATTATTAAAATGGAGCAACATTCCTTCTTCATTTATATGCACTATGAATGAAATACTTTGGTAGAAAAATTTGAGTTTGAAGACCTGTATTAGACCTGAAAACTTTCCTGTTTCAGGGATGATTACCCAATACCCATAAGTAAAGGTAGAACTTTATTTTTCCTTCCAGTTTCCTACGGATTCAGTCCATGGTGTGTTGGGTCCACAATGGAAACAGCATGGTTAAAGGGCATGGCAGAAGACAGCCACTCAATTCATGGTGGCCAGAAAGCTTCAACCTACGATTGTTCGATGCTCAACTGCTGTGATTGGCTGAGACTCACTTGCTTAAATATAAGGGTATACCCTTTAGTTATGTTACAGTACAATAGAGATAAAAGGCGGTTAAGAACACATCCCTCCCGGTTATGCCCCCAGTGATGGCCTCTTCCTGGGCTCCACCTCCTGACAGCAATCTCAGCCATGAACATCCCTATGATCCACTCACCTTTGAAAAGCCCTACCTCTGGACACATAAGACTTTGGGGGGTGCATTTTAGACCCAAACCATAACAAGACTGTCTATATTTTATGAGAAAATTATATTTGGGGAATGAAGTACATGACATAAACTGTAAACACTTTTAAAAATAGTTTAATGTTAATTAAGATAATAGTAACATGTTGAGTAAAGAGACTATCCACAGCATTCCACATTCCTAAAAGTTATGATACTGTTGTATATATAAAATTAAACATAATATTATCATCTCTGGGTCGCTGAATCTTGTAGCTGAAAATCCTACTGAAATGATGGTTTAGGTTTTCCTATATTATGCTGACTGATGCTCTATTGTTTGACTCCCACTTGGCCTTCCTGATTTTGGTCCATAGGCTGTTGGCAAGAATTTTCTTGAGTATATCATGTTTCATACTCAGATCATTGAAAGAAAAACCAAGACCAGTTCAATTTAACAGTTTACTTAAGACCAAAAAAAAGTTTCTAGAACCCAGCAGCCATGCAGATGGAAGATGGTTAGGGATGCCCCATTCCACCTACAGGCTGCACTTGGGCCAGAGAAAAGAAGGTGACATCCACATACAAACTGATTGGCTGCAGCCACATTTTCCTTATATGGAAATAGTCTGATTACTTGACAGCTTATAATTGGAGGAAGCCCAACAGTTGTGCTGAGATTTTTTTAAATTTATTTTTAAATTTATTTTTATTTATTTAATTAATTTTATTTATTTATTTTTTTTGGTACCCCGGATTGAACTCCGGTCCTTGTGCTTGCGCAGTAGGCGATGAAACCACTGAGCTAAATCCCCGGCCCAAGTTTAGGACAAATTTATTTGTGTTTAACCATGCCTAAGGCTAGAATTTTAAACATTACCACCAGTGGCACTGCATAGACTCTCCACTTCTCCTTGCCCTATATTGTATCTCCCCCTCCCTTCCTAAGTTTTGGTTCTACTTCTTAAAAGGCATAATTTTTATGAGTATAAGCAGTATTATTATTTTAGGAAAAGGTGTGCACAGGATGCCAGTGCTCACTAGACCATGCTGCAGGTAACTGGCAGGAGGGAGGAGTGTGCAGGGCTGAGAGAGAGGCTGTTCAGCCATGCCAAGCTGTGCTGAGCTGTGCTCTCCTTGCTCCTGTGTCTCACTCCACTATGTCTGTGTGACCACTGCTGTCAGTTCTTTCTTGGTGTTGTTCCTTTGCTTTTTTTTAAAGTTATGATAAAAAACACATATCATAAACTTTAGCATTTCAACCATTTTTCAGTTTCCTATGCAGTAGTGTAACAAAATGCATATTATTGAGCAAGAGAACTCTATGAATTCTTCTATTTGAAAGACTGAACCAGTACCCATGGAGTGACTCTCTTTCCCCACCCTCAGCCCTGACTTCCTCCCTTCTACTTGCAGTTCTGAGCATCTGCCACATTAAACAACTCCTACAGGTAGGATACTGCAGTATCTTCTTCTGTGACTGGCCCATTACAGTTATCATAATGTCCTCCATGTTCATCCATGTTTAGAATTTGAGAGGATCACTTTCTTTTCTACAATGGAATAATATTCTATTTCACGTACACCCTACATCTTGTTTATCCATTCACCTTTCTAAGAGTACTTGGGTGGCTTATTCTGTTGGCTACTGTGAATGGTGCCACAGTGAACATGAGTGTGCAAGTATCTCTCCAAGATCCTGTTTTCAGGCAGGCCTTATGATGGAGGCCTGTAATCCCAGCATTCTGGGAGGCTGAGGCAGGAGGATCACAAGTTTGAGCCCAACCTAGGTAACTACTTGACTTAGCAAGACCCTGTCTCAAAAAAAAAGAGGAAAGAACAAAACAGATAAGACAGAGCTCAGGATGTCACTCAGTGCTAAAGGTCTAGATTCAGTCTCTAGTACTACACACAAACACACACACACACAGACACACACACACAGAAACACGCACAAATCCTGTTTTCATTTTTTAAAATCTATGGTAGAAGTGGAATTACTGGATCCTGTAGTAATTCTACTTTTTATTATTTTTTTCCATCATGGTTTCCCATTTTACATTTCCACCCACAGTGCCCAAGCCTTCCCATTACTTCACATCCAACCAGCACTTGCTATTTTTGGTTGTTGCTGTTGATGGTGATATTTCTCTCATGAGGATGTAACAGATTGTGATGGATTTGATTGGCTTGTCTCAGGTGATGGGTGATGTTGAGAAGCACTCATATGGCTTTGGAGCACTTGTATATCACCTTTGGGAAATATTATTCAAATTATTTCCCAGTTCAAAATCAGAATATTTGTTTTTCTTGCTATTAGTGATGTGTAAGAGTTCTTTATATAGTCTGGATATTAACCTTTTATCAGATATATGGTTTGAAATATTTTCCTATTATATAGGTTGCCTTTTCACTTTACATAGTTGCCTTTTCTGTGCAGATTTTAAGTTTCATGTGGTTTCATTGGTCATACTTTGTGTTTGTTGCCTGTGCTTTTAGAATCATACCCCAAATATCCTTCCCCAAAACAGTGACGAAGCATTTTGTGTGTTTTCTTCTGAGAGTTTTTTTAGCTCTGGATCTTATGTTTAGTTATTTTTCTGGTTATTAATTATTTATTTTTAATTTTTAATATATATTCCTTTTTATTTGTATATTTTCATTCATTTAAGTTTATTGGTATATTTTAGGTATACAATATGATGATGTTCATCATTGGGAATTTGTACCTTTACATGATATATCTTGGTTCTTATTTTTTCCCCATTTCCCTGCCCTCCCTTCAATCCCTCCACCCCTCCATATTTACAAAGACTTGGTTTCCATTTTTTCCTTTTCTTATATTTTTTCCCTTCTTTCCTTTCCCCTAACCTTCCCACTTCCCTGACTCTTTAAACCTTTTCTTCCTGTTTCACATTATCTGTTATACATTTTGATCCTTATTTACACATTCAGTTTCTCACACCAGAGAAACTTTGGTATTTACATGTGTGTCCTATTTATTTCACTTAAGAGTATGGCCTCAGTGTGCATCCATTTAGCTATAAATGACTCTAGTTTATCATTCTTTATGGCTGAGTAGTACTCTATTTTATTTTAAAAAGCCATATCTTCTTTATCCAGTCTCCAGTTGATGGGCACTTGGCCTGTTTCCCAGTTTTAGCTATTACAAACTGTGCCACTATAAACATGAGTGCACATATATCACTGTGGTATGATTCTTTTAATTTTGGGGGGAAGATACCCAGCAGGGGAATAACTGGGCCAAATGGCACCTCTAATCCTAGTTTTTTGAGGTATCTCTATGTTCATTTCCACAGTGGTTGCACCAGTCTACACTCCCACCAACAATGAAGAAGGGTTCCTTTCTCCCCACAACCCTGCCAGCATTTGTTGTTGATTGAAATCTTGATAGCAGCTATTCTTTCTGGGGTAAGGTAGAATCTCAGTGTTGTTTTTATCTGCATCTCTCCAATGACCAGTGATGTTGAACATTTTTCAAATGTTTAGTTGCTCCTTTTACTTCTTTGTCTGAGAAATGTCTGTTCATTTCAGATACCCACTTTTGAATTGGGTCTTTAAATTTGGGGGGTCTGATTTGTTAAAGTTCTTTATATATTCTAGATAATAGTCTTTTGTCAGAGGAAGAGCTCATCAAAAATTTTTCCCACATTGTAGGTTGTCTCTTAGCTCTTTTGGAGGTGTCTCTCTTATAGTACAGAAGCTTTTTAATAAGATGAGATCCCAGTTGTTGATTCTCTGTGCTAGTTCCTGTGCTACTGAGGTTTGGTCATAAAGTCTTTTCCTATGGCAATGTCTTCAAGAATTCTACCTATCCTATCTTCCAGCAACTTTAGTATTTCTGTCTTAATATTTAGATCTTTGATCCACTTAGATTTTAGTTTAGTGCATGGTGAAAGATGGGTATAGTTTTAATCTTTGGCAGGTTGAAATCCAGTTTTTCCAGAGCCATTTATTAAAGAGGCCATCTTTCCCCCAGTGAGGGTGGTTGGCTCCTTTGTCCAAGATGAGGTGGCTGAGTATGTGTAGAGTCCTGTCTGCATCTTCTAATCTATTCCACTGATCCTCAGGTTTGTTTATTTTCAGCACCATGATGTTTTTATCACAGTGGCTTTGTACTATAGTTTCATGTTTGGGATTGTGATACCCCTTGTCATGTCTTTGTTGCCTAGAATTGCTTTTGGTATTTTAGGTCTCTTCTTGTTCCAAATGAGTTTTTTGATTGTTTTCTCTAGTTCTGTGAAATATACTCTTGTGATTTCAATCTGAATTGCATTGAATCTATATAGCAGTTTTGGAAGTATGATCATTTTCACTACATTGGTTCTTCCTACCCAGGAACAAGGGATGTCTTTCCATTTTCTTATATCCTCATCAATCTCTTTTTTCAGAGGGCTGTAGTTTCCAAGGTAGAGGTCTTTTATTTCCTTCCTTAGATTAATTCCTAGATACTTCATTTTTGGGGGTGCTATTTTGTTTCCCCAATTTCGCTCTCAGTGAGTCTGTTATTTTTATACAAGAAGGCTACTGATTTTTGAGCATTGACCTTGTATCCAGCTACTCTACTGAATCTGTCAATTAAGTCTAAAAGATTTTTAGCAGTTTTTTGGGTCTTCTATGTAGAGTATCATGTCCTTAGCAAATAATGAGAGTTTAACATCTTCCTTTCCTATCTTTATTCCTTTTATTTCTTTCTCCGGTCTAATTGCTGTGGCTAATGTTTCCAGAACTATATTGAACAGGAGTGATGATAGTGGACATTCTTGTCTTGTTCTTGATTTTAGCGTGAAAGATTTCAGTTTTTGACCACTTAGTATGATGTTGATTGTTGGTTTTTCATAGATAACCTTTATCAGATTGAGATAAAGATCATGTATTCCAATTTTCTGTAGGATTTTTATCATAAATGGGTGTTGGATTTTGTGGAATGCTTTTTCTGCATCTTTTGAGATGATCATACGGTTTTTGTCCTTGGATCTGTTAATATAGTGTATTACATTTATTGATTTACATATGCTGAACCATCCCTGCATCCCTGGGATGAATCCCACTTGGTTGGGCTCTATGATCTTCTTGATGATTCTCTGTATTCTGTTTGCTAGTATCTTATTGAGGATTTTTGCATCTATGTTCATTAGGGAGATTGGCCTATAGTTCTCTTTTTGGTTTGGGTCTTTGTCTGCTTTTGGAATCAAAGTAATGCTTGCTTCCAGGAATGAATTTGGGAGTACTGCTTCCCTCTCAATTTCATGAAAGAGTTTGACAAGTAGTGGCATTAGCTCTGTCCTAAATTTCTTGTAGAATTCAGCAGTGAAGCCATCAGGACCTGGGCTTTTCTTTGTTGGTAAATTTTTAATTAAATTTTCAATTTCACTGATCGAATTTAGAATTTTTGTATATTTTTTGTTCAACTTTGTTAATTTATATATATCTAGGGATTTGTCCATTTCTTCTGTGTTTTCCATTTGATTGGAATACAGGTTCTCAAAGTAGATATTGATGATCCTCTGGATTTCTGCTGCATCTGTTGTGATTTCACCCCTTTCATTTTTAATTGTATGGATTTGAGCCTTTTCTTCCCTTTTCTTGATAAAGTTAGCTAAAAGTTTGTCAACTTTATTTATTCTTTTGACAAACCTTTTGACAAACAAATCTTCGATTTGTTGATTTTTTTATATCATTCTCTTAGTCTCCATTGCACTGATTTCTGTTCTGATCTTTATAATTTCCTCCCTTGCATGAGCCCTGGGATTGTCTTGCACTTCTTTTTCTAGGAGCTTGAAGTTCAGCATTGAATTGTGTATTTGAGCTCACTCTATTTTCCTAGTATGGGCATTCACTGCTCTAAATTTCCCTCATAGAACTGGTTTCATTGTGCCCTATAGGTTCCTGTGTGTTGTATTGGCATTATCATTTAATTGTAGAAACTATCTAATTTCTTCTTTAATTTCCTCATGATCCATTGGTTGTTCAGGAGAGTTATTCAATTTCCATGTATTTGTGAAGTTCTTGTGGCTTCTTATGCTATTAATCTCCAATTGAATTGCACTATGATCTGATAATATTCCTTTGCATTTACTTAAACAAGTTCTATGAGCTAGCATGTGATCTATTTTGGAGGATGATCCATGTGCGGCTGAAAAGAATGTGAATTCTGATTTTGTGGAGTGGAATACTGTGTACACATCTACTAAGTCCATTTGTTCAAAAGTTTGATTCAGTTGTAGTGTTTCATTGTTGATTTTTTTTTTCTAGATGATCTGTCTGTTTGTGACAGTGGGGTTTTGTGGTCCCCCACCACAATTGTATTAGTTCTTATTTGGATTTTTGTGTCCATTAATATTTGTTTTGTATAGTTGGATGTGCTAGTATTTGGCACATATTTATGACTGTCATCTCTTTCTCTTGGATTGTTTCCTTTATAAGGATGTAGTGACCTTCTTTGTCTCTCTTAATTAGTTTTGGTTTGAAATCTACTTTGTCTGCAAATAAGATAGGTACCCCTGCTTTTTTCTGGGTTCCTGTTGCCTGGAGAATTATTTTCCATCCTTTGCTTTCAGTCTATGAATTTATACTTGAATTAAACGTGCTTCTTATATACAGCATATTGTTGGATTTTGTGTCTTAATCCATTCTGCCAGTCTATTTCTTTTGATTAGTGAATTGAGGGCATTAACATTGATGGTAATAATTGATACATATTGACTTATCCTTGTTATGGTATTTTCCTGTTGTTGGCTCTTTTGTTATTTTTCCCCCCTTCCCCTTTAATTTCTTGCCTTTCCTGATGGCTTTTCTCTCTTGGGCCTCATGGAGTTATGACCCTCATTGGGTGTTTCTAGGATATTGCTTAGAATTGTTTGGGGTGTTGGTGTGGTATTCATGAAGTTTTTCAGGTGTTCTTTGTCACGGAAGTATCTAATTTCCCCATTGATTCTGAAAGGTAATTTTGCAGGATACATCAATCTAGGTTGGAGGTTATTTTCTTTTAGGGCTTGAAATACTTCACTCCAGGCTCTCCTTGATGTGAAGGTTTTTGTTGAAAAGTCGGCTGCATTTCTGAGGGGCTTTCCTTTGTAAGTGATTTGTTTCTTTTCTCTTACTGCTTGTAGGATTTTGTTCTTCTGTTGGGTTTCTGGGATATTGAATATTATATATCTAGGTGTAGAATTTTTTTTTATCATGCCTAGTTGTAGTTCTATATGCTTCACTTATCTGTGTATCAAATTCTTTTCCTCTGCTCAGGAAGTTTTCTGCCATTACTTCAGTGAACAGTTTATGTGTGTGTGTCATTTGTACTTTCTTATGCTTTTTTTGTGGACTCTTATCAGTCTTATGTTTTTCTTTTTTGCTTCATCTAGCAGCTGCTGGTTCGATTTCTCATGATCCCTTACTATTTTTAAGAAATCTCTCTTTTCATGGTCACTAACTGCAATCCTGCCTTCCATATCTGATATTCTGTCTTCACATTGGCTCATTCTGCTGTGAATACTTTCAATGAAATTTTTAATCCCCTGGGTATCTGTTTGAATCTGTTTCATAGATTCCATTTCTTTCCTGTGGGCATTCATGGTTTCCATTTCTTTCCTATGCTGGGCATTCATGGCTTCCATCCTGCTTCTGAGCTTGTGTATTTTTTCATCTGTTTCTGTTCTACAGTCTCTAATCACATCTTTCTTTCTGCTCACCATCTCTGTAGTTATCTGAGAAATTATTTCTGTTTTGAATTTTTCTAGAGCTTCGTTCATCTGTTTTGTTACTTCCCATGCTATCAGTTCAGGATGTCCAAGTGGTTGATTATCAGATTTTTCCACTTCGTTGCCCCCAGAATTTGTCTTTGGTAAACTGGAAGTCTGGGTTTGCACCTTGTTTAGGTGTCTTCCATTTCTATTTTCGTTGTTGGTGCTGTTTTTGATTTAATTCCTGGGTTGATACTTCAATATTGCTTATTGTGAGTATCTTTACTGCTTGTATTTATAACCCTTATGGAATGATTGATTCTCAGAGGTGTCTTCCAGGTATAGCTGGTCTTTAGGCTTTGAATCTCTAATGACTCTTAGGCAATCTCGTTTTCAGTATACCAGGAAGGACAACTGATTAGATCAATCATGATCAATTACTTAGCCCAAGTGATACAATCAGCATCAACAGTATCATCAAACACAGCTTAGAAAATGACAATTTGTGGTAGCTATTAATTTATCCCCTTCAATTGTGTGAACTAGATCAAAATCGAGACCAGCCCAAAATATGTTTGTAGTAAGTAAACTCTTCAATATAGTAACTTTACCCTTTGGGATGAGGACTTTGAAGGAGCTGGGGATGGAGGGATAGAGAGATAGAAGGAGAGGGAAGGGTTAGAAATGAGGCTAAAGGACACAAGAAGATCAAACAAACTTTGGGAAACTGTTGTCAACAAGAGAAAAAGACAGAGTGAAGGAACAAAGACAAGAACAGAATAAATTAACACCAATAGGGAAGCTAGAAATTGTATTCACCTTCCTATAAGAATAATGACAGTTGAGAGAAGGGAAAAGAGAGAAACACTGAAATAGGGCAGAAACAGGAACAAAGAGGGAGAGAAATGAAGAACAAGGAGGGAGAGAGAGAAAAAAAAAGAAAAGAAAAACAAATATATATAAATTTTTTAAAAAAGGGCCTCCTTCAGGCTATGTCTCTGCTGTCATGGTAGACAACATGGGGAGTAGTGTGCAGATCTAAATCCATTAGTCTCAGCAAACCAGCTGTAGTCCTTTGAAATTCAGGCTGATTTGGGGCTGCAAGGCCGAAGCTGAGGTCCCTTACCTTCTGCTGGATTGAACTCTGCAAGGTTCTACTGCAGGTTCCAGCTGTCCTCCCTCTGAACCGAGTCTGGGTTCTGATGGGAGGTGTTGATCCCACTGACTTACCAACCATGGTGGTCTGGTGTACCTTTATTGCAGAGATTTTTTTCATTTTCCCAGTGGGTTTCAATTTTCATTGAGGAGCCTCAGAGTGGACCTCTCTGTTGTTCACTTTTGCTCTATCTGGAGCTCATAACCATGGCCTTTATCCCCACCCCCATCCTCCCATACCTCTGCAGTGTGGATCCAGATACAGTGAGGTCTGCTCAGCATGGTCTGGGGGAGTCAGCTGGCCTCCAAGTGACAATGCCAGGGTGGCAGGGATGGTCCTGTGCGACCTTTAATATATATTCTTATTAGTGTGTATTTGTAATAAACAATGTTTATATTCCTACATGGAGTTGGTGCATATACTGTACATGTCACATCTTAATTTCTTTTTTTGTTCCCATTCCCTGCAGTTCCTCCCCACTCCCTCCATCTCTTGATTCTCTTCTCTTTTGGGAAAGATCTATTTCCCTACTTCTTGTTATCAATATTTTCTTTTGCTTTTTATTTATAATTTGGATTTTTCACATAAGAGAAACTATGCAATATTTAAGCTTGTGTGTCTGATTTATTTCACTTGACATATGGTCCCAAGGTGAATCCATTCCCACAAATGACTCAAGTTGGTCTTACTTTATTGCAGAGTAGTACTCCACTGTGTGTAAACACTACCTTATTCCCTCTTGAGTTCATTTCTGTGTATGATATAATTCATTGCCTTGCATATTGATATCTATAATTTTCCAGCACCATTTGTTGAAGAGATTGTCTTTTCCTCATCATCCAATCTTGGCACCCTCTTTTCTTGTTGAAGATCATTTGACCATATATGTGAATGTTTATTTCTGAGCTCTCTATTTTCTTCTAAGGGTCTATATATCCTTTTTATGTAAGTACCATTGTGTTTTTTATTACTTTTAGTTGTAGTATGTTGTGAAATCAGAAAGTATGAGGCCTTTTGCTTGTTTTATTTTTTTAAGATTATTTTGGTAATTTGGAGTCCTTTGAGATTCATATAAATTCTAGAATTATTTCTATTTTTTCAAACCCACAGTAAAAATAAATAGCAAAGTAAAAGATAGACAATTTTAAGGAGGGAGGTAAAACATTCTAGAAGGGGAAGGGGACTAAGAGACACAAGTAAGGGGGAGGGAGGGAAAGGATAAGGGATGAATAAAAGAAATTGGGATGTGTTATGTACATGTACTTCACAGGAGGAATGTAAACATGTACTGCAAACATGTACAAAAAAGCAAGGAGATCAAGAAATGGATGGAGAAGGAAGGAAGGAAGGGAAAGGGGATGAATGTATGTGTGCTAACTTCCCACAGGTAATGTAAACATTGTGCAGTTCTAATAAACTAAAACTATTTTGAAAACTAAGATTTAAAAAATTTCAGTGGGATTTTGATAGGTAGTTCATTGAATCTGTAGATCACTTTGTGTAGTCTGGATGCTTTAAGAATATTAACTTTTCCAGCCCATGGGCACAGACTATCTTTTCATTATGTGTTCTTTAACTTCTTTTAGCAATGTTTTGTGCTTTTCAGTGTATAAGGCTCCGTCACCTTGGTTGAGGTAATTCCTATTTATTTGGGGTTTTTAAATGCTATTTTAAGGCATTATTTTCTTGATTACTTCTGTACTGCTCATTGTTTGTGTATAGAAACACAACTGAAATTTGCATGTCAACTTTATAAATGTCTACCTTGATTAAATTGTTTATTGATGTTAAGTTTTAGTGGAATCTTTGGGAATTTCTCCATATAAGATCATGCCATTTTTGAACTTAGTTAATTTTGTTTCTTCCTTTCTAATTTGTGTGGTTTTTGTTTCTTTTTCTTGCCTCATTACTGTGTTGGATAGAAGTGGGAGCGGGGATGCAGAGGGCAGGAGTGCAGCTCCTGGGTAGAGCATTTCTCAGCACAGACAGGGCCCTGGGCTCCATCCTCAGAATGCAGGGGAAAGAGGAGGTGCCCTGTTTCTTGTTCTGGTCTTGAATTGAAAGCTGTCCATTTTCTCACCACTGCGCCTGTTATTAGCTGTGGACTTTCCATGTATGGCCTTCATAACACTGAGGTAGCTTCCTCTCTTCCCAGTTTGTTAAATAGTTTTAACATGAAAGGTCATTCAATTTCTCAAACACTTTTTCTATTTCAATTGAAATGACTAAAGATTTTTTGTTTTTAATTCTGTTAATGTGGTGTTTGCACTGATTGATTTTCTATATTGAATCACCTTTCATTTCAAGATTAAATCCCACCTTGTCATGGTGTATAATCCTTTAAGTGTGTTGAATTGGTTTTGCTGTATTTCCTTGAGGATTTTTGCATATTGGTTTGTCATCTTATTTTCTTTCAGTGTCTCTGTTTGGCTTTGGTATTAGGGTAATGCTGGCCTCACATAATGAGTTTAGGAGAGCTCCTTCATCCTTAGCTTTTCGGAAGAGTTTCAGGAAGACTGGCATTGATTCTTTTTTAGATGTTTGGGATAATTCTAAATTGGCCTTACATGCTTCTGGGCTTTTGTTTGTTGGGAGGTTGTGATTATTTATTCAATTACCTTTCTAGTTATAAGTCTGGTCAGATTTTTTATTTCTTCATGATTCAGTCTTAGTGTTTATATTTTAACAGCTGTAGACTAGTTTCTTTCTGTGTTTAATCTACATCTTTTTCTCATTTCGATTGTAGATTTTTTTAAGTTTACGTGGGTGAGGCAGTATCTCATTAGAATCTGCACCAAAACGGTGTCCCAGTTGGATGTCGCCCACTGAGTTTCCAACTCATTTCAGCTTTAATGATTGAGGTGAAAACCTTGAAAAGAAATGTTCCAAACCTTCTAGCTATGTCTGATACTTACAATAGTAATGACTCTTTTTTATTTAATTGAGGGACAAAGAAATAAACAGGCATGGAATGCTTCAGGCCAAACTTGACTTTTCTACTCAAAATTGCAAACTCACTTAAAGATGTGCAGATTTAATAAAATTGTGGCCCCTTATTTTATTTTGTAATCAGCGACCTCACTACATTTAATTCATTTTATTCATATTTTATTCATTTCTGTTTTAGCAATATTCCTGCCATCCACTCCCCACCCAAATACCATCAACACAAAATTATAAAGGATTCATTGTGATGCTTTATATCACTCATAACTATTATGAATATAGATCTTCAATATATGAGAATGTGGAGTTGATGTTACATAGATTACTTGACTCAACATCACCCTCAGAGTCTGCTGCAGGCTCCAGCTATGCAGGATGCACACAGCTGAGGGGCTATTTTTGTAAGCATCCTAGAGCTCTGAGGTACACGAACACCTTCGCTTTCCACCTCTCACACACACGGGTGCCAACAGCCAGAGCCCAGCCACAGGTGCTCACCCCTCAGGAGGCCTCCATCCTTGTGCATGCCTGTCCTGACTCCCTCACACCAAAGCTTCCTTGGCTCTTTCAAAGTCATAGATTTTAGCCAAAATATTCTCAAAGAACAGTGCAGTTTAGTTCACTTTAGGTTTTATAGTTCTTCAAATCAAAATTGTAAATAGAACATGGGAACTTTGAAGATTGATAAAAACAATGAAATCAGAACATATCAATATTAATCCTAAAGATTACTGAATAAGAGGTATGATAGAATAATACACCATGGTGAATGTATATATTTTTTTGAAAGTTTGTTACAGTGAAAGACATGCTGACCAAAGGCCATTAATCCCCTTCCATCTACCTCCCTTCATTCATAATACCTTATATTATGTATCATGTATACATTCAATTCACTGTATGTTTTGATCATACCTCAGATAAGGTTGAGTACTGTAACAAATTTCTCTGCCCTCATATTTGTATTGATCTTCTCTACCCTGGTTGGAGGAACAGCTGGAAGGCTTAAAGAGGCTACATTCCAGCTTCTTGGTCTTCTTCACCTGGCTCTCTGCCTGGTCATTTCTAAACCGGACCGATCATCACCCCCTCACCCCCTGCTGCCAATCTTCCTGCCCCTCACTGAGCAGGCTTGTCTGATGCATGTGTTATCAGGTCTATTCTAGGAAACTAGAAACTAGGCCTGCCATGCACAGCCTCCTCCAAATTGGGACATTTTTCATGGTGAAGAGGACACAATTGCTAATGAAGCTGGAGCAGTATACAAAGTCCTGAGCCACTCTAAGCAAATGAAGATGTGTGGCTCAGCTAGACAAAACTAAGAGGCTATGGAGCTGAGGATTTACATATTTATGCCTTAACAGGGGGTTTTCTAGTGTTTTCTGACTGAAACTTCACATGTTGCACCCATGTCAGTGGGAAGCACTCTTGGCAGACACAGGACACCCTTCATCTCAGAGCACCAGCAGCAGCCAGCTCCCTTGTCTCCTCCACCATGCTGTCCCTTACTTCTTCATGTCCTGTGTTCTCTGGCCCCAGGGGCTCTGCTTCCATCTCCCTAAGGACAGCCAGGACAGGCAGAGGGAGCAGTGCCAGGCTCTAGGGTGCAGAGCCGGCAGGCAGTATCACTGCTATGTGGCCCCCACACCTGCTCCTGCCTGATCTCCCAATCTCTCTAATTGGAATGGAAGGGAGATAAACAAAGAGGTGAGAGGGGATGGATTAGTCTGGAGCAGCCCTGACTTCTCGCCAAGGTAGTTTATCCTCGTTCCAGCTGGAGTGAAAGATTCGAAAAGGCTGAGTGTCTCTTCATTTTGTAAAACCTTGTTCTCAAAGCCCTATTCTCTCAGTGTCTCATAAAAACAGCTAGAGCAGGTTTCTAACAGCTAGAGCAGTGTGGACCTGACTATCATTCCTGGGTGACTAAGGAAGTTTCAGCTTCATGTAGGCCAATATATACCCTTCATAGGAATTTATTATATCTTTATCTTTCCTCACAATAAATAATGGCTTTTCTATGACACCCAGAAAAAGGCTGAGTATTTACAAGACAAAGGTAATTTCTTTACACTGACAAAGGCCTTTGGGTAGTATCATTTCTCTTACTTTCTGTGTTCACTTAGAGACCCAAATCTTCACCATCACTCTCTAACTCATGACTAAGATTTATTTGTATCTCTCAAGCTGTTACCAGGTTGGAGTATGGATAATGCAGTGACTTCCTGGGGTCCCTGGAAAGTCAGGGAAGGGACTATGCACATGAGGACACCTCTAACAACACTGGTGGAAGCCAGTTTCATTGCGGCTTCTCTCTCCATCCTGGTTGTTTGTTGTTTGGAGCTTCCCCGGCAGGGTCTGAGGAGTGCCCTTGGCTGAACTGGTTCCATCCTCTGTGCTCTGAGGATGCCTCTTCCTGAGATGGGTGCCCACTGCCCTCCTGGGGCCTCTTCTTCTGTCCTTGGGCTCTGCCAGGGCCTCACTCCCGGGGATGCCACCACCCTCCAACACCATACACTATATGTGTCCTCCTGTTTCCAGGATCCCTAGGAAAGTTGTGAGCAGTCTCGATGGCTCAGGGGAGCCCCAGTTTCTCTTTGAACCCTATCTCAGAGCTCAGAGATAAGTCTGTGGAGATTGTGCCACGGGGGGTCAGACTTCCTGAGACACTGCAGGCTGTGGTTCTCAATGTCACTGCTCCATCTGTCTTTCCCTCTGTCCCCCTCTCTCTCCCATACACACATGTACACACTTATGCACATGACTTCTACCATAAGTCACTTCTCCTCCTAGAGCCGTAGTGTTTTCCACAGCAATCCCAAGAGCTGGCTTCCAACTTCACTGCACCTCTTCCTGGGGGACTGAGGTGGGCGTCACAGCCATCGTGGCTCTTGGTTTTGCTGTCTGTAAAATATGGATAATAGCAGTACTTACCTTATAAGCTTGTTGCATGTTTTAAATAGCTTCTGGCCTGTAACCAGTACTGAGAGCATATGGGATTTGCGTCAAGGCGTCTGTGAATGTCAGCCATGAGGGTTTCGACTTGAATCCACTTTCTCCTTGAGTTCTCAAAGGAACCCATTTGTGTTACAAAATCAAACAGAACTTGGATTGAGAATACAAATCCTGGAGAAAGTGACAGAAAGGTTTGGCTTAAAACCAAATCAATTCACAGAGGCACTTAGTAAAGACCTTGTTTAATTTCAGAACTGCAGAAAATGAGGAAAAGGGAATTACATTTATCTCATTCAACCAGTAACAGCAAATGATGTCAGCAAATTCTGTAGAATACTAAGGATGGTATCAGTGTGGTGTTTTTTATGTAATTTATTTATTTGAGGTGCTAGGGATGGAACCCAGGGGGTCCTATATGCTAGGCAAGTGCTGTACCTCTGACATCCCACCCCATCCACAGTGATGATTTTCTGAATGTGACTGAAGTAAAAGTTACTAACAGACCACTGAGTACTTGTGAAAAGCAGAACTCCTCCTGTCACCCTTTCTGTGATCCATGAGGCACTGTGAGGGACATCACAAGGAAGACATGGAATTAGGGCATTGGATCCTTCTGCCACACATCAAGGAAGGTCATTTCTGAGCTTCTATTTTCCTTCAGAAAGCTGCAGGTGACAACAGCTTCTCTAAGGCCTCTGGGATCACAGATGGGAGTAGCTTCACAGACATCAGATAGAACTGTTCTAACCTCACGCTTTTGACATAGCCTCCTTTTTAAAATCAAGTCACTAACCTAGTTTTTGTTTGTTTGGTCTCTGTACTGAGGATGTGGTCAGGGCCTCATGTGTGCTGGACAGGCACTGTGTCTTGAAGATCCATGCCCAGCCTGGTCCCCAACCTTCACTCCAGCCTGGCCATGGAGACGACATCCATCTACCTCACCCAGCCAAATACTCACCATGTGCCCTCCTGGAAGTCACTGACCAGCTTTGAGACTCACCTCATGCCATGTGGAGCTTGAGTCTTTATTTTCCCTCCTAGCATGGCCTCTTCCCCACCCATTCTGAGATCATTAATTGTTCACCATTCTAGCATCCTGTGTGCCTCACAATGCGAATACATTTTTATCACCTCATTATGTAAGTGAGGAAACAAAGGCCAGGTGCTCAAGCTGACTCAGCCTCTTGGGGATCCAAGAATATCCACACCTTTGGCCATCTTCATGACTGTCCTGACTAAAACCCCGGCTTCTTAGGGACCCCACACTTGCAGAGCATCCATGGTTCATCATGCAGAGGGGACCACAGGTCCCACAGAGCAAGTGCCTGTGAGAGTGGCCGTCCTGCAACAAGTGCTCAGGGCAATCCCAGACCATCAGGCTGCTGTAGTCCCAGAGGAGTCTCCTGCTGTACACACGTCCTCCTTGGTCCAAAGATCATAGACCTTGGGGCAGGTGTGGTGACACACATCTGTAGTCCTGGCTATTCCTGGATGCTGAGGCAGTCAGGTTCCTTGAGCTTAGGAGTTCAAAGCTATCTGGGAGAAGGAGGAAGACACTATCTCGAGCAAAAATAAAGGTCCAGGATCTGTCATAACTGTGAAGACTGAAAGTCCAGCTACAGTCCGGGAGGATCAGCTGAGAATGTAGCCTGGTCTTCCCTGGTGCTGGGTGTCACGTGTGTCTTGACACAGATGTGTTCTGCGGTGCTCCGTGGCCACAGTGAGAACTGTCAGGCACTGTGCTAGGAGTGTTTTCCGTGTATTTTCTCAACACATGGGTTTGACAGAACTAAGAGACTTAGGAAATGAAGAGCACAGTTCAAGGCTGCAAACCAGACACCTCGCTTGTCCATGGACCAGGTCTCCTGCCACCCTGCTGTGATACCCTCTGCTGTCTTGTGGCCAACCCAGGTGCACACATCTCCACCACCCTCCTGCCCAGACAGGAACTCCTGGCAGGGTGCTGTGACCGCACTCTATACCCACCCATGGCAAGCCCAGGGTGGCCGGGGATGGGGACCAAGGCGTGGTGATTGTCTGTGATTGGAGCAGAGCATGTGACACCTTCCCCAGTCCTGCCTCACGTACAGGAAGACAGTCTCAGGCTCCAGCTTAGTAATTTACCAGCAGAAGGACAAAGTATAAAGTTTAAATGAATTTATTAGCACAGGTCAGCATCTTCTGGATACAAGTGGTCTCCCTTTTGCTTTCTAATTGCTTCTCACATTTTAGACGAAATGAGAAAGGAGCTAATGAGGCACTAACCACCCCCCTCACACACACACCCTTCTAAGCAACTAATTATGACTAACAGCTACGAATCTGTATCAGCTTTGAAATCGAATGAATTCAACCTTGCGAAGAAAAATTATTAATGAACATGGTCCCTGTGTAACTTAAAGAGAAAAGGTCGTGGTCACTGTGGAGAGAAAGATGTGAAAATGTTGCAAATTGCAGAGCAGTTTTGCCCTAATCTGTTATTTGAAATAGAAAACGACATCTTCTCATCTTGCTTTTATAAGCAATGTGGAGCCCCAGCGGTGCTCCTGCTCCTGGGCAGGTGGACACCTTTGCAAATGTAAGCAGGCTTCTCCTTGAATAGTCAAGGAGTCTCTCTCTCTCTGGGGGCTGGGGCCTCATTTACGAGTTTTAAGAGAGGTCTGTGAGCTGGAAGGATTTGGGGCTCCAGGGCAGGAATGAACCAGGTGCTCACATCCATCCCATGGTATAGCTTCCAACTCCGGGCCTGCTCAGCGACCTTGCAGGGACTGGCAGTGTCACTACCCTTGGCTACATGGTAACTATTTCTTTCCACTTTACATTTTCTCCTGGTTTTGGCTGTAAGTTCATGTTAAGGTTTTACAATATTCTTGAGGGATAACAAAAACAAAGTACAAAAGTTAATAGGAAATGAACTTTTTTGGAAAAAATGGAACAAATCAAGCTATTCTTATTTTCAGCCTTGGTCTTTCCTAGCTTCAGAAAGTGACTCCCACAGCCGATGTGTACAGGTACCCAGAACCTGGCATAGAGCAACGGGAACCCCTCTATGGTCCAGGTCTGTCTCCTGCCACCACACCGCAACAAGGCTGTCCCTGGGCACCCGGTGTCCCCAGGGGCTGGTCGTTTCAGCGTCACAGGCCAGGTGCAGTGCTGTGCTGTCAGGGCTCCTCTGACCAAGCCCTGTGTTCTGCTCTGGTCATCTCTGTGCAGGCAGCAGAGCAATTTCCTGTGTCCCTGTATCATAAAGACTTCCAGCTCCCTCAGTGGTGACTTCCACTCCCTCTCTCCTAAAGGTCTAGAAGTCCCATTTGGCAGAAGAAGGAGGCCATGATGCCAGCCAGGAAGTGGCATGGTGCCAAGGGTGGGAAGGCTTCTTCTCTTGTCTGAACCTTCCCAAGGGTGGGAACACCAATATCCCTCCACTGGAGCTCAACAGAAAACTAAGCCAATTTAGTGATATTTATACCAATTAGTTTTTATTAAAACATTTCCTCCTAACCTCGAAACCCATGAACCATAATTGCCCAGTCTGGTGTTGGGCATATTAGGAAGTCACTGCCTCACTGCTTCAAAATCTAGAGGCTTTATTACATTTATAATAGTTATCTGCTTTTATTTATCCCTTCACTTGCTAACCTGGAAGATTTTGGTAATGATTTGCACATTGGTATTTGCAGCTTGGTCTTCACTCAATCATATGATAGCCAGTGTTTATGTAAATATTGTCCTCATAGTTGTTAAACACACTTGAGTGAGATTATTTTCCTCCTTTTATTATCATAATATACTATTACAACATTAAGATATCTAAAATCATTGCCAATTCTGGAAACTAATAATCCAGTGATTGGCCTAGATCTGTTGAGTGTGTGTGTATCTATGCGTACGTATAGATAGATGTATCATATCATGTTGGCCAAAGTATGATGGCTTGTTTTTAACCTCCAGGTTTGATATTTAACAATCCACTAGATGTTTAAATTTTTGAGAGTGGATTTTAACCTCTGAAACGTTTTTCCCATGGTACCCAGCACAGTGTTAACCCTACTGACTACTGTATAAAAAAGATATCATGTGAATCTTTTGACAATTTATCAAGTTACTGACTTGGGATCAAGAAAATCCCAGTATTGTGTGCACAGTTATATTTAAGGACATAGGTTAGAGTCCAACATCCTACACCTGAATCTTTGTTCTTCTCCATATTACCTGCATGAATTTGAGCAAATTATAATACCTCTTTGTGCTTTGGTTTTCTTGTTTTTAAAATTAGGATAACTATAGAGGTTACATCATGGGGTTTTGATGAAGATTACATGAGTTAAGTAAGGTCAAAAATGCTAGCTTTTGAGTGATTAATTCTCACTTTATTATCCTCACCATTTTAAGAGAATTGCTTTCTTGTTATTGCTATTATTTCAGAAATTAAACCTGAAGATCCCACAAAAAAAGAAAAAAACATAAAATGTTGAATAAAGTCTGTGAAGTAGGGCAAGAATTAGAAACTAGTACCAGGATCACAAAATAAGCAGCATGGCTAGAAACTATAACATTAGTCAAATTAATGTTTTCTCATATGATATTCCTGAGCTCAAATATTCTTACTGGCCATTCCAATAACAAAAATATTTAGTTCCCTATGGTTGCATCTGTAGAAGCTTAAGACCTAATTGATTGCTGGGGTCAAGACCAGGAATTATATTCAGACAAATTATCATGAAGATGCTGAACTAAATCCATAGGTCTTAAAGGAGTTTAACCCCAAAATCAATGGGACAGTGCAGGCAGGCTGGGGACAACTCATGGAATTCTTCTTTCTTCTCGTTGTGAATTAGCAGCCAGCTGAGAAGGCACAGAGTAGCAACTCATGCTCACCTTAGTAGTCAGGAGAGAGCATGTGTGGGCCAGACCATCCTTGGCCAAGACCTAGACTGCTTCCCAAACCACTGCTCCCTGCTGGAAATCAGCTCACCACTTCCTAACCAATCTTCCTGTTAACATTAGTATTGTAGAAAACAAATATTTTAAAAATAGAAACCTGTATATTTTTAAAAGGGAAACTTTTGTCTTTTTATGTCTAATAACCTTATCAGTCAAGAAAAGGCTGTTGTTTTCTTCCCATAATGTATTTTACGCATCAAAGCCACTAATCTACCACCCTAAAAGTCTAGAAATTCTATCCTGACATGGGAAGCCTAAAATAATAAACTCCTCTTGGAGCAAATTCAGTAGAGTGCAGTCTAATGCATATTTTATATCTTAGTTTAATCCATCTTCTGATATAAACCTTTAATCCTCAATCCTCTCTCCTTTAGGCAGTGCTGGTAGAAAGTCTTCAAATCAGGATTATGAAGCCTAATGCTGAAAATGTGGTTGATATTCTCAAAGTCTTTAGCCATTTGTATCATAAGAGAATTGTGTTGCACCAAATATTTGGTAAATAAAAGATCTGAAAGATGCTGGCTGCATTTTATTGGGCAGTTAAGTAGGAGATTGTTTCCCCCTTTTCCTGGAGGCTCCACTTCCAATTGTTTAAAAAGGCTTTACCTTTGGAGAATTAACATGGCAGGTTCTAATATTTCAGTGTCCAACATTTCATCCATTCGGATTAACGCAAATTGATAGGGAGGCTCCTGGGCCTGCTCTGTGTGGATGCATCTACAGAGACTGTTGAGCTCAAAACCTTCACATTCCTATCAATATGGAAAGCTAATTTCACAGTACTAACTTAAAATGTTTTTGGCTCCACTGTTTGGAACAATTCATCACAGGACATCTGACCCACTCATAAAAGCTTTTCAGTTTCAGATAACTTTTGAGCCTAAATTGCTCTAGACATATCAGCATTTCATTTGATTATTAATATAATGGACAAGTTTCATATTTCTCAGTGCCAGCACAAGGGAGTTGTGACAAGTAGAATTTGCCTGGTTCTGTTGGATGCTGCAGAAGCGAGGAGTTTTCTCCATTGCCCCTCCGATGGACCTGCCAGACCGGAGGATGTCAGGGCCTGTCAGGTACAGAGCTGCCCCAGGGTTACCTTCTAGGGTTTTCTTATTTGCATATTTGTTTCCACTCATTGTTCTTCTTCTTATTATTATACTGCCATAAAAGTGAGTTTGTGGTTGATTTCAATTCCATAGAAAAGCAATAAACACTCAATGCACCAATTCTGATATAATTTGATAAGCAAGTCAATCTTCCATGAAGAAATGAGTTCTGCAGTTTTGGGACTAACATCTCTCAGTAAATAACCCACATAGCTTATGAAAATGTGGCTGACAGGGAATTTCCAAATATTAAAAAATTATTTTGTATATCACCTAGTTGCCAAAACCCTTAAAACTTTCAAAAGAAATAATACTTGGAGCTTTAAGCTTCCTTTCAAATCACCTACCTCCACCCATCAGCAAGGAAGAAATATGGTTTTCTTGAGAGAAAATTAATTTTTCCCAATTGGTTCTGTGTAGATACTGAGAATTTAAATCTTAAGAAACACACTTATATAAATATGTAAGTTTAATTCGCAGATTTATCCCTCAATTATTGCCTCAATTGCAAATACCGTACAGGGCCCAAGATGTTTCAGAGGAGCTAATTGAGACAAGTTGCACATGATATTTTGTTTCTAATCTTCCTGCTGGATTAAGTGGTAAGGACTGTTAGTTACAATATCTCATTTAATTAAGGCACACTTATTGCCTAGTAATTATAGTAAATATGTAAATACAATATCAACTGCAGCTGTAATCTCAGGTCATAATTGTGGGTGGGAGTCTCCACGCAGTGCCTGGAATGATTCACAGTGAAGTCTCTAGTTTAGAGTTAGAGACAGTGATCATCACTGAGATGACAAAGAACAGAGAAAATATAGATTTTATTAACCCATTCAATTTCATAGAGAGTGCATAATTTGTAATGGAGCCTGTGAACATAGCCCTAGTCTCATGTGAAAGACTTGGTACCAAGTCAGAATTCCAGTCCCCAGAGCCACCATTCACCTTCTTCATCCACTGTGCACACAGGAGGCTGACTCTGGGTTGGGTCCACCCAGTGTGGAGCACACTGGGGTCACAGTGGAGGATGGGGGGTCGGAGAGCTCATCCCTCCACATCTGCCCAGTTGCATGATCTGATCCTCTGTCTGCAGCCATGGTTTCTTTCACACCTGCAACTTTGTCCTCATCACCCTCCCCACTCTCGGGCAGAATTGATGAAGGTTCCTTGGTGTTGTTGACTTCTGACCCCAGGCAACTGAGCTACTCTTGTTCCTCTGTGAACCACCCACATTTGTGAATAGTAACTGCTTCTTTCTCCTCCAGTTACCCAGTTTCAACTAGCTGTTTGTGTTTTGCTTGAAAATATTATTCATTAGGATTGTTAACTTCATATTGGAATTATTCTCTCTGAAAATTTGGCTTTTGTAAAAATGACTTAGCTAATAAAACTAAAAGAAATGATAAAAATAACAACAAATATTTCATAAACACAAGCAGACACTGTGGTAAGCACTTTGTACTGGTTCTATATATTTTTTCCCTTTCCTCCTTCCCATCGTCCCTTATCCCAAGATCCTCTAACCATCTCAATAAAATTACTGTCTGTTTCCTATCATATCTCTTTTATTTCACTCTTTTATTTATACTTTGTGTTTCTCATATAAGAGAAACCATGCAATATGGAACCTTCTGTGTCTGATTTATTTCACTTAGTGTTATGATCTCAAGGTGCCTCCATTTTCCTACCAATGACTCAAATTTATCATTCTTAATGGTTGTGCAGTCCTCCATTGTGTATTTATATCTCAGTTTCTTTATCTACCCATCTACTGATGGGCAATTATTGTTTCTATAATTTACCGATTATGAATTATGGTGCTATAAGCATAGATATGCAAGTATCATTGTAAATTCTGACTTCAACTTTTTCAAGAATTAACTTAGAAGAGGTATAGCTGGGTAAAATGGAATTTCCATTTTTATCTTTATGAAGAATCTCTATATGGTTTGTAATAGAGGCTGTATTAGTTTACATTCCCAACAAAAAAGTTCCTTTCTTGAGTTCTTAATGATGACCATTCTTTCTAGAGTAAAATAGAATCTCAGTGTTGTTGTGATTTGCATTTCTCCAATGGGCAAAGATGCTAAATATTTTTCATGTACTCATTGGCCATTTATACTTCTTCTTTTGAGAAGTGTCTATTCATTTCAATCTCCCATTTGTTAACTGGGCCTTTGACTTAGTCACTTTCCCATTGCTGAGACAAAATACTGAATGCTCACAACCTAAAGGAGAAGTTTGTTTTGGCTCTTTCAGTCCATGCTCAGCTGGCTTCAAGGCAGAAACAACATGGTGGGACCTTGGCAGAGGATAGCTGCTTATCTCATGGCAGCCAGGAAGCAGAGAAAGAAGGAAGGAGACAGGGACAAAAATATACCCATCCAAGTCACACCGTCAGGGACCCACCTCCAACAAGCCCCCCAATTAGAAAATCAGCTATAATAGTCTCATGATCTAATCATCTTCAAACTTACATGAGAATTCCAAGGGACATTTTAGATCTAAATAATAGCATTCTTCGTCTGGCCCCCAAAACACCCATGCTCATTGTGCAAAATGAATTTAGTCCAAGAATCACCATTCTTAACAGAGTCAACATTGCTAAAAAGTCCCAGTACAAAGTCTCCTTGGATACTCCAGACAAACTCTTAGCTGTGAGCCCTGTAAAAATAAAAAGAAAGTTAAGCTTTGTTGACAAACTATGGCATAGGGTAAACATTCTCATTCCAAAATGGAGAAATGAGGTAAAAAGGGATAGGGCCAAAGAAAATCAAAACCAGCAAGGTAAACATTAAATTCAGAAGCTGTATGTGCAGCACCTAAGACAAGATGTGAACTCTAAAGGCTTCATGTAGCTTCAGGCTCACAGCTAAGAGTTTGCCTGGAGTGTCCAAGGAGACTTTATACATGGACTATTCAGCAGGGTTAGATCTGTTAAGACTTTAGTGACATCATTGTCAATTGTATCACTCACAGTCCTTTACTTGGGATGGCTCTGAACTCTGCTTGCAGGTTTCCTCAGCAGATGTTCTGTGTTCCTAGCATTTCCAATTTCTTGAGGTCTCCATTGGATTTCTTGCTTCACCATTGGAAGACTTCATGTCCCCATAGCACTTGGATTCTGAAAACCAGCACCACATGGAGAATGCCAAGGTTTTCCAATAGCTTAAACAGTAGCCTGACCCCTTTGGAGCACATTTACTGTGAACTCTGAGTGCCTGGATTCCTGAATACAGAAAATGAATCCTGGGTAATGAATATCCTGAGCAGTCCTTCTTAAGCAGGGGGCCAGGGGACTGTGTTCTAAAGTAAATGTTTAGAGTTTTACACATTTGAGCCTGCAAAAGGTAGGGTCCAGCTGATTCCTGAATTTCCTTTAAGTCATCTTTCCTATTGTACTGATGTATTTGGCTTCTTTTGAATACAAATCTTTTCAGTAGCTATGCTCTCCTTTGCTCCAATTTTGCAGGTGTTTCTCTGACAAAACAGAAAACTTCATAAATCATTCAGAGCTGCTCTTTTTTCATGTTTCTCACTGTAGGTCTTGCTCAAAACTGCCAGAAGTACTCATACCACCACCTGAACATTGGGCTGGTTTGCAGTTTCCTTCAACAGAATAATTAGTCCACTACCCTTAATCTCAGTCTTGCACGACATCTCAGAACACAGGCAAAATATAGAGAAATTTTCTGCCAAAGCATAACACACATGGCCATGAGTCCAACTGCCATTGGAATCCTTGTTCCTATCAGAAACCTCCTGAGTCTGGCCTTTAATGGTTTGCTGTCTATCAGCATAATAGTCTTCTGAGCTCTGTTCTGAATCTTCCTTCAAATGCAGCTTATAGCATTCTACGCTTTCTCTAACTGATATCTCCAAACTTTTACAAAGCATTACAAAAATCACTTCCAAAGACATCTGAACTGCATGGTCAGTATGTTCTCAGCAATGACCCCTTCTGGGTACCAAAATATGTGTTAGTCACTTTCCCATTTCTGCAATACAATACCAAAAGGTCACAACGTAAAGGAGAAGTTCATTTTGCTTCACGATTTTAGTTCATAGTCAGCAGACTGTGAGGCTGAAATGGCATGAGGGAAGAGCCTGAACAGAAGACATGTGCTCATTCTCTGGCAGCCAGAAAGTAGAAAGAGAAAGGAAGAGCTGAGGACAAGAATACACCCTGCCATGTCACACCCTCAGAAACCTACTGCCAAGCAATCATCACTTTCTAACATCAAGTCAGCTATGGTATCCTCATATCTGATCACCTTCTATGCATCTGAGAATTTGGGGGGACATTCAATCTAAACCAGACAGTCTTTTGTTTTTTTAGTGGGATTTAAATTTTTGAGTTCTTTATATTTTCTAGATTTTATCCCTCTGAGAGGAAGCTGGCAACTTTTTTCTTATTATGTAGGTTATCCCTACACTCTGTTGTTTGTTTTCTTTGATATGCAGATTTTTAATTTGATATAATCCCAGTTTCTTATTGATTGTGTTATTTCTTGTGCACTTGGGGTTCTGCTTAAAGAGTTCTTGCTTATGCCTATGTCTTTAAGAGTTTTCCTGGTTTTTCTTCCAGCAGATCCAGTGTTTCTATTTGGATATCTAGATTTTTTTTACCCATTTGGATTTGATTTGGGTACAGAGTGAGAGATATGAGTTCAGCTTTATTCTGCTGTATGTGGATAATCAGTTTTCTCAGCAGCAGTTGTTAAAGAGAATGCCTTTTCTCCAGTACATATTTTTGGTCCCTTTGTTGAAGAGCAGATGACAGTAATATAAATCCTACCAGCTAAGAAAAACCCAGGACCTGGTAGATTTGCCACAGAATTCTACCAGAATATCAGGGAAGATCTAATGCCAATATTGCACAAACTCTTCTGTGAAATTGAAACAGAAGGAGCACTGCTAAACTCATTCTTGGAAGCTAGAATTTTCCTGATACCAAAACAGGACAAGAAATTGTTTTTTAAAAAAGAAAGAAGAAAAAGAAGAAACTATAGGCCAATCTCCTTAATGAACATAAATGCAAAAATCCTCAACAAGGTACTGACAAACAGAATCTAACAAATCATAACGTTCACACATTGTGACCAAATTGACTTCAAAGTATGGATGCAAAGATAGTTCAATACATGAAAATCAATAAATATAATACATCACATAAACAGAACCCAAGACAAAATTCATATGGTCATCTCAATCAACACAGAAAAAGCAGAAAAAGCCTTGGACAAAATTCAACATACATTCCTGATAAAACTTGATGAAAATAGGTATATCAGGGTCTTATCTCAAACTGATAAAGGCAATTTATGACAAATCCAATGAGGGCATCATACTAAATAGGAAAAATCTAAAGTCATTTCCTCCAAAATCAGGAACAAGACAAGGGTGTCCAGTCTTAGCACTCCTGTCCAACTCATACTTGAAACTTTAGCAAGAGCAATCAGGCAAAAAAAGAAATAAAGAGATTCATATAGGGAAGGAAGAAGTCATATTTTACATAGAAGACAAAAAATTCCACAAAAACCTTCTAGAACTAATAACCAAATTCAATGAAGTAGGATAGAAAATCAATGCTGCAAAATCAGTAACATTCCTGTACACCAATATCAAACCCACTGAGAAAGAGATCTGAAAAACAATTTCATTCATGGTAGGCTCAAAAGAATTAAATACATGAGAATTAACCCAAAAAAGGAAGTGAAAAACCTCCATAACAAAAACTATAGTAGTTTGAATTAAAATTGAATTTGAGATCAGAAAATGGGAAGAAAGCTCCTGTTCCTGGATAAGCAGAACCGATATTGTCAAAATGGCCATAAGATTAAAACTAATTATAGATTTAATACAATCCCAATTAAAATATCAGAACCATTCTTCACAGTACTAGAAAAAACAGTCCTAAAATTTACATCAAACCAGAAGAGACCCAGAATAGCTAAAGCAATCCTGAGCAACAAGATCAAAGCAGGAGGCATCACAATCCCAGACTTCATGTTATATTACAAAGCTATGGCAATAAAACAGCATGGTACTGGCACAAAAGCAGACTTGTGGATCAGTGGAACAGAATTAAGATCGCAGAGACAACTCAAGGCTTTTTGCTTCTTTTAAAGGTCAAAAATATCCTTTGACGTGCAGAATTCTTGTCCTTACATTACACAGGAAAGAACAGAGCTTAGTGGTTCACACAGCTGGTAGGTAGGAAGGTCCAGGGCTATGTCCTGCAGGTGGATGATTGCAGGAAAAGATTTTGTGAGTGGAAATGTGAAGATAATGGTAAGTAACAGATAAAAAAGAAAGTCAAATGTCTGTGTGACTGGAAGAGAACAGTGAGGGAAAAGCAAACAGAAAAGAGAAGGAATGATGTCAGTGTGGGTGAGCCAGGAAATTAAGAAGATTCTGAAAGTGGCATCTCCATGAGACCTGGCCTTGCAGGTCTGACCTCCTTTCCTCAAAAACCAAAGCAATGGGCAGATGAGGAGGAGACAGACAGCTAGAGAAGGAGGAGACAGATAGACAGAGACAGCAAGAGAAACAAAGATAGAAATAGAGGAAGGAGGGATGATGAAAGCAGAGGAGGGGAGAGGGAGAGAGAGCAAATAGTGATGGAGAAGGACAGGCAGAAAATTAGTTACCAATCAGGACCACTTTTGTAGTAAAAATGCAATGGTTGGCTTTTATTACTTAGTATCTAATGAAACACAATATGCAGACCTATCTTCAGTGGAATTATAAGCAAGAGAGTTCCAGAAATAGGAAACAGTCTTTGAAAGGAAATGTCTATCACTCCAGGCAACTAAACAGCCACTTCCAAATCATGGTTGCTGCTACTCAGGAAGGCTTGGAGAACTCATAGCCGGGGTGACATGTTGTCCAGTTTTGAACCAGACTGTCTGGTATTTGAGCTACCTACTGGGCAAAAATTTTTCAAAGTACTTGACATTCAGTGTCTGTCATTTTGAAATGAAAGTTTCTACTGTTGTATTCAAATATGGCTTGGGCATTAATTTTATTATGTACTCTCTTGATTTTTACCCTTTGCTATTATGACAAGTCACTCGTTAAGTAATAAGCCTTCACAAAGCCCGTCAGTTGTTTGTGTTCCATCCAGCTGGCAGCCCCAGGTCATGTCTCATTTGGAATCACTCTGGCTCCTAGTGATGGCAGGAGGTGCTGCCCACTTCCTGTGAAGCTCTTTGGTGTTTCCTTTTTCAATCATTCCCATCCTTTTCTGGTTTCCTTCACAGCAGAAGCCTGCAGGTTGTTCTGTTGCACCACTTTTGCATTCTCTTTGCATTTTCACTCCCCACACTTTTGTCCCCATCAGGCCTCTAACTTTTTCTCCATCACAGTCATGAGTAGCTTAGATCTCACCCCATCCAAAAGTCACCAACAGTGCATTACCTGTTGCTGTGAAACAATCCCTGACCCCAGATACTTCTTGCAGAAAGGGGGCTGCTTTAAGTCCTAGTTCTGGGGCCAGAGTGCCCTGCAGACAAGGGTTGCAAATGTCTGTATAAGGTGGTTGCTAGCTGAACATCAGAGGCATTTCTTCAGGAGAAATTGTCCCAGTGGACGTCTCCCCATAGAGGCAGAGTCCCCATGGTGGACAGAGCCTGGGTTGGAGAAGAATCTCTGCTGTGGGAGGCCCGACCTGCACCTCCTACCTGGGAACCCAGAGGGTGGGGTGACCTAGCTTTCTGTGTCACTGCAGGAAGTCACATCCCAGTCTTTTCAGCAGCCTGCAAGAGCCTAACCACATGCAGCATTCATCCTCCGACACACCATTGCCTCTGGACTTTTTTTTCCCCCATTAAGTTTAATGGTACATTTTAAGTATAAAATAGTTACATTCTTCATTGGTATCTTGTACCTTTACATGACTTCTTGGTTCTTATTTTCTTCCCCTTCCCCTGCCCTCCCTTCTTCCCCTCTGCCCTTCCCTATTTGCAAAGACTTTATTTCCATTTTTTTCCTTTTCTCATATTTTTCTTTTCCCTTCTTTCCTTTCTCCTACCCCTCCTACTTCCCCTACTCCTTTAAACTTTTTCTTTCTATTACATAATATCAATTATACATTTTAAAATTACAATATCAAGATGTAGAAGACATTACCACAGATTTTACAGAATTTAAAAGGATATAGAAATCATATTATAAAAATCTGTTTTGAAATAAATTTGACAACTTCTAAGAAGTACCTTGGAAGACAAATGAATGAAACTAACTCTGGAGGAAATATAAAATTTGAATAGTACCTATTAAAGAAAGTAGATTCCTAGCTTGAAAACCTACCTATATGACAACAGCAGGCTCATAAGCATTTTAACTGATAAATTATACCAAACAATTAAAGCAGAAAAGAAGGAACACTTCTCCCCTCATTTTAGGAAATCAACATTGTGTTAATCCTAAAACTGGATAAAGATAATAGAAGAAAAAAGTATGAACATAGATAGAAATTTGTTTAACAAAACAAACTA
>NW_004624749.1:10580132-10603202 GCF_000247695.1 Heterocephalus glaber
GTCACTAATTGCAATCTTATCTTCTATATCTGAAATTCTATCCTCGCATTGGTTTATTCTGCTGCATAGACTTTCAATGGAGTTTTTAATCTCCTGGAAATCTGTTTGACATCTGTTTTATGGATTCCATTTGTTTCCTATGTTGGGATTCCATCATGTTCCTCAGATCCTCTATTTTTTTATGTATGTCCTCTCTATATTTATTAATCATGTCTTGCACTATGGGCACAATCTCTGTTGTTATCTGAGAAATTATTTCTGATTTCATTTTCTCCAGATCCTCTTTTGTTGCCAGTTCGGGGAGTCCAGGTGGTTGAGTATCAGATTGTTCCATCTCATTTCCCTTTGGGGTTGCTGTAGGCGATCTGGAAGTCTGTTTTTGAGACTTGTTTATGTGTCTTCTCATTTCCATGGGGTGTGTGTGGGGCGGGGCTGCTGCAGGCGCCTGCGCAACTCACCTCTTCAGCCCTAGGAGCAGTGGAATGGTGGCCTGGGAGCCTCCTCCTGGGCACTGGGATTGGCTCACTTCCACTGTCCTGGGAGTGGTGGAATGGCAGCTGGGGAGCCTGCTCCTGGTTGCTGGGATTGGCTCACCTCCTCTCCATCATAACATATTATGGTCAGAGGCTGATGGATTCCAAGCTGGAAGTCTCCCCACTGGTGAACCAGAAACAAGTAGCTGCCCAAAGATGCTGAAAGCCTCAAAACAAGAGCCACCAGAGATGCAGCCCCAATCTGAGGCTTGTGGGACCCTGCAGAGTCACTGGTGCAAGCAAATATTCAAGGGCTGAAGACTCCAGAGTTCTGGGTTCATAGCTACCAGTGCCCTGGACTTTTTAAGAAAGCTCACTTAGCTGTGTTCCCATCATCTTGCATTTGTCACATCTGTTCCCCTGTGTGCAGCTTGACTGGGAGTCCTAAGAGTCTTCCCATGTGGTGCCTCTTGGACTCTGAAGGTTGGGAAGACAGAGTGCTCTAGGACAAGCCCTGGAGTGCATGTCCCCCAGCTGGAACATGGTCCCCAGGGTGCCTTCACCCACTGATGACTCTTTCTACACTGCAGCAAGTCATCATTTATCACTGAGAATAATATGCACATAAGATAAATCACTCACATCTTTAGGCTTTAATAATTTACTTTATCAGTTTAAGCCAAGCTTCATTCTCTGTTCTCAAGACGAATAAATGTAATGAGAAAGATTAGAGCAGTGGCACTTCATGTTTAATATGGGCAATTTATAATTGGTACCACAGTGGATGATGTGGTAGGCTTGGGGAGTGACGGGGAGGATGCCAACGTTTCTGTTTCTCAGGTTTTTCTTCAGGATCCTTACTTCAGCACCAGGAACACCCCAGGAAAGAGGAAAACCAGGCTCCCACACAGGCAAGGGCCCTGACACATTTGGTCAGGGACACACAGGCCAGGTTTCCTTGTCCCAGGCCTGGCTGTCCCAGCTTCACACCTTCATTTTCCTAGTGGTCTCTGAGCCAGGACCATCACATACTCCCTGAGCAAGGACCCACACCTGCTCTGTCTGCAGGTGAACTTCAAGCCATACGACAAGGACAGATTTTTACTGAATAAATGAATCATCCCAATGAGAGTGGGCTTGGTGGGTTTAAGTGACTTACTTGAGCCATGTTCCAATCCAACCACAGAACTAACCATTGGATGACATTTCCTCCTACTAGACAGGGAGACAAGAAGCTCTTACTCTGTGGGCTTCATTCTCAGGCTGTCCTGCACCTGTGTCTCCCAGCCTCGTGACTGATAGGGCAGGTGTGACTATTAATATGGACACAGCCAGCAGAGCACACTGCTGGGAATTGGTGTGGCAGGTGGTGGAGCATCATGAGGAGGTCAGGTCTTGAGTGGAGCCCACTCCCAAGTAGCTGGGCTATTATGACAGCACTGCTATGCTCCTCTAGTTCCTCTGGTCTGAAAGTCTTGGTAGCCCTCAGTCTCTTGATGTTCACACTCACTCTCCCACCTTCACAGCCTCCTCCAGCCCAGCAGCATCCACATCCCATCTCCCTCTCTCCTGGAAGGTACATAACCCTACTTCCAAGGACATTTCTTATATGAGTGACCTGTCATAACTCTCAACACCTGGTCCTTTACCCCATCCTACATCTGCCCATCCACTGATGCTGACCACATTCCACAGGCCTCAGTGAAATCTCAGGTCATACTCAGTGATTTTGCACCTGGATCACCTTCCATTGGCTTTGCCACTTCTTTGACTCCAGGCCATGGACTAGCTCTGCCCATCTTCATCTGCTGAAGATCCCCTGCTCAGCTCCTGCCAGGCTCCAGCAGCACACTCTTTCCATGCTGGCCTCTAGGTCCTCTTCCTGCAGCCCAGTCCAGCCCTGGCCAGATGATACTGCTGGGCTCCTGGTTTTCCACACAGGACAGGGCTCCAGTCATGAGTCTCACATTCAGGATCCCTCCAGGGCCCCTAGACCCTTGACCTACTTTAGGTGCTACTGCCCTGGTCAGCTGGCATGGCGGACCTGCCTGGTTGTGCTGGCCTGTGGGTGTTGCGTGCTCTACTCTCTCCCATCTCTGCATGTCAGCCTTTATCATTTCCTCACCTCTCACCCCATGAGACCCAGCCCAAATGTCCTCTACCCGCTGCCTCAGGAGCTCAGACAGGTGGACTGACACATGCTTCTCTGCATCCTTGCCCAGATCTACACAATCAATCACACAAAAAGGGAACACATTCCAGGAGAAATGTCACACAGCAGTGCAAGCCTTCATTGTGGTGTGAACATCTCATGTAGATGGGTGCAACATAGACACTCTGAAGCTGAGTGTCCTGTATAGTACCACAGACAGTCTCTTGCTGGCTATATCACCCTTAGGAGGTCATGACAGTGTGGATGTGTGTGTTGTCTTTACTATTCATTTCATTGGAACTTTTCTGGGTCAGTTTCTTTTGCTTTTCTTTTATCCTCTTGCTCCTGCTCCTGGGACACCTTTCCCCCAATGCTGAGCATTCTGTTTAAGTACTGGAGGCTGGGTGACCATACCTGACTCTGGAGAGGGGCTTCTCTCCCACCTGGGGGGCATTTAGGTCAGGGATGAGCATCCCAAGCCAAACAGAAACCCAGCTTCCTAAGCCTCAATGACAGTTCTTGGAAACCACATCTCCCTTTAATCCATCCCTCCCCTCTCTGGAACTCCAGCCTGTATCCCAAGCTCCTATGGGTCTTCTCAGTACATAAGGACAGCAAACATCAATATCAGCAGCAGCAACTTTGCTGCACCTTTGGCAGATGCTGCCTCTTTTCTGATTCTCTCTGCTTTCCCAGCTCCAGAAGTCAGCAGATGGCTCAGCTGTGCCTGCACACAGGCTTGAGTCCCTGCCCCTGCCTGGTCACCTGCCCTTGGTGAACATATCCTGCTGACCCCACAGTCTCAAATTCCAATGGATGTCTCATGGCACCTTGAGCTTGCAAGGCTGCAAAAGCCTCACCTATGCTGTGTTCTCCCACAGTGGCCATTCACTAGCCCTCCACCTACACTCTCCAGGTCCCTTTCCAGAAGCTGGCAGTGCCCCAGTGAAAAATGTAACCACAGGACTGGCACCATTGCCAACCTCAGCAAGCCCCATGCCCTTAAGCACATGTCATTCTCCCCTCTCCCTTCCTCATCCTCGTGTTCCTCTTTCTTCTTCTTTTTGGCTTGTGATCCTAGTTTTCTAGTTTTTCTTTGTGGCTAGTTGGTCTGCTACATCTGTTCTCCCAGCCAGAAATGGGGTCTGAAATCAGTTCTTCTGAGCTGCAGTGTTTCACATTGGAAAGTGGTCCATGTTTAGGTGTCTTTGGAAAGAGTCTTTCCTTGGCTTTACATACTGAGCTTCTCTCTTCCCGAATCTGCAGCAGTGACTGCTAGGAACCATCTAGAGGTCCAACCTGCGCTTTCTTTATGCTGTTTTGTTCTGCACTGATTTGAAAGTCTTTGGTGCCCACACAGCAGGCTACATTTCCCAGAAACAAGTCAGAAACATACAGTAATCCTGCTGAAGTTCCCTTGTATATGGAAACCTGCTCTGCTGCAGAGCTGTGAACATCTGCATCCCTGGTAAAGTCTCACAACAAGCACACATACTGCACACACATTCATAGCAGCATGCGTATATGTTATGTCATACATGTATAATGAGAAATGTACTTCAAATAGTGAAAAATGGTGGTCTGAATGTAATCATCTGGAATTCAAGTTTAAAATCCATTGGTCAAATGAGGCAAAAGTCTAATTATTTGGTTTTAGGGCTCTGCTCATTTCTCTACCTGGAAGAAAGAAATCTTTGGCTTCCTGGGACAGAATTCTGAAGACTGGGTTGATGGCCTTGTTATCCGGTTATGAGCAAGTAGCATCTTCCTGGGTCTATTTCCTCCTGTGTAAAATGAGCCAGGCTTATTTATATTCTTCTCTCCATATGGCTGTTTAGAGAAGAAAATTAGGTCATATATATAGAAGTGCTATGAAATGTTGAATGGATCTATAAATATGTTATTATTAGTTTTTAAAGGTTTTGAGAGATTAGCAGTGCATGAATAGAAAAAGTCAGACAAATCCACGCCTGGTCACCTGGCTGAAGGGATGACTTTTCAGACAGGCGGCTGAGGGCAGAGCAGATGGGGCCCCTGGCACAGATCTTAACTCAGCATGGGTGGACAAGTGCCTGCCTGCTCTGAACCCACAGAAGCCCGGGACATCTCTGCTTCTCCACCTGGGTCCTCTGGCCTCTCCTCTCATCCCAGTCTCTCAAAGCATGCACACACACACACACACACACACACACACACACATGAACACTTGCACATATGCACATTTGCACACTCCTTGCCCTGCTTCTGAATTGAACCTGATCCTCAGATCCTCAGCTCACCACAGACCAGTGCATGTATGAGGAACTACATTTGAGGGCCCCTGAATGTGGCCAAGCCTCTGTCCTTCTCATGACCCCACTTGTGAGGCTGAGACCCAGGAGACTGAGTGCTAGGTCTTGACTGGGATGGCTGCAATTCTGAGCATGAGGAGAAGGAAGCACATGGAGCCCCAGAGAAGAACATGGGGCTAGCATCTGCTCTTCCTTAAGGGAGCAGACTCAGGGGTCCAGATGGGAAGGGCAGATGCACAGGAAGTGCTTCTATAGCCCTGTCTGTAGGGCTCTGGTGAGATCGACATTGGCTGCCCACTGGATGCTGCAGTGGTATCGTAAATGTCTCCTAAAGGCCCAGTGTTGAGGGCTAGGTCCCAGCTGATGGCTCCTTTGGGAGGTGGTGTCTCTTTAAAAAGGCAGGGTCTAATGGGAGGAAGTGAGATCACGAGGATCGTGCCCTGGAAAGGGATACTGGGACCTGCCACTTCCCATCTCTCTTGATCTTCCTGGCCACCATGGGGTGGGCGGGTCATTCTGCCATGCACTCCTGAATGACTCAGGCCCCAAAACAAGGGCCAACCAACTATGGTTAGAAATTTCCAGAACTTAAGCAAGAATGAACTTTTCTTGTCTTTAAGTTGATGATGCCAGGTGTTTGTTACAGGGATGCAAAGCTGGCTCCCCTAGACTTTCACTGTGTACCAGGTTTTCTCCTGCATGCTTCACTGACTCCAATCCATCCATCCTCTCCATAACCTGTGGTGTAGACCACATTGATTGACTGAATTGTGTCCCCACAAAATGCAGAGCATTGCCCTAGCCCCAAGACCTCAGGGGACTGTATTTGGAGACAGGATCTTGAAAGAGGTATTAAATCAAAGCAAAGTCATGAGGGTGGCTCTGGCCCAATCTGACTGGTGTCTTTATAGGAAGAGAGATGAGGACACAGGCAGGCACAGAGGGGTGGCCAAGGGACAGTGCAGGATGAAGGAGAAGATAGTCACCAACACCCAGGGACAGGGCCTCAGAAGGGACCAAGTCCTGGACATCCTGCACAGGGCTGCTGGGGCCATGGGTGCTGGTGAGTGAGCCCCTGACTGTGAGCTTCATTGTGCAGCCCCAGTGCAGTGCAGACCCAGTAGGAATGGGGCTCAGGTCTTAGGGGGAGGCTGTCCCTGGGGCCTTGTTAGCTTTGCTGGCATACATATACATTTCAAAAATGCATCCCTCACTTGATTGTCAATATTGAATAGATACTTCTATTCAAGTTTTGTAATTGAAAGAAAGAATATTTCCTGTAGATATTATTTTATGCATACTTTGTAAACTAGTTTGGCTTTTATTGGTAATCCTTTCTTTCCTTTTAATTTAATTCTCTAACTTTGAAATCAGTAGAGAAGTTTCACAAAGGAACATTCTTAATCCTTCTTTAAGCATTACTATAAAATTTGAGCTTGAGTTTAAGACTTGTTTTATTATGATTTACCTGTATGCTCTTAATTTTACTCTAATAAAATTTCAACTACTGTCATAAACAGAGACAGTGATAGAGACCAATATTTCTGAGACACTATCACTGTGTATAGAGATTAAAATATATGACTTGGTTTTTAAATAAAATATGTACTTTCAGAACAGTTTTAGATTTACAGAGGGTTTCTGCACACCTTGTGCTTAGTGCCCTCTGTTATTAGATTTTAAATTGTGGTGAGCATTTGTTACAGCTAGTGAACCCATATTGTATGTTCTTATTATCTAAAGCCCATGTTTTGTTCCCATATCCTTAAATTTTACCTAGTGTCTTTTTTGTGACCCCGAATCCAAGCCAGGACACCGTAATCCATGAGTCACCAGTCTCCTTAGATGCCTCCTGGCTACAACAGTCTCTCAGCTCAGACTTTCCTTGTTGTAGTGGCCTTGACAGTTATTAGGTACACTGGCTGGGAGTCTGGTTGTACAGTCTTCACTTCGTATCTGTCTGACGCTTTTTTCTTGACTGGGCTGGAGGTGCAGGTCTTTGGGAGGGAGACCACAACCACAAAGTGCCACCTTTACAACCTCATATCAATCCCAGAGCTACTGCCACGATTTATCCATGGGATGTTGGCCAGAATACCTGGTAGAGATGGCAAAAATGGTCAGCTTTCTTCCCTCAAGCAACTCTGCATCCCACACTGTGCTCTCAGAAGGAATCACTGGGAGGCCAACACAGAAGAGACGAGGAGTTATGCTCTCCAGGAATCTTGTGCAACTTTTCTGAATGAGAAATTTGTTCCTTTTTCCTCCATTTACTTAATAATTCAATGACTCATTTATGTGTGTCACTTTAGACCCAGAGGCACATGCACACATATATATTTCTTTAATTCATATAATTATTTGAAACTCTGGGTCATAATCCAACATCATGTTGTGGCTTCAAATTGTCCCAGCTATGCGGACCTCTTTTAGTAGGGTCCTGTGTCCTGGTGGCATTACCCATAGGATGAGTCCTTTGTTTGTCTTGTGTTTGTTTTAAGCATGTTTCTTATGGTTTTTATCTAGATGTCCCCTAAGAGCTCATGGAGTAATAGATGGGGCTTTTAGAAGTTGGTTGGGTTATGGGGCTTAGAGCTGACTTGACCTTAGGAGGTAAGGTCTGGTTGGAAGAGGTGGGTCACTGTGGCGCGGAACGGTTTGTCTACCTCCCTGGCTCCTCCCTTGGTGTCTTTCTCTCTACTTCCTGTCTGCCCTGCCAGGAGCAGCTCTTCTCTGCCAGACCCCCCTGCCATGTGGGTCTGCCTTGGAGCCAAGCAACTATGGACTGAAACCTCTACAAACTGTGAGCCGAATAAACCTCTCCTCCTTTAAGTTGCAAGTGTTGGGTTTTGTGTCCCAGTGACTGAATGAATGATGTTACAGACACTGACTGCTACCAAGTTTCACTCCTAGCTGGGGCCAGATGCTCTACAGATGTGTTCCCATTCAGCATCTTCTGAGCCGTTTTTTGCTGCCAGGATGATTGGCATTATTATTATTATTCTATATTAATACAGTTTTCAGACATGCACAGAAGTAGAACATAATTTATTAAGCCCATGTACCCATTGCTGACTTCAGCAATTCCCTTTGCTAATGATGTTGCATTTCTAACCCTGTGGTCAACCCCCTTACAGTGTTTGAAAGCAGATCCCAGACATAATATCACTTCCTTGTAAATGCTGCAGTGTATTTCTTTAACAGATGCAATTTTAAAACATAACCATAAAAACATCTTCACATTCAACAAAAATTAATTCCTTAGCATTATTCTATACCCAGGCTGTGTACAAATTCTTACTTTTCCAGAAAAATAATCTTTTTAGAGTTGGTTTATTGGAATTAGGTCTCTTCAAGTTTCCAGATCGTGTTGGCTTGCCTGTCTCTTTCTCTGCCACAGTTTCTCTTCCATCTCTTTCTCTGCCACATTTTCTCTTCCATCTCTTTCTCCACCACAGTTTCTCTTCCATCTCTTTCTCCCCAGGCCATAGATAGCTGTAGCTCATGGGAGCCAGGAGATTTAATGCAATAAGACTGATAACTCTGCCATAGTGAGCTCTCCCTTGAGACTTTGTCACTGGAGCATGTGTCTGGGTCAAGTGGCCAGAGCAGAAGGGAGCCATTTCTTCCAGTGCAAGCAGGAGTCTCTTAGGGGTGCTGTGTTCCTTGACCACATCAGGACAGGACACTTGTGGAGGCTCAGTGTCTCCTGTGGAGGTCTGAGTGGGGTTCCAGCACCCACAGCCTCACCCAACCTTCGCAAATTGCCCTTTAGCTTTTCCTAAAGTGGTCTCTACAGCCTTGATGACAATTGGCTAGATCCATTAGCACATTCCACCTTGCAAAATGGTGACTTTTTAATTCTGGCTCTTAATAATTAGATTTGTCTATAAGAGATTTCCCACCATTGGCCAGGTGCAGCAGCATACTGCTGCAATCTGTAACCTGACAGGCTGAGGCAGAAGAATTGCCAGTTGGAGGCCAACCAAGGCAACTTAGCAACACCTGGTCTCAAAATAAAATTTTAAAAAGGGGCTTGGGTAGTGTAGTTTACTAGTAGAATATTTGCCTAGCATGTGAAAGGACTTGAGTTTGATTTCTAGTACCATAAAAAATTCCACCATCAACTGTACATAATTTGGAAATGTGCTTCTCTGGCAGTAGAATAAATGCTTCTTTCTCTGTATTTACCCATTTTCAAAATAATCAGCTGCTTTAGCAGCTTCCAGAATAACCAGTGATTTTCTCTCAGATTATTATGAACATATACACTGTCCTGGGTTTGGTGATTTAATCAGTGGCAGAAGTTGTTTATTTGAGTCTGTGATGTTCAGGAAGCTCCTCTGGATTTGGGGAATGCCTTAAGCAGCATCCTTGACTTGACCTTGTGGTGGCTGCAGCCCTGCTGCTTTCGGTCTACTTGAGATGTTCTCAGTTTACATTTCCTTGTGGACTTAGACCGTGGCTGCTTTAGTGGGAAATGGTACTTAGAGGCCACTTCTGTGGGTGGTTGGTTGCTGAGGGCTACTAGACCAAGGTTGACTTTACCTGGTCTTCCCAATGGACAGAGCTGGAACTGACTGTTTCATAAGAAAGAGAAAATAAATCATAAGTGTTCAGTGATACTTCTAATTCAAAGTTAAGATGATAAAGTTCTTATTAATGTTGTCAGTTTTGTATGAATACCTCTTTTCTCTTACACTAAAAACTTTGTTCTTAACTATATCAATTTAACTGCCTATTTGTTTGATAATTTAATAATTGCAAAATTACATATTATTTTACTATATACATGTATACTTTAAAATAACACCAGTATTTTTAAAATCTATACTAAAAGGAATTTAAAATTATTTTGTGTATAAATATGTGTATATGTATGTGAGACAAAGAGAGAGGCAGAGACAGAGGCAGAGAGAGAAAGAGGAGAGAGAGAGACAGAGGGAGGGAGGAGGGGGGATGAGAGAGAGAGAGAGGACACTAAAATTTCTTTGTTTCAGAATCACCAGAAATGCTTCTATTCTTTATAGTTATGTCACTAAGCTGACATACAGTTGGGTCATCATCTTGTTTAGTTTAGAAATGGTAATTTTCAGGTTGTGGTATGTGGGGGGCAGGTGTATTTCCATCCCTGGGCCTCTGTCCCCCAGTTGAGTTTCCTGGGTCAAGCAGTGTACCAGGTCCCTCTGAGAATGTCACCATGTCCCATCACTCACTGTGCTCAAGCACTCCGGGGATGCTGAGGCCAGTTTGAGTAGGGGATCGGGATAGATTTACTGCTTTATTATGGTGTGCAGATCTGGCCCATCTGAGAGCCTGCTCTCCGTCATATTTCCACTTGGATGCCAAGGCTGATCACCTTTCCCAGGCATTACAGTGTGACCAGTCACCTGCCTTGGAGTTGGCCAGTGCTCCACCTCAATCTAGATGTTCTGCCCTCTCAGAAGCTGGGCAGCCGGAGGTGGATTTCAGAACCCCAATGTTCCATGCCTGGCATCGCCCTGTGGACCTGTACACTGGTTACTCACCCCCAACCCCTTCTGACTGAGGCTAGGTTTGTGACAGGGTCAACACTGCCCTTGGGCCTTTTCCTCCTAGCTCTGTGTATGGAAATTTAGTGGCCTGGCATTGGCAAGGTGAAAGGACACACATTCATCCTCTCCTTCTGGCCCATTTTCCCCTCTACAGCAGTCCCCGTCAAGCAGCAGACGCCATTCTGTTTTTTGGACCAACACCAACCTTAGGAATTCAACCAAGTTCCAGCACTGGGTCTCAGGGACCCCTGGGCATCCTTGGTCATTCATATGTGAGATTCACAGAGAACCTCAGTCCCGGTGCTGTGGAGACCTTCTTCACGCATCTGGATTGGCCTCATAAAGACTTTTTACAGCTGGCCAGAGGCAGAGGACAACAGAGTGCCTGGATTCTAAAAGGAAACCATTCTGCTTCCAAAAGTTTAGAATCCCTTAGGCATTTTTGCCAGATATAGAAATCTCAAGTGATAAATAGTCTTCTAAGTTTTCCAACTTTGCACCATTCACATCACAGGAGAACACTGTTGCTGGCTGAGTAGCCATGGCTTTCTGCTGAGGATAGCTTCACTTGGCCATAGGGAGGAGACATTCATCATCTGTTATCTTTAGACCCTCTCCTCTGATCCAAGCTCGAGAAATATATTTCACCAAAGCCCTGTCCAGTAAATGGATGACATTGCTGTATGTTAAATTTATGGCTCAATTACAATCAATCTTACACTATCAGCTTCCAGTGTCTATGTAATTAATATAAACAAAGTAGTGAACCATCCTTTTCAATGCCACAGTGTTTCATGCTGGGAAAATGGAATCAATGCTTGCTTCATAAGTAACTGACACTAGCATATTATTCTAGAGTGTCTAAGTAGGCATAATAGTAAAGAGAATTATTCCTTTGAGAATAATATATTTCAGTTTCTTAACTTTGTAAGTGACATTACCTTGTTGAAATTAACAGTTCAGATCACTGTCTTTTTGCTATTTCCCTGGCAGGTTAAATGGGTTTGGAGAATTAACCCTGCAGAGGTCAGCTGTACAGCATCCACCAGTGTTATGGAAAGAATGTGTGGTGGCCAGTGAATAGTGTCATTTGAGAATGGACAGGTCAAGGTGACTGTCTGCTTGTGTGTAGCCATGGCACTCTGGGGCCATTTTGAATTAGCGTCTATGTTTTGCCCCATATTTCTTATGATGAATCATTAAGACAGAACCTTGTAAATATTCCATTTTAAACAAGAAGAACTCTACTTTAAATCAAATGAACACATTTTTCTTATTATAACAAGGGCATTCAATTAAAACCAAATGGATCGCACCAAGAGACTTTGTGGCACCCTAGGCCAGATGAACTGCTAAGGTAGCTCAGCTGTTGGACATGTATGGCCCCATGCAATTTAGGGTTTGCTAAAGATATTGCATGCTAAATTCTCTGTTGAAAACTTTATTAAACATCTTTTGTTTGCCAGAGAGACATCTGTATCTACACACTAATATATTAGGCATTTTTAAATCCTGGAAACACACTACCTGCTTTGCAGAAATTCAATATGTGCCCAAAGGATTATTACAGATCAGTGAGGGTATTATTATATATATTCATCTGCTCATCCTGCAAAAGACAGAGCCTTACAGCAAATCCTCATATATAAAAATAACAGAGCTGGTGTATTTGGGCAAAGCTCCAGATTCTGAGATAATAGGTGTCACCTTGGCACTTCATTCTGAGAGTTCTTCTAAAAATGTATTTCCTCCTGAAATTAAGTTGCTCATATAAGGAGGTTGACTAGGTTCATGCTCCTTTGAAAAATAGAAGAATGTTTAGTGGTATGAAATTGAACCATTTAGACCTAACATAATTACATGAAAGTAGAAGCCAAATAAAAACTGGCCATGAATATAAAGTCATATGTGAACATTTCTAACATATAAAGATAATATATAAATTAAGAAAACAATGCATCCCAGAATTTGGATGGAAACATAAACAGTTTATAAACTCAATGTACATAGGCATTCATCATACAACATTTTTAGTCTTGTTAGTAACATGGAAAAGCCTAGTTCAACAATGAGAATCAAATGTTTCCACATAAGAGTCCAAAGTTAAGAATGTGAGGGAGCCCACAACAGGACACTCAGGGGTGGGAACATGCAGCCCCTTCAACACTGTAGGTGGATGGAAGACAGCATGTCACCCTGTATTTCAAGCTCTAAATTAGTGAACATTCATTCTCTTGATCCACCCCTAAACAAGATCACAGTGTATCCACAGGGTTTTATATTATGGTGTTTTGAGGGGAAGAGAAAATAAAAAGGACAACCTAAGTCTTTAATGATAGGATATTATGCAGATAAATTATGGTATAGTCATATAGTAGGCTAATAGGCAGCTACTAAAATAGCTTATAGAAATCTCTTTCTTGAAATGAAAAGATGTTGGTTACATATTTGCCTAGAAAGAATTAAGTTATAAAATAGCTCTGAAGCACAAAACTATTTTAAAATAAATTATAACATCAAGCATATTAAAAGTCTAAAAGTGTGCACCATCTCAGCAGCAGGCTCAAGGATCAATTATTTTTCTGTTTGACTTTTATGTATCTCTTTTCTCTACTTTTCCCCCATCACATATACATAGACAAACATTACTTTTGCAATATAAAAATAAAAGTTGTATATTTTACAGACAATGTATGCACCAAAATAAAGAGTATCTCTTAGAGACACTTTAGGAAACAAAAATCTAATGATTGATATAAAACTCTTTTGTTCTTCTTCACAACTGTCTTAGCTACTTTCCTCTCACCTTGTCATTGCTGGGATAAAATACTTGACACTCACAACTTAAAAGAGGAGAGGTTTATTTTGGTTTACAGATTCTGTAAACCAAAATTGATTGGTTGCTTATGTGCAAAAACAACAAGGAAGGGCCTGGCAACTCCAGTGACCCAACTCCAACCAAGCCCCACCTCCAAACATGAGACTTATTGGAAGACATTTTAGATCAAAACCATAACATTCTGCCTCTGACCCCCAAAAGGCTCATGCCCATCTTATTATGCAAATTGCATTTAGTTCATTGCTAAGAGTTGCTGAAATCTTAACATTCCAGCATTACTGAAAAGTTGAAGTCCAAAGTGCCCTCTGAGACTCAAGGCAAACTCTTAGTTGTAAGTACTCGTAAAAATCATATGGAAAGTTTAATACATACAGCATACAATAGCACAAGATAAACATTCCTATTCCAAAAGGAAAAAATAGAGGGATAAAAAGGAATGCAAACAAAGAAATACCAAAACCAAGCAAAGTAAATGTTAAATCTTAAAGCTCCATGTCCAATAGCCAGAGCAGGTTGTGGTGAGATGTGAGCTCCAAAGGGTGTGGGTGGCTCCCTTCCTACAGCATTGCCAATTGCAGCCCTCAGGGGCTCTCTCTTGGGCTGGATCTGATCATAGCCTGTAGTTTTCCTTAGCCAATGTTTCACATTCTTGGCTTCTCCAATCTTTCAGAGTCTCCAGTGCACTTTTGGTTTCACTCTCATAGCTTCACACACTGTCTTCTTGAAGACACACTGCCTGGGTCCACAGGCCTTCTTCTGAAATCTAAGTAGAAGCATATAAGACCTCATGACTCTTGCATTTTGCATGACTGTAAAACCACCACATAGATGATGCCAAGGTCTCCTGCTATTTCAAGCACAACCAGATTCCCTCAATAATGGCTGCAGAGGCCTCTGAGTTTTGAGATGCCTGAGCATGGAGAGATGATTCCTGGGGAACCAATTTTGTAGGTAGCCTGTCCTCAACTGGGAGCTTAGGGGTTGCCTTCTCAAATGAAAATTTACAAATTTTCACCTGTGACCCTACAAAGAGTTGTGTCTTCATGATTTCTGATATGCCTTCCACCCATATTTCCTATTGTCCTGATGCAAAGTACTTGACTTCTTTTTAATGCTAATTTTTCAGCATCCTTGCCCTCAGGAGCCACAACTTTTCAGAGGTTTCATTTCTGATGAAAGAGCAATTTTGTATACCTGCTTTTTTGCCCCTAATTTTCACTGTAGACTGGGTTAAAAGCATCCACCAGTACCCATGACACAGCCTGAACATTGAGCTGCTTTGAAATGCCCTCTGCCAGATAACTTAGTCCATCAGCATTAATCTCAGTCTTCTGCAAAGTCTCAGGACATGTTCAAAACATAGACATTTTTGGCCAGAGTCTAACACACATGATTTTGAGTCCAAGTCCCAATGGACTTCTTATTCCCAGTTGAAAACTCTTGAGCTTGGCCTTTACTGTCTCCACTGCTGTCAGAATTCTGGTCTTCTGAGATGTGACCAGATTCTCCTATTAAGTTCAGTTTACATCATTCTGAAGCTTTTCTACTGACATCTCCAAACCTTTCCAAACTCCTCCCACAAACCAGTTTCAGAGGCTTGTGAACCACATAGTCAGGTACACTCATAACAGCCATCCCCCTTCTGCCATTCCTATAATCAAATATGTAAAATCCACAATTTAAAGGAGGAGAGGTTTACTTTACCTCATGATTTCATTCCATGGTTAGATGGATTCAAGGCAAAAACAACATGATGAAAGACATGAAGAAGAAAGCTGTTCAACCTATCACAGCCAGAAAGTAGAGAGAAATGGAAGGAGCTGGGGATAAGAATGCACATTTCCAAGCCAAATTCCCAGTGATTTGTGCCTTCTGACCAGGGCTTACTTCCACAAATGAGACTTCAACTAGGATCATGTTTTACACAGGAAATTGATCAGTTTTCATCAGTCTTAGAAAGATGGCATCTAAATATTGCCTATTTCCTGTTTTCTAGCAAGCAAGACCTCAGCCTTCAGAATAACCTGTTTATTTTTCTATCCTTATAGCTGATATGAATTTAATGCAACTTTGTAACCTGATTGAGAATTGTAAATTGTAACAACAAAGCCATCAATAATGTCTAGATCTTATGTGGTATGATCTACACATAAACTATAATACATAAACTACACATAAACTATAATACATATCTACACATAAACTACACATAAACTTAAATATATGGTGTGTACTTTAATTTAAAAATTATTACAATAAAAGACATTGCCATGAACCCCCTTCAAAATGCTACTTTTGCTTCAAACACATTTGTCTCATCATTCTAAGCACTTTTTGCAGAAGTTCTGAAAGCCCTCTTTCATGAGTCTTTAGTTGCACTGCCATGGCTTCCTCAATGTCCTGAAGTGATTCAAAACATTTACTTTTCATGGTCATTTTGACTTTGGAGAAAAGCCAGAAGTTGCACAGTTCCAGATCCAGTGAATAAGGTGGATGAGTACACATTGTGATGTATTTACAAACCTGCCTTTCTGTTGCATGTCACATGGCAGCAACTTTCACAGTATTTTTCATCACACCTTGTAAATACATTCAGGAAAAAGGACTTCCAGAACTGCTTCAGACAGTAGCAAGGATGATATGATAATTGTGTTTGAAGTGAAGGGGACAATTTTGAGGAGGATTAATGGCAATGTGTCTTTTACTGTTATAATTTTGAAATTTTAAATATTATATCTTCACACTGCTTATTTTTCTCAGAAAAGGAAACATGCTGTCATATAAGGTGAGTTTTGAAGTAAGTTGCACATTCATTATTTTGAAGAGTGAATACAAAGGTTTTGTCTGTCATGATTTAAAAACACACACATTTCATTATAACTATCTTTTAGATCATACCAAATGGATTAAAATGATGCCACCCACATAGTTTTGAAAATAGTATAGCAGTATTTCAACATCAGGGATCTGAGGATATAACAAGCCACCCAGGGGCACATCTATCTTGGATAAAAGACAAAACTACTCACATCAGCTTCTGTTCATGGCTGCCTACTCCTCACTACACTCACCACACCCATGACCTCCCCAATCCCATAATGAGCCCAGAGGGAAGTAGCGTTGTCCTCTGTAGTGGAGGCCTAGGGCTTCTCACTGGCTGGCTGGATTTCACATTCTATTTGGTGCAGAAGGGCTGACTCTGATGTCCTTGCTCTTCATGCTACATTAGCTGATGGTGATGAGAAAAACACAATTAGAACAACCTAATCTGCTGTTTGCATTTCTCTTGAGGAGGGAAGTATTTTTAGGGAAAAAATTCTACTTTCCTTAGTGTTAAAAACATCTACAGGCAAATGACAGAGTAGGCACATTCCACAAATGTATTTAAATTTCAAATGTTTCCATTTTCTAAAGAGACTCAGAAACAGTCAATTATTTATTATCTACACAATATTCTACCAGTACCTATAATCAAGAGAATTATTTGTTACTCACACAAAATTGTACTGCTACCTATAATCAAGGCAGAGGGTTTTTAGCAAGCTGACAAGTGGTTATATTTTGCAATAGGCAAATCCTCTGGAGTCCTATAGAACTGTGCTTAGTTATTCCCCTGTTCTTTTACTTAAAATATTCCACTTTGCATTGTGTAGATATGTATGGCACCATTTCAGTTGTTGGTGAGCTTCCAGTGGTCAGGGCTCAGTTCTGTGAACCCTAGTGTCCAATTCTCTCTCCTTCCCACAGAGGACAGAAATGAGCTGGCTCCTCCAGGTTGGGTGACACAGAGGAGGTAGACAGATGCAGGAGAGTGTCCTGGCATGGGGACTATGTCATGGTAGCTGCATGGAACTGCAGGGAGTGTGGGTCGACCTCTCCTGTGTGGCAAAGGGTGTACTGCTTGGCACAACTGCAGAGAACAGTCATGTCCCAGAGTCCAAGGAAGTAGCTGGTGATCACCTCAGTCCCCCAGAGGCAGAGATGCAATCAGGGCCAGCTGCCATACACAGTGTAACAGTTGAAGGTCTGATTCTTCACCTGAGCAGAGACCAAGGTCAAGGCAAGGACATGACCGTTCCCAGTACTATAACAAAATACCAAGGACTGGGTAATTTATGGAGAACACAAAATTAATTTTCACACAGCTCTGGAGGCCAGAAAGTCTATGATCAAGGTACCAGCAGAGACCAGGGGGTGAATCTCAGTGTTTCAGGGGCAGGGCACATGCCAAGCACAAGACCCAAGCACTACAGAATACATAACAAAATCCATAGCTTTGAAAAATAACAAAGGCACCAACAATTTTGATGGCTGACAAGGGGACCAGTCTCTGCTTACAAAATGGCACCTTGAATACTGCTCCCTCCAGATGGTATGGATGCTGTGTCCTCACATGGTGTCAGGAAGGGAAGGATGGATTCTGTCTCTCCAACCCTTCTGCAAGCCACTAACCCTTTTCATGCAAGTGTTGCCTTACCTGCCTCTGAAGTTCCTGGCACTGTCATGATGGTGGTGAGGTTTTACCATATGAATTTTGGGGTCACATTCACAGCACAGTGACAGCTGTCAGGGACTCACTGAGCTTGCATTTCACTCTCTATCCCAACCCTCTGTTTTACCTTTGAAGGTGCTCATCTCATTGGCATCATAATGGTCTAGCAGTTCATGTGTTTGCCCAAGGATGGTCACCTTCTCAATGATCTCTGTTTCTGGCATCTAAAAGGATGCCTGACAAACAGTAAGCCAGTGATAATTATATTATATACTGACTCCCTGAATCAGATACTTACATATGAAAATGTTGATGAATTTTTCAAAGCAGTTTCTACAGAGCTCAGGGAAGATGCATGGACCCCCACACTGCTCATGTTAAGGTGTTGAACGAGGATGTGTCTTGAGAAGTGACTGCTGAATTGTTCTTGAAGGAGCCTGGCAGAGATCAGCTGCTTCAAGGTTAGACAAGGTTTCAACCTGCTGAGATGTGCAGTTCTTCAGGAAGGGAGCAGCACAATTGCAAGTACAAGGAGCTGAGGAGGACCATGGTGAGTGATCCTCCCCTTGAATGTTCCCTAGTCTTGCAGGACCCAAGTGGGCTCCTGGTCCTAACTTGGAGGGGCAGAGCAGCAGGAGAGGCCAGGCCAGCCTCACTGAGAGGGGAACAGGTTGAAGAGACAGCACTGATGGCAGATCCCAGGGGGACATCCAGCCAGGACCAAGGCAGTGATGACCTCTAAGAGGTGGACATCCTCTGGGCAGGAGGAAGAATCAGCCATGGTGATGATACCCAGAGAGGCTGAAGAGCAGGAGCTGGATGGGACAACTGGACACTGAGGCTGAAGGGTGCTGAGGTTTGGTACACAGCAGAGACATCAAGGAAGCAAACAGCAAAAAGCAGATGCAACTCCAAGGAAGATGCAATTCCCAGACACTGCCTTCTGCTGCTGAGGGTGGGATTTTCTGGGCAGCCTGGCATTGGTGGGGACAGCCAAGGACTCCAGGACACTGGAGGAAAAACTCACTGCAGAGGTGGGGCCCCTCCATGAGGAGTCCACATCTATGGTCCCCTGCCTGGGCCCCTGTGCCTTCTGCTCCCTGTGGTCCTGGCTCTTCTCCACCCCACCCTGCACCCTGCAGGTACCACTTCCCTTCCTCAGCATCTGAGCGCATCTGGTTCCTGGCACAAAGGCTCGGTCTCCAGGATGCCTCAGTGGTGGACCTGTCCCTAGTGTCCCTGTTGACTCACTGCCATGGCCCTGGCCATCTCCACCATGGTGCTCTTCCTCTGTCCCAGCATCTGTGCACTGTGCAGGCCTTTAGGGTTGGTTCTGAGCACCTTTTCCCTGTCCATGCTACTGTAGGCAGTGAGTGTGCTGATTTGCTCTTTAATCTAGCACTGAAACAAGTCTGGTTGAATTGTGGTCAGGCCCTCATGCTGGACCCTGAGTAAACCACTTCCCTTTTCTAAACTCCATTCTCATTTCCATGGAAATAATGAATGATGCTCATGGGAGAGAGCATCTGTGAGGAAGAGGTGCAATACTGGAGGCAGAAACCTTGCTTTCTTCCCTGTGGAGCTCATCAAATGTCCTGTCCTTGGTCTCCCCTTCCTTATTTGTTTGCCCCAAGCCAGCAGTCCAGATACAGTTTTGACTGTGGAAAAATATTAAATAAATTTTCACATGCTGTAGAACAATGAACAAATCTGGAGAAATATGCTCCTAGTTTCTAAGTAGAACTTTCAAACAGGTGATGCACAAGTTGGCACAACAGCAGCATCTCCATTAAAATGAGGCACAGCATCACCTCATGGTGACTGCTAGAAAGCAACAGTCTCTTTGGTCACAAAGAATTGAACCCACCCACAGGATAAGGAAAGAACGAAGAAGGAAAGGAAGAGGGAAAGAGGGAAAGAGTGAAAGAGGAAAGAAAAGAGAGTCCACTAGTTCCTCATACATTTTTCCTTTTTAAAATCACACCCACATCAGTGGGCATACACCACTTTGCAGCACTCTGAAAGTGTTTTACGTTAAATACCACGAGTTTAGCTCAACCCAGTTTTCTTAAGAACAAATAACCATCTCTAAATACACACTGGGTAGGAGTGGAAGTTGTGCTCCCTGGCATTGGACATAAATCTAGTTGAGATTTGGAGGAAAAAATAACAGAATTATATGTTCCTTTCCAATCACAAAATGAGACAGACTGCTTAGACCAGTCTCAAGTTTAGATGCAGCATTCACCTGGGATGCACACATTCCTTTACAGTCTGAGTGGGATTTTGTCTCTGCCCCCACCTCTCTGCTCCCCTAACAAAGGATATTCAGAAGTTCAGGACCTCTGCATCTCATTCTTTCCTCCCTGCAGACTCCCAACTGCCTGGAAGCTACAGCAGGAGCTGTGACCAGGCCAGGCCATGGCACACAGTGGGCACACAGAGCATCTCAGGATGGCCTCAGGCTGCAGTCACCTCTGAGCAGTGAATTCTTTTCTATCCTGCAGTACACATGTTCACATCACTTAAACATAAAGAACGGTCAAAAGGAAGACAATGGAAGGTCCCTTCTCAGGCTCCCTGGGCTGCCACCCTAGCAGCAAGGTCCACAAAGTTCCACAGAGGCAGAAAACACAGTGTGAGGAGCTCCAAGCATGAACATGTGCTCATCCAGACTCAGGCATGACAGAGATGCTGGATGGTGCTGTTGGGGTGATGCAAAGGAGAAGAGACCCAGTCAAAGACACGATGTGACAGCAAATGATTAATTAAGCAAAAAGATAGAAATCATAAAAATCAAAGGAAATATTAAGATTTAAAAATATAATGGATTTGACAGTATACTAGACACAAACAAGGAAATAATCAGGAAGCTTGAGGATATTCTAATAGGACTTTCCAAAACCAAAATGGAAAGAAAAAAGAATGAGAAAGATTCAACAAAATATCTAAGGAATATGCAACAACAATTACAAATGATAGAACATACAGTCAATGGAAAAGCAGAATAAAGAGAGGAGAAAGAGAAGAAATATTGGTGGTAATGACTGGGAATTTCTGACATATTGTAACAGATCAAAGATCTAGGAAGCTCAGAGAACAAAAAAGCAAAATAATAAAAACAATCAACAATGAGCCAACTTAAATTCTCTGTAGAGAAATCAAAGACAGAGAGAAAATCTTTCCAGAATTGAAGGTGGAAAAGGTTTCTTTCCCAGAAGAGGAACTAGGGTAAGAATTATGTAAGATTTTTTTTTTTTTTTTTTGGAATACATACAAGCAAGCAGAAAGCAGAGTGAAATATTTAGTTTTGGAAGGAAAACCACTCACTAGCCTGTAATTCACTACACAGTAAAATTATCATTGAAAAGTGAAAAAGAGATAGACTTTTTAATATAAAAAAACTGTGGACAGAGCATGCCAGGCTGCCCAGACTTAGTGCTCCATGCAGTGGGACGAGTGGGTTTGGGGCACCAGACGGCATGATGCTCTTTGGCCCTGGGTGTATGAGGAGCAGAAACACCCCCAGCACAGTGGAGGTGAACCTTCTGGGCCACCACACCACCTCCGCCAGCACTGAGGTGAGCCACACAGGTTCCAGAAGCACCCCTCCCCCCCACACTGGTGAAATGAGAAGATGTGTAAACAAGTCTCAAACCCAGACTTCCAGATCACCTAAAGCAACCCCAAAGGAAAATGAGATGGACCAGTATGATACTCAACCACCTGGACTCCCTGAACAAGCAACAAAAGAGGATATGGAAAAAATGAAATCAGAAATAATTTCTGAGATAACAGCAGAGATTGTGCCTATAGTGCAAGACATGATTAATAGATCTAGAGAGGGCACAGAGAAAAAAATAGAGGATCTGAGGAACATAATGGAATCCTAACATAGGAAACAAATGGAACCCATAAAACAAATGCAAACAGATTTCCAGATTAAAAACTCCACTGAAAATTTACACAGCACAATGAGCCATTGTGAGAACAGAATATCAGATATAGAAGATAAGATTGCAATTAGTGACCAGGAAAAGAAAAATTGCTATAAAATAGTAAGGGACCATGAAACATCAATCCAGCAGCTGCTAGGCAATGCAAATAAGAATAACATAAGACTGATCAGAGTCAATGAAGAAACAGGAGAGAGTGCAGATGACATAAAAAACTGTGCACAGAAGTGATGACAGAAAACTTCCCAAGCAGGAGAAAAGAATTTGATGTACAGATAAGTGAGGCATATAGGACTCCAAGTAGCCTTGATTAAAAAAAATCTACACATAGGCATATAATAGGTAAGATTCAAGAAAGCCAGCAGAACAAAATTCTACAAGAAGTTAGAGAAGAGAAACAAAATCACATGCAAAGGAAGGCAAATCAGAATCACAGCAGACTTGTCAACGCAAACCCTCAAGGCAAGAAGATCTTGGAGTAACACATTGCAAGCCCTAAAAGAAAATGGCCTCCAAACCAGACTGATGTACCCTGAAAAATTATTTTTCAAAATTGATGGAGAAATAAGATACTTTCATGACAAAGAGCACTTTAGGAACTTCATGAATACCAAACCAGCACTACAAAAATTTTAGACAATATCCTAAGAAAAGACAATGAGGAACACAACCCCAGGAAGCCCAGCAGAATGAATCCATCTGGAATGACAAGAAATTAAAAGAAAGGGGGGAGAATCCAAGAAAAAGAAAAAGTCATGACAATGATGTCAATATGTATCAGTTATAACCATCAATGTTAATGGTCTCAACTTACCAATCAAAAGAAACAGATTGGCAGAATGGGTCAAGAAGCAAAATCCAACAATATTCTGCATACAATAAACACATTTAATTCAAAAAGAAACTCATAGACTGAAAGTGAAAGGGTGGAAAAAGATACTCCACATGACAGGAACCTGAAAAAAAGCAGAAGTAGCTATCCTCTTTGCAGATCAAGTGGGTTTCAAAACAACACTGATTAAGAGAGACAAAGAAGGACACTACATCTTGTAAAGGGAACAATCCAAGAGGAAAAGTTGACAATAATGAATATATATTCACCAAACACTAGTGCACCCAAGTATATAAAACAAATACTAATGGACATAAGAAATCAAACAAGCACTAATACAATAGTACTGGGGGACCTCAATACCCCACTGTCACAAATAGATAGATAAATTAGACAAAAAATAAGCAACAAAATACTAGAACTCAATCAAACTCTTGAACAAATGAACTTAACAGGTGTTTACAGAGTGTTCCACCCCACAAAATCAGAATACACATTCTT
>NW_004624749.1:10619913-10634500 GCF_000247695.1 Heterocephalus glaber
GTGCCTCCAGAATGTAAGGCCAAGGGCCTTACCAAATGCTCCAAGGAGCTGAAGTGGAGCACACCTGGGGATCCCAGCGGTGCCTCCAGAATGTAAGACCAAAGGCCTTACCAAATGCTCCAAGGAGCTGGAGTGGAGCACACCTGGGGATCCCAGCGGTGCCTCCAGAATGTAAGACCAAGGCCTTACCAAATGCTCCAAGGAGCTGACTACAGAGAGGACCACCCGGGAAGGAACACACCGGCCATGTCGGGAAAACAGACCTTTATTAGTCTGGCCAGACGGCGCTCCTGAAGCAAAATAGCTCAGAGAGGCAACTGGCTCAGAGTCTGAGGCTGTTTTATAGGGGGTTGGGGGGGGGAGCGGTTAACATGTAGATTTACAGAAAGAAAAGAACAAAGGTTAGTGGCTCACTGTCACATGCTGATGGTCAGCAGACATCCTGACTAATAGTCACGACCACCCTGTGTGGATAGTCAGCACATTTACAGATTGTCCTATAGATACTGGGCCCTGGGACATTTGGTTTTAGGGCAAACAGATGGCTGAGTAATCTCGTCCTATTACTGATTGTCCATTGTCCCGAGGCAAACACACTCCAACCATCAAATTTACAACAGAACCTAGGGGAGTAATTAACTTTTGAATCACACAGTCCCACGTTTTTTGCAACTTTAATATACTCTGAATTTTCAAAGAAAACCAGTGCCAAATCAGTTGAGAGGTCAGACTTTGTGCTGTTTGAAATTCATGAAGCAATTTTAAGCATTTTGGAAAATAAAGTCTCCCATAACCAAGCCCCTCTGTGTAAGAGTCCCTGGATTTCTTGGCCCTCACATCTGTATTGGTTATGCAGACTGATTTATAGAGATAAAAGTGTGTGTATTTACCCCTATGTCAAGATGTCAAATGTAAACTATTGACAAGTTTATCTTCTTTATGAGAGAGTAGTATTTCATTGTATATAGATACCACATTTCTTTATCCACTCATCTGTTGATGAGCATATGCACTGTTTCTAAGATTTAGCTATCATAAACTGTGCTGCTATAAACATGGGTGTGCATGTATTTCTGTGGTATGATGCTTTTACATCTCTCAGGAAGACACCTAGAAGGGGAACAGCTGGGTCAAATGGGAAGGGGAACAAGAGGTGGGAAGAGGAAAGAGGGAAGGAAGGGGAAAAGGATTTAAAGAAAAGAAAAGAGCTGAAAGAAAAAAATGGAAATAAAGCTTGTAAATGGGGAGAAGAAGAAAGGTTGGAGGGAGGGGAGGGAAAGGGGACCAAAAAAATTTTTTTAAAGAATGAAGATGTGTATGTACATGTACATATTCCCTGTGATGAATGTCATCATTATGTACTGCAAACATGGACTAATAAAAAATAAACTGAAAGAAATAGAAAAATATTGACAATGTTTAATTGGATATTTTCTATCTTATTTTATTTACAACTTTTTATAATTAGGTATTACCTGTGAATATAAATATAGCATTTCACTTTGCCCTCTAATGCTATTATGAAAGCATTTCTTTACAGAACAAAACCATTTTTACAGTTAATTACATTTTGTCTTGATTTCTACTTTTCATTAACTTATAGGCATAATACTGACTGAAATTTTCCTTTGGAATTTTGTTTGAAGATTGGTTGTCACTTGAGAACTTCAATCCAGGGTGGGGAAGCTGCCCCCCAGAACATCCTGGTGCTACTCCTGACTCTAGTGGGATGGCTTCTAGTGTTTCCTGTGTAACCATGGACTAGCTTTTGAAGAGAAGTGGAGACTTTAAAACCTTTAAAATCAAAACAGAAATTGACTTTTATCAATTTTCACCATCTATGGAAAAGACAACGTGATTTTTTTTTCTTGAATCTAACCAATATGCTAAAATCTAGTATTGGCTTTCCTAGTGTAGAATCATGGAATCACTCTTGTGTTTCCGGGGTATGCCCTCCTAGGCATCTTAGGAGCTGGGAGCTCTCTCCTGGGTAAAAACCAGTGGAGATGTGGAATCTGGGGTGCAGGGGGCTAGTGTTGAGCCAGGACCCCTGAGTGAGTTTCCCACTACTCTACAGTGGCCCACAGAATGAAGCTTGGGCAGAGGGAAGAAGCCTACATGGTTGGCATCTCTATAGTGCTTTTCCAGGACACATTTGGATCACATTGCAGCAGCCTCGGAAAAGGTGGTGTGGTGTCCTCTGCTGTGGGACTCTGTTCTGGTGTCCACTGGCCTGGGTCTCGGAGAAGCTGCCCCCATCCCTGTTCCTGCACCCATACCCCCCCCAGCACCCCTCTCCCTACTTCAGTGACCTCAGCCTGGCACTGCTTCCTGGACCACACGTGCTTCCAGGCTAAGGAGCAGGAACAATCTGTCTTTGTGATTTGTCACCTCTGGGGAGTAAATGTTCAATAAGTGAATGCATTGATTAATGAGAGAATGAATAAGTGCCAGTCCCAAACTCCATCATTCAGAGTAGGAGGGTTTCCTTTACTTAATGACACCCTGTGTGGCCGGGTCACCTGCCCCGGGTGAGACATCATCACTGTGGCTGGGAGGAAGGAACCTCATGAAACAGGCAACTCGCCACTTTCAGGGAAGCAGCTGGAGTTGTCATTGCTGCCCTTTGGGAATTTCATAGCTTCCCCAATCTTACTGGGAATGATAAAGGCTTTTTTAAAATTTATTTTTCCAAGGAAACTTACCACTGACTAACATCCTACTCTGGGATTATGCACAAGTTGTGTCTGCCCGTACTGGCCTTCATTCTCATGCACAGCTGCTGGCTGGATGATTTAAAAAACAGAGAACCTTGGTTGCTCACAGATGCTGGGCAGTGGCTTCCTCTCTCCACCTTTCTCCTTCAAATCCCCCAGGCACCATAGTCCTATGTGGCCCATGGGACTCTTATGGTAGAAACTTTGTGACCTCTGATGCACAGACCTTACTGACTGGCAGGATGGGTTATCAAAACTGCAAAACAGCCCAAAAGTGAAAAATGAACACATGTATTCTTTTTTGCTTTGTAGTACTGTGGATTGAAGGTAGGCCCTTTTCACTGAGCTACATTTACAGACATTTTTGTTTTGTTTTGGGGCTTTTGTTTTGTGTTGTTGCTGCTGTTGTTTGAGACAAGGTCTTTCTAAGTCACTACATTGCCCAGGCTGGGTTAAAACTCAGGATCCTCCTGCTTCACCCTCCCCGAGGGCTGGTATTACAGGTATGCACATCTCGACTTAATTGTTTTTTGTTTGTTTGTTTGTTTGGCCAAATATATTTCATTTTATCTTTCCAAGTACAGTGGCTAATCACTGGCCCCTGCAAGCATTGATTTAGCACTAATTCAGCCCAGAGCACTGGGCTTGGGACTGCTGGAGTCACAGATACTGAGTTAGGCATGGTTTTCCCTGGAGGAGCTCATGCTCTGTGGAAGGAGGAAATCCTCAGCCACTACTTTATCTGTCCTGTGGTTATTCTCATTAAGCCTTATTCTCCCCACCTCAGGGTTCAGCATCTGGCAAACTTGGGACACTGCTGGGCTCTCCATGTGGGGACAAAAGGCTTTGGACTTACCATCCGGGGCTTGGGCCAGCTCTTCCTCCCTCTTCCCCACAGCATCTACTTTTCTGGGCCTGTGGCTTATTGTCATTCCCCATCCCAGATGAAAAGCAGGTCAGAGGTTGGGCACCCTTTCCAGTCTTCAGTGCCAAGTGCTGGGAGCACATGGGCCTGGGGAACCTTGGTTGGGCAGCAGGTGGGTGGATGGCAAAGGAGGGAGCCTGTGCTGAGCCCCTGGGGTGGAGATGGTGTTGACCAGGAGAAGAAGAGGGTGGCAGAGGTGGGGCCCCCATTTACAGGCAGAGCCTCATTGGTTATCATGATTGCAGGAGCAGCTATCTGTGGATTGGGTCTACATCCTACAGAGATCCTATGCTGCCTCTGTTGGCTTGGGACAGACTCTGCCTGAGGCACATTCCTCTAAAAGTGCTCTTTTAAAATTTGAATTGAGCCATAATAATTGTGTGTGTTGGGCAGGGGATTTAGCTCAGTAGTTTCCGCTGCCTGCTATGCAAGCACAAGGACTCAGGTTCGATTCCTGGTACCAAAAAAAAAACAAACAACCAAAAAAATAATAATTGTGTGTGTTTCTGGGGTGCAGTGTGATGTTTCACTTCATATATGCACAGTGTAATAATCCAATCAGGGCAATTAGCACATCTAGCCCATGAAACCCTTGTCATATCATTGTGATGAGAACAACTTCCAGTTACTTTGGAATGTGCCACCCCATCGCCACCCAGGTCACCCCACTGTGCCACAGAACACCAGAATTTGTTCCCCAGCCTCTCATGATGCAGATGGAGCTTGTTCTGGCATGGAGGGCGGGTGTTAAATGTTAGAAACAAATCAAAGATATTTCACTGGGAACTGGTTACTACTGAACTAATTCTCAGAAGAGCACATGGTGCATGGTAGGTGCTTAAAAATGATCACTGAATGAAAATATTCTTTTACTTCCAAAACAAGCATGGCAAAAAATAATTATGCCAATTTTCTTTCCACTGGGCACAAAGGATTCAGACCAGATCAGAAAGCTATTTCAAGGGGAAATGCCAAAGATGTTTGAGGAAATGTAAGGACATTTGAATAAGACCAAACCACTTATCACTTCAAGTATACTCTGTATGAATGGTAACTAAAGACATGTTTGTCTTTGCATAATTGTACATTTATCTATTCATTTATAACACTGGGCATCAAACCTGAGGCCTCACCCATGATGACAGGCTGAGACCTTTCTCAGGTTCCATCCAGGAGAAAGATAGGAGCACCTTTCCTGGTGGGAGGAAACGGTGGTCACACTTTTGGAGGAGGAAGATGGTAATTTTTATGCTTTATTACTGCTGGCAAAGGATGTACATAAAATATTCAGAGGCATCTTTCACTGCTGTCTTTCTACCAAATCTGTGTCCAATCCTTTAGCAATTCTGTTGGCATCTTAAAAACATATTGGGAGCTCTTTGTCTCCTAAAAGTCTTGTTCACCAACATCTCCATTTGTTTCATTACCAGGAGTCTGGAAAGCTTTGTCCTGCTCCTGGCTGAGTAATTTCCATAGAATTTCTTCTGTATCGTTCCACTGTTAGTATATGTACAGCAGAAGTGAGCACCATAGAATTTCTTTTTTTAAAGATTTATGGCATAACTTTTTGTCATGGTTTCATTATGCTCCTAAAAATTTTGGTGCCTTTGGCCAATTCTCATCGGGAAACATCTGCCAGGGGTAACTCTGCTTACCAATACCTCATCAGTTAACCTTCCTATATTTAGTTTTTCAAAATATTTCCTCATATCACTGTTTATAGGTAAAAAAATACCCTGAGTTCTAAAATTGTATTTAAAGCCAGTTTCTTTCTCTCCATTTGTTACAGTGAGAAACAAAAATTAGAACATTTTTGCCCTACACTGAGACACTGAGTAACTTTGAAACTCAGGGCCCTCATCTGTGAGAACATTGCTCCTGCCTCTCTCAAATCTAGCTCTAGTTCCTTCTCTCCTCACACAGCTTTTGTTTGAATAGAGAATTTAGCATTAATTTCTATATTGAATTAGTAACCATTGTTTCAGTAGAGTAGCATATTTGTTTCATTATTTGATGCTGTGAAACCACCTCTCAGACTCTGGGGAGATTTTAGGATCCTTGCTTTGGTCCTGATACTTATGTAGCCCTATGCCCACCTTCCCTGAAAAACATACCACTTAGAAAATAATTTATGGGACCCCCACCAAGTCTGTTTTCTGATCTAACATGAGTACTATGCCCTTGGTACATTTCTCAGACCTGATTCACAGTGAATCTGTGTCCTCAGCTCATCAGAAGCTACAGAAATTGGAGTCTGTTGGTGAAGTTATTTGGAGAACCGATAGCAGGGTTGGTGCATGGTGAGAAGAGACTTTCTGTGTTTTTTCTGTTGTCTTCAGAGAAAACAGGTAGGCCTCTCTGTTCATTTTCTGATACTTAACAAATACCCAAGAATCAATGTAAATTTTTAGAGGAATAGTTTATTTTGGCTCACAGTTTCAGAGGCTTCAGTCTATGGTCATCTCACCTCATGGTGGGGAAACAAAAGAGAGAAAGAAGGCCCTGAGTCCCCATATCCCCTTCCAGATTCTTCCCACCTGGCCCTGCCTCCTAAGGGGTCCACCATCTCCCCCAAACACCACAGGCTGGTGACTAAGCCTTGCCATATGAACCTCTGGGCTCTCCTCAGTGCAGGAGGTGGCACTGTGCTTATAATGAGCAAGCATCTCTTCCTTCCAATCCAAGCTAACGTTCATTTCTAGAGGGTGGCCTGGGCATGTGCCCCATGTCTCCTCTGTTCCATATGGTCTTTATGATGAGGGGCACTGTGTTGTGTGTCTGCTTCTCCTAGTCATCTACAAGAACATCCAGCACATGGAAGATGATTGTAATATGCTGGTGAAATTATTCAACATGTGCATTAATATAATTCTTTGAAGAAGGACACATTGAAAAGGTATAAAATTTGCCAAAGAAAATTGACTCCTGAGCAAGAATGAGAGGAGAGATTCTCAGAAGGAACAAATGTAGAATAAAGGAAGAGCACAGCATAACAGGCTGAAGAAGAGGGAGGGGCTTTGCAGAGCCATCCTGTTCCCAGGGATGAACTGCATCTGCAAAGGTGTCACCAGGTGGAGACCTTCAGATAGCTGTAACACTTGGCTGTAACACAGAGCTGTAAGAGTTGCCTATAACACTGAGGTGTTGAACTTTCCCACCACACCACCTTACAAGGAAAGTGACTTTAAAATGACCAAGTTGTCACAGGCTTTTCATTGTTTGTTTCTCCTTTCCTCAAGCCCTGTTCTGTGTACAAACCTGGTCAATCTGTGCAACATTTCAGGTTGCTTGCCCATTGTGTTGTGTGGAATGAAATTTTGCCTGCTGCTAGAATAAAAAATGAAGCCAGTGAAGATCTACACCTGCACTGCAATTCTGTCCCTTCATAGGAGCAAACTCTCTCCAGGACTCTGACAAAATATTAATTATACTCTTAGAAATACCTCGAGAACCCAGAAGGGCTGGGGACAATGCTTCCTATGAAACTAGGTTCTCTCAAGTACAGTAAGAGTGCAGAGTCCACAGAGACCAAGCAGGAGGATTTGGATTTTTGTAAGGCTTGGAGGAGGTCCTGCAGGGTGGAGGTGGTTAGAACTCATGAAATTTAGATTTCCAGGGAATATCAACTCTCAGCTGACAGCTGCACTACAAAAACATTTGGTTTCACCAAAAACAGGGTCTCGGGCTGAGGATTTAGCTCAGTGGTTCTGGCATCTGCCCTGCAAGCGCAAGGACCCAAGTTCAATCCCTGGTACCAAAAACAAAACAAAACAAAACAGAACAAAACAAAACAAAACAAAACGGGTTCTCAGCTCTCTCAGGCCACCAGGAATTTCCAGGTTGAGGTAGCATTTCTCCTGCCATTTTCTGTATGTTAAATTAGACATGAGGGTTTGGGTTTTAAACAAACATCAGTGTCCTTTCAGTGGCATGATTCTGACCTATTCTTGGCTATAAAGTGAGTTTAATGGGTCTTTTAAATGAGTAATAGACTAAAATAGTAAATGTTGGTGAGTATTATGTACGATAAGATTAATCACTGTTTAAATACATATTGTTTCCTTTTTGTGTGTGTGTATGTGTGTGCACAACATGTATATAGGAGCACACTTTTACTAAATATCAAATGTTAAAAATGAATATTTGATGAAAGGAGATGAAGTTTAATGATACCATCAGAAAGTAAATTTCTGGTCTAAAAGAGTCGATCTGAATTTTGTAACCTATGATTCTTAATCTGATTCCAGACACTATAGCTGCATGTTAGAAGCCAGGGATCACAGAATGTGCACAGCAATTCTGGAGCTTCCTGCTGGATGCTGTGGACCCACAAGAAGCCACAGGCAATGCTCCTTTCCCATATCTCTAAGGGCCATTCTGCCAAACTGCAGATGAGATTCACTCTGAAAGGCTAATTTAGCTTGTTTTGCTCTATTTTGTTTTGTTTAGTACTAGGGATTGAACTCAGGGCCTTTACACTGACCCACATCCCCAGCCCTTTTGTATTTTTTCTTTTGAAACTGGAATTGGCTAAGTCTCTACCTTTCAAAGGGTGGGCTTGAAGTTGCCATAGGGCTGTTGTTTTGTGAAACAAATTTACATTTTTTGTGAAAGAACCTGACAAGTGCCGGAGTGTAGCTTAGTCATGGATCTTGAGCCCAGCAGGCCTGAGCATCAGGTTGATGCTCAGTATCACAGGGGTAAGAAAGGAAGTTGCCACTAGTAATGAGCCAGCCTGTCTAGCAGGCTCCTCTGAGCCCCTTCTCAGCTAGGACAGAGCTTCCATGGGAGAAAGAGGGCAGGTCTGACCCTGACTAGGAGATAAGTCCAAGGTGGCTGTCACCTGGGTGGCTCCATGGCCCTCAATCACCCATCCCCCATCCCCAGCCTCCCTCCCTCGCACTGCATGCAACCCAGGACAAGCCTATCTCTCCCCCTCTGCCTCTCCTGCTCTGGGGGAGCCTCCTGTGTTCCTGCAAGTTTGTTACAGGTTTTCCCCTGTTGGTCTGCCTACTACCAGTTTATTTCATAGTCTAAAATTATTGAACATTCAGAGGAAACAAGAAAATTTGAAATTTCCTTAATCTGAATTCAATGCACTGTGCACTTACAATATAAAAAGGACAAATATTAATGGAAGGTATTGGGAGAATACACTAGGAGTAACTGTAAAATACTGTGAATGTTTAAATTATAGAAAATATATTATAGTAAGACCCATTGCCATGAATGCCCCTCAGAATCCTCCCCCTTGCTTCAAACACTTATCCCATCCTGGCTGACATTTCTGCAGCGGTTCTGGAATACCTCTTTCCTGAGAGTCTTCAGTTACACTGTCCCAGTGTTGGACAAGTGGATGGACATCAGCAGGCCTGAGGGACACTGAGGGACAGAGGGAGCATAGTAGCATGCATTGCCAGTTAAGGACCACATCAGTGTATAGCACTTTTATAACCACTTGCTAGATCTCAGGCCCAGTGACCCCACAGAGGACATCACATCTTAAAGAGGCTTGTTCAGCACATTCCTTCTGGTACCTGGCCACCATCTGACTTCAGGACAAGGCACATGGCTGCCATAGTTCACACACAGTCCAGTAATACCAAGAAAAGAAATGTTGCCTAAAGACCCTCCTGCCTTGAGCTGGGACCTGGTTTAAATTAAGGGCTTATACTTCTCAAATTTTCATTCCTAAATTCCTTGCATGATCAAAGCCCCTGAGGAAACACTGACCATCTAAAAGTGACAGGAAGACATTTTATAATTCCAAAGTAACTTCTAAGTAAAATATCTACAAGCTTCAGAATTACTCCAGTTCCCTGGACCCCATGATTAACTCTTGTTTGTGTAAAAATGCATCCAAACTCACACTCAGTACAAATTCCTCTGTGGCACTGCTCACCTTCTCGCTTGAAGGCATAACTCTCTCTAAACCACTTCACAGCAAATCCTACCTAGGCCTCTACCTGGCTGCCTGTGCCTCATGACTGAATTCTTTCCTCAAGAGCTATGGACCAAGAGAGTGAGAGCCAGCTCCTCACTGTGTCAAGACATGGATTCCGGGTGACAGTGGCTGCCTTGATGTCCTGAATCTACTTGAAATGTTTCCTTTTCATGGTCATTTTGACTTTGGGGAAGAGCTAGAAGTAGAATGGTGCCAGATCTGGTAAATAAGGTAGATGAGGACACAGCATCATCATGTTTTTACAATCTACCTTTCCAATGGATGGCACTCAGCAGCAGTGGCTTTCACTGTATTTTTGTTAACACCTTGTAAAGATATTCACAAAAGAGAACTTCCAGAGCTCCTTCAGAAAGTGGTAAGAACAATGGTATGTGTTCAAATTGAGGAGAGGATTTTGAGGAGGGTTAATTGCAGTATGTCTTTTACTGTAAGAAAGATTTAAAATTTGAGCATTCACCATATATTCTAAGTACCTATTAGTTTTGGATCTCATACATCATCATTTTCTCTAGAAGTTCCTTCTTTTTTACAAATATTATTTGTGTTATCTTAGCACTTCATATAACTGATGGAATGCGCTATGTCCAAGGCTCACAGACAAGCTACACCCAGATACTGTTGCAGTTCTGGAAAACAGTGATTACACCAGGAAATCTGCCCTGACTGAGGATGAGGGGTTCAGGTGTTACCCTCTGTGTCAGACAGTCATGGGCACAGTCTGGTCCCTGGGGCCAGGTTGGTGAAAGGGCATGGGACTGGTGCCTGGAGGGCCCTGGGTTTTCTGTGGTGAGAGCTCTAGTTTGGCTGTGCACAGCTCCTAGAAGGGAAAAATCAGAGGGTTCTGTGAGCCTTTCAGAGCTGACTGTCAGTGTGATACATGTATGGTCAGGCAGAGGGGATGAGCGGGCCACCAAAGGCAGCCTTGGGACATCCCTGGTCTGCTGTTGGCCCTGCACACCCTAAAGGAGCATGCGCCTGTCTCACTGCTCACAAGCCTTTGCATAGCTGCACTTTCTCCTTCCAGGCCTGATCACCCCCTCTGGAGGCTGCTGAGCCCCACCATATCATGTGCACAGCTACAATGCCTGATGACAAGATGTTGTATTTTAATTAATGCAGTCCATATGCTTATTATCTTCTTGGTATTCAAAGCTCATCAGTGGCTTGTATTAGGAACACACACTGCACCTGGGTGTGGTGACAGAGGAGTATTTGTTCCACTTTCCATTTCTAACTTTATTTTTTTGACCCATGAGCAGGGCATGTTGTCTTTCCCTATTAAGTTTCTATAGGTTGGATTTTGCCTATCATTTTATCTTGACAGCCCTGATTCAGTCGACCCAATATCTTCCTGTCCTGTGAGCTTTAAACCCAGCGATGTAATGATCCCGTCTAAATTTTAATCCCAGTCCTTCAGCCTGTCGTCAGAAACCTTTCCTGATTGACATCAGTCCTTTAATCACAGTAATCATTTTTACCACTGCAGAGCCAGCTGCAGTTCACCTCGAGCTGTCACTCATCCCAGGTACCTCCATTTGCTCTAGAAATCATGTACTGTAAAAGTTCACTTCACTCTGGAATGCTGCACTCCCAAGGCACAAAACCCAGCATCTCTACAACTTAGTAGGCTAGAAATCTTGCTAAAATCCAGTGGGGTTAGTTTGATAGGACTTGTTCCAGGTCTTGGTAACATTCTTTCCTTTTCTGTGTACTCATAAACTCTCCTGGAATAACGCTAACTCAGGGACAGTTTATGGTCACTTACCTCACACCTCAAGGACAGAGCTTCAGCAACCATGGGCAGCTCTTCTCTGCCTCTCTTTCTCCACCCTCCATTCAGGATTACAGGAAAGGACTTGGTTTTGTTCACAATCTCCTCCATGACTGGGTGGAATTCATGCAGAGCATAAGACATCAATTCACTCATTAGTATTTGGCAAGATAATGCTCACACAAGAGTTGGCTTATGCTTCAATTCTTCCTTATAACGTCCTTTCATTCTTTTTGAGGAGGAGGAGAAATTCATATCAAAAGGCAGATTAGCAAGAAATGAAGGTTAGTAACATGTGAATCTCATAGACACATGGAAGAAACCCAGGGTCATGGGCAAACCTCAAAGGGATGACTTAGAACACCAGGTTATATGCCATCTTAAAAATAAACAGAGGAAGAAGTACATGAAGGAGGTGTGTATGGGAAGGAGACCAGGAGAAGCAGCATAAAGAGGAGTAAGGTTTGCTGTGCAGATTTAACTGTGTGCCTTCTCCACTGGTCAGAGTCTTGTGACTTAGTCACTTTCTCTCCCTAGTATAGAGAGGGGATCACACTTAGGGTTGGAGACTTCATATAAAGACATTTCCCTCACAGAAGATAAGTTCCACTCTGCTTACAGAGCTTCTCTGCTGTTTTAAAAGATAATCAGTTCAAAATCACCCTGTGCTGAAGAGCTGTATTTTAGGTGCATTTTGCTGATCTCCTGTGTCTTCAATCTCACAGTTGGCTCAATAATGACACCAGCTTTCCCTGTGGTGAGTCAGCTTGGTCCTAACCATGGGGCTATCCCATCTTTGCTGTTTTTGTTGATAAGAGCAAGGGAGGGCTGCCCAACCACACACAGGAACCAATACTTCAGTGCAAGGGATTTCGAAAACAGCAAGCTTTACTGTGAGGTCAGCAGGCAAGGAGGCCAGAAGCTAGAAACTAAAAGCTCCTATGTGCCTCTTCAATCAGTTGGTACCAAGGGAATTTATGGGAACTGGATGGTGAGAAGGGGGCATCTTAAGGGTCTTTGGCACAGGTGTGGGTGGTCATCATGCCTCTTCCTGGATCACGGGTTTCTATTTTCTCCCAGGGGAAATTACCATCTTCTGTGAGACACTTGGGAGGACTGGAGGAACTGGCTCAATTCATCATATAAATTCTTGAAAAGCTGGTTTCAGGATCAACTTTAAAGAATAAACACGTGGATTAAATTTTCTCTGAATCCCTGGTTCTAATGACCCTTGTTAGTCACTCACAATTCCTGCATGTCAGATGTTGTTCTCTTCTGACTCCACGGGTCCCGCCCCTTTCCTCTGCTTTCAGACATTGTCTCCCTCCCCTTTCTTCTTTGTAGACATCACCTCAACTCCCCTCTATCCCCTGCTAGCCCCAGGTCCTTCTTCCTGGTTTTGGTCCCTTTGCCACCACAGGCAGCCGATGATTCCTGCACTGGCAAGTTGTCATTCATACATATGCCCTGTCTGCATGTGAGCTCTCACTTGCTGGCTGCAGCCCAGACTCCTGGGACCAAGAAGGCAGCTGCACCTCACATCTAAGCAGTGCTGGTCATAGGGCACTGTCTTCTCCTTCAGTGTCAGGGAATCCTCTGAAATGCTTGACAACCTGATTGCCACTGTCACCTGGTTTCCTAATATAACATACCATAATCCTGCCATTACTCACACAATCCCATTCCTCAGTCCCATTCCTCACAGATGAACATTGGTGATAGAGTGAAATTTGGTGACCAGGTAACTTATTTGCTTTCCGTGCATTTGTTAGGTATAGACTATTTTTTTGTGTTAATGTCAAGATTAAATGCTAGTTGGGGAACAAAACAGAGAATAACAGCTAAGCAATTTATTAACTACAGTCATTTCACATTCTTGCTATTTCATTTTAACTCATTCTCATAAATCTAATGTGATTCTTGTAATTCCTTATTATGAAGTAATATGCCTGGACTTCTGACCATGTGTGAGTGAAACAAACTTACATTTTGAGCAGAAGATTTATCTAAGGAAAGCAAGGGCAAACCCTGACTCACAGTGAGTGCTCACTAAGCTCTACTTCATGTAATAATTATTTTAAAATTTTATCAATATTTTTATATTAGGAGAGGTAGTCATGCTGCTTTAATTTAATGAAGCCTTGATTAACAACAATAGAATAATGCTTGCACAATGAATTTGCCAATATCTGTTCCATTTTGTGTTAGTATGATCCTTATAACATTTTCATGATGTACTCTAAAGTGGAGAATAAGGTTTTACAATATCAGAGATTATTACAGATACATCCTGTCCATGAGGCTTTACATACTGAGCTCATAAGCAGTAAATGCATAACTCACACCACAAAGGAATCCTTACAAAGAAAGTTTGCCTGTTGAGTTCCTCAAAGTAACCACATTGAGCAGAGTAGCAGCTGGTCCCTGAAGTCTTTGATCCTAGCTCCTGTGTGGATAAAGAGCTTGGCCACAATGCAGTCAGCATAGTGCTTCCTTCATCAGGAAAGCATCACTGTGAACAGGGGTCCAGAGTGAACAATTCACCTAATGATGTGGTGGCTTTGCCGCCAGCCTTACTACCATATGAACCCAGCTGCAGTAATAAACAGTTCAAGAATTAGCAATGGTCCAGAAATACCCTTTTGACAGGCTTTTAATCCGAATATTTATTAAAATACTTTAAATAAGTCACTCAAACTTTTGTTTCTTAAATAATTAAGTAGATTTGTGTTGATTGATGGCAAAAAATAGTTTGTAAAAATAAAAAAGTAAAGTAAAATCTTTCTTCAGCAAGACACTTTAGACAGTGTGAATTTTATTATTGCAATTTTAGGTATGCTTTTGATTATTACCTAGGTAGGGTTGCCACATATAGCAAATAAAAATATAGGCACTCAGTCAAATTTGGATGCCAGTTAGACAACAAATATTAATTTGTATAAGCAAACCTATACATAGAACTACTAGCTAACTCTTCAGAATTGATTTATTGCAATATTTTTTAACTGTATATCCTTCTATTGTCACATTTTAGTTATACAATATAATGACATTCATCATTGGAAATTTGTACCTTTACATACTCTCTTGGTTCTTTTTTTCCCCCCTTCCCCTGCCCTCCCTTCAAACCCTCCATCCCTCCCTATTTACAAAGACTTTGTTTCCTTTTTTTCATTTTCTCATATTAATTCCATTCCCTTCTTTCCTTT
>NW_004624749.1:10670022-10705014 GCF_000247695.1 Heterocephalus glaber
AATATGCTTTCTATATCCTTTTAAATTCTGTAAAATCTGTGGCAATGTCTCCTAGGTCTTGATATTTTAATTTTAAAATGTATAATTGATATTGTGTAATCGGAAGTAAAGGTCTAAAGGAGCAGGGGAAGAGGGAGGGGTATGGGAAAGGAAAGATGCAAAAAGAAAAAATATGAGAAAAGGAAAAAAATGGAAACAAAATCTTTGTGAATAGGGAAGAGTGGAGAGGGTGAAGGGAGTGCAGGGGAAGGGAAAAATATATAAGAACCAAGATACTCGTGTAATGGTACAAGATCCGAATGATATATGTAAATGTCTTTTATACGTAAAATGTACCAATAAACTAAATGGGGAAAAAAGTAGTATCTAATAGTGTGACTTATTTTGGTCTAAGAGGAAAAAACACAAACTTAAGTGACAGATGTTATTGAAGGCACTAGGTATATATCTATTATGACATTTTTAATCTCTAGGGTTTGTGGGAGAGAGCATTATATGTGAATATATATGTACACATATATGAATTAGTAGTATATATGTGTGTACACAATAAATTTTCTCTTGTGTACATTTGAGGGTGTTAGAGGATAGAGGGATGGAAGGAGAGGGTGAACAGGTGAGAAATGATGGAGGGAGGCCTCAGCCTTTTGCTGTTGGTGAAGCAATTTTTGAAGTATTATCTAATTTGGGCCTTGTAACAAAACTACACAGTGTGAAGGGCAATTATTATTACCCTCATTTTAGAAATGATGAAAGAGTGGTTGAAGTCCTCTGTGGCTCAATGACTTTAGAATAGCCAAATAGCTAGTTAATGCTGGACTCGAGATTATGTTTCAAATCTTTTGAGAGCAAAGTCCTCTGAAGTTTTGTATCAATGTGTTATAATGTATCACTCCTAAATAAGTATTAAAGCTAAAAAGATGGTAATATAGTTTCAAATGGAAAAGATATTGAATATTTTATCTCATCATAGTATGATATGTTCCAATTGTGAACTTTTATTTTCCTTTTCTCAAAAGTCAATTTTTCTCTCAATAAATTTATTAACCTGTGAAATATTATGGAGATTAATGAAATCATCTTTCACACTTCTGAAATTTGTTATGAAATAATTCAAAATTTCTGTAGATATTACAGGACACTGTATCCCCTTCTGTTCTTCATTTCCAGTATGAAAGAATGAAGCCAAGGGTTGTTTTTTGTTGTTGTTGTTTCTCTTACAGCAGGAAATGACTGTGTGATCCATTTTTGGGGCCACAAAAGTAAAAGTGGAAAAATCACTTTTTGTTTCTGGGAAAGTGTGGCATGAATAAAAGAGATACAGCCTTTACATTTTCCATGCTTTGAGTTTAGTCAGAATGGCTGCAAAGGAAGCAGCAATCTTACTACCTAAAAGAATGGGAAAGGTAAGCGAGAGATGGTGGCCTGGACATGTTTGCACTGATGAACACAACTTAGCAACCTCCAGATTCTAGATTTGTCTTCTTGGGGAGTTAAGGGAGAGGAAAGGGGAACATTTTAATGTTACCTGTATTCACTAAACACTGAAATTTCCAAATAAAAAAACAAAAAAAAAAACCCAAAACAAAATAAAAAAACAAAAAAATTAATTTAGACAAGGACAACAGCCATCCTGTATAAATTTTGTTTGCCCTTATCTCTCTGAGTTATTTATTTTGTTAAATAATGACTGGAAATTAATATAACTCCACCCTGTAGAGAAGTTATTTTTTTAATTCAGATTCATTAAACTTTTGCAAGCTATGTAATGTTAAGGAATAACTTAGAAGTGTGAAACAGGAAATATATTCCTTGCATCATGATACTATTTGTTTTAAGTAAGACTAGATCTGGTTCCTTAATTATTATTAATTAAATTGTACTTTTGTATGGGGCACAGTGTGCTCATTGAGTACATCTATATAATGATCAAATCAGGTATTTAGCATTTCTGTCTTCTTAGATTTTAAAATTTTCAACTAACATGAAATAATTATACATACAGTATGTGTACATGGTATAGTATACATTAACATGCATATGCAATGTGTACTGATAGGCAAGAATTTGTTTAAAGATAAAAAGCCACCTGTAACTTTAAGAAGTAAAAAATACAGAGATCACAAACATCACATAATTCCAAGTCTCTGGTTCCACAAACCTGCAATTTGCATCCTCTTACATGTTAGTAATTCTGAAATGAGTTTACCATTTTTTAAAAAATGTTCCAAGGGTAATTGACTTGGAGCTACAGAACAACTCAGAGCAGATGTGTTAGGAGAGGCTCTGAACTGTGGAGTAAGATTTGTCCTAGAGTTGTGGTGTATTCTTGACTTTGTAGCAGAGCACCCTGAGCTGTAATAATCACTCTTTGCTCATTCTCAGCTCTTAGGGCTCCTTTAAGGGCTGGTGTAACAAAGCTGCTTCTCTTTCTCCTTTAATCATAAGAAGTTAAATTTTTAGTGATTATGATTTTCAAGATTTTTTTCCCCTTGCTGGAAACACAAAGAAGGTTGAAGCCTTCATTCTGTGCAATAAAGTGAGGCAGAAGGCTTACCAGAAAAGGCCATCTTTGGAGATGGAGCAGCAGCTGCAGCCCCTAATGGATATCATTTTCTAGAAAATGGTTGAGTTCTCCAAAGCCTCGATCTTGCCCTTTCATCCTGAGTCCTTTCCACTGCCTTTCCAAAATTTGAAATCCTTATGAATACTGTTCCGACCACTTGTTTTCCCAACATATTTTTCTTTCTGAAATATCCCACTCTTCACCCCACACACACTGGTGATCCGATGACATTCTTCTTGGTGTCTGACACCTTGCTCAGCCTCCATTCTGTTCAACTCAGTGAGTTTCCATCCCTTGTCAGTCTCCTCTTAATGACATTGAATCCTGCACTTCAGGTGGCCTCTTCTCTTTTTGTTAAAAAAAAATTATTTTATTGGTACATTTTAGATATACAATATAATGACATTCATCATTCAAAATTTGCACCTTTACATAATCTCTCAGTCCTTATTTTTCCCCTTTCACCTGTCCTGCCTTCAACCCCTCCACCCATCCCTATTTACAGACTTTGTTTCCATTTTTTCATTTTCTCATATTAATTTCATTCCCTTCTTTCCTTTCCCCTACCCCTCCTACTTCCCCTTCCCATTTGCCCCTTTTCTTCCAATTTCATATTATCTATTATACCTTTTAGTCCTTATTTACACTTTCAGTTTCTCATGCTAGAGAAACTATTCAGTATTGACACATGTGTGTCCTATTTATCTCACTTAAGAGTATTGCCTCAATGTGCATCCATTTAGCTATAAATGTCTCTAATTTCTCATTTTTATGGCTGATTAGTACTCCATTTTATTAAAAAAGCACATCTTTATCCAGGCTCCAGTTGATGGGCATTTGGGCTGCTTCCAAGTTTTAGCTATTACTCATTGTGCTGCTGTGAACATAGGTACACATATATCATTATGGTATGATTCAAATGTGACTTCCAGTCCTAGTTCTTTGAGGTATCTCCATACTGATTTCCACAGTGATTGCACCAGTCTACACTCCTACCAGCAGTGGAGCAGGGTTCCTCTTTCCCCACAACCTCACCAGCATTTATTATTGGTTGATTTCATGATAGCAGTCATTCTTTCTAGAGTGAGGTCCAATCTCAGTGTTGTTTTCATTTGCATCTATCTAATGACCAGTGATGTTGAACATTTTTTCTTGTGTTTATTTGCTATTTCTTCTTCTTTGTGTGAGAAATGTCTGTTCATTTCAGATGCCCATTTTCGGATTGGTTCTTTCAATTTTGGAAGTCTGATTTTTTTAAAGTTCTTTATAGATTCGAGAGAGTAGACCTTTGTCTGGGGAACACCAGGTGAAGATTTTGCCCACACTGTGGGTTGTCTTTTCACACTCGTGGTGGTTTCTCTTGCTGTGCAGCTTTTTAGTAACAAGAGATTCTACTTGTTGATTATGCTAGTTGATGGTCAACTCAGGTTTTGTCATAAAATCTTTTCCTATAGCAATGTCTTCAAGAGTTCTACCTAACCTCTGTTTGAGCCAGTTCGGCATTTCTGTTTTAATATTTAGATCTTTGCTCCATTTTGATTTTAGTTTAGTGCATGGTGAGAGATATAGGTCTAGTTTTAATCTTTGGCAAGTTGAAACCCAATTTTTCCAGCACCATTTATTAAAGAGGCTATCTTTCCTCCAGTGAGAGTGTTTGGCTCCTTTATCAAAAATGAGATGGCTGATTGCATCTGGAGTTGTTTCTGCATCTTCTAATCTGTTCCACTGGTCTTCAGATCTGTTTCTTTGCCAGTACTATGCTGTTTTATCACAGTAGCATTGTAGTATAGTTTCAAGCTGGGGATTGTGATACTCCCTGCTATGTCTCTGTTATCTAGAATTGCTTTTGCTATTCTGGGTCTCTTCTTGTTCCAAATTAATTTTTGGATTGTTATCTCAAGGTCCACGAAGTATGCTGCTGGCATTTCAATTGGGATTGCATTGAATCTATAAAGCCGTTTTGGAAGTATGGCCATTTTCACTATATTGATCCTTCCTACCCAAGAGCAAGGGATGTCTTTCCTTTTTGTGATATCATGTTCAATCTCTTTTTTCAGAGTGTTGTAGTTTTCAGAGAATAGGTTTTTGGTTTCTTTCATTAGGTTGATTCTTAGGTATTTCAGTTTTTTGGATGCTATTGTGAAAGGAATTGTTTACCTTATTTCTCTCTCAGTGAGTCTGTTGTTCATGTAGAGGAAAGCTACTGATTTTTTATGTGTTGACTTTGTATCCAGCTACTCCACTGAATTTGGTTATTAAGTCTAGAAGACTTTTGGTGGCATTCTTGGAGTCTTCTATGTAGAGTATCATGTCATCTGCAAATAATGACAGTCTAACTTCTTCATTTCCTATTTTTATTCCTTTTATTTCCTTCTCTTGTCTAATTGCTGTGGCTAATGTCTCCAAAACTATATTGAACATTAGTGGTGATAGTGGACATCCTTGTCTTGTTCCTGATTTTACAGTGAAGAATTTCAGGTTTTGATCATTTAGCATGATATTGGCTGTTGGTTTTTCATAGATGGCTTTTATTAGATTGAGTTAGAGACTGTCTATTCCAATTTTTTGTAGGGTTTTTCTCATAAATGCATGTTGGATTTTGTCAAATGCTTTTTCTACATCTATTGAGATAATCATATGGTTTTTGTCCTTGGCTTTATTGATGTAGTGTATTACATTTATTGATTTGGATATGTTGAACTATCCCTGCCTGCCTGGGATGAATCCCACTTGATCAGGTTGTGTGATCTTCTTGATCTTCTTCTGTATTCTATTTGCCAGTTTCTTATTAAGGATTATTGCATCTATGTTCATTAATGAGATTGGCCCATAGTTCTTTTTTTCAGTTGGGTCATTCTCTGCTTTGGGGATCAAAGTGATGCTTCCTTCTAGGAATGAATTCAGGAGTTTGCAATTCCATTATTCTGACCTCCTGTTTGGTCATTGTGAGACATGTGCAGAATTTGAAGCCGAGACAATGAGAAAATATGCATATTTTAAAAAATTAATGTTATTGGGCTGGGGATTTAGCTCAGTGGTTTTGTCGCCTACTGCGCAAGTGCAAAGACCTGAGTTCAAACCCTGGTACAAAAAAAAAATTAATGTTATTGGGGAGCCTGATTCCAATGCCAGGTCTTTATAGTAGATTTAAATGAGATTCTGAGCCCTGTGAAACTTTCCCTAGTGTTTTGTCTTTAAAAGAATTTTTCCTGCAAATAGTAGTGAAGTCAGACATCTTTTTCACATGCTGTCGCTATGGTCTGCCTGAGGAAAATCCTTCTAAAACCATCTGTAAGTAGCCATTTCTGCTTTGAAACAGCACAGTGTGGAGGATCCTCAGGGAGGTTTGAATAGCCCTTAGAAGCTGGTGCAAAGGAGTTTGTGAGAAAGGTCTGACAATGCAAATCTCTTTGTGTCTGAATCCTACTGGAGATGGGGAGTTTAATGCTGGGATACAAGGTGACAGAGATGAGTTTCTAAGAATATCACTGTGGTCACTCCCACTTTCACATTTTACCTGCTGCATCTCATTCTCATGAACAGTCAGTCATCTGTATAATCAAAGAACAACAGTTGTCATATCCTCAGGCCCACTTTTGAAAGCACTCTGGCCACAGTGCTTTAGAAAGAGTGTGGGTTTACCCTTAGCACAGGGAGTCACCATAGCTTTGTGTCCATGGGACTGAGGGATGCACTAGGCCCAGGGGTCTAGAGCTCAGACCCAGGGTATCTGTTAGAGAGAAGCCCAGCTCTGAATCCAGCTCTGGACTCTGGGAGTTGCACCTGCAGGGATGCACTGCCAACCTCCTGGCCACGGTTTATCTCTGCAGTGCACAAGAGTTAGTGGCTCCCAGGGAGGCTGGGAAGCATGCTGCATGTGTCTACTTTTTCACTTTTCTTAGATGAATCCATTTGTTAAATCAAACATGGCTATAATTGGTTGCACAAAAATAATCCAGCCCAGGTTTTGAAGACCTTGACTTTGTCCTTCCAGCCTGTAGGGGTCTTGTACAGTGCTGAGATGTGTGCCAGGAAGCACAAGGCACCCTTGCTGTGAGATGATATGTGAAAGATGACCAGCTACTCTGCTTTCCTTTTCTGGACCTGCCTCCTACATAATGATGAATGCATTGTTTTCGGTGCCTGTGTGCAGAAGTCCTTGAGAAGTGCTGGGACAAGAGCAGCTGAGGAAGGCTAATTCTCCTCTGGTCTCAGGTGCTGGAAGGAGCAGTATTTCACCCTGCTTTTGTGGGGGCTGTGTGCTGTGCCTCCCAGGTGTGCCCTGGGGAAGCCACTGAAAACCTGGGGAATTATTCCTTAGGGTCCGGAAAATGTGTGAGAAAGTAGAAACTGAGCAGCCCTCTTGTAGAGAGAACTCAAGCTCTTCCTACAGAGCCCTCCACTTTCATGGGGGGTAGAGAACTGCAAGTGTATTTTTTGGATTGTTTAATTTCATAGCCCATTCTTTTAGCAGTAATGAACTTAACAAGTGAAACTGCAATTTACTGAAAAATGAAGTCTTGTTTTTGTTCCTTAAGACCACCATGATGGACACAAGCTGGATGGAATTATATTTTACACCCATCAACCATCACAGGAATGATGATTCATGGAATCATGATTAACTCATGGAAATTTGAAGACCAGAAGGCATATGTCTCTGTAAAGGGGACATCAGCACCTTCATCCTTAGCTGGATACCTAGAGGGGCTGGAGCTGAGCCCAGGACCACTTCAGAGTGGATAGCTGGGATTGAGGGTGTAAGGCTGGTCTCTGGGTTCATGAATGGTGCATCTCTGGGGTCCCTGGGCAGGCAGGCTGCTCTAGCCAGCAGTGGAGAGAGCTGTAAGATCCACAGTGGGCCAAGGTCTATAGCTCAGGGGTGGGCACAGCACCCTACTGGGAAGGACTGTCCTCCAGCCCCAGCAAAGAGGGATTCAGATGGGCTCAGAGTGTTTCAGGATGAGCTGTGTCTCCCCCAGTGTCCTTGTGCACATAGTCCTGATCTCTGGATGCAATTAAGATTCACAGGGCTGATTTAGGGTCCATGGCTGGGTCTGAGGCCCATGGCCTGTCTCCTGAGGCACAAGGTGATTTCCCCTGGGCCCCTGGGCCAATGCCAGCGACACTGGTACCACAGTGAAACCAGGCTGCTGCCAAGCCGGCAGGGGTCACAGACACTTGCAGGTCTGGAGCTGAGACCACAGCTGGGGAGTGGACCACTGTGCAAAGGTGTCCCTCTCAGAGCCACCAAGGAGGTCTTGGGCTCTACTGGTGATTTATTTTGTATCCAAATTTCTCAATCTGAAGACTCCCACAAAGACACTTCATTCTTTGAAGGTCTATGGAATTTCTGTTGCTGTGGGGAGATTTGAGCCAAGGGTCCTTCTATTCCATCACCATGCTAATGATTGAATAATCATGCCTATGTTTACAGTGCCATTATCTCTATGGATAACAATAGGCACACAGCCCAGGAAGAGAAGTTCTGTACAATAATACGATTAGACTATCTTCAACTGGACAGTCACATTTCTAAGGGTGTAATGGCTATAAATGACACTCTGTTGGAAGGAATTTCCTCTGTTTAGACCAACTCAGCATCCAAAGTGAAAACAGATGACTGAGCAATCTCTTCTTTCTTCTTTATAATTCAGATCATTGTTTATTTTTAAAGGTTTTCTTTTTTGTTGTTTTTGGAGGAGTTTAAGGTTCACAGCAAAATTGAGAGAGAAGTACAAATATTTCCTCCCACCCAATCATATGTTCAGCCCCCCACATTACTGACACCCTCAGCAAGGTGGCATGGCAGAGGGGCATCACAGAGGAGAAACAGAACATGGTAAAGCAGGGCAGGCAGAAGGCAGCAAAACATCCAGCTACAAGGGACGACAGCAGCCCTCTTTCTGTCTCTTATGTTGGATCTAGGCTACCCACTCTTAGGGCAGGTAGCACTCACACCCTTAATTCTAATATCCTTAATTATAACATTGCACCATGAATCAATCCCAGCATTACATCCTTAAGCCCAGCATCACACACTCTAGATGTAGCCACCTCTGAAAAACCCCATCTATGACTCCATGAGGCTTTGGCAAAGGGTCATCTGGATATAAGCCATAACAACAGGATTTGTTGTCAGAGAACCCAATTTGATCGTTCTAATTCAGTGTAGAATTGGTTCCATTGTTATTATAAATTGCACTTTCCTCATGATGTGATATGCAGCATCTTTTTACATGCTGATTTGCTATACATTTTTTGGTGAGATGCATTTTAAGGTCTTAAGGTGACATAGTAATAAGTTCTTAATTTCAAATACCACTTACTTATTGCCACTATATAAGAAAGAAATTGATTTTTTTGTGCATTAAACTTTTATTATGCAATTTTGCTACAATTTTTCATTATTTTCAGGGGCTTGTCTTTGGATTCTGTACATAAATGACCAGGTCATTTCAAAACAGACAGTTTCCTTGGGGAGAGGGCACATTGTCACCTAGCCCTAGTTCTTAGTGGAGAACTTCTAGGTCTCACCATTAATTATGTTAGCTATGGATTTCTCATGGATACACTTTATTCAGTTGAGAAAGTCCCCCTGTAGTCCTAGCTCACTGAGAATTTTTACCAAGAACAGGCATTAGGATTTGTCATACACTTTTCCTGTGTGCATTAATATGATCATATAATTTTTCCTCTTTAGCCTGTTAATGCAATGGGTTCCATTAATGGGTTTCTGAATCTTAAACTAGCCTTGTATAGCTGGTGTAAATCCTACTTAAGTGTGGTTTATGTATTAGTCAGCTTTCCCATTGCTGAGACACAATATCCAACTCCCATAATTTAAAGGGGGTGGGGGAGGTTTAATCTGGCTCACATTTTGAAGAGATTCAGTTCACGGTTGGCTGGCTCGAAGGCACGAATATCACAGAGATGGGTTGTGGCAGAGCAAAGCTGTTCAGTCTATGGCAGTCACAGAGCAGAACAGGGGAACAGTGCCAGAGAAGGAGGGGTGAGAGACCAGATATAGACTACAAGGCCACACTTTCATGAACACCCACACCAGAAGTGTGCTCCAGCGATCCACTAATCCTTGGGTGGATTCCAAAGGTAAAACTACCACTATATAAATAATGTTGTATCTTATCATATCATATCAATATTTACACATTTAGATTCAATTTACTATTATTTGACTGAGATTTTTACACTTATGTCCTAAGACATACTGGTTTGTAATTTCCTTTAAAGGTCTTTGGTTTGGGTAATAGATGATGCTGGATTTGCAGAATAAGTTAGGAAGTATTTCTTCTGCATCTATCTTCTGATTAATCTGGTAAATTTCTTCCTAAATGTTTTTACCAGTGACCTTATCTGGCCTTGATGCTTTCTGTTTCGGAAGTTTATTAATTATCATTGCAATGTAGTTGATACAGACCTATTTGGATCTATGGTTTTTTACTGTGTGAGTTTTGGCAGATTATCTTTCAAGAGATTGGGCCATTTCATCTGTGTTATCAGATTTATGGGCATCGAGGTTCCCATAGTATTCCCATATGATATTTCTAAAGTCCATGGGATCTGTAATGATGTTCCATCTTTCATTTCTGCCATTAATAATTTGTGTCCTCTCTCTAACAAATTTGTGATTTTCTTGACTATCCTATTTCCAACTTCATTGATTTCTGCTCTGATTCTTATACTTTTCTTCTGCTTATACTGGATTTAATTTACTCTCCTTTTTTTCTAGTTTCTTAAAGTGGAAATTTATATTATTGGTTTTATAACTTTCTTTTCTAATATATGTCATCAGCGTTATGTATTCCCCTCTATGCTTCTGTAACATTTCACATATTTTGATGTTATATTTTTATTTTTATTGAGTTAAAATACATTTTAATTTCTCTTGAGATTTGTTTTTTGACTCGTGTGTTTCTTAGAAGTATGCTCTTTAACATTAAAATTATTGGGGGGTTCTCCAGGTTTTATTTATTATTTATTATTTGCCATTGATTTGTAGTTTAATTCCACTGTGTTCTATTAATAGGTGGTGTGAGAAGTCTGTTCCCAGATGAAATTTGATGGGTTCTGCTGTAGAAAGTGCATTACATTTCACACAATAAATACAGCTTTTCATTTAGATCCAATGCCTGGTTCTCTTAAATAAATGTGCACATTTTATAATTACAAGATTTTTTATACATAAAAGCTGAATCAATAGTTCTGATATGTTATTGAAATTTCCATTAGCAGAAGAACTTGGCAAATGATTCCATTTTTGAGAGTGACATCAGATGCTTCAAACATAAAATCAGTTAAAGCCAAGCATCATTTTAATTTTAACCCAAATAATTTACTTAAGGAGGTTTAGTACTTATTTGTTGTACATAATGTTTACATTTCTTGTGTGGAGTTGGTATGTAACTCATCTTCATTCCCTTTTTATCCCCTTTCCTTCCCCTCCTTCCTTTTCCATCATCTCTTGATCCCATTTTGGAGGGGGTGTGCATAGTTGCAATATTCAATTCACGAACCTAAATTAAAGATTTGTTCTTTTTCCATTAAAGTTATGTCATTATTAGTGGATACCTTTGTAAATTAAAATTGAAAAATGAAGATAAAGTTATTTTGTGATTGTATTATGAATATAAATTTTATTGAAATATGACATATAAAGAAAATCCAGTAAGGTACTAAATTAAATTAAGAAACCTACAGATCAGAAACATATTTGAAATTAGTTATTCCACAGAGTTCATCCAATAAAAAAGGATGCATTATTCTTAACAATTAAAACAAAATCTGTAGTTATACAAATTTAGAGTTTATATATTTATAGAAAAGTGATAGAAGAAATAGAATAATAGAAGAAATAATAAATGCATATACATTAATAAGTATGTACCTATATATATACAAAATATAATGTATCAACCTTGCAGTCTGGGCTACCTTCTTTTACTGCTCATTTTGAATCAAATTTAAGAAAAAGTTTGAGCCTTAATGAAAATTACTTTAAAAATAAACCTTAATTCCCTACATGGTGCTGAAAATATTTACATTTTAGTTGTGCCTTGTTCAAAAGTAGTTGAAAATCTAATAAAATAAGTCAACACTTGAATTGCCAAGAAACTTTATCTTTCAAAGCTTTGAGTAAATTGTCCTCATTGAGAAAAAATAGGTCATTTTTTTCCAACAAAACACAGGAGAAGAAGACACATTAAGTGATGAGAGATTAAATAGTGTCTAGGGAATGATTTTGATATTTGATATATGTTGGACTATCTTGATTTGAAGAAAAAATATTTTGATGATGCTCCTATTTGTGGTCAGAAAATTTATATTCTGAAACAGCCTATAATAAAAGTGAGAAGATCTGCCACTGTGTGTCATCTAAATTGAGCAAATAGTCCAAGAAACAATGGAGAGCTTTTTATGATCTTTGTCTCCTATCAATATTTGTTGAAGAAATATGTATCCTTTTTGATATGGAAATAATCTTGAGATTGGTAAAGAGATGATTTTCTCCTTCAGAAATTCTCTGGTTTCCAAGAAAGTTCAACTGTGTCAACAATTTCAAATATATTAACTGTAAATCGAAATAGAATGTGGCACTTAATTTTATGAATTTTTTAAAATATAAGATTATATTAAAATTACTGACTCCAGAAGAATATCAATGGCATAAAAAGAGATTATTTTAAAAATGATTGAAGTATGTGAGTATGTTCCCAAGCTTTGCACATATATATATATATATTTTTTCAATGTTCAGGATCCTACCCAGGCCCACTTGCATGTAAGACCAAGCTCTGTCCTCAGCCCTATATATTTTTAACTAAGAAAATTACTATACTATACCTCTGAACCTTTTCAAATTTTATCTTAGTTTTAACACACATATATATAGAGGGAGAATTAATTTTATTTTTAAAATAGATTTATAAGAGAGCTATTTTAAAGGTCAACATTATAATATAGCAAGTCCAAATTATCAGTCCATCACCGAACATATGAGAAGTATTTAATCCAAATGATCTCGATGGTGTAACAGTGTCCCCAGTAAGCTGTGTGGATGCTCTGCTGTAGGGGCCGGTGGCCAGTGTGTGCCTGGCTGTTCCTGGAACAACTGGAGGTGGAGTCTTTGGTGATGTTGGGCTCTTGTCTCCATCCTGGCTGCCCTTCCCAGTTTCTGCAGAATCCTCCATCTAAGCTACATCTGTCTCCTACCCTGGGCCATGAGAAGGTCAGAAGCTGGCTCTCCAGCCTCCTCTGCTTAGAGACTAAAGCTTGAACTGAGGATTGGAACCAGAGCTGTGAACCATGGTCTGTATGCCAGGATCCTGTGAGCCAGGCACCTGGAGCAGCAGAGGCTGCTACCATGGCATGTGGCTGTGGCTGTGCTGTAGTCATGTTCAGTCTGCAAGGGTAGCATGGGACATCATCAGCAGCAAGTAGGGCCTTGGGTGGAAGCCACTGTAGAAGCTGAGTGGCTCACGTGGAGTGGCAATGGGACCCAAGCCCTGCAGCCCCCAGCCCTGGCCTCGAGGCAGGCCTGCTGTGGTCTTTGCTCCTGTCCAGCCCTCTCCCAGCTGCTGGTTTCCTACATGGGCCTCCAGCTGTGCTGCAATTTTGGGGACAACCCCACAGTTCTGGGGCTATTCTCAATTTCTGTTCCCACATATGCTACCTGCATTCAGCTTCTTCGGCTCACATTGGAGCCCTGTGGCCAATCAATCCTACCTCTAATGTCCATCAAGATCTGGGAAAGGCCTCTCAGCTGTGCCTGGACTCCCTCAGGATGTCTGGAAGATGGCCACAGACTTCCAGGTGGGCTCTGGGGATGAGTGCAGGTGTGTGCGGAGGAGGAGCAGGCTGTGCAGCACCAACAAAAAGCACAGTAGCAGAGCAAGGTCCCTCCTGTAGATTTCTAATGTGCCCCATGTTGTATTTAGTAGCCATACCCCTTGGAAGGACCATTACTTCCTCATTTGTACCTAGCTTTTCCTATTTTTGTCCCTCCCAGAAACCCAAGTTTATCAATTGTTATGATGTTAACACAATTACTACCATGTTTCCACATTCTGAACCAGATGCAGAGGGTCATTTTTCCCTAAGCAGCTCCTCTATGAATTTGCTAAACCTGAAGCTGTCTATTCATGGGGGTAATACCACCTCTCCTTGTAGGATGAAAACAAGGGTTTTTCTCTCTCCTTTACCAGCCTACAATTATGAGCGAACTAAAATGCAATGAAACAGCCAAAGAAGCAATAGAAAGGTAATCAGAGTAGCTGGGCTTTTATGATCCCATAGACAGGTCAGCGTGGTAGAGCAGATTGGGGGTAGAGCACACAAGTGGGGTGCCAAGAGTGATGCTCTACCCAATGCAGCTGAATTGCTGGGCACAGGTGTGGAGGTGGGCAGAGTCGTGCAGGAGGAGCCAGGAAGCAGGTCTGGATGGACAGGGAACCCCATGGTGGGCTTTGAGCTGCCTCAACTGCACTTGATCTATGCCATTCAGCAGACCTCCCAGGAGGAGAGCTGGCCTGAGCCTCTAGTCCTCACCACACTGAGCCCTAGCTGCCCTGAGTTCTCTTTCCCTAAAAATACGTGCAGCCATGCACCATCCTGTGATTCCTTCCAACCTTTGGTTTCTTAGTGATGTTATTTTTGAAAAATTCTAACTTACATCAGCCAAATCATACTGAGCATCTTTCTCCTGTTTGAGTCAGAGCTGTAGGCAAAACAGACAGTGCCAGGTAGAGCCCGTGATGGAGAACACAGGCAAAAATGAAGGGAATCTTGGGAGGAAGGTAGGAGCAGGAGGGGTGGAAAAGGGAGAAAGAGAGAGATACTGTGGAGGAGCAGAGGTGGGCAGCTGGAGAGAGGACTAGGTTGGGCCAGGGCACCATGAGCTTGGCAGTTCTTTCTCGAGGATCTTGGCTTCCTCCTCAGGCTTTCCATGAAACAAAGAGATGACATGCTTCTCCTAAAAAAAACTATCTGGGATAGATAACAGGGACCACAGAGCTAGATTGACCAATGCTTGGGTTAGTGGGGACTTGGGTCTGGGTCACAGGTCAGTGGAAACCAGTCAACATCATTTTACTGATATCTCAACCCATAGCTTCTGCACAGGCAGATGCTTGATCAGAAGTGGTTTTGTTGGTACTGGGAGACTGATGAGGAGCCTGTTGCTTTAACTGACATAATCAATACTGGAAGCCAGAAATAAGGCATCAATTGCCTTGGGGATAGGCAAAGTGGCAAAATAAACTGCAAACTATATAAAAGTTGCAAACTTTATAAAATAAGTTACAAAATTTTTTTAAAGGAAAAAGTCTTAAATTCATGATGTTCAGCACAAATATTGCCAGTTCTCTCTACCAGGTTTAACCGCAGGGACAGGTGTGTTTTTAACAGTGCTGAGATAATGGGCCAGCCTCTGTCTGGTTTCTTCCAGCCACCATCTGTGTCACTGAGCAGTACCTGCCTGTTGCCTATCTGGGCAGTTCTCTGGCATTAATGTGCAAGGTGTTGCTGAGCCAAATGTCCTCTCAAGTGCTCAGAAGCCAGTGAGACTGGCCAGTGGTGTTAGACGCTGCCTGTATCACCAGGTAGTGGCAGAATGTTTTTCCAGGTGAACTCTCCTCCCCTTGCCTCTGGTCCATCTGCAGGTTGTCATCTGAGCCTACAGGAAGCTACCATGAGGCAGGAATGTAGTTTATTTCCATAGCATGCACACTGTTGACACTATCACCCCAGGAGAGCTCAGGCAGGTCCCTCCACCTCTGAACAGATGTCTTGATGGGGGGTTGAAGCCAGGTGTGTTTCAGGGATCTGATGCACTGCAAAGGCAGGAAGGGTCCCAGTCCCATTGCAACAGAGAGCTGAGGTGACAAGTGCTGGTCTAGATCAGTGGTATAGGGTGTGGGAGCTTTGTCCCAATAGACTGGACATGGTAAGGAGACCTCATTAGCATAGGCACACCACCATGCTGAACTAGGTTCCAATCACTGGGAACTTCAGTCTGAAATGACAAACACTTTCTTGTGTGCTTCCCTCCATATCCTGTATCAGGGCTCATATGCTGGAAGCAGTTGATAGAGGTTAGGTTTTGGGTTATAGAATTAGAGGATTGGGGTAGGGTTAGGATTAGAGGGTTAGGACTAGGTTTAGGGTCAGGGTTAGGGTTGGGGATCGGGTTAAAGTTAGGGCACATGGGTGGTACAGGGCTCCACTGCCATCCCAGATCTATGATCACATGTCTGTGTGCCTTCTCTGGGGCTGAGTTTGCTTCCTGTCTGCTTCCTCTGGTGTAGTCCTGGTGAACCATTTCCCATCAGCAGGTGCACCAGAGGTCACAGAAGACAATGAGGAAGACCTTTCTGTCTTGCAGCCAGGCCAAGCCCCAGGCACAGCTGATGGAAAACCCTGGTTTTAGCCCCTGTCCTTTCTGAGTCCACACCTATGAAAGAGGTGCAGGCTGGCAGGCTGGGCCTCCTGCCAGGTCTGTCACTGATGTGACCATCACAGCTATCCCAGAGACACCCATCACAGGCCAGCTTGGCTGCAGTTCTGCCCACCTGCTGCTCACCTCCCCAGAAATACTGAGCACTCTTGGTTTCTTAGGCCCTGGGGCAGGGCCATCTCTCCTGTCCATCCCAGTGGAATCTGCAGGCTTGTAGAGCAGCCTGTGGGGTTCATTTGAATGCAGATGGCAGGGAAAACGGGAAGCCCAGCTGCATAAAGTAGACCAAAAGGTAGCTTTCCATGGCCTCTGAGCTAATCGACACTTGATATCACCCCACCATAATACCACTCCACATTGGGCCAAACCCTGTGTGGAGAGCCAGACCTCAGGCTTTTTGCTGCCCTGGCCCCCTAAGCTTCTCCTGCTGCTTAAAACACATGATGCGGGAAGGCATGGCATCCACCTCAATTCTGGAAGGAATGGCTGCCATTGCAGAACTCCTCAGAGAACTGTGCTTGAAGCAGGAGAGGGAACTGCAGGCATTTTCCAGAAATAAATAGTGCCATGGAAATTGTTCATTCAAAGACCCAATTGAGGACCCTCACTCCACTCTCAGTTCCACCTGAAGCCTATCACAAGAGTCCCAGCTGTGGCCCCTGTCTATTTCTTGCTGCAGGAACCCTGCAGTTCTGCCAGGGCCTTGCCCTGACCTTTGGTGCTGTGTGTAGTTTGACTCCCGGGTGGCATCCTGGCTTTCAGATGCCCTGGATCCCCAACCCAGTGGTGATCTGCTTCTTTTCCACTGTCGGTCCCAGGGTGGCCCTGGCCTCCTGGATCCCTCCCTTCCTGACCCCGTGACCTGTAGCTGTCAGGCTTAGACCGAACAGTTTGAAATGGGAAACTAGTGCACAGGTCTTGATGATCAAGCAGGAAATCTTGCAGTGCATTCTATCTCCAGACTGTTAATGCATTAACTGTCTGTCATATGCACATCTTGGTCTTCAGACCTCATTTCCAAAGAGCTGTCTCAATCTTTCTCTAATAAATATGCTATTGCAGGAGGATCCAGATGGTTGCTGATTGAATTCAATTGCTAAGCGGGGGTGGGGAGGACATAGTGTATGCACATCTGCAACAAAGAAATCTCAATTTAGAGAGAAGCCTTGCCCTGCTCACAGCATTGTAACCGCTTCAGTGAATGTGATGAGATTGGTGCATCTTGAAATCACCCAGGACAGGCAGTTTGCTGGTCATATGGCTAATGTGCAGCATTGAAGGCCCAATGGCTTCCCATTGGCAGCAATTCCATGCTTACCTCAGCCACACGAGGGGAAAATGCTCTTGCCTGGTATGGACCATTAGCCTAGGTCTGGATGGAGGAGGACTAGGACAGGTGGTATCTCCCAAGGAACTTGACTTCTCTGGCTGAGATAGGAGCTGGAATCGATGATCTCTCCATCTAAAATACTACGGTTTTTATATTTTTACCATTCAATTAATAATGCACCAGTATCTAATTCATATACATAAACTAACATGTTCCAAGCAATTCCCATTCTGAGGTGAGGAAGAGAGAGCCACTGCTTTGCACCAACTGTGATGGCTGCCGTCTCTTGTTCTCTGCAGACACACAAAGTCCTCCTAGGAGGAAAAAGGGGGGGAGGATAAGACGTCTGTCCTGAACCCAAAATGAAATACAATATCATCTTAGTTCATTATTGGGCATGAAAACTCATTCCTCAGACTTGAAAGTCATGAGAGATATTAAAAATGTAAAAAGCAAGAAATGACAGGATAAAATGCAGAACGATTTAGGTTCTCAAAATTGATTAGCAGTTTGGGGCCCCACGAGCAATCTGTGTGATGTTTTCACTCCACCAGTTGCTGAAGTTGATGAGCACTGTTGAGGAAGGAATAGCAAATTGCTGTGCTAATCAAGGTAAATTAAATCATGAAACACCTTGATTTTCAAATTCTTTGCTCTCATGGTGTTACTTCCACAAAACCAGCTTGGGAAGCAGCTTTCATTGCAGCAGCAGATGAAGTTCAGTCTTTTCTATTTGTTCTTGATTTTGGATTTTGAGGTGTTGGAGAAAAGTCATTTAAGCCTTTCACTTTGATGATTCTTCCGTCTTTCAGAAAATAAAATAAGCTATCATGTGAGAAGACACCAGCATCTCTACTGCTCTTTGTTGGACCCAAATTAGTATTTGCATTTTGCCAGTTTGGTACAGATGCCTTTCACTGGGTAAATGGCCTTAGCTGTGCTCTTGTATGCCAAGGTAAGCCACACAGCTTGTGGGTTACAGGGTAGGGCATGGAGAGTGTTGTTTCCTCATCAGATTGGAGTCTTGTGGTGTCAAAGAAAGGTCATGAGGGACAACTCACTTTCAGGTCCTCCTTCTGTCTCTTTTAGACAGAAGCTTTCTTTCTCTCAATAGATTTTTTCTACTCAAAAAAAAAAAGGTCACGATCTTGTGTAGTTGGCCTGGAACAGGTTTTACATTAGAAAGCAAGGATTCTTTTCCCATGTATATTCTTTGTCTTATACTTTATTCCCATGTTCTTGGAATACTGTGTACAACTAACAAAATATCAGAAGTGAATATCCAACTTACATGGGTTCTACACAATAAGCAATTGAAACAATGGATTCAAGTCAATAAAAAATCATTCTTATAATCAAGTATAAGCTTAGGCTATTTTCAGACTATTTATAGATTGACTACATCAGCCTGCTTTATTCATTAGGTGAGAAGCTTCTCTAATCCCACTTGTCTTCCTTCCCTTCCATGCCCTGGGGAATCAGATTCCTTAGAACAAGGGTGGAGACTCTAGCTCTCTGCTCTCAATAAACTGCCCAGGGGTGACTGACTTGTCTCCATGTTTGAACACTGGCAATTTAGTCCAATCTCTGTTGGGAGCAATGCTACATAATTCTAGGGAAAAATCATTTGGTTAGCCTAGTTCTCTTGCCTACAGCCCAGCTACAGAATAACTCTAGTTTGGTCTCCGGTCACAACTGAGACTTCAGTGATCCAGTGATGCTGTGATTCTCCAGGACAAGAAACATCCTGGGAGAACAAACATCTGCTCAGTTCCTCGTTGTTCTTGGACTGTTTGCCCCAGATGTACTGAACTCTCTGCAAGCCTTCTGTTACACCTTGTTTATCCCAATGTGAACTACTGAACTCTCTGCAAGTCATTTGTTACATTTGTTTCTCCCGATGTACTGAATTTTCTGCAAGTCATTTGTTACGAGGTACTGAATAAAAGGTGTGGTAAACCGGGGGCTTTTGTCTTTGCTGCCCAGAGCAGCACTGATCAGACCCACAGCTCAGCTTCTTCTCAGTCTCATTTGTCTACCTTTCCTGTAATTTGCCATGTGCTCCCGTGGCTCGCAGGAGACCAGGACTCACTGCAGAGGTTCTGGTAACGTCCCCTTCCCCTGTCCCCTACAAATCTCTTCATTTAACAGATTAAAAAAAAGAAGCCCTGATGTCCAAAGAGGTACAGTGCAGAGAATTGGGGCAGGTGGATGACAGAGGGTTAGGAAAACCCTCGTGTAGAGCAGCTCATCCAAGACCCATGGAAAGGTGGAGTTCAGCTGGGGCTGGGAGTCGAAAAGAGTCCTCAGAAACACCAGCTAATTGCAGGGAGGGCTTTGGCAAGAGGAACTGCTCAGAGTGGAAAGGAATGTCGAAAAGAAGGAGGAAGTTTTGGTGGCCCAGCCAGAGGGGAGTATGCAGTGGGAGAGGACATCTGGGTGGGGAAGGATGCAAGTGGAAAGAAGGTCAAACTAAATCCTAGCAGCTGGTGTAAGGATTTGAAAGTGAAAGTATGAACATGAATCCTGAAGAGCAGGTGGGAAGGTGGCTCTGGATGCAGACTTGCTGACCATCTCTCTGAGCTGTGAGCGAGGCCTTGAAAATGGGAAATCAGGCTCTAACCTAAATGACTGTGCCTCACCATGGATGGGACAGGGCCAGGTAAAGATGTAAAGATACTGCACAGTGAGATTCTTGCCACAAAAGGTGCTTTTTCTTTATGAATCGCTTCCTTTGCCATGATGATGGAGATGATGCTGATGATGGTCGTAGCAGCAGTTAATTATTTGCAGCATCATCACCCCAAGACTGCATCGGCTGACTCTATGCTATGAACATCATTTGTGGAGGGAATGGCTGTGGACATGTTGAGCACTTTGCTCTGGGTCTGTTTGTGACAAGCAGGTTGAGATGAGAAGCCAGGGGTCTCCCTCTCTGGTTCCAAGGCCTTGGGTCTAGGTCCACCATTCACAGCCTGTCACCTCCCCTGTCTGCCATTGCCCCCCAGCCTGCTGTTTCCTCCTGATCCACACCAAGACTGAATCTTTCAGACACGGTGATCACCTCGTCATCAGCCACAAACATCCTTGGTCATTGAAGTAGGTGCAGAATTTTAATATTAGCATGTTTGATTTGAAAAATACTTCAGATGTATGTAAATCTTTTCATTTCAAACCCTACATAATCCTTTCACTTGCAGAGCTCTTTAAAGCAAATACAAGACTTTGATAATCATGTATTCAGAAAACATTAAGAATTCTTATCATTACAAAAAGGAAAGAACTCTTTGGAATTTGACCTAGATTATGATGAGGGTATTTTCATAAAATTGTTGTGCCAGGTGCACTGTGCAGGGCGCCCAGCCCTCACCACTCAGTACTGAGCTAGGACAGAAGGGAGTCCTTTCCCTAACCATCCAACTTGCAGACTGCTCAACGGTTTACTTCCAGGAGACACTGGGAAATAAATGCAGATTAAGTGCACCTAGGCAAGTGTTACTAGGCTCTCTTCTTTGTCTTTTCTTCTCCATTATGGCTTAGTACACCATGGCCTGGAGTAATCAGAATGTCAATCCATTTTGATCACTTTTCCAGAAGGAAACTATCTAGTGCACAGCAGAAGGTTAAGGCAGGTCAACCTGGAGCCTGACACGTTTTCTTTTGCTGGCCCACCCAGCAAACCATGTCCTTCCTCAGCCAGGTCAGGCTGGGCTCCCTGCCAGGCCTGAGCTAGGGCTGAGGGTGCTCCTGAGACTCCCCTTGGGAATTCCTTTGATTGACCCCAGGAAGATTAAACCTACAAGAGCTCTCTGCCATTTTTCTGGTGAGTTAACCAATTAGTAGCTTTCCTGAAAAAAGACACCTCAACTTCAACTGACTGCTTTCTTGTGGGAAAAATAAATTAGAGGTTGGTTACTTGTGTATTGAAAGAACTCTTCCCTTAATGAAAGGGTCTCCTGAGAATTCTGCAGTCCCTTTGCATATGTATATGGCTTCTGCAGTGTGCTGGGGACTCTACTAGGGCACAGAAAGATAGCATTGAGCAAAACTGAAGTCTGTGTCCCCATGTCACCCTCTGACATTGGTAAACAAACTTGGTGCTATTTTTATTTTATTTTATCTGGTTTTATTTTATTTTACTTCTCAGTACATGTTTGCAGTGTGTGCATTTTACAATCATCTTGGAGAGTGGGTACATATACATAACACAGCTCATTTTTTTAATTCCCTTTCCCTCTCCTCCCCATCTCTCCCTCCTCCTCTAGTTCCCCTTTCCCCCTTTTCATTCTTGTTTGTAGTGAATTGACTAATGAATGGTCAACTTGTCATCCCCAGCTGAACTGAATCAGCATGGTCTGGACATGGAAAATCCACCCGAAGATTGTTACCTATAGCCATAAAAAGAGAACTGGAGGGGCAGATCTTGGCTTGTTGATTTCCTAGCATAAGCTTGCAGCACATGGTTTTCCTGAAGCAAACTAGGCCGTTCTTGTCAGAGGAGGACCTCGGGGCCTCGCTGTCACTGAGAATGGCTGCTGTTTTCATCAGAGGAGCTCTCATCTTCACCGTGACCATCACTTCCTGGCTCCAATGTGGATCCCCCTGCTTGGTGGTGCAAATCCTTCATCTCACCAGCATAGATTTTCTGGCTTCTACCACTGGCCTTTGGGCCTTCCAGGTGCAGATCCTCCATACAGACAAGCATGAGACATTGTCATGGGCTCTAGGCCACTGGCTAGACTCGAGGAGGACATTGGCTTGGACTCTAAGCCTTTAGCTGGACTTGCATGGGAAACAGCTGGGATCTAGGCCCTCAGCTGAATCCTTTGGGCTTCTAGTGTGCAGTTAATCTCTTGTACTCCTTTGCATTTGGCTTTTTGGGTAATTATCATAAAATAATCTTATCAGTTATGTGTCCTCTATTTAATGTATTCCCTTGCCAAATCCTACTGACTACAACATTGTTGATGTTGTTAATCTCAGTTCATGTTTACGGGATATAGTGTCCATGTTCACTGAGGCTGTCAGAACCTTGTACCTGGCACATCTCTCTACCTATTTCCTCATTGTCTCTGCCTCTGCCCTCACCCTTGGTCCCCTGGACCTTTCCCCTCTGTGAGAGATCCATCTCCTATCTCCTTCGATCTTTCCTTTATTTTTCCCTTAGTGTGTACTTTGCCTTACTCAGATGAGACATTTGTTTTTTGTCTTTAGAGATAATATCTAGATGGGCATCAGGAACTCCCTTACATTTTTATTCTTTTTTTCCCCTTAAATTCTTTTATTGGTACATTTTAGGTATACAATATATTTACATTTATCATTGGGTACTTGTACCTTTACATGATATATCTTGGTTCTTAATTTTTCCCCATTTCCTGTCTTCCCTTCACCAAATGAATAATTGATAATGTGAAATAGGAAGAAAAGGTCCAAAGGGGCAGGGGAAGTGGGAGGGGTAGGGGAAAGGAAAGAACGGAAAGGAAAAATTATGAGAAAAGGAAAAAATGGAAACAAAGCCTTTGTAAATACATTTATATTCTTTATTCATTCATGTATTTGATGAGAGTTTATAGTTTATGGGTGAGAATGAACTGGAGGGTATGTATCTGAGGTCCTTGAAGCAAATGACATTAAAATAAATAAATAAACAACAAAAAAAGAGCACAGTAAGTCTGTTTCCTTGCCTGTGAAGCAACTCCAAATCTAGCAGCAGAGGCTGCCCGTTGTTTTATTTTTGGAAGAGGACAAAGTGTGTCCATAGAAGGGTCCCTAGCCAGCTCTCCCTGGGGACACTAAGCCCTGGTCTTAGCACATGAAAAAAATCTACCTAAGGATGGTTCCTGATTCACATCAAGCATCTAAAAGACTCTGTTGATTATTTGGGTTGCTTTTGTGGTGTGTAATTCCCAGAGAAAAAATTTCCCCAATGGTTTTTCATGTTTTCCAGGACAAATCAGAACTCCACATCCTGCACAAACCCCCACCCTGCATTGCGGCACTCAGGATCTCAATCTCCTACTCTGCTTCCTCTGTACTCCCAGGTCTGCACCCCACACTGCTGTCCACAGGTATTGGGGACCCCCCAATGAAGCCCCCATCCCCTGATTAGGTACTCAGTGCAGAATGAAGACAAATATAAATTGTAGATGAAATGAGGCCTGGGAGGTCAGAACTTCTAGTGAGCAGAGACCCTGAACCTTTGGACTTTTCAATATTTATTGAGCACAGAGCAGCAGAGGGGAGCATGTGGGGCAATGATCAGAGGTACTGACATGAGTGAGGCCCAGCGAGAACTGAGAAAATCATTCTTGCAAGAAGTGAATCTTAGGTTAGTGGGAACTTGTTCTTTCCCTTAGATTAATATTAACTTTTTATAGAGGATGAGCAAGAATCATGGCATCTTTAGCTGCAGATGCTATCAGCTTATACAGTCTCCACAGTGTCACTGACCTGAGTTAGTCTTGGCCTTGGCCAGTGGGATGCAGAGTTTTCTTTCTGCATGACAGCTGCAGCCGTTAAGCTGTGCATTTAAGCCTTAGACCAGCTCTGAATTGTAACTATAGGCCGATTGTATTAAGCCAGTTGAATATAATCAAGGCCTGCTCATCACCATCTTAAGGTGGTCTCCTTCACTTTACTACTCAGTTTTATTGATTAATTACTAGAGAAGGAGTTGCTTTCTTCATTGCTGACCACTCTGTGTGTGGTTATGGCTACCACTCTTTTGGAGAATCTTCCACAGGATACATTTCTCTTTCACTTGTAGGAAAAGGAAGAGTTGCTTCCGTGTTGCACTCTTAACTGAATATGGATTTTATGATTTGACATGGCCAGCATTCTATAGCTGTGACAACATACCTGAAGTAAACAGCTTGAAGGAAGAAGAGACTGATTCTGGCTCATGGTTCTGGAGGTTTCAGTCAATGGTCAATGTTGGGGTCCCAATGTGCCCTTTAAGGTCATCCCCTCAATAACCTAACTACCAGGCCTTGCCTAATAAAGGTTTGACCACCTCTCAATGGTGCCACAGGCTAGCAGTTCAGCCTTCAGCCTATATGCCTCTGGGGCCAAGTGAGGTCCAAACCACAGCACCACTGCTCAGAAATGCAAGCCACTGTACTTACCTTAGTATGGTAAGTACAGCCTCAGCCAACCCCACCAGGCCAGCAGAAGAACCTTGCACATGAGGTGCCCATTACTGTGTGCTGACTTTGTCTTTATGTGAACACGATAGTCATGCCATGGAGTCCATCACTTCACCATTTTTACAGTGATGAAGACATTCCATATCTACATCACCTGCTACAGCATCCAGGAGCCCATGTGGCTATGGAGCTCTTCAGAGATAGCAAGGGTAGATGGGGAACTGAAATTTTAGTTTATTCTAACTAAAAAAGCTACCTAGGGCTAGGAACTACCATAATGTACAGCACAGGGATAGACAAATATTTGAGGTAACCACATGTTTCTTGTGTGTCGCCAAACTTTGGCTTCCTTCTCTCTTTCCCTCTGTGTGCTTCTCTATTCCTCTCCCTACTGACCTCCTGTTTGCCTTTGTATTCTAGTACTCGGAAAGTGGTTTCCTGGTAGCTCTTATTTTCACTGCTGTATTTTGTGCCCAATTCATCCATTGTTTCCCAGGCCAATTTTTCTGCTAAGACACAAATGTCCCCATCTTGCCTCATTTCCTTAGCACCTCTGGGTGCTCCTATTGAATATGGATTGTTTATGTCTAGAGTTAACAGACTGGCTCAACATCAGAAATGAGCATTGTTACCAACATTTGTCAACCATGTGGACAAATACATCCCATTTGAGAAATGTTTGGCAGTATATACCACCTTCTATGTTTTATGTTAAGTAGTGCAGCTTTCAGAAACAATTATATATTTTAAATAACTGTTTACTTCTCACACACACAAAAGTTTATTTAAAAATGTATGGCTTAATTATATTTGACCTTACATTTACTGTTATAATCATTAGTCCAAAATTATCCAGGCTATTACATTTTTTTCCTGAACCAGAATCTGACATAAAGTTAGAGATAGAATGTTGGGAACAGTGTGTTTCATGCTCAAATTAGCTACAGTTTTTGTTGTTGTTGTTGTTGTTTTTCAGGGACATGAACTTCACACTAAGGGCACTGACCTTCCCGTAAGAATTAATTCAATCCAGAAGATGTTATTTGTAACATGACAGTTTCTAGACTTCACTCACTTTAACAAAAGAAGGATGCCTCTCAAGTTTCGCCAAATGTAGAGTAGCACATGGAGATTTATGGAGGAAGTGACAGCTGAGGGCAGTAAGGATGTGGAGTGACACAGTGTCCTCACAGGACAGTCAGGGCACAGGTCCTGAAGCAGGTCACCCAGCGGCTGCCCAAGGACAGCATCCCTGGCTTTTATCCACTCATCTTCATCTAACTCCGCCAGTCCTTGCTGTGGCCTGCACAGGCCCCATGTGGGGATGGCCCTGACACTGGGTTGTGCTGTGTGAAGCAAGCAGCACATGTCCTGTCATTGCACTGGGTGACAACATGGCAAGTACCCAGGACTGGTGGAGAGAGTGACTTAACACCCTTACCCATGAGCCACACTGTTGCTTGCTAATGACACTCTACTCTGCTTTGGCCCAAACACCTGGGAACCATTCCTGTCCCCTTGGAAAAGAGCTCAAAGAAACCAGGCTGCTTAAACATACATGTAGATATTAAACCAGCATTCCCAGGAGACAGTGGCCCCAATAAAATGTGGGGAAATTCAAAGTAGTTTGGGAAATTGCTAAAATGGAACATACTTGAAATACAGACATCTGTTGGTTGACACTTTGAAGTCTTCAAGCCAATGACCAATTTGGGATCTGAAAGTAACTTCAACTTGCCTACTCTCCCAGCTACACCATCCCAAACATTTTCTTCTCCAAGTCGGAAATTTCTTAAAAAGGAATCCACTCCCACAGGAAGTTAGCTCTTCCCCCCTTCCTGTCCCCATTATTACTGAACTCACCCCTTGCATCAGCACTGTGCCAAACTCTAGACACATGATCTATTAGGTAGACATATACAGAAGAATGGACTTAAGTCAATCCCCAATCCAGACAGTAGGCAGTGAAAGTAAATTTGGATCCCAAGTATGACCTTAGCCAGTTTCATTTCGTAAGTTTATTGGCTTATCTTTTTTTTTTTTTTTTGGTCTGGTGCTGGAGATCAAAGCCTGGGCCTTCTCTCTGTGCTCAGTATAGACAAAATTATTTTTCCAAGTATTCTGTTTGAATCCACAGTTGTGGAACCCATGAACATGGAAGGCAGAAGAGACACGAGCACTCTGCCTTCCATGATCTTTGCACCACTAACCATAGTCACCAAGAAGTGGAGACCACCATGTCTACCAGTAGATGTGAGAATAAAGACAACTGGGTGCACTCACATGATGGAATATTGTTCAGCCACAACAAGGAGTCCCATCACTGTGGCAACCCAGAGAGGAACCCAGGGAGGAACCCAGAGTACATGAAGCTAAATGAAGTAAGGAGGGTGCAGAAAGGCAAGGTCCACAGGTTCTCATACATGTGTGAAATTACAAAAAAAAATCTTGTAGGAGTTGAGTGTGGATGAGTAGTGACAAAGGCTAGGAGGCTGGAGGGGCGACAGGATGACCATATGTGCTGAGTCAAGGAGAGGAGTGGGAAGATCTGAGATCGGGCACAGCAGGGTGGATATTCAGTATATTTTTTTTTAAATTAGAAAAAAGGAATTTCAATGTTTTTACCATAAAAGATTGAAAATACTGGAAATAGATGTTTTAATTTTATTTAAACATTAAGTAACTGTCATATACTGGTACATGTATAAAAGTAACACATGGTACTCTGTAAATATGTCTAATTTTCTCTTTTTTATTTTAAGAAAAATCTAAAACAAAAGTTGCCTATTGATATTACACACATATGGAAACATAAAAAGACTTTTAGCACAGCATATACAAGCTTACATGAACTCAGATAATTACACATTTACAACAATTTCCAAAGTTCTGTAATACATAAAAGCATTAGTACTTTCTACGAAATGGTAGTTAGAACATCAATTTGCTTCAAGCAGGTTAAATCCTCAAGTGCTTTAGTGAAGTTTCAACTTCTCTATCAAAACACCATCTTGCTTTCACATATAGTCCTTCTCCACGTTTTCCTCTCAAGAGATTTATTTTCTCAGTTACAATCTAAGAGCAAGAAAACAAACCAAACAACACTGCTTGTAAGTGAAAGACTGAAACTATCAGTGACATAGTATAGCAAATGAGTATAGCCTCCAGCTGCATCAGAACAGGTTAAATGAAGTCACATGAACTATAATACATCAGCACCATTTATTGGTTTGGGGACCATTTTGTTGATAATAAATGCCACAATGTATAACTTTCACCAAGGATTTGTCTCTTGTAATGCAAAATAGGAATTGAAAGGACTTACAATTTCTGTTACTTCTTGTAAAAATCCTATGCCAAAGTGTTTGAGAACCTCATCCAAACCTACTTGAAAGCGTTGTGTGCAATTAAGTTGTAATGACAATTCATTTGCATATTTTATGTATCATTTAAAAATGCATTTAAAAATAAATTATATAACTGTATTATGAAATGTGTTTTATTAAAATCAAAGATAGTCAGTGTTAAAAAGTCATCACATCCTGAGTATGTTGCATTCCTCTATGGCCTCTGCTCTCAGGATTCCTCCCATCTGTTGCCCGGGGCAGTGGAAATGCCATACAGTACAGTGCTTCTGTGCTCCCTTCCTGACTTAGCACTCAGCAGTGTCCCTTGGGCATCATAAATCCTCCATGGGTGGGGTCTTTACCAAACTATAAATCAGGGATGCTGTGGACTTATTCTGAAGTCAGTTCTCTCTGATGCAGGCTGAGTGCTCCTATGTTCAAATCTTTTAATTAAGCATTACAAAAATGTCCTCCGTGCATGCAGATTGTTAAGTGCAAAGATTTAAAATATTTAAATAATGTGTGTTGGAAGGAAAACGGTACTGAGAACCATTAGCTTTTTTACTGATTGAGAACTGCGTTATCATCTTGCAACACCACAAGGTCATGAGAACACTCTCAATTCTGAGCACACAATCTAGAAAACTCATTGCAGCCCTTTGAACTCTGGTTTTTGAGTTGAGAAAGCCAGGTTCTTTTTGTACTTTTCTATCAGATTACAAAATGAATAAAATAGACAACCCACCAGTGGAATCACCGTGCTGAATACAGTTTTTAAGAGGCACATGCTTAAATCTTGTATTTGGTGATTGAATATAGAATCAAGATGAAGAAATAAAATTCTCGCACAGCACTCCTGGGATGGTCTCAGTCCCTGGGTTATTCTCCTTTCTCCTCTTCCCTCCTGTGTCTTCTTTGCTCCATTTTAAAGAAAGCCTTTTTCTGAAGTTTTAGACATTAAGTAGTGGTGCAGACAGGGTATTTTTTGGTACCGGGGATAGAACTCAGGTCCTTGTGCTTGTGAGGCAGGTGGCAGAACCACTGAGCTAAATCCCTGGTCCCAGACAGGGTTTTAAGAGAAGCCAGGACCCAGGAGCAGGCAGTCAGTTGTGATGCACTAAGACCGATTGTGTGGGGCTATATTGAGTGAAGTCAGGGATGGGTCACTTCGTGAACTATAAAGTGCTACCTTCGAGTGTAAAGATAATGTGGACTATAAGAAAAATGGTGAAAACAAACAATAAGGTAAATGTACAGAAAACACCAAAAGATGAGTACTCGTTTTCCTGATAGTCGGCTTCTGCAAAGTGGAGATAATGCTGTCACCCCTGCCCGAGCCAGGGACAGGAAGTGCCAGGAGGGCTTTGTGAACAGCAAATCACTCTTCAATCCTAAGGGGTTATCAAGAGTTTGGGATCCATCTCCTGGAGGCTTATTCCTGGGGGAAAATGAGATTGATTTTCAAGGATTGGCGAAGTACTGCATTCCAGGAAGAATTTCATCCTTGTGACTGCGGATAGGTTGCCAGTAGGGTGGCAGTTTTAACAAAACAAAACCAACATAGTTAGCAAGGTCAATACCCCTAAAATAAATTTCTCCCTGGATGGAATGTGGGGAGACCATGCGCTTGGAAACATGAGGCCCTGGGGGCATTGTCCAGCAACTTCCTCTAAAAACTATTTCTGACCCTAGAGAATTCTGCTTCTAGGAAATTAAGATGCTGCACTGTGTATAAGGTCCCCATCCCTTGCAAGGTGGCTTCTGATCTACTCTGTGACTTGGGTCTCTGTGGGTGCTGACAATCACTTGTGTGTGGGGTGGCAGTGATATACAGATGGGCATGGATGCATTAGGGGACAGGAATGAAGGGAACAGGTGGATGCCATGCAGTGTGTCATCTGGAGAGTTTGCTCTTGAGTTTGATTACAACTAATTTGTCTCAAACATAATCTTGGGAAAGCAAGAGGTGATTGCCTTCATTTTAAAGGGAGATTTTTCAGCACTCCTTTTCTCATAAGGCTGTCAGAAAATAAAAACATAAAAGGGTACTTGTTGGTAGAATGAAAGATACACACACACACACACACACACACACACACGGCCAGGTGAACAATGTTTTATGGAGTTCTTTTGATTCAGAGACTGGAGGTCTCTGTAGTGGAACTGCAGGGCCAGCACCCTCTGAGCTGTGGGTGCCAAGTCAAGGAGGTCCCCAAAGGCTGGTCCAGGTATTTCTGCAAACCCAGATGAAAGCTGGCTTTCCACATGAGTGCTGCCTGTTTCCCAGGACAATTCCCACGGCACAGCTTCTAACCAGCATTTAGCATGCCCAGGACTCCAGGAAAATAAGTTTCCCCATTTTTCCATTTTTAGCATAACATTGTACCTGTTTTCTTGCTTCCCAGCTAAGTTCTGTAAGGTGCTACTGTGGGTGTCGACCAGCTCATGGCCATGGGAGCTGAGCCACTGACAGTTGTCCCTGCCCTGCCTGCTGGCCACTGTTACCACCAGTGACTGTCAAGTGCTCTGCCCAGGCACACACAGGACTAGGGGACACTGCAGAGGAACAAGACATGGATTTCTCCAGTGTGCAGACAGCAACAGAGCTCTTCCTGGTGAGTTGTCACAGAGAAACAGAAAGAAGGAGGCAGAAGTGTATTCAAGACACAGATGCCATACATATGCAGGTACACATGCTTGCAGATGTGCAGACCTGGACACACATGCAAATGCATGTACACACATTGCACATAGCTTCATAATGCAGACACGTGCATACCTATACACATGTACACACATTGCAGGTACACACACGTGTTGACATGTACACATGTGCAAACACATATATAGAAGCACACAGTTCACCTTTTAAACACAATACCTTGACTCAAATTTAACTGCTACAAACAAGAGGGAGTCCATCTGCTATGAAGTATTTAGTGTGCTATTCAGGTCAGTTCATAGTTTCAACAGTAACATTTTTTTAACTCTCTCATTTGCCAGATTCCTCACTTTGTTTCCCGATCCTGATTTCCTTGTTTCCTGTCAATTTTACAGAGGGGCCACCTGCCTGCTGAGCAGTGAAGGTCACCAGCTGTCCCCTGTGAAACTGCTGTTCTGAAGAGTGTCCTTCAGTGACCTTGTGAAGCACCACCAAGAGCCCCAACTTGGAGGCGCGGAGGGGCAGCCTGCTTGAATCTCAAGTTGACCTTCTGCTCCTTGCCTCTCCTGCCTTCTCTCTTGAACTAATCCACCCAAATTACAGTAACACTTTGTTCTAAATGAGTTTGCAGAAATCAAATTCTAATCATTTAAAGGCTACTGCATTTTTAACCTGCTATTGAAGTGCATTGTATATAGAAAAAATTGCACTATTATAAATAGACTTTCACAAACGGAATGTCACCAGGTAAACAGCACTTTGTGCAAGAAACCTGAAGATAGCAGCCTCCCCAAAGGCTACCCGGCCCCTTAAGGTCACCCACCGCTCCACTAAAATGAGCCACCCACCATTCTGATATCAAAGACTTCAGATTTGTAGACCTAATTTTGTGATTTCTATGAGTGTATGCAGTTCTTTGGGCCTCAGTTTTCCCATTACTACTGTCTGTAGGTTTCATCCATATCTTTTCTATTAGGGCTCATGCTTTATAGCCTTGCACTACATGAATGTGCCACAATCTTAATCCATTGCATATTGATGACCCCTTGGCTATTTTCTAACAGTTTCTGGTTCTCACCAACTCTTACACTATAAGCATTCCCAAGTGTATCTTTTGATGAAAACATGATAATCCTGGGGACATTGACCCTGTGGGTCCAGCTTGAGCACCTGCTCAGCCTCAGTGGATGCAGATGCACAGATCTCAAGTGCATGCAGTTTGCTGATCACTAACTGGGACAGAAAGCTCCAGGCGGGCCCTGCTGTGGTTTGCACCTGCCATGCCCCCAAGGCTCATATGCTAAGAGCTTGGTCACCAGACTGTGGCACATTGGGAGGTGGCACTCAGAAAGAGGAAGTGAGGTTATCCAGGCTGAGTCCTTGGAGGGGATGTGGGGACCCAGCCTAATCTTCTCTCTGTTTACCAAAGGCCAAGAGGCCAAGTAGCCATGGGCTGAGACATCAGGAGTCATGAGCAAAATAAATCTTTCTTCCTCTGAAGTTGATTTCCTTGGGTATTTTGTCACACCAAGGGCAAGCTGACCAATACACCCTTAATAATGTTTAGTATTTTTTTGTTTTTTCCATTTTGGTGATATCATATTATAGTTCCCATTTTATTGATGACACATGAAATCAACATCTTTGGATAAATTTAGTAACTACTCTGATGGCTTCATTTAAGTTTCTATTATTCATTGATTTCTAAGAGATCTGTGTATATTCCAGGTGAGTCCTTGGCCAAACACAGGACTGGCTTTGTCATTTCTTCCTATGATGCCTTTGGTGAGACCACATTATTTATCTTAATATATTCTAATTTATTACTGTTTGAGTCAGCTTTCCATCTCTATGACAAACTACTTAAGTAAAGCAACTTCAGAGAGGAGAGATTTATTTTAGCTCACAGTTTCAGAGGTTTCAGTGCATGGTTGGCTGGCTCCAAGGCAGAAATATTATGGTGAGAAAAGCTGTGTACCCTTTGGCAGCCAGGAAAGGGAAAAGAAAGAGGTAAAGATGGAGATGGAGATAGAGACAGAGATAGAGAGGTAGAGAAGAAAAGGAAGATGGGGAGGAATATAGAGGCAAAGGTCAGGGACAAAATATAAGTCCCAAATCCAAACCCCAAGGGACATCCCCACTATCTCCTCCCTTCAACTAAGCCCTACTCCTGTTTCCATTGCCTCCCAATAATATCATCAGATTACAAATGCATCAATCATTGGGTTAATCCTTTGACAAAAGCAGAGCCTGCATGACGCAATCCCTCCCCAACAGCTCCATCTCTGAACATTTCAGCCAACACTAGGGACCGAGTCTTCAATACATGAGCTTAGAAGAACATTAAAGAGTCACACCATAACACACATGCACACGCACGCGCGCACACACACACACACACACACACACACACGTGCATGCTCCTTTTCTCTAGCTAAGTAATTTTTTTTCATTTCCCAATTCCCAGAGATGTTATCCTATGGTTTCTTTTAAAGCCAAAATTTTCCTTGTGCTCACCTCAAGGTCCATCTGTCGCTGACTCCTGTATAGGCTGGAGGTCTCAGGCAAGGCTGTGAGACTTCCCCAGGTTTCTGCCCTTGCTGGGAAGGGGCCCCACTGCACAGGCTCCTCAGTGACGCTCACCGTGACCACTGTTGAAGACCCAGGGGTCCTGGCCTCCCTGGATCAGAATGACTGACTCATGGGGAGCACTGACTTGATACCAGAGTCCACCAGAGACCTGCACACCCTCAGGCAGCATCTCAGTTCCTGCCAAGTCCCCAGGGGGCCTGATGAGGCCTCCCTGGGGCAGACTCAGCATCACTGCCTTCTTTTATGAAACCCTGCTACGTGTGTGTGCACACACAGATACACACATGCACACACATGCAGCATGTTCTGTCCAGTGTCTGCTGTTGGGATTTCTCTGGACAAAACCTAGATTTTGCAATATTTAATACTGATTTAATCTATGGAACCTATCTTTTATTGTGTACCAAGGAAATTATTTTTTCAAATAGTGTTTCTCTTATTTGAAATGTGATAGCAAAATCCACAATTTTGAGAAATAATGATAAAGAAAAATCAGAACCATTCATTATCTGTGAGTTTTTGCACTTTATTGTATTTTTTAGTATATTGACCTTTCTTTTATACAGACGTGTTTTATATAATTGGGACCATTAGGCCCAGAGTGTTGTGATTACAGTTTTGTTTCACTAAATAGTGTATTGGGAGCATTTTCTGTCATTTACTCTTCCTTGAAAGCTATTTTAATGGCTATAAATGCCTTTCTTTTTCTTTCCTTCTCTCTCTCTCTCTCTCCCCCTTCCTTTCGCTTTCTTTCTTTCTTCTTTCCTCTTTTCCTCTTATCTTTCTTTCTTCAGTACTGGGATCAGGACCCTGGCAAGCACTCTGCACTGAGCAGTTCTGAGTCCCTATACAATATTGCTTACATACATGTACCATTGCTCATTTCATTATCCAGCTATTGTCACACTTTAGCTGCTATTTTGCTACTTACATCAGCACCTGTGATCAGTACATTGGCTCATAATGTTTTAATCCCATTTCAGATCACTTCTTAGTGCCCCATCCGTGGGTGGGGTGATTCACCCATGTCCAGGTGCATGGTCACCGCTGAGGACCTTGCTGGCCTCACCTGTGATGGTTCCTGGCCTCGAGGGAACCAGGGGTCTCAGCGCAGCGCCTGGCACCCTCTGCCCACACAACACACATGGCCCCTCTCCAGCTTCTCGACACACATGGGAAATGAGAGAAAAGATGGATGACGAAGGCCAGCTGTGGAGAATCAAGGAAAACCTTCTTCAAATGAAGCAAAGAAAAGTGCACCTCATGCTCATGTCAGGGAGAGACAGCAAAGAGCTTCTACAGTGCCTGGCCCAGCTCACTTGAGCTGCGCTCAGGAAGGTTTCTGTCTGCTCAGAAAACAAAAGTTTGGGAGTGAAACTCCTAAAGAACGGTGCTCCGGTGCTGGAGCTAAGGAGGTGACACATGAAACCCTTCAGAAAGGATGAAGGACGTGTTTCTCATGCATACAATTCTTAGTTAGCATTTTATTTTTGAACAAGAAAGCACACTGTTGCAGCTGCATCCTCAGGGCTTCCCACTCAGAGCTCCACTCACCTGAGCACAAATAAACAGGACTGATGAAGAACCCACAGGGCCAACATTAGAAGTAGTTGCTGTAGCATACTTCATAGACCTTGAGAAAAAAATCCAAAAATTCATTTGGAGCAAGAAGAGACCCAGAATAGCAAAAGCAATTCTAGGTAACGGAGACATGGCAGGGGGTATCACAATCCCCGGCCTGCAACTATACTACAAAGCTACTGTGAAAAAAACAGCTTGGTACTGGCAAAGAAACAGACTTGAGGACCGGTGGAACAGATTAGAAGATGCAGAAACAACGCCAGACACACTCAGCCATCTCATCTTTGACAAAGGA